>OZ022233.1:14876029-16076029 GCA_963978835.1 Tenthredo scrophulariae
CTCCTCGTCCCAGTTCTCAACATTTCCGACGTCCTCGTCCAACTTCGGTGGTTTTCTCACCCTTATCCACATGGGCTCACCATCATCGTAATACACCTCTATATACCGAGGTATGTGATCCTCGTCGTCACTCGAACTCGCATACCAGGTTTCATAGCCATTATCACCCCCATCGTCGCTATGCAGACGCTCATCCCAAAACTCGGCATCAAACACATCGGCGGGGTTTACAATTTGATTATTCATCTTGACACTTGGTTTACTAGTTTGACTGCTTCTCTCGGTTGTTTGCGGAATGTCTAAAACTCGGTGCAAACCCCGCTTTATACCCAACTAGAAATCTGAAATACACCCCAATATTGGCAGGGGTTGGCCAATGGTGAACTCGAATAATATTTTTCACGAAAAGGTGCAAACCCCAGGTACAAAACCCCACCCGGACTATGGTTGGAAACGCTTAAATTTTCATGGTATTTGAATGGTGGTGGGGTGAAAGTCGTCTGCATATAAAACCCCAAAGCTCATGGTGGGTGTGAACATTTGCAAGGTGTGGGTTTGAATGCGGAGCTGTAAACTCATTGGAAAAAAAATGGACAACGTCAGGTATATGAATCTTCTCGAGATGATGGAAGATGCATACAAGTTATTGTGTACACTCCCTTCAGGAAATGCGAGTGAAGATATTTTTATTCGCTGGCGTGATATCGCACTTGAAAATGTTCGATTCTTGAACAACATTTTGATGCAATCAAACCCAAGTGTGAGTGAAAAACAGCGACTACAACATATAGTATCACTCCTCCAATCGTGGGTGGTGAAATTTGAACGACACCATGCGACTATTGTTGGAGGTAATATTGGCGATGATATTCAGAATCGCGTTCGATGGGATGATATGGAAAGTGCCTTCAAGTGCCGTATACACACTGGAGCCGTGACAAATCTTCGACATAAGGATTTGGCGAGATTTTTGGCTGACGCTGAGGTAGTAACGATGCAACGCTTGAAAAATGTGCTACGTGAACAGGGATGTATTAAGGTGAATGTGGGGGTTTCGTGTAAATTTGAGAACGTGAAAAACGATCAGATCAGCTTGGAAGTGAAGAACTTCAATACACGCAACGCTACAATTCTACCATCAACGAACCTGGAGACCTGGTTCAGCGATAACGTAACAAATCCTCTGCTGACCATGGTGGAGGATTTCGAACAACGAGATTCTGGTTGGAGTATGATTGAGATCATAAATGCAGTGGTTGGCATAAACCGATACGAGCCTCTTCGCGGTGGACTCTCAACATATACAGTGCTACCTGAGGATATTCGGCAGAAAAAGGCGGTGGTCAACGTGCAGAATGATGATGATCGGTGTTTGCTGTGGTCCGTTGCCGCAGCTCTCCACCCCGCAGGCGTTAACGCAACCAGACCACACAGCTATCGACGGTATATATCGGAGCTAAATTGTACAGGTATTAAATTCCCAGCGACCCTGCATAGTGTACAGAAATTCGAAAAATTGAACAATTTGAGCATTAACGTATATTGAATCGAACCGGAAAATTTTCAGAGCGAGAAAAAGTCCAAAAATAGTGTAATTACCCCGCTTTATTTGAGTAAGAATATAACTAAGAGCAACACAATCCACCTACTCATGATAGAGAGTAAGAGCGAAATAGAAGATGATGATGATGATGATGATTTAAATAATTTCAAACCACGATTTCACTTTGCTTGGATTAGTAATCTTTCGCGTTTGATTAGCGAACAATTATCAAGCCATAACGGTGAACAATTTTTGTGCGATAGATGCCTGTGTCACTTTAGCGTGCACGGTGCGTATGAAAGTCACAGGCAAGATTGCATGCGAATGAATGGAATCCGAATGGAATTTCAAGAGAAAAAAGATTTGGAATTTTCAAATTTTCAGAATAAGGGAACTGTGCCATTCGTTGTTTATGCCGATCTCGAGTGTATATTGAAACCAACCGCAAATGAATCTCAAGAGCATATCCCACACAGTGTCGCCTATTATGTACATTGCTCATATGACGGAACATTATCGGGATATGAGAATAAACGCAGACCCGATTGTGTTGAATGGTTTATCGGACAGCTTCGCGAATTATCCATTAAAGTAGAGTCACGCATAAAAAATATAATTCCAATGGAATCTCTGAATCAGGTACAAAGCGATCATCATATGCGCGCGAAAAATTGTCACATCTGTGAGAAGCGATTTTTACCCAAAGAAAAAAGATGTCATGATCACTGCCATTTCACGGGTAAATATCGCGGTGCCGCCCATAATCGGTGTAACTTGAATTTCAGAGAGAGACACACGATTCCGGTGGTGTTTCACAATTTGTCGGGCTATGATTCGCATTTCATAATTAAATCTTCAGCTTCAAATTTTTCGGGTAAAATCACACTATTGCCCATTGATAAGGAAAAGTATATATCATTCACCAAGAGGGTTGATGGCACTATGATGAGCTTGAGATTCATAGATTCGATTCGATTTATGGCCAGCGGCATTGACAAATTAGCATCATACGTGCGCGATGCGGATAAAAAAATAACTCGAAATTTTTACAGTGATCAGGGAAAATTCGATTTGATGATTCGCAAAGGTGTATTCCCCTACGAATACATCGATTCTTGGGAAAAACTCGACGAGCCGGAATTACCCATTGAAAAATATTTTTATTCGAGACTTAACGATTCCCATATTTCCAATGAGGATTATGAACATGCGAAAAATGTTTGGGCCAAGTTTGAGCTGAAAACTCTGGGTGAATATTCCGATTTATACCTGAAAACCGATGTGCTTTTATTGGCCGATATAATTCAAAATTTCCGTGATAGCTGCTTCAAAACGTATAACTTGGATCCTCTGCATTATTACACCGCACCGGGGCTTGCTTTTGATGCTATGTTAAAGCAAACGAAAATTAATCTTCAACTTTTAGACGATCCGGAAATGATATTATTCATCGAAAAAGGCATAAGGGGTGGTGTGGGACAGTGCTCAAATCGTTATGCCAGAGCGAATAATAGATTTATGGGTGAAGATTTTGATTCCTGCAAGGTGGAATCATATTTAATGTATTTCGATGTAAACAATCTCTATGGTGCAGCTATGAGTGAGCATTTGCCGAGTGGAGCGATCGAGTGGGAAAATGATGCCATTGATGTATTGTCCCATCCGGATAATTCATCAACCGGTTATATTCTAGAGGTAGATTTAGATTACCCCGTAGAGCTGCATAAACAGCATGCGGACTTACCTCTCTGGCTCGAGCATTTCATACCGCCAGGTAGTAAAATTAGAAAACTCGCGACAACGCTTCTACCCAAGGAAAAGTATGTTCTGCACTATCGTAATTTGAAATAATGCATTAAATTCGGTTTGAAGCTCGTGAAAGTGCATAGGATTTTAAGGTTCGCACAATCACCATGGTTAAAATCATACATCGACCTTAATACAAATATGCGAAAGCAGTCAAAAAATGAGTTTGAAAAAAATTTCTACAAGCTTATGAATAATGCTGTATTTGGCAAGACCATGGAGAATGTGCGTAACCATAAGACCGTAAAACTAATCACAAAATGGAAGGGTAGGGGTGGTGCGCGTGCTCTCATTGCAAGACCCACATTTCATAGCTGCACCATATTTGATGAAGATATGGTGATTATTGAGCTAAATCGCACCAAGGTATATTTCAATAAGCCAATATACATTGGCGCAGCGATTCTCGATCTTTCGAAAATCTTCTTATACAACTTCCACTATGATTATGTAAAAAATAATTTTTCAAGTAGTGAGGCAAAATTAATGTATACCGATACAGATAGTCTGATATATAAATTTACCGTACCAAACATCTATGAAATCATTAGACGGGATGTCGTTACCATGTTCGATACATCGGACTATCCACCAGATAATGTCCATGGTATTCCACTAATGAATAAAAAACGCCTTGGTCTGATGAAGGATGAGAATAATGGGAAAATCATGACTGAATTTATCGGTCTGCGTGCAAAACTCTACACGTTTAGAACTCGTGGCGATACCGATAAGGAACGCGCTAAGGGTGTGAAGGGTTCCACATTAAAATCTATTACGTTTGATGATTACAAGCGATGTCTTATTGGTCATCAAAATTTAGTTGAGAAACAGTGTATGATAAGAAGTAGTCGACATGCGGTTAGCACTATTGTACAGAATAAGTTAGCTCTAAGCTGGTGTGATGATAAGCGAAAATTGATACCCGGTAAAACCGATACTTTACCCTGGGGTTATCAAGATTCCGCAAACTAGTAAATGTCTTCAAATATTTGAAGAGAGTTTTCTCACATTTTCTCACATTTTCTAAAACAGAATAAAATAATTTCCCATCTACTTTACATGTCAATGTGAGAAAATGTGAGAAAATGTGAGAAAATGTGGGAAAATGTGAGAAAATGTGAGAAAATGTGAGAAAATGTGAGAAAATGTGCGATGATGTGTGGAAATGTGAGAAAAATGTGGGAAATATTTCTTTCCCTCGATGATCACGCAAACTAGCATTAAGATTGAGGAGGGTTGAGGAACGAATGTAAATATGTTGATAATAAATTTATTCATAAAATTATATTACACATCCGATTTATTTATCCAACTATTATGTGAACTGCCGAATCCCAACCATTTTACATAGAGTCGATCACCACGCCTCCGCAAGACCTTTTCTACAAGATAGCCTTCGGGATATTGCACCCTGCTGAGCTCCTCCTCGTAAAAACCACCCTCGATGGGTTGGTTCAGGTAGTCGATGAGTTTGTATGTTGGAGGGTTGGTATTTTTTACGGCATCAACTGTAAATATTTCCATTGTCCAATTCGGCGTATAGCCCTTTTCGAACACATTTCTATATTTGCTAATGCGAACTTTATCGCCAACCTTAAATTTGCGTTTTCGTTCGCTTCTTTTGATTTGACGTGGCTTATACACACGTCGATATATCTGTTTTTCATTAGCTATAGTTACATCTTTCGGCTTCATTTCAATCGTACGGTGTTTGGTGGTATTATACGATGCGATCAAATCTGGTAGAATGTTAATCCATATATGAGAGCCTTGAAGAGTAAATTGCTTCCACATTTTATTCTTCAGTGTTCGATTGAAGCGTTCGCATATCGATGCCTTCAAGTTGCTGAATGTCGAGTACATGTTGATCCCATTATGCTTCATAAGAGTTTTAAATTCTTTGTTGTAAAATTCTCTGCCCTGATCAACGTGTAGATGTTTCGGTATGCGGCCTAGAGTTAGCACAGATTTCATTGCCGCTGTCACGTCTTTGGCATTTTTACTCTTGATCGGTACGGCCCACGCAAATTTTGAAAATATATCAATCACTGTGAGCAAAAATTTTGAGCCCTTGTTGACGGATGAATATGCGGTCATATCGACAAGATCAGCCTGCCAGGTCTCATCCAAACCACGAATATCGACATAGCGTCGGGGATAATTACGTCGAGCGGGTCTATGAAGTTCACTCGCTATTACCGCCTTCATCCTTCCGAATGTTTAGTGTATTTATTCTGTTTGCCGTTCAACGAGTTGGTTGGAATGGGAATTCCCCGGATGTAGTGTTGGCTGAGCTTTTCAACGTTATTCTCCACTATCTCCAACCGCTTATCCAGCGATTCACAATCACCCTTCAGCGCTTCAATCCTTTCTTTTGCCTGGATCCAAATACGTTGGTCTTCTTCAAAACTTTCACTGTGCTCCCGATCCATGCGGGTATTAAGTTTAGATTTAAGAGCTTCGAGAGCCTGCTGCATGGATTGCTCGAATGTCTCTTTTATGGATCGTTAAAGAGCGATATATGATTGCTGTGTAATATCCTCAAGACTTTGCAGAGAAACAGCATCGGCGGGTTCCTGTGGATGTGCGATATCACACAATCGTTTATTGTCTATGTCGTACTGGTTATCGATGGTGGTTTTAAACCCAACACCGGGAGGTCCGCGACGACACACACTTTTGATTTTTCTGCTAGCGAACCGACGACCGAATATGTCTATGCTCATTGTTGAATGATCTAGCTCGATTCGAAGCGAATTCCTCGAAGTAGTCCGTTATGACTGAACACTTCAAGATCAGATCCTACGGCAGCCAGCCGAATTTCCAGAATTTCCTTCTTCACCGTTAGCGCGTCAATCTCTTCTGTCATAAGAGCCTGAATGTGTCGATTTCCATCGAAATTGTTGGTATGCTCTCGATCTAGTCGTGCGGTGAGTTGAGATTCAAACTCGCGAAGTGCTTGTAGCGTGGAGTTTGCAAATGTTTTTTCCATAGAATGCTCGAGGACACCCAAGGCTCGCCATCTAATATCTTCGAAACTTTTCAGAGAAACGGCGTCGTTAGGTTCCTTTGGATCGGCTATATTACATAATCGTTTGCCGTCTAGATCGTACTGCTTATCGACGGTGAATTTAAATCCAGCACCCGGAAGGCCTCGAATCACACCTTTTTCAATGCCGTTGCTCGTCAGCTGTCGTCCAAATATGTCTATGCTCATTGTTCAACGATCCATGACCGAATAAACATTCTATGATTAATCTCATGCTAATAAATGATTCCCGCCTCAAGTAGCTCCTCAATAATGGAGGATATTCCATTGGTATGGCTAGTATTGCCGGCTGCTTGGGATGCCATGAGTAGTCGAAGACGATCAACGAGCTCATTAGGATCATCCCAATAAACATAATCCGTACTTTGCCCCTGCGCAATTTTATGGATGGGTAATAAACCTCTACCGGATCTTTCTCGGGGTTTTTCCACCGGCGGGTCGATGTATGGGCCAATAAAATCTCTTTACTTCGAACTTGTTTCCCGATCATGATGGTGACTTTTTTCGGCTTTGTAATATTTCCGATATGCATTCGTTTTCTTCACGATTTTGATATAATTCAATTTGTCGCTTTTATTTACAATCGAGGGATCGGGAAACTTTTTGAATAACAATTCAAGCAATCCTGGCGTGTTCTCATAGCTCTTATCGCCCACATATATCTGATTTTCGCCAAATACGATATCCGAATCGCCGATCTTCATTCTACCGACTAGCTTTCGAACACTATATTTCGTGTCCAAGTTCTTGCGCTCTTTGGATGAGGTAAACATGCTCAAATAGCGCGCCGTCTTGACCACTTTTCTCGACACCGGTGTGCTTGTAGAAGCGGCTGCAAACGCACCATCCTGGTTGTTATCATCGTCATCATCACGGGCATCATCTGTATCACCGACAGCGGCGATGGCTGTAACATTGTCTCCAATAGCAACGTTAGCTGACAGGCTCCCCTCAACCGTACTTCTATATGCATCATTATCATCATCATCATCATCATCATCATCATCATCATCATCATCATCATCATCATCATCATCATTATCTTCATCATCATCAGAAGCATTCTCATAATCTTCTGTTTTCACAAAATCTTCCGTTTTCTCTGTCTTAACCGAACCCCCCGGCTCCGTTTTCACTTCTCGCTTCATTAGTAGCCGCTGCTGCTGCTTCGATGAATCTACCAACTTGTGCAGTGGTGTGACCAGAGGTTTGAAGATTTCACTAATAGCCTGCTCACTTGTGTCTTTCCCCATTTTCATCATTTTGTGTTTACGTCGAATGATGTCGCTAGCCCTTGCTATTTCTCGCAGCACATCGTTTTGCTTACGTATCTTGGAGCTCTCCATGCTACCAGTTTGATCGATGTGCTGTGACTGTATGCGGTTTATTGATGATTCAGACTTATAACGCAGTCGAAACCTCTCCTATATCGTCCAGGGTTAATCTCGCTGTCTTTGTCGATGGTTACAAAACTATATCTACCGTCATTCCAACATGCTAAGCACAAATCTTTGAATTGTTGATAGGTCATATCGGTGTTCACGTGATCAGCGTAGATGTGTTTCAGATTCATCTCATCTTGACGAAAAAGAACCAGCAAGTTTGCATTATCACGCACCAAATGTTTCGGTATTCGAGCATATGTTTGACAAAGATAAAATCTATCGACATCTGTGTGCCGCCCCATGCAAAAATAGGCTCCGATATTATCCTGCTTCTCACAGGCCACGTCATCGAAAATCATAATCGAGTTGTGGTGCGCATCTTTCGGCTCTACAACCTCCTTGTGCTCATCAAACGGAAAATAACCCATCCCCTCGACCGGTTCCAACAACCTCTTCAAGAACTCATACTTGGGCTGATTGAGGGATTTTGAATAGACGTACACATTCTGAAATCGAAGGCCATTAGCGTGGGTGAGTAGTGTGAGAAGAGCATTAGTTTTACCGCAATTCGAAGGCCCGCAAAAGACAGCCCTTACACTATTTGGTAGTAGGGCTCCGTGTCGCTTCCCCTTCTTCTTTTTTCGCTAGACCAATTTATCGAATTCGGCAATGGGTAGTTTAATTGTTTGATCCAGAAATTTCATGATGCTTGGCAAACGTCGCAATGCAAACTAATATATTCATGCATAAAATACGTGCTTTGAAAGAATTCATGTTAGTTCATGGTCGACCATGGTTGGACACACACGTAGACAAAGGCGCGGTTGTGGATTAATAAATAAAATCATCAACAATCTCCCCGTCGAATTACATGTTCCTGGTTATCAGTACTGCGGACCTGGCACGAAATTGGCAAAGAGGTTAGCTCGTGGTGATCGAGGCATCAATGCTCTAGACGCTGCATGCAAACAGCACGATATCGCATACTCCAAGAATCACGATAATATCGCGGAACGTCATAAGGCTGATAAAGTGCTTGCCGAGAGGGCTTGGAATCGGGTTTTGGCTAAAGACGCAAGTGCAGCCGAAAAAGCTGTCGCCTGGGCGGTCACCAACACCATGAAAGCGAAATCCAAACTGGGTATGGGTATGAAGAGGGTCAAGACACAGGCATCGCTCAAGAACAAGAAAAGGACATCGAAATTTATTATACAGGCAGCAAAGAAATCCATGAAGCCTGGTTCCAAAGCTATTGAGTCCGCTCTAGCTGGTACCCGTTCGGCCATGTCGAATGGAAAAGTGCATGTGCCTCGTATTTTACCCGTCCCTAAGAAAACTGGCGGTTTATTACCGTTTCTTATTCCAATATTTGCAGCCCTTAGCGCTACAGGTGCTTTAGCGGGCGGTGCTGCGAGCATAGCGAAGGTTGTCAATGAAGCTAATTCAAACAAACATCAGTTACAAGAATCCAAGCGACATAACGCAACAATGGAGGCGATTGCTTTGGGAAAGGGCTTATACCTGAAACCGTATAAGAAGGGTATGGGGTTGTATTTGAAGCCAGCAAAAAACTCACAAAGCTACCACGCCGAGCTCTCACAGATGTCGATTTGCTCCACTATGCGAGAGCCATGAAAATTCCACATTTCCGTGGTGTTTTTATGCGAAATGATTTACCCTGCTCAGGGCCTAGAAAGCGTGAGTCGGCAATCATAAATCTTCATGATAAAGACGGCCCAGGGACGCATTGGGTTGCATACTCAAAAAACGGCAACGATGCGATGTATTTCGACAGTTTTGGTGATTTACAACCGCCTAGAGATCTCATGAAATATCTTGGTGTTGGTAGCGTAAAATATAATCATAGGAGATATCAAGAATACAACACAGTAATTTGCGGTCACTTGTGCCTCAAGTTTCTCAATGGACAACTATAAAATGTATGCGTATTGTTAATGTGGTATTAGTCATGGCTGATTCGTTCACGTTGACACTCTCCGGGGAATCGTCGGTCTTGAGGACTCAATATTTTCCCCCTATCGAGCTATCACCGACAAAGACGTATGTTCTCGGACTGATAGAGCTCTTGACATCCAACGCAATACCCAATATAGATGAGGGGTGTAATAAGTTTTATGCATCGCCCAACACAATAATTACCATACCCACTGGGAGCTATGAAATTGAAGATATCGCAAATTATTTGAAATGAGCATTACCTGATGATATAAAATTTAGTCTAAAAGCTAATAACAATGAGCTACTCAGCGAAATCAGATGCAATCAACAGATAGACTCTCACCCAAAAGATTCCATTGATCATTTGCTCGGTTTCACCCCTGATGTTCTCCAAGGTGGTATTACCCACAAATCCAAGTTACCCGTTCGCATACTCAAAGTCAACGCTTTGCGGGTTAAGTGCAATATTACCACGGGTGCATATATCAACGAGCATCAAGTACATACGATTCATCAATTTTTCCCAACCGTACCACCCGGATATAAGATCGTGGAAGTGCCGACAAATGTCATTCACCATCCAATCACCGTACGGTCAATACATGATATACAGTTGAGAATAGTCGATCAGGACGGGAAATTGATCAATTTTCGTGGTGAAACTGTAACTATACGATTACACGTGAAATCTTTGAGATAATATGGGAATTGTGTTTGAGGGGGCAAGAAAATCTGGTAGTAGTTATAAAAGCTCGATAACATGCCCAAACATCATCAGTCATCGTGCAGCTCCGATTCGGATGACACATCAGAACGCTCAGTTTCTTCAGAGCCTAGGACTTCGACTTCGTTGTGGTGGAAAATAAGAATTCGTTGCTATATCTGCATATGCCCGCCGCGAAAATGATGAAAATCCAAACACCTGTAACCTTCGACGAGTCGATTGCCCACTGTGAAATACATGCGCATCAACCGTATGCCGCGTCTACATTCAAAAATAACGATGAGATCCGCATAGCTGTGCAGAATCAAGATGCGTGTGTATTACCCAGCAAAAGTTCGCTCCACATCTATGGCCGGATTACAAAATCAGACGGCAGCCTAGTTGGTGAAAGCACTGAATTGGTCAATATGGCTGTGTGTCACATGTTTAGCGAGATGCGTTACGAGCTGAATGGTCATGAGATTGACCAGAATAAGAATGTCGCCATCACGAGTATTATGAAGGGGTACTTATCACTTACCCCAGGACAACGATATCTCTTGGAGAACACCGGCTGGTTGGAGGATAATAATAAGCTAACCAACGCCGATGGGTACTTTGATGTTGTTATACCACTGAATTTTCTACTCGGATTTGCCGAGCATTATAATCGAATAATCGTCAATGCAAAGCATGAGCTGATTTTGACCCGATCGAACAATGATATGAGCGCCATTTATCAAACCACCGTGGAGAGAATCAAAATTTCGCTCGAAAAAATTGAATGGTTATTACCATACATCAGACTGTCGGATCCTGCAAAGATCAAAATGCTCAATTATATAGCCAAAGATCCGGCTGTATCTATGAGTTTCCGCTCGTGGGAAATGTACGAGTACCCGATGCTGCCTGCAACAACGAGACATTTATGGGTTGTCAAGACATCTACACAACTAGAGAAGCCAAGACACGTCATACTAGGATTCCAAACCGCAAGACGAAACGATCCGAAGAAAAATGCCAGTCAATTCGATCATTGTATGATTAGAGATGTAAAACTTTTTCTAAACTCGCAATGCTATCCCTATGGAAATTTGAATCTTGATATTGCTCACAATCAATACGCTATTCTCTACAATATGTACACTAACTTTTAAATTTCGTACTATGATAAAGAATCCGAGCCTCTTTTGTCGAAAAATGATTTTTCGGACAGAGCTCCACTCATTACGATAGACTGTTCCAAGCAAAATGAGTCGTTAAAGAGTGGTCCGGTGGATATTCGTTTAGAATTTGAAACTAGTCTCGCATTTCCGGCAAATACTTCAGCCTACTGTATGATTATACATGATCGCATTGTTGAATACAATCCAATCAGTGGCACCGTCAAAAAATTAGCTACATTTTGAGGATTCATCATGCTTGAGAACTATGGATTAAGCTTATTCTAAATAACTGAAGGAACAATAAATAAATAAATAAATGTAATTGCAAATTCATTATTATTTATTCAACCCTAACCTATTTCCATTACATATATATACATGTGTGTGTGTGTGTGTGTGTGTTTAGATTGTGCTACAGAATTCAAATTTATTGTATGAGCCTCCAAGATAGAGTATCTGCAAGCGTTCTTGATCCGCCTCGTTGTTCAACTGATCCAGCTGAGTAGAATCATTCTCTAGAGCCTTTACAACTCTCGCAGGCAGGAACACGATATATTCGTTGGCAATCGTAGCGATGATTCTGCAACCAAATTTCGTTTTCACAAGCCTCAGTTTTGTGATGTCGTACTTTTGTCCAATCTCCAGCTCCGACATCTTTTTCATCTGCATATCATTGTCCATACGGCTAGTGCTGTTCAGGCTGCTCAAGTCCATCTGCAGGGAGGTGGATATTAAGGACTTAGTTTTTATCTATATTATAATTGAATATGATTATCATGTAATAGGATTCTTACCTTGCTCGAGAGAGTTTGCGGGTTCGAATATACGTGGAAGATGCGTTGATGGTGAGAATTCTAGACGTACGAATGCGGCCCCCCGCGAGCTCTGGACTTTTAAGCCATCATCCCCCGCCCTCGAGACATGTGGGGAGGGTTTTTTATGGCCCTCCTCCAAATACCAGTTTTTCAACCGTTGAACGTTCTCGAAGGCGCAATGGTAGCCTCTCGGTACATCGCCATGACAGTCTCCATGCCAATGAAATACATGCGATTCCAATCGTAGTATTCGAAAATTCGGACACCCCAGCTCATCCAAATCAATCACCGCTTTTGAGTCGTCATTGAGGATTTTTTCAATCCAACGTTTCTTCTCCAATCCCTTCACATAAATGCAACGCGCATCATGCATAACCTCTCTCACAGTTTTCTCCGCATCTCTATACGGCGTTTCTCCAGCAATCCAGGGTATTCCATGATGATGCCGTGTCAACCACGAATTAGGATTTCTGTACTCGCTTGAGAGAGTCACCCAGGAGCATGGTGCTTTGAAGAGGATGCGTGTAATACCCTGTCTATATTCCTCATGCGCGCGAATGCTTATTGCAGCCAGCTCTTTTATCACAAATTTATCACTGAATCGTCCAAACCATTGTACATCCAATATTAGCTCCATATTAACAGCTACGTGTGCGGTCTTAGGCAAAGCCGAAAATTGACTGAGCTGCTGATTTATTGCGTGGGATCGGTATGCATGCAGCTGTGCAAGCAGTACCGTGTGGACGAATGCGGAAATTCCATATTTTCTTATTGCCGTGTTCATCTTTGACAGATCTTATCTTAGAGCAACGAAAATCACATTGATTTATTGCTCGAGTCTTGAGACTAACCGATTTTATGGTGTGGGAGGATGTCTTGAGAGCTGTTCTCTGGTTGGTTGGGCCTCATTTTATTTCGGGGGTGGTGTGCAGCCAATAGGATGCAACCCAACTCTCCCAGCCAGGTCAGTTTGAGAAGAAGGCGGTTTCCAGTTTGAAAAGATCGGTGAATAGCGAAAGTTCATAGAATCCGAAACAGTTTGAAAAGATCGGTGAATAGCGAAAGTTCATAGAATCGGAGTAAAGCATCAAGAAGAAGAAGAAGAAGAAGAAGAAGAAGAATTTCCGAAACTAAAAACGCGTAGAAAAAAAAAAAAAAAAAAGGTATGTTGTTGGTATTGAATACGCAAATTTTAACGGATTCTAATATAAGAATGTGTATTAAATCCAGATGAATCCAACTCACGGAAGAGTTGCACAGCGGGCAGCGCAACTGCGGCGAAGGGCCGAGTTGAGGGCGCGATTCCTTCAGAACGCGCAGGTGGTGCTGCGTTTTTTGCGCGACAGTCATGTGGATGAGAACTTCATCAATGAAACCGCGAGCGTGCACTACAAAATGATAGAAAACATCACGCGGCAGTATCAAATTAATGATCATTGAACGATGCGTGCGGCCACTACTGAAAATGCCACAGCATCGCCCATTCAATGCTTGGATATTTCGTCTTTCGTGCGGGAAGATGCGGCGGGTTCGGATACGGAGACGATCCAAATAAATATGGAAAGAGGCCGATCGCCATCACCCAGTTCGGCCTCATCGGAGTATTCACGATCGAGTCCGAGCTCGCCGTCATCGTCTTCGAGGTCATCATCCCCCGACATACCGCCACCGCAACCGATGATGATTCCGCTCGAACGGCAATATCCCCTAGTTTAAGTTTGTGTTAAGAAAATTTCCTACTTTAGAATAGGTTAGACTTATGAAATATAGCTTAAGTTAGTTTTTAAGAAATTTTTGTAAATATATAGCCCAAGTTAGTTTTAAGAAAATTTTTTTTTACTTTGGAATATGTTAGACTTAAGAAATATAGTTGAGGCTAGTTTTAAGAAAATTGTCACTTTAGAATAGGTTAGACTTAAGAAATACCAAATAAAAACATATATTATCGGATGATCCGCGTCACTGCTTGCATATAACATACCCTGCCACTCTTTGAGCATTTCAGCTAGTGTAATTCGCATATATATGTAAGCTAGGAATTAGATATTTCAGAGCGGCCATCATGGATCGATTGTCGGTAGATCGGTAATCGTTACCATGATGCGCAGGCGAATCGGTAGTGGCGCCACCGCGAGACGAAAAAAAAAATGGCAGCCATCCGATTGTCGGTGACAGAAGATCGACAATCTTAGATTCAGAATCGTTACCATCGGACTACCGATAACGGAAGTGGTGCCATCACACGGTGAAAAATTGCAATCGCGAAACGGAGAAAATTGCAGCCATCCGATTGTCGGTAACAGAAGATCGGCAATCTTTGATTCAGAATCGTTACCGTCGGACTACCGATAACGAAAGTGGCGCCATCGCCCAGTTGCAAATTGCAACCATTCGATTGCCGGTAACGGAACATTGCCAATCCATGATTCACGTTACCATGATTCAACATCAGTACCATCAGACTATCGGTAACCTAAAGATCGGCCATTGTTACCGTGATCCAAGAAACGGATCGGTAGACGCGCCATCGCATAGGGGAAAATCGCAACCATTTGATTGTCGGTAACACAAGATCGGCAATCTAAAATCGTTACCATCAGACTATCGGTAACAAAGATCGGTAATCGTTACCATCCGATCGTCGATAACTTA
Organism: Tenthredo scrophulariae; assembly: GCA_963978835.1. Taxonomy (NCBI): domain Eukaryota; kingdom Metazoa; phylum Arthropoda; class Insecta; order Hymenoptera; family Tenthredinidae; genus Tenthredo; species Tenthredo scrophulariae. The sequence continues at coordinate 14,891,111 of OZ022233.1, forward strand.
TCGGCGCGGTCGGTAACTTACCTACTGCCTGATGGCCGGTAAAGAAGGCTGGATCCAGAACTCTCATATGTACACTACTTATATACATATATATGAAAGTTGCGCACGTCACAAAGGTACGCGAGAAGCCCGAGTCCTTGGAAATTGTGAGGGAATATTGTTAGTGCGTTCAAGAAGCGCAGATGACTGATAGAACCAGAACATTCAATCGGTAAGTGCATAGACAGAATATATAATATAATATAATACAGTGTAGTGTGAATTACCTTCGTTAGGTTAGGTTAGGTTTTCTTCGTTAGCTCACGATAAATTATTTCGCTGAAAAGTCGTTAAAAGCGCATGTATATAGGTATGTATGTATCATACACAAACGAAACCGAGTAGTATACGCAGAGAATACTCGTGGCATAGAATATTTTTCATCTTGCAGGTTTGCGATTCAGCCAGACCTACCCCAATCATGGTCGAAGATTTCCGTCAATATTTTCAACACCTGAAAATCAGGAGCTTGCATTCCGGCCAATCTTAACGAGGATGCGGAGCGCGTCCAGTTGTCCGTCGTGAATCTGTCCGAGAAACATACACGTCAATCTTCGTGTTAAACAGGTATTCACGCACTTGGCGGAGCATGACAGTTATCAACAGCACCTACGAGATGAACATGTATACATACTTATAAAGCATGCTTGCTTTCAGATATTCTCGCAGGTGTTGGAAAAAAAGACGACGAGCCCAGCGAGAACGGCCAACCTCGTTATAATCGCTTCCGAGGGACCTGGATTCCATCTTAAGGCTGCGGAGTCTCTCAAGGGCAGACTTCGGTGAAATTTATAAAATGGCTACAGAGGGTCCAATAAAAATATTCTTCCAGCAATTTATAGATTATAGTAGTATACGTGCATAATGTGAAAACGAAGTAAAATTTTTATTGACAAGAAAAATTATCAGGCAAACCGGGAATCGAGTTTTCGAAAAAAGTATATACGTGTTGCAGGCGCGAAATTGATCTATCTAATATCACACGACACACGAAAAGTAAACAAACGCATAAATGACAAGAGAAGAAGGTAGGGTAACATTCATCGGCCGACTAGGTAGTCTAGTGGAATAAGTCGCCGGTTAGGCCTCCAGAGATCCGGGTTCATTTCCTGGTCTGCTTGATAATTTTTCTTGTCAATAAAAATTTGAGTTTGTTTGATTCACATAAATTGACGTACCATGGCGATAAATAAAGGATCTACCTTCTGTAGCGTAATTATATTATAATTACTCAATAAAATGAACCGTCGTTCATTACATAGTACATGAGAACGTTTTCTCGTGACTATGGAATTTTCCAAAAAAAGTATATATGTGTTGCAGGCGCAAAATTGATCTATCTTATATTTTATACGTGCATAGAAACTAATTTTCAAACCTCTGCGATAACAGTGCATGTCCAAGGAAGCTTTCGCAGTGCTACGCAGGATCTTCTGCAAAAGGTTCCTCGCGCATACACTTGCATATGTCAAATCATACAACGATAGGTTTTTTTTTCCCAAGAATTCGTAATGAATATTTCGCAGTGTCAAGGATACCAAAAATTTATCAGTCACTTTCTGTTGGAAAGAATATATTATTTTTCTAACGTTTCTTGCTTTTAATTTTGCGTACGTCTGTCAATTTCCGAAAATTCTGATTCTGATATGGTAGAAATTCTAATATGGTACAAGTCAATACCTAAATTATAATTATTACTCATGTAACAAACTGAAAAGCGTATTCCATACAGACCAGAGGTTTATATAAATAAATCAAAGTTTTATAATAGACCAAATTAGAATAAGAGAAAAACTAATTGTCAACGATTCCTGTATACATTTCACTTATTGAATAATAAAACCACTCAGTATTTCAACCACTCTTTTTTCATTTACGCTGTAAAGAAAAAACGATAGAGAACCACAGCACTAAACGTGTAAGCGCTGGTCGCTGACCGCTCTCTCCGGCACGAGGCTCGTGTGTTTTATTTGTACCGCTGGCATCATTTCGTCTATTCGATTTTATCTCTCGCGCAAAAAAAAAAGTCTCAATGTCAATTATTTTTATCAACGAATTAGATAATACGTGAGAATCTTGCATTGGTTTAGGCTAGTCCTGTATAATTGCCCCACGTTCTCAACAAGTTGAATAGCATTTTTGAGTATTGATATGTTTATATTTTTTTAACATAAAATGGGCATTTCAAATTTACAAAAGTATTATATTCGTGCGACAGTAATATAATTTGTGATCACAAAACAAAATATAATGTTATAAACCATCGGGCTGGGGCAACTATACCCGACTCACCCTATATAAATAACGACGAAATGCCGAAAAAAAAAAAAAAAATTTTTGTCAAACGGTGGACCCGAACCCACGCCTCTGGCTGAACTGTCGTTGAGAGAGCGACGCTGCCGTCTTTGCCACGGTAACAACTCGATGACGATTGCTTTTCGAAGTTTATGGCGGTTCCAGGGCCAGGACGTTTCCATTTTCGCGCGGATTTTTCTTTGCGTTCCTGGCGACGAAACCAATGGTTTCTAATTTCGTTCTTGTAACACATGCACGATTTTTGCGTTTCTTTGACCTAATAATGGGGCGTAGAATCGACGTTTTTTTACCGGCGGGCAATAAAATTAAAATTAAAATAAAAGTCGAGGGCCGAAAAGTCCTCCTTTTCGCCCGCTCAAGAGGTCGCAAAGGGGCATTTTGCGAGCAGGTGTAAAGAAAAGTTCTTTATTTCCCGCTATCGACTTTTATCGCCCGATAACGACTGTTGTTGCCCGCTTCTTTGAAATCGCATGCAATTGAAAATATACTATAAATAAACACACTATAAAAAAAAATTGAAAATCGTGCATGTGTCACAACAAAAATTTGGTGCGCATCAAGGGCTAAGTGGGCTTTTTGACCTCGTGTGGTTGCAGTACTCGTCTTCAACTCGTGCTACCTCGCCTCCGACTCGTACTGCAAACCCCACACTCGGTCTAAGAAAGCCCACTTTACGCCCTTGGTACACAATATACTATTTCTTCGATTCTTATCGCATCGTTGCCGTAGATCTGATCTGATCTGACAACAATTACGTTTCAAAAGCTACCAATTTTCCCATAATAACCCGCAGGCTTATTTCCAAAGTGCGGGGAAAGCTTGATGTAAGTAAATTTGGATGTAACGTGACTGCAAAAACTTCCAAAAAAGTCAAAAAATGATTCATACATGGTACTTCAAGTATCGAAAATTTGTGTCGAACCTAAACAAGCCAAAGTCCTCGAAAGCCGATCGCGGCTCCGCCTACCGCAGGGCCGACGCGCAACGCACGTGTCTCGCGCGACACGTCGCACGGTCGCGCGCTCGTTACGTATGTGGCTTATGACGGGCCCTACGCGTGCTTAGTGATTCGCTCATCATTCGTGGCTGGAAATTCGTTGCGGTAAGTAGCACATTTTTTATCGAATGCTCGCTTGACTTTTCTAGTCGTAGGAACATGGTTTATCACATCACTCGTATCGTAACACCCTATTGACATGATCAATGTCATGATAATATGTATTTTTGGATTAGCAATATTGACAGCTGAAGTTGAAAGTCTGGCGGAAAAACTGAAGGAGGTGGAGAACAAAATGAAGAAGCTGGATGAGGAATTGAAGAGGGTGGAAAAGGTGCGGCGGGAATTGGAGACCGCGGAAAATGTTGCAAGAGAGAGGAAATAAAGGAACAGAAAAGGAAAACAAAGGAAAGCAAGCGAAAGAAAAGAGGCAGGTCGACCTCAGACAGAAAATAGAGGTAATTTAATTGAACCTCGCACTCGTTTTACAAAACTTACACAAGGCACAGTTATAATAATTTCGAAGATCGTACAGCAGAACCTTGATCATTTGAACCAATTGGTACCGACTACCTAGTTCAGCGTTGCCAACCGTGCGGTCTGGACCGTACCTGTACGGTAATTTCGTCTTCTGTACAGACGTACGGTTCGATTATTAGACCGTACGTTATATGTCCTGTCCTAGAATATTGGGGATATTATACAATGCATAATCCATACCAATTCAAATTTTCTGTGGTAGCCATCACTAACCCATATTTTATCGCTTTCTTCAACGAGTTCCGATTCAGATAACGAAGATTCTGAAAATCGAGGTTCTACCGTGAATAAGTCGACAATAAATTTACCATGGAACATTGTCATCGCAGTTTCATTGTTATTCAAATTTGCGAATATTTCACTCTCTAGGCCGGCAAGCTGAGTAAGAGGCTGAAATAAGGAGCGCCTGCACCCCTCAAGCTCACGAAAGAGGAGCGTGATTTGAAGTGAATGCAACTACATAAAGTAATTGGAAATCTACATTGCATTTCCCGTCATTCTCAACAATAGTACATTACAATACGAGTCCGGTAAAACTTGTTCTGACGAGTGTGAGGTTGCAGCACGAGCCCAAGGCGAGTTATGCAATCACACGAGATCAGAAAAAGTTTTTCCGTCGAGTATTGTACAAAATTTAACTTTAGGAGGTGTGAAAATGGGGGTTTTAGCCACGCGAAGCGTGAGTAAAACGTCCAAAATCACACTGATTAGTAAAGTATATTATGTGATGGTTTCGTTTATTTTTCCATTCGTATTTGCAAAGCGCAGTAATGATCGTTGAAATATGTGTTCCAGATACGGTAATTGGGCTGGCAGGCGGTTCAAAACGTATGCGCAGAGAAGAGGGGAGTGGGGTCAAAAACTTCTATTTTAATGTCTAATATAAAAATATAATCTTTAGTTCATCTTTTGATTCATTTCTAATGAAACCCGATGAATTGCAAGTGTCACATGAGGGGCCAGGACAGGACTGCTCTTTGATAAAACTTTGATAGAATTAGAAAATTCTGAGCAGAGATAAGAATGAGAGAAAAAATGGGAGAATCGGTAGTAATGATGTGAGGAGATGAGAATAAGAGAAGAGATAGGAGAATCGGGAGTAGTTTGAAAGAAGGTCATCTCCCTCGCGTGACCGCAACTCGATTCCTTGGGAAGTAGGAACTTTGATACAATTAGAAAATTCTGAGCAGAGATGAGAACGAGAGAAAAAATGGAAGAATCGAGAGTAATGATGTGAGGAGATGAGAATGAGAGAAAAGATAGGAGAATCGGGACTAGTTTGAAAGAAGGTCATCTCCCTCGCGTGACCGCAATCCTGGGAACGATAGTAAATAGATGAAAAAAAAGAAGTGAAAAAATAAAGTCGACTAGAAGACCCAGCAAACCACAGCAAAGAGATATTTTCAAAACTAAATGCTCGGAAAGCCGGACAATTCTTTGTTTTGTATTATTCGGAACAGATGATTTCGCATTTTTAATACGTCCGTAGAATATATCGCATGAGATGGGTTACCTCCCAAGGCAAGTGTAGTAGCAAAAGCAGCTGTATATACTCCACAGCTGAAGCTGTCAGGCTGTTTTTGGACCGCTGGAAAGACAATATCTTCAGTTGTCAAACTTGGATACCGCAAGGAAATGAACCTTTTCTCTTCGGTTTTCAACGATTGATAGCCATTGCAGCCTATACTGTCGTAAACACAGAGCTCGGATCCGTCGAATGAAAGGCATCGCCAATGCCTGTACGTATTGCCGCCGATAATGCTGATATCCTGGGACATCCGTGAAGGTTCGATGAAGTTCGTATACGCTAGCCAAAGCGCAGATGTCATGTCGAACTGGGTTGTTTTGTCGATCACTGATAGAAATTGATCAATATTACATCTTTCCGGATATCGTCAATACTCATATCCCGATTAATCGAACGCAGGATGTCAATCTCTGTTTCAGTTGGTTTTTCCCCACTTCTATTGTTAGATACAGTGACCCATGCCTTTCACTGCGACGTTCCTTCGATGCTTTAATCGGTGCAGCAAGGATGGTGCCGCATGCAGTGTTGCGAACCATACCATAATTATGGTATTTATACCATAATTGAGATACAAATACCATATACCATAATGAAAGATATGGTAGGGCGAAAATACCATAATCTGGCTTAGGTCCTTTATGAGTTACTATATGAGCGTATCTTATCGACTAGCGTAGTTAAATAAAGGTGGTGAATAAAAAAAAAAGTTCACATTCGCGCGCTGCGCGCCCATAGTTAGCCAAATATAGGTAGTCGATGAGATGGCCCACGGCCCGCTTGAGGAATACTGAGTTTCCATTGGTCTTGGCTCGAATAACTTGCGTTGCATCAACATCCAATGGAGATTCAGTATTGCGTTGCGGGACGGATCGGGCTCGGGGAAGTCCAAAGCTCTAGCGCGTCCATTTGATAAGAGTGTTAGACTGCAGATTAGACTATGCCACACTGGTAAACTTCAGTTTTTATTTCTTCAAGACGCAAGCCTTTAATGAAAAGGTGAGTTAATTATTCCTAAATTTACATTTGATGGTGATTATGCTAAATAACCATCACAATTGGTTAATGAGTTAGGTTATTTTTTGTTTACCTATAGGTGTACCGCAATGTCTGACTCTGACACAACACCACCTAAAAAGGGTAAAATCAAAAGCAAAAAAGTTTTTCAAAAATTCCGAAGTGCATGGCTGTCAGTACCCGAATTCAAATATTGGTTGCAACCTGTCGCAGACAACCCATATAAGGCGAGATGTAAATATTGCAATACTTTTCTGAGATCCGATATTTCAGTCATAAAATCCCATTCGAGAGGTAATAAACTCAAAGCATTCAGAAGTGCTAAATGCCCGACCAATGGCAAAGCAATGAAAAATTATTTGCAAAATAACAACAATCAACCAGAAAGACAATTGACCAAAGAAACTAAGGAAGCCGAGATAAATCTATGTGGTTGGTTGGTCGAACACAACATCTCTTTCCAAGTTATTGATCACCTACAAGGCGTTGTTAAAAAGATTTTTCCGGATTCTAAGATAGCAAAAAATCTAACGTTGAAACGAACCAAAGCAACTGCGATTGTCAAGAACATAATAGGGAAAACTGAGAAGACCCAATGACAATACCAATTGCAAAATACTAAATTTAGTATACTAACTGATGAATCGACAGATATATCAACGACTAAAACCTCTTGCATTGTCGTACGTTATTTTGATGAAAACACTGGCACAATTACTAGCAAATTTTGGGAGCTGGCACAAGTATTAAAACCAGGTGAAAACAACAGCGGAAATGCCGAACATCTATTTAAATTAATAATGTGTACATTTGAAGAGCGAAAAGTTCCCACAGAAAATATAATTGGATTCGGTAGCGACGGCTGCAACCTCATGATGGGGCAGCATAATTCAGTTTCAAGCCGATTCAAAGAAAGCTGCCCTGGTATAATTGTAATCAGTTGCATTTGTCATTCACTCCATTTATGTGCTAGCGAGGCGTGCAAACAATTGCCCCGTACTTGTGAGGATTTTGCCAGGAATGTTCATAATTTTTTTAGTGCAAGTTCTAAGAGGCAGTGTGATTATGCTCAATTTCAAATGTTTACTAATACCGACATACATAAAATCCTTCATCCGTCTCAAACACGGTGGTTATCACTGACATCAGTAGTCAACAGATTGTTAGAGCAATGGAGTGCATTGCAACTTTATTTTAATGAGAAGTGGCTCCAAGAGAAACTAGTTTTTGCAGAACAAATCCACATCAATCTGAATGATCCGTTTATAAAACTATATTTCTTGTTCCTGCAATGGATTTTACCCAAATTCACACAGCTTAATCAGTACTTCCAGTCTGATAAAGTGATAATCACTGATGTTCACGACCAAATGGAAGAAACTTATCGGGATCTACTCTCTAGTTATATGGACAGGTCATATGTTGATAATACAAAATTGAAAGACATAGACCCGGAAAACCGAAACAAATTTTTGCTGAAAATCAGCTGTGTACTTGGGTATAAAAGTTATGAAAGAACTCAATAATACCAAAATCAAAGAACGGCCGGATTTGATAGAGCATTTTTATAATAGAAGCCTGGCCTTTTTAACTACAGCCTGTTGTCAAATTAAAAAACGATACAATTTTGATGATGGCATTTTACCTAAGATAGGTATCTTTAAACCAGTGCGAGCTATTTCAAATAAAGAAAGAGAAGGTACCCCATCACTTTTGCCACTATTATCTGCATTGCCACGGCTGGCAAATAGGGCACATTTCCAGGGAATAGACGATGAATGGCGTAAGCTACCATTTCATGATCTGCAGGATATATCAAACTGTGAAGTTGATGTTTTTTGGGGAAAAGTATTAATCACTAAAAATGAAGGTGAACAACTGTTATTTGCCAATCTAGCGCGATTCGTATTGAATATTTTATCTCTACCCCATTCTAACGCTGAGTGTGAGAGAATATTCAGTAAAATCAATTTGATTAAAACTGGACCACGTAATAAATTATTAACAAAAACCATAAATGCAATTGTTCTATCAAACCAACATGTGAAGTATGCTGGAGGTTGCACAAATTTCGAACCTACCGCTGACATGGTCAATAATATGACCAAAATAAATTTATACGAGAATAATGTCACTGAAAGTAAAAATGAAGATGGCCATAATATAATTATCTTCAACGAGGACTAAGTCTCCCATAAAATAGTCTATCACATAAAAAAACTAAAATGTCAGAAAAAAAAAATAGCTGATAACAAAAATATTTTATTTTTAGTATAGGCATAGACATACACAGACACAGTATACGCTCTTTGAAAACTCAAAAATTATTTTTAAGTTGAATATTATATGCTACATGATGATGTATTTACATAAAATAACAATGACTCGTTGTATCTCATCTTGTTTTATTTTCTCAAACTGTGAATTTTGAATTTGGCGGTATATACCATAATTTTTTGCTAAATACCATAATATCGGAGCATTGGTACCATAATCACCTATTTTAGGGTTGGCAACACTGCCCGCATGGTGGTTGACTTTCGCACGCAGTTTCTCGTTCATCTAAACACGATACAACATAATAGGTGCCGTGTCCAGAGCTACGTCTGCGCAATTTCACAGGCGGAATTCGAGCCGTTTTTTCGCTAGAGCGAACTCTTGGTCTGAGGATGACACAGCGTAATACACTCCGTCTTGGGAGGTACGTTTGACGATTTTCATAGGTGTCATCCTCGCTTCGTCATTTGAAATACAAGGACGCTCGTCCGATGATGTATCGCTCCAAGAATCTGAGTTTCCGGGGCTCTTTCGACTGAGCCTCGTAGGTACAACTTTCCTGACTTTGGAAGTTTCCATACTTTGCATTTCATGTTCGCTGTCAGACGTCGCCGCCACTCTTCTACTCTTTGTACAACTACCTGTTTTTGATGCTAGGTCGGCCTGGCTCTTCAGTTGCTGCGCTCTCAGAATGTATTCTGGTTCACGGATTGGCATTTTGCTGATGTATCGGCTGTCTATGATTTCTGGTAGCATGGACTCGTTGTAGAACCGTGTTAGATATAGTTCCATACGATCCCTCCAGAATGCATCGTCACGTGGCACTTTGACGTACTCCACACCCGATTTTGTCCACACAGCGAAGTAGCATGTTTCGGCGCGCGTTATATGCAACTGCCCCTGCACCTGGTAATAATAAGCATGAGTCGTCCTCATCTTCGATGGATCATTCTTGTCCAAATATCTTGAGAAGGGGTACCTTCTAGTAAAACGCCCGTTAGTTGTTTTTCTCATTTTTAGGACGTATTTAATTATAAGAGTTCTGCGCAACTCATTGAACATAGGAATGTTTAGTTATTAAACTGAGTTTCTGTTTTTCACGACAATTTTGTTTTGGTTGTAAAAAAACTTCTTAGCAACCTATGATTGATTTTCACTTGGTATTAAAACGTGAAACCGTACGAACGTGTTTTTATTTAATTTAATTCTTCATCTTCATTTCTATTAAGTAATATTCATAATTCGTACTATCAATTGACTAGGTCTTTTCCCCAAGTCGAGATCTAGCTAACCCGAGAGTCTTGAGTTGTGATTCAGTCTTTGCATAAACCTTTCTCCGAATATTATTGAAATCGGAGACGTTTACAACAACTCTCTTTTTGAACTCCAAGAAGATTGAACTCCTGGATTGATCCCTATTACTTTCATCGAGATCCTCAGTTCCGACAGCCGTCGCACTCATTCTATCCTGACGAATTCATTGATTTAACTTAACAAGTGCAACTGAAATCAAGCCTAGACCATTTTCACATCGCTTCAAATTTAATTGACGACGAAGATTTTCTCGAGAAATGTAACCAGGTATAGATTCCAGTCACAACCTAGAGATTTCGGTGACACCTTCTTAGATCGCATCTTCTGGACGGCGATCTTGAGTCGACTGCGGACATTTTACTTCAACGATAGTGGCATCGTCGATGATACCATCTGGACTGGCACCCAGAAATCCCAGCTCGGGATCGATGAACAATCCACACGGTTTAATGGTCACGAAGTGTTTTAAGTTGTCCGTTAATTTCCGCTGCGACTCATCGATGGCCTCAGATTCGTGTGTGTGACCCCAGACCATAGAGGGTGTACCCTTCACCGACGGGTACAGTATGGCCTGCACTGCAGAAGAACACGACGTAGTGCTCCGTAATTTATAGACTCGAGTAAGGTTAGATGCAGTTAGCATCTTTCTTCGCATCGACTGCCACAGTGCATTGTCGGCCTGCCCTCTTGTGTTGATTTCAATCTCGGTACGATTGTTTCGACTTTCAAGAAATCTGTCTTTGTCCTGCCCCCGTTGCTTTCGGTTCTTACTATGACGGAGGTAACGCAATTCCGTTCGCGACTTCATACACTCAGCATTGGCGCCAGGATTCTGAAGCAATCACGGTACTGGGCGGTGTTTTTCCCTCGCTGTGGTGGAGTTTCGAGATGACACCAAGAGTGTTGTGTTGTAGCACAGCGCCACAAGCTCTACCTTGAAAGGATCCCTTCACGCCCCAGTTAATTCTTTTTCCACCCGTGAGCTTGCATACTATGCCATTGAAGGATTCTGCGATGTTGTTGGTAGCATCGTAGAGTAAGCTGTTGGCGTGTAAGCTCAAATGTTTTAAGATCTCTTCCAGCTGCTGGAAGAGTCTTACTTGCTTGAGATCTTCGACGGCAGTTATCCCTTTGTCAGTGGTTTCTCGCTGGCAAAATCCTTTCAGCTCGTTGCATCTCTCGTGGTCATCAAAGACGTGGTACGGTGCGTTCTGGACATCAGCCTTCAGGAGCTCAATTCTCTGAGAAGTCGTCGAAGCTCCAACTATGTCTCTTTGGCGATGCACTACCGACATTTCAATAGTCTCCCTGAACTTGAGCACGGTACCGCGTACCATCGTCTTTAGTCGAGAAATGTTTCGGCCTTTGGTATTGGCTCCCTCGGTGATTTTTCTCGCCAAATTTCGGTGTAGATGGTTGACGCATTCTTTCTTTTCAACGATAAGACCGTACTCAGCGTACGGATCGTTGTCCAAAATGGATTTATAGACACTGCTGTCTCCGTCTGCGACCAAAGTCCGGTAGATGAGTCCGTGCATTTCCATACTGCTTTTAAATCCTTCCAATATCGCGTCGCTTTCCATCGCTGTGGATGCTTGGTCACGGCCCCAATTCTTAAAGCAGACGTGATCCACGCGTGTTCCTCCTCGTTGGGCGGCCATTTCGCAAATACAACAATATTTGTTGCGGACGCCGATAAATATGACCTTCTGGGTATGCTGGTCTACAATCGCGGCAACACCAGATAGGAAGTCATATTTTCCCGTTTTGTAGAACCGTTTTATCCAACCACAGTCGGCTACAACGGTAATAAATGGAACTTTAATGCCGTTGTGTTCAACGAAATCCCCTCTTTCCAATGCCTGTTTCTTCGCAATCTCGCCAGCCTGTTTCATTTTTGCGAGAGCCGCCCTTTCGAATGCTGCGATAACCTGCAGGTCGTGTTTTGTATAGGTAGCTGATATGCACGTAACACTCATCGAAGCCAACAGTTCCTCCAACTGCCAAAACCCGATTTCCGTGGCGTAGGTCCCTGCGACACCACTTCGATTGATGTCCATCATTTCGTCGTCCTTACGGTCTGTCCAAACACTATCCTCGAAATGGCACACCCTGCACCGGAAGAAGATTTGCGTTTGCAAACCGTAGCGATGAGACTTCGTTTGTACAACGTCTCGGAACGTGCAAATCGAAAGTGGATTGTGATCATCGAATTTTTCATGCAACTGCTACAGCATGTAACCGATGTCAACGATGTACCGTCCTTCGAGCGCTACCTCTTCTTCGTCAGAACTGTCGTTTCGACTGTCTTCCGAATTATGCGAATCCAGCATTTCCTGTAAGCCTTTCTTCGAAAAGAGGGTTCGATCCGTTTACTGAATCATGGTTGGCTGTTCTCGTTTGGTGCGAATCCGATGTTGGCTTTTCTTGTGGTCCTTCGTCCAATGAAGGATCCGATTCAACCTGTGAAATGAGATTGGCCATTTGGCCCGGTTGCAGGCGTACCGCTGCTGGGCTTTGTTGCGATCTATTCATTGGAAATGACTAATTGCTAAAAAATCCTGGCATGAATTTTGGTTAAACAAGTGGGGGAGGGTAGGGAAAAACAATAACGAACTGCACCCAGCGTACGCAAACTATAATATTCAATAAATCTCCAACTTATGGAAAAGTTATTTATTATTGGTTCGGATGGGTCATAAATATTCAATTTTTCGAAACATCTGGGGCAAAATGGACCACGCGACGAAATCCCGGAATTCGAGTGCAATTCTTTCGAATTGTTTCGTGGGATCGGCGGGTTTTTTTTGTCATAACAAAACTATGTTCATAATATTTGATACGGGTCAATTCGAATGTCAGTTAGCATAGGTGATTGAAAAATCAAAATGAATATTTTGAAATATTCACGAAATTTTTATTCAACAAGATAGCGGTCCATCTTGTCCCAGTGCGGATTACTCTGGTGGCCTAAAAGCCTCTGATCAGTTAGGGCAAAATGACTCAAATACGGTTGAAAATTACCGAATATTCGCTTTCCAGTCTTGGCTAAACAATGTGAATTTTAAAAATCTAATGTAATTTGATTTTCTCTTTTTTTTTTAATCCAATTATGGAAATCTATGTAACAAAATGAGCGAAAAACAAAGGCGACTTCATAGGTGAGGGACCATGAATGAGGAAATGCGGGAAGATATTTATGAGGCACACGACTACTTTGTGATACCTCTATCCGTTGATAACCGTCTTGTGTCATGAATGTATAATAATGATATATTTATAATACGAGCTTCCAGGACGGTCGTGGTGAACTTCTAGCCACCTGAGCCTTGCTGATAGCCGAACATGAAACCAATAGGAAATGCTAACCATGTCTGTATTTACCGTCGTTGGACCATTTGCCTAGACATATCCTTCGATGACAGACGCCGACCAGCAACAGAATGATGTTTATACACAGCCTGCGGTTTTCCCATTTTCGTGGCACAAATATGCTAGCACAATGGTACTCGATTTTATGTTTTACAAAAACAGCAAGTGATCAACGAAGTTTCTAAATCAATAGACTCTCTGATATTTATGTTGTCAATTTTTTTTTATAGTGTGTTTATTTATAGTATATTTTCAATTGCATGCGATTTCAAAGAAGCGGGCAACAACAGTCGTTATCGGGCGATAAAAGTCGATAGCGGGAAATAAAGAACTTTTCTTTACACCTGCTCGCAAAATGCCCCTTTGCGACCTCTTGAGCGGGCGAAAAGGAGGACTTTTGGGCCCTCGACTTTTATTTTAATTTTAATTTTATTGCCCGCCGGTAAAAAAACGTCGATTCTACGCCCCATTATTAGGTCAAAGAAACGCAAAAATCGTGCATGTGTTACAAGAACGAAATTAGAAACCATTGGTTTCGTCGCCAGGAACGCAAAGAAAAATCCGCGCGAAAATGGAAACGTCCTGGCCCTGGAACCGCCATAAACTTCGAAAAGCAATCGTCATCGAGTTGTTACCGTGGCAAAGACGGCAGCGTCGCTCTCTCAACGACAGTTCAGCCAGAGGCGTGGGTTCGGGTCCACCGTTTGACAAAAATTTTTTTTTTTTTTTTCGGCATTTCGTCGTTATTTATATAGGGTGAGTCGGGTATAGTTGCCCCAGCCCGATGGTTTATAACATTATATTTTGTTTTGTGATCACAAATTATATTACTGTCGCACGAATATAATACTTTTGTAAATTTGAAATGCCCATTTTATGTTAAAAAAATATAAACATATCAATACTCAAAAATGCTATTCAACTTGTTGAGAACGTGGGGCAATTATACAGGACTAGCCTAAACCAATGCAAGATTCTCACGTATTATCTAATTCGTTGATAAAAATAATTGACATTGAGACTTTTTTTTTTGCGCGAGAGATAAAATCGAATAGACGAAATGATGCCAGCGGTACAAATAAAACACACGAGCCTCGTGCCGGAGAGAGCGGTCAGCGACCAGCGCTTACACGTTTAGTGCTGTGGTTCTCTATCGTTTTTTCTTTACAGCGTAAATGAAAAAAGAGTGGTTGAAATACTGAGTGGTTTTATTATTCAATAAGTGAAATGTATACAGGAATCGTTGACAATTAGTTTTTCTCTTATTCTAATTTGGTCTATTATAAAACTTTGATTTATTTATATAAACCTCTGGTCTGTATGGAATACGCTTTTCAGTTTGTTACATGAGTAATAATTATAATTTAGGTATTGACTTGTACCATATTAGAATTTCTACCATATCAGAATCAGAATTTTCGGAAATTGACAGACGTACGCAAAATTAAAAGCAAGAAACGTTAGAAAAATAATATATTCTTTCCAACAGAAAGTGACTGATAAATTTTTGGTATCCTTGACACTGCGAAATATTCATTACGAATTCTTGGGAAAAAAAAACCTATCGTTGTATGATTTGACATATGCAAGTGTATGCGCGAGGAACCTTTTGCAGAAGATCCTGCGTAGCACTGCGAAAGCTTCCTTGGACATGCACTGTTATCGCAGAGGTTTGAAAATTAGTTTCTATGCACGTATAAAATATAAGATAGATCAATTTTGCGCCTGCAACACATATATACTTTTTTTGGAAAATTCCATAGTCACGAGAAAACGTTCTCATGTACTATGTAATGAACGACGGTTCATTTTATTGAGTAATTATAATATAATTACGCTACAGAAGGTAGATCCTTTATTTATCGCCATGGTACGTCAATTTATGTGAATCAAACAAACTCAAATTTTTATTGACAAGAAAAATTATCAAGCAGACCAGGAAATGAACCCGGATCTCTGGAGGCCTAACCGGCGACTTATTCCACTAGACTACCTAGTCGGCCGATGAATGTTACCCTACCTTCTTCTCTTGTCATTTATGCGTTTGTTTACTTTTCGTGTGTCGTGTGATATTAGATAGATCAATTTCGCGCCTGCAACACGTATATACTTTTTTCGAAAACTCGATTCCCGGTTTGCCTGATAATTTTTCTTGTCAATAAAAATTTTACTTCGTTTTCACATTATGCACGTATACTACTATAATCTATAAATTGCTGGAAGAATATTTTTATTGGACCCTCTGTAGCCATTTTATAAATTTCACCGAAGTCTGCCCTTGAGAGACTCCGCAGCCTTAAGATGGAATCCAGGTCCCTCGGAAGCGATTATAACGAGGTTGGCCGTTCTCGCTGGGCTCGTCGTCTTTTTTTCCAACACCTGCGAGAATATCTGAAAGCAAGCATGCTTTATAAGTATGTATACATGTTCATCTCGTAGGTGCTGTTGATAACTGTCATGCTCCGCCAAGTGCGTGAATACCTGTTTAACACGAAGATTGACGTGTATGTTTCTCGGACAGATTCACGACGGACAACTGGACGCGCTCCGCATCCTCGTTAAGATTGGCCGGAATGCAAGCTCCTGATTTTCAGGTGTTGAAAATATTGACGGAAATCTTCGACCATGATTGGGGTAGGTCTGGCTGAATCGCAAACCTGCAAGATGAAAAATATTCTATGCCACGAGTATTCTCTGCGTATACTACTCGGTTTCGTTTGTGTATGATACATACATACCTATATACATGCGCTTTTAACGACTTTTCAGCGAAATAATTTATCGTGAGCTAACGAAGAAAACCTAACCTAACCTAACGAAGGTAATTCACACTACACTGTATTATATTATATTATATATTCTGTCTATGCACTTACCGATTGAATGTTCTGGTTCTATCAGTCATCTGCGCTTCTTGAACGCACTAACAATATTCCGTCACAATTTCCAAGGACTCGGGCTTCTCACGTACCTTTGTTACGTGCGCAACTTTCATATATATGTATATATATTTGCGGAATTCCTTTTCTTCCTAAATTCATCTCATCCAATATATATTCAATATAATATATGCTTGGTATTGCAACCCCTGCAATCCGGATTCTTCCTAACCAAGCCTATAAATTCATTCATTCAATATATTCATTTATCCAATGTATATTGTAACGGGTTATCCCTGGGTTCGGGTATCTCAGAAACTAAGCTGCTACAAACCAGGCCCAACGGATAGGTAGGGGATTTTGCTGGGCGCCAGACTTCGTTAGAAGCCCTCTCTCTCTCGCTCTGGGACCCTCCGGCTAGCTAGTGACGATAGAGGGATTTCGTAGGGGCGAAGAATAAAGACACAAACCGAATATGATTTACTATTATTTTATCAAAAAGAAAAAAAGAAAAGGTGGCGAACTTATTGG
Source organism: Tenthredo scrophulariae (assembly GCA_963978835.1). Taxonomy (NCBI): domain Eukaryota; kingdom Metazoa; phylum Arthropoda; class Insecta; order Hymenoptera; family Tenthredinidae; genus Tenthredo; species Tenthredo scrophulariae. Next base: position 14,907,918 of record OZ022233.1, read on the forward strand.
ACACGCCCGCTACCTGGCGTACAATACAGCGAAATTAATATTATTACTACTGACTCTACTCTACGTGAAATACTAAATATCAAATAAACTATGGAAATAATGACTCTAAGTTGACTAGGAATATGATCTGAATAATACTGGAATGAAACAAAAATAAAGCTATTACAATTAAATAACACAGCTCGCGGTCGAGCACTCCAACGGCTCTAGGCCCGATCGACGGTAGGGAGGACCGAGTCGACTCCACCTACGGTCTATCGCACTCGCTCTGGCTACGGGACAGTCAGCTGTCACCGTAGCGAGATTGCGTGCCTCGCTTCACGTCTCGTGGGTGACTGACACGGCGCGCGGTAAAGCGGCGGCGGAGAAGTGGTGGGGCAGGCTTCGGCTGAGGAAAAAGCGACAGAACTCCGACCGGCAGCAGCTGAGTGCGACGCGTGACGTCAGAGGTCTGTGGCAATATGGCGTCGGTCTGATTTTAGCTGCGAGCGGCGCAACGGTGGTCAATCTGGGCACGGTTACGCGCAGCGAAAACAGCACGTGACCGGTGTTCTTCAGGTTTAAATCCAACGGTTCGCGGGGGAACGGTTGAGATTCAGACACGCGGCTTTCGAGGCTCGGGGAATATTTCAAGGGGTGCGGGTTGGTATCAGGGTGGAGTCTACTACGACTTGGATTGATCCTACCTGGTACGGACGCTCAAGCGGCCTCGGGTGCGACGGTGATGCTCAATAATACGGTCGGAGAGCCGGGGTCGTGCAGGGGTCAGTATAGCCAGCCAAACGGTAGTCCAATATTTCCAAAATCCAAATCGTAGTCATAATTCACAGCCCGGTCGTTATATCTTTCACACTTTCTTCTTCACTCACTCCACTCACTCTCTCTCTTTAAACTCTCTCTCTCTCTCTCTCTCTCTCTAATTACTTCAAACTTTTTTTACTTTCGCTCGCACGAGGCTCACTAATAGTATGCAAAGATGGAAGTGACTTCTTGTTCAGATTTTAGTACCAACCGGCATCACCCGACCTGCGAGCGCTGGCGGCGACCACTTCGCCATGTGCGAGGGTCGGCGGCCAATGGGCTCCGCAGCGTAGTCGGGCGGCAGGATTTAAATCGGGCGGCCGGACTTAGACACGTCCGTAGGTCGGTTAGGCGGAGGTCTAACGTGCCACGTTACAATATATGAGATAAATATCAACTTCCTTCTTACTGCGCAACAGTTTATTACGTTCATTCTTCAAACGTGACTTAGAACGTAAAAGTAACCATATTGAAATATAATATTCAATTCTATCGAATGTTTATCCCTTCTTGAAATGGCTCATAAGTCACGTAGGCGTAGATAACGGCGAGGCAATACTGGGACCCCCAGTCTTGCTGACCCGTCATCTTCACACTACCAAACTAGTATGTAGATGTAGCTTTCTCTTTCTCTAATTTTTCAAAGAAATAGGGAAAATTGAGCTAAAGATGAGCAGAATAATAAGAAAATAAAGTCAGGTATCATTCAAATTAAAAGATCAAGCAAATGAATAATAATTCAAATATAAAATCAAGCTATTAATATAATCTGAAGATATTCAAATCAGATTAGTGTGAGTGGGCTATAGGTGAGCCATGGAGTACCATGGGCCCGCGTGACGTCACAGGACGCCAACGCCTACGCCTAACTGCAAGTAGTCCCTCAAACCAATCAGGCGACGATTAGCCACTAAGCAAGGCCCTAATTGGCTAAGCCACGCGCGCAGTAATACATACATTGTTGCAACCGCGGGGACCTCGTCGCCTTTGAACTTGAACTAGCGTCTTTCCTTCTGTTGAATCGCGACGTGCGTGGATGTAAGGAACCGTGTGCTAAATAGAGCCAAGAGTCATACTCAATCTTTTCTTTGTTTTATAAGTGAAGTGGTAGTATAAAGGACTCAGTACCCGTTAACAAAATTATATAAACGAGATATAATCTAATAGTTTAGTGATCCGTTTATTAGCTTTAGATTCAGTGCAGAGACACATATATTTTCATTTTTGTTATCAACTTTATGTTAATAGACTTTCCCCTTCCATAATCGCCATAGATCCCTTCTGGGTTCATGTGATCTTAAGAATATCAAATGACCATTAAACTCAACCTAAACCATTTCAATCATAAATTCAGTGTTAAGACTAATCTTAAATTCGGAACAATATTCAATTCAGTCCAATAAAACAATATTAAGAACAGACATTTGTGTTCATCAAGTAGCTTCAGTTCTGAACAACCATTCAAATTAACATTTACCTACAATCGAACATTTAATACGTGTTAAAACAATATCTAAATCCTAACATTTCGGAAATCGAAGGCTACGAGGTTCCTAAGGTTAGGGAGGCTAATAACTATCAAAGTAGACCCATGGTACCCCAGGTCGACCAAAGCTAAGTAACTACGAACGCTCACAAATCGCTCATTTATAAATTATATTATACATTCGAACTTGTTATACTATTTTCCAGAATTCCTTAGATTTAACTATTTGCATGATAAAATATAATTCAATCAAATGAATAGTATAATCACGGGAATATCGTTATAAGCTAATACCCACGGTATTTCGGGATAAACCCTTGCTAATAACGAGACCACCCGGTGAACTTGTGACACTATTCATTAATTTCAACCTGCACAATTTTATCATTAATATATTTACTTGTTGAACTCAAGATTGGTATGAGTATAAAGTCATAGACCAAACGGGATAATTCGATAGAATTTCGGGTTTTACCCTAATGCCGCTGGGTTTCCTTTCCTTCGAACTTTTACCTATAAAATCTTTAAGAGAACGGGTATCATCCCTCTAGTCGAGTCACCAATACCCGAGCTACCGATCTCGATTTTATCTCACTATGTTACCATTACAATTAAGCATATATGCATATATATATATACCTATATTTGAGAATTAATATTATAAATGAATCGTGACCTGAACAATTCTAACCGTACAACCCGGCTGGGATAATTCGTAGTATTCCGGGTTTACCCTAATCCCAGTGCGAGGCTACCTTCGCGCGCATAGCGAAACAGTTACCTTAGAGAGAGAGAGAGAGATACTATTTCATTCTAATAATTCATTATATCATCTTTGATTATCCCAACGTGCGAATCGTGAATAGGCCTTTCTTTGCGTTATCTATTATTCGATAATAGCTTCCTTATACGTACTAGCCAAACCTTCACGATCCCCACGTCGGTGACTGCATATCACCTTGTTATTTGACCAATTTATTATTTTCTCATTTATACTATTCATCAGTTCAAGTCCATTTCATTTGTGAGGGCTTGAACCATATCATAACTTTTTCCTAATCGTTCAAGAATATATTATGGATTTTACCAGTTAATCCTTATTATCATTTGAATCACCTTATTCATCTATTTTATTTTTGTTATTTTATTTTTCATATCAACGAGCCTCACTAAAGTTTATACAATTCGATTGAGACCTGTATAGGACTAGGCGGCAACGATCCTATTTACCGGTTTATCGTAAGATCGATCTTTTCTTCAATTTTATTATTTTCGCGCATGTGACGGGTATCCTAACAGTCGGCAGGTTCTCGCTTGTCAATTGAACCGTTCGGATTATTAACCACTCTACCCACACCGTCCGTCACACCTTTATCACTGATAGCTGACTATTTCGATCGGTGTATTGGAGAGATCACGCACCGTACAACCACGTGACTGAACTATAGCGTCACTCCATAGAGTGAACATAGTGAACGATACTGACGATCATGGCCGCCGAGGAAATTGACGATGCAAAATAGTAAAAACCAGACGTAGGCTCTATTTTCGCATGCAACGAACATGTTTTTGGACGTATGTGTTCGGAATTGAAAGAGAATTCGCGCGACGTTGGCCTTTTTTGCGTTTTCGACGCCTGGGCTCGGATAATAATCGAAATATTTCTCCCCCCACCCCTTTTTCGGCGAAAAGGAGGTCCCCCACTCCTTTTTCGGCTGAAAGGAGGTGGGCGACTAGGGACGGGCCTTAACAAAGTGGAGGCCGAAATGCAAAAATGCGGATAGAATAAATCCTGACCCTCCACAATTTCTGGACTTCCTCCTTATTTCCGATCCTTATGGTATTATTATTATTCCCGGCCCTGGTTGGTTGAGTTCCTTTGAATTTTGGAGGTATATATTGTAACTTGTTGTAACTGTTTCACGAGCTGAAGGCTCGTGAAATTATACTAGTTCGCGTGTGTTCTTTGTCACGGGTTATTTTATGAATATTTGGAGCTCCTCCGGAAAAAGTTGAAAAAACCCTTAATTTACCCAGATACAGACTCGGATAGATTTTACTCTACCAGATCTGCCTCCCTACAGACTTGGGATATGCTAGACTCACCAGACTAGGATAGCAATCATCGCTCTACCGTAGCTGTCCTGAGTCTAGCTCATCAAAGCTGCCTATTACAGACTTGGGATATGTGTGTTCTCAGACTAGGATACCAATTATAGCTATATCGTAGCTGTCCAACACACTCACCGAAGCTGCCCTTTAGCTAAACAATGAATTTAAGTTTATAAGCAAGTGAAGCGAAGTGCTTCTCTGAAAGAATAGAAAAATGAGGTTATGTTATCAAAGAAAAATATAACACAACAATCAGATCCCTGATATTTGGTTGATTATTTTCTATTTATTATTTATTTCAGCTGCTTTTGCTGAGTCACTATTTACAAAATTATAAGAAGAATGGAGAAACATAAAGTAAAAGAATGAATGAAGAATGAATGATTTTATGAATGATTCTTATTCTAACTTATTTCTAGCTTTGCTTCAATGGCCGGACCTTGTGTTTTGATTCTTTTTGTTCTCTAAATTTTTACTGAAATGCCACTCTGGCTAAGTCAATTTTCTGATTTTATTATGATTTTATTCAAATGCCGCTTTGGCTAAGACAATTTTTTAATTTCTTATGATTTTATTCAAATGCCGCCTTGGCCAAGACAATTTTCTAGAAGAGAGTTCAGATTTGAAAAAGAAGAATTTTACGTGTGAGTCGCCTGGCCGCTTTGGCACGAGTACGCTCCACGAAATATTTAGTAAGGATTTGAATTGATTGTGAGTCGCACGGCCGCTGTAGCTCGAATACGCTGGAGAGGCTTAGCTCGTCCGTCTTATATACTCCTTACGCTAGCACACCGATGCTTGAGTGAGCTGGTATTGTACCACGTGGTACAATACCAGTGTGCGCTAGCATACTTGATGCGATGTATCGTCTGCCTATTCGCCTATAGGCTGAATACGTTACAATATATATAATGAACTGTATCGTATTGAAGTTTTACTTGGGGGGGGGGGGGGGGGGCTTTGGTCGATTTTTCTCGGCCTGTCTTTTTTCGCGAATATATCCAAAACGGAGCCATGAATCGAATTGTCCTTTCGGCAGCCGATGTTTGACGATTAAGTTCGAACTGGTATGTTTTACCGGATGAAATCGGCAATTTTTTTTTGATCAAAAAGTTTTGGCGTGCCATCTATGTCGACTTATATCAAAGCCGACGCATCAAAAATGCAAAATAGGCCACGGGAGCCCGATTCTATAGGGAATTCCGAACACAACCATTACAAAACATATTTGTTTTCGACAACGATGAAGGGGCCAGTTGTATTCTACGTTTTTGTTGTAATTTTCGCGATTGTTTTGAATAAATACTTGGTATTTGTTTGCAAGTTTTCTCAACACTTCAAAAATCTGAAATAAAGCATAATCATTCAGGGTGTACACGAAATTTCCATTTCCAGATACCAGGCATTCTTCATCAGTTCCCGCAGCCCAACATTCTATAATATTATCAATGCTATCGAAAATCCTATTGATAAACCTAAACTAAACCAAAGCACGTATGTCTTTTGATGGATTGTTCGAAGCCCAACGAGTTACCTTTTCTTCTTTCTTCTGAATATGATGCATAGGTGAAATGGAAAAAAATCTAGCTAGACTTGTTGAGAAAAAAAAAAAAACAACTTGGAATTTTGTGGAACTTTGAAAAAAACTTGAAGGCTCTGAATGCAATTTCAGGATATATCTGAAATTTCGAGGCTGTCAAAAATTTTAAGCCCAATTCCATCTTTGCCAGGATTTCCAGATAATGTGATCATCATGTTGACTGAGGATTTATCGAAGCTAGTCGTCGACGTTCTCAGAGATTGGTTACCGCAGATGCTCTACAGGAGATGCTGTCTCTTGCTCTAATGGAGGTAACGTACAATCGAGGACTATCCTTGGTCTCTTTGTCATCGTTCTCACTCTTGCATTCTTCTTTGGTAGATTCATTGTCGCCGTCTCGTGAAATGTTTTTGATAAATCTCTTGCGACCTCCGAAGGCCCTCGGTCGAAGCTCAGAATCGTCATTTGTATAGGATCAAAATGATATTTATTTCAATTTCTTTATAGCTTATACGTTACAGGTAAAGTACATACTGAAATAACATGAACTCATATGCGTTCTGCAAACACCGTCATTGCAATTGTTCTCGAAAGATTGTACAGTCACTCTCTGGCCTTTACTGTGATTATTCGACAAGACTTCCTCGTCGTCAGAGCTGTTACTTGACGTCTGATCTTTCCCTGTCGTTGCGACCGCTGTCGAAATTCTTCTCCGACATCTTCTGTGTCATCTGTGAAATAAGTAAATTTACAGTTTCAGAATATACAGATGAAGTCGAATCAAACTCATTACATGGAATTATTGAGCAGGGTGATTCGGCTCTTTGAATAAATCAGATAAATATTCATTTTCAATAATAAAAAAACATCACAGACATGAATATTTAGCGACATAATCCAACAGAATTGTCTCCTCTATTCTCTTCTGACCCAACCCAACCTCGTGACTCGATACATGAGATATGTATAGTAAGCAACGCCTCTGGATAGATTTTCCATCGCGAGGCTTCTCTCACAGCTTTGTTAGAAAATACAACAACAAAATATTACCTCACCTGAATTTTACGAACTCTTCCCTTTCCTTGTTTGAACGCACAACGGTACAACCTCGGCTCCTGCATCCGTATTTTGTACCAAGCAACAGAGTTTGTTGCCCTCACAGTAGATGTAGTCAAAGAGTATATTGTGTACCAAGGAGGCAAAGAAGGTCTTCCGAGCGTTAAAGACATTCGCCTCCTTGGTGCACACGATATTTTATATAGCAAAAGTATGTTTTACAAATGCTCGATCCGGTACACAAAGTTGACGGACTACACACACGCGTAGCAACGCATATCAATGCGTTGTTACGCATAACAACGCGTATGTCAGAGACCACTTTTAACTCCTAGGATATGAAAAGTCGCTCCATTTTGCTACTAGGAGCTGAAAGTAGAATCTGCGTATGCGCATTCGCAAGCCTGCTCAACTGTCGCTAAAACGCCTACTTTGTGTACCGAGATCGAGCATGAAAAACGCGTAAAACATGCTTGCGTTGTATAATAGTACATTTTCATCATGAAAGCCGAAAAATTGCGACGAGTTGCGATTTTGAGGTGAGAGTGATGAAAACAATTTCATTACGAACTGAATACGTCCACAAGAATTCTTCTGGAAATCCCGTAAACGCCGGCAGCACGACAGGCGTTCGCTGCTGGCAGAGCCAACTTATATTTTCTATGGGCAGAGCACATAGGTGAACAGATCCAACCTTACCCGACCATCAACGAGAGCGCGGCTGTCTCTCCGAGCACTACCACGTGATACCACGATGCGAGTCGTTCTCTCCGGCACGATCGGCTTCCTATAAATTGTCTGCGTGCTTTTCACTGTCATGCTATCTGACCTCGGACTTCGCTGTTACATATGATGTGATATTATTATCAAGAACGTTCCAGGGTTGATGCATGAGTTTTTCGAGATTATAAAAAAAGTATAGTAGGGACAGTAATAATAACACCTGTTCTCATGATATTTTGATTATTTCTTATCTTTTCATCAAACTTTCTAAAAAAATGGCAAATGTCTCAGCCACGGCCTCCTTCCGCGACCGCTTCTCCTGCCGCTGCTGCAGCCTACGCCGCCACTCTTTGGCACTGCTGCCGGCCCTCGTCCCTCTGTACGCTGTTAAAAAATCAAATACTCGAATAAATATTTCACAAAACAACATAGCCAGAATTATTGAGAATTGACCTTGCGATTACATATAGGTGCAAATTCACACCAAGGGTTTCTCATTTCGCCTGTATCTTTTCGATATCGGGAAGTACGGTGTTTCCCCCACCACAAACAAAAAAGTCAAACAGTTTTCCCAGCAGATGGCCCCGGACCAACATTCAATTATATTTTGGCCACCGAAGGAGACGGACGTAAATTCATTTTCGGTGCGAATTTCTACCCGCGTGCAACTCCCGTCTGATAATCGAGTTTTTTACCATTAAGGAATCAGATATAACCTAATAACAGGGCTGTTAGTGGTCAAGCCCGCTAAAAAATATGATCGTAGGACTGATGAAGATTGAAAAATATGACCCAAAAATGACCTAAATATCCTCATTGTATGACAGAAAATTGATCCATACCTAACCCCTTAAGGAGGTTCGATACCAAAACGCAAATGATAAGAAATCTTTGAAAGTTTTATCATTGAAAGGTAGATAAATGAAATGCGTATTTCTAAAATTCCAAGTCAATTCACTACACCGTTTGCAAGAAATTAATTTTTGAATTTGCTTCTTATACACGTAGAGGTATGGAGAGCCGATAAGATTAGTTGGAATCTTTCGTAGCACCCGCGTGGTAAGAGTAGATTTCATACTAACCTTATCGTATATAGACATGACTTCTATAGGTATAATTAGAAAATGTGATTATCCAACAACTGGCATCGTTCTGGATAAAAAAAACAGAGGGAGGTATAAATGAAGAAGTTCAAGGACGAAAATCATCAGAACACATGGATCTCACAACTAAAGACGTACGAACGTCACTGATTGGAGCGAATAATTTCAGTGCTACGACTACCGGTATCGATTCTTATGATAAAGAAGCTCATAAGAAAGAGAGACCTCGTCCTGCGAAACCAACAGAAAAACAATCTTACAATCAAACTACGGAAAGGGAATTGGAGAAAAATGTCCAGAGAGCAACTGTGGCTGTTTTGCGTGGGAAAGCTGCTAATAGACAAAGAAAACATCGTGCTGAAGAATCGATGGAACAAATGAGTCAAAGATTAGAGACCGCCACAACATACAAGAAGCAAAAAAGAGGATTCGTTAAAGAGGCAGATCACGCAAAGGCGGTTGTGATACGTGAAAAAGATGCAGATAGAAAAAACATAGTCGTGCTAAGGAATCTGAGGAACAACGGTCTAGCAGACTTGAAGCCGCTGCAAAATACCGAAAGAAACAAAGAGAATCTATTCGTATGGTCAATTCAAATAAAAGAAAAAATATTTCCAAAGAATTTTCAGTGTCATCTAGGACGAAAAATTGAAAACTGATAATCATACGATTTCCAGAGGAAGCGCGCTGATAGCGAACTCAGATTACAAAGAAGATGAGGTAAAACCTAATTATTTGGGAGAAATGAATAATATATGTGAATTCTGTAATGCTAAACATTTCCTTTCTGAATTACTAACCGATAAAAAGTATAGCATTTGTTGTCACAAAGGTAAAGTGCGTATTTTTGAAGATAGTACTTATCCTGAAGCGATCGAACAGTTAATCAACGGTACCGATAAGAGTAGTAAAAATTTTATGCGCAACGTGAGGAGTTATAATAATTCTTTGGCATTCGCAAGTTTCGGTGTGAAATTGGATTCAATAAGTGGAAGTCGGGGTCCTTTTGTATTTCGCATCTGTGGACAAACATATCATAATACATACGCGCTTCACCCAGATGTCCATGAAACACGTAAATATGGACAATTGTATATCATCGATACCGAAATCGCCACTAGAATACGTATGCAGCATCCCGGCAATAATGATTGTTTACCAGAACTACTGAGCGAATTGGATGATATTATACGAAGAACGAATCGATACGCGAAGGCTTTCAAAATGATGCACGAGATGGAAGTAGAAGAATGAAAATTGGCGAATACAGCCGGTCATCCTGCCCGCGAAGTAAGAATGTGGTTGAAGCGGCATGATGATGTTGACCAGAATCGTTTCAACCTACCAAAATGCAACGAAGTAGCGGTTGTATTTGTCGCGGAAGATGGAGATCCTCCAGTACATAGAGACTTATGCGTGTATTCTAGGAGCGAAGGTGCTTCAAGTATACCAAGTCTAAGTAAACACGTCGACCCTATGACTTTTCCTTTGATGTTTCCTTCCGGTGAAACCGGTTGGACGCCCGGGATGAAGCAAATGGCAGGGAAGCGCATAATCACCGCGTTGCAATATTACAGTTATAAATTGAGCGATAGAGGTAAATTCAATCCGTGTCTGAACATTGGGAAATCGTCTCAACAATACATTGTTGATATGTGGACGAAAGTTGAAAGCCATCGACTGCATTTCATAAGGAATCAACAAAGCAAATTACGAGCGGAAATGTATCAAGGAGTGATCGATTATCTACATAACAAAGCTGGGGAGGATAATGCGAGAATCGGGATGGTTATATTACCATCGTCGTTCAGCAGAAGTCCACGAGCCTTGCAGCAAAGTTTCATTGATGCAATGAGCATATTGCAAAAATATGGAAAACCCGATTTATTCATAACCATAACCTGCAATCCCAAATGGCAGGAAATTGTGGAAAATTTGAAGCCCGGTCAAACTGCAATGGACCGACCAGACCTCGTATCAAGAGTTTTTCATCATAAAGTGAAGGAATTAAAGGTGGAATTGATCGATAACTCGATATTTGGAAAGTGTGCTGCTTATGTTTATGTTGTCGAATTCCAAAAAAGAGGGTTACCGCATGTGCATATACTGTTTTGGCTGGAAGAAGACAACAAAATCCGTGATGCAGATGACGTAGACAAAGTAGTCTCTGCAGGGATACCAGATAAAATGAGGTATCCGGTATTACATGACACAGTCAAGCAATGCATGATTCGCGGTCCTTGTGGTCAACAAAATATAGATTCGCCTTGCATGGATAGCAAAACTAATCTATGTACCAAACGATTTCCGAGAGATTATGTTTCAGAAACAAATTATCATTCAGCGGGTTATCCGTTATATCGTCGGAGAGACAATGGTAACGTGATTGTTTTCAAGTCTAAGAGTGATGGGACTTGTAAAATTGCTGACAATAGATACATTGTACCCTATAATGCATATTTGTTGTTGAAATTCAACTGTCACATCAATGTGGAAGTATGTTCGACGGTGCAATGTATCAAGTATTTATTCAAGTACTGCTATAAAGGACATAATTGCGCAATCGTCGAAATAACAAATGTACAGGAGGAAAATTGCATCAAATACAACGAAGTTGATCAATATATATCCACGCGATACGTCTGCCCACCCGAGGCGATGCATCGTTTATTCGAATATCCAATGAATGAACAGTCACACGCTGTATACAGATTAGCAGTTCATGTGAAAAACGAACAATTGGTTACTTTGAAGAGGGTCGTGAAAAAGCAGCCATAGATAAAAATAAGGAATCAACATTGCTCGCGTGGTTCAATTTAAATAGTAATGATGTTGATGCACATAAGTATTTGTACTGTGAGATTCCAAATCATTATGTATTCAATAAGCAAGATACACAGTGGACGGAACGAAAAAAATTTGTCAAACCTGTTTTGAGTAGAATGTATTTCGTGAGTCCGAAGGAAACTGAGCGCTATTTTTTGAGATTGTTGCTATTGCATGTCCGAGGAGCACAATGATTCCAAGATGTGCGAACTTATGATGGTATGGTATACCCATCCTTTTTTGAAGTCGCTGATGACGAAGAATGGGATAAATGTCTTGCAGAAGGATCGGGCCTTAAGTTCCCCAAGTAGATGTGTCGGTTTTTTGCATACATATGTGTGTTCGGCATGCTGATTAATGCCCGCCAATTATTTGAAAAATACAAAAATGAGTTGGTTGATCAAACTGCAGAATATACAGAAGAAAGTGAACAAAAGGCTTTGCAAGTAATAAATGACATACTTATATTTCATGGATTCAGTTTGCAGAACTTCAATTTACCGGATATCAAAGATATTGGTACATTTCCGGGTGATACGAATAATGATGACGTGCAGCATGAAAATATGATTTTGTTAAAACAGGCGGTGTTAACATCAGTAAATAGTTTGACGGAACACCAACGAAATATATTCCATGCAATCATGGCTGCGGTTCGTGGTGAATCTGCCGAGAAATGTATTTATTTAGATGGTCCCGGTGGCAGTGAAAAGAGTTATTTACACAACACTGTCATAACTACATTGAAGAGTTTAGATATGACGGTGCTGCCTGTAGCGTGGACAGGAATTGCAGCGAATCTATTAAAAGGAGGTAGAACTGCACATTCCACATTTAAATTACCGTTCCTTCTGAATGAAAGATCAACTTGTAACATTAGTCCAAATTCCAAACATGGGTCACACATTCGAGACGCGAAAGTTATGATTTGGGATGAAATAACAATAGCATCTAAATATGCACTAGAGGCTGTTGATCGTATGTTAAGAGACTTGTGTCATTGTAACCAGCCATTTGGTGGTAAAATTGTCATAGTTTCCGGTGATTTTCGGCAAACTTTACCAGTTGTACGACATGGCAGTAGAACACAAATTCTAGGAGCGTGTGTCAAAATAAGTAGCCTATGGAGTAAATTCACATATATGTCATTGAAGGGTAATATTCGTGTTTGTGATGGACAAACGGATTTTAAGCAATGGCTTCTGAAGGTTGGCAATGGGGTATTCTCTGATTCCTTTGAGCGTCATAACGAAGTTGTAACCATTCTTTCCGATATTCTCTCGAATGGAAATATTGTACAAGAAATATTTGGAGCAAGTGTCGATCCTCAAGATCCGTCGAATTATGGCAAAGTTATATTAGCTCCGACAAACGTCGACGTTATCGCCATTAATGACGAAATATTGTCGAAAATTAAAGGTGTCGGTGTAGATTATCTAAGTGTAGATTCAGGTGAGAATGAAGATAATATAGACATTAAAAATATACTTCCAATGGAATTCATGAATTCATTGACGCCGAACGGTTTTCCACCGCATAAATTAACGTTAAAAGTAGGAAGCATTGTCATCCTGTTACGTAATCTAAATTTATCACAGGGACTATATGATGGTACCAGACTGGTTGTTAAAAAGTTGAACCAGTATCTGATTTGCACTGAAATCATCGGTGGAAATTGCGCTGGAGAAACAGTATTGTTACCCCGGATAGATTTATCACCGTTCGAAGAGGAGGTACCATTCAAGATGGTTAGAAGACAATTTCCAGTCAGATTAGGTTGCGCGATGACAATTAACAAGTCGCAAGGTCAATCTTTCGATAGCGTCGGTGTGTATTTACCAAATCCAATGTTTAGTCATGGTCAACTGTATGTTGCCTTGTCTAGAGTTAAGTCCAAAAACAATTTGAAAGTTTTGTTAACAGACGAATCTGTCTTCACTAACAGTAAAAGTTTGGACAATAAATTGTGTACCAGAAATATTGTCTATAAGGAAATACTAGGTGCTGCGTGAATAATTCGATCCATAGCTACAATTGTATATCTATGCCGGCGATAGGAAAAATATACTCTGTTGAAAATGCAGGGTTCACAATACATGTACAATCTACCTGCACTGGTACATTCACATTGGCACTTCCAATTCTACCGGATACTGTGAAACTGTGATAATCAACCACTATCTTGATAATATTCTATCGGAAATGCAGTATTTAATGGTACTCACTTTTCCAAAAATTCAGTTCCTTACTTACAATTAAAAATGTCAGTCGAACGGTGAGAACGATAAGCCGCTTATGCCTTATGTAGGTATAGGCGCTGAAAAAATGAGCTGCCAATGCCTTGTTTAGCTGGGCGCTACGAAAAATTATTAGCTGCTTGACACTTTGTGTCGCTGAGCGCTACAAAAGTTATTAGCTGCTGAAGTCTTGTATGGCTAAGCGCTACAAAATTAGCCGCTGAAGTCTCATGCGGCTAAGCGCTACGAAATTTGTTGCTGATAAGCATTCATTTCGTCGTAATAAAAAAAATTATCTCCATGAAATGACTGATTTCGTCAGTGTATCTATTTTATTGGTAAGACTAATTTCATTTCAATTATCATTATTTCGAATGAATCGCGCGAGCATGTCACATTACCGATTTGACTCCGGAGCGAATTTTTACTTGCTCGAGATAGTTTGATATTGGAATAGTTCGAGAACATTAGTCCATCCAAACCTATCATTAATCATTCGCCTCCTAATTCCTGCCTTCCCGATGGAAGAAATCGCACCACCTTCTCGTTGGTTTCCATTGAGCGATAGTACTTCTATAACCGATGATACGTTCATCACGAATTCGGATTTCAGTCGGGAAGTACTATCGGCTAAGAGTGTGATGACATTTCTTCTTAGCGCGCTATCCGTTCAATCGGACAACGCAAAAACCACTCAAAACCGAGCGAGCGTAGCGAGTGAGGGAAAGCGCAAAACCAAACGAGTGAGCGAGCGAACGAGCAAAATTATCAGCTAGTTATTAATTATTAGAAATGTCGGGCGCCAGGCGGGTAACCGCCACGTACAAATATCTGAACAAAATATTAACTACCCGTACTGAAGCGTCAGCTAGTAACAGTACCGCGGAAAGGGGTCGGGATTTATATGAAGGATTAGCTAGGCGTTAACAAACGACTCGTGACTTAGAATTTAATGAAGAAAATAGAATTTATTGAATAAAAAAAAAAATGCAGTAGAAACTAGGATTAACAAAACATGCACCCGGGGGTACTACCCCGCGAGTCTACAACGGCTATAGATCGTGTATCGGCGACCTGGACGCGTTTGCTGAGCTTCACAATAACAAATAGACTATTAGTGTCCACGTAGGAGAGCAATAACAACAAAACAAAATAAAGCAAAATCTAAGAACTTGACAAATCAGTACCTCGCGGAACAAAAATTACAGATAAAAGAAAACAGAAATATGCCCGCAAGGCGTAATAAGACTAATTGTCAAAAATTATTACTTAAAATTAACTTAAACTAACTGTGCCTTCGTAGGCGAAACAAAATTCAAACAAAATTCAAAATATAAAAATGTTCTGAATCTCTCCGTAAGAGAGAGAGAGAGAGAGAGAGAGAGAGCGACCGTGACGTGATCAGACTATCTCTCTTGGACTCGGGTGCTAAGCCTACGGCTCTACAAAAAGCACTCGAATGACACAAAACTCGAAAATATGACTCAAAAATACAAACTCAAAACTCTATCAGAAAGGGAGACACTGTTGACGGTCTACACTGAGAGAAATATCTAGTTCCCCCAACCCAAATCGCCGAATGAAATAAGGCATCAACATTTTTTTTTTGTGTTCAACAAACGTTTTAAAATTTAGTAGCGGTTACTAGAAACTTCGGTGGCCGTAACTATATCAGCGAACTATCCAGACAGAGTAATCTTAACTAAACCCTCGTAACTAAGTAATATTGATTTGAGTGACATTGCATTCGAGTTCAAGTAACATGATTTCTTTCGTTGAATCTACCACTCACAAGAGGTTGTCGTTATCTCAAGATACTTTCGACTATTACTTAAAAGTCATACTTACTAATTTTTTTGGAACTGGTATAAAATCCTGATGTAGCTGTAACATTTTTTAATTTCCCAACAACAAGAATAAATCTGTGTGAGTTACATCATTGAACGGTTGAACATTAGAGAGTTTAACATAGTCTGCCACTGTTGTCAATACATTAAATAATAGTATGTGTGACTCGTGAAGTAGGATTCATTTCACTATCAAAATTGCGTTGGATGGATCATATTTAAATAGTCACGGTAACTTAAATTTATCAGGTTCCGCGAACAATTCCTATTTGTTATTTATCAGAGATTAGCAAGTTGACTGGACACAATAATTAATGCCACGGCTACTGTACGAATCTGTATTCCAATACATTAAACAATAGTATGTAAGACTCGTGACGTAGGGTTCATTTCACTATAAATATTGCTCTGAATGGATCATATTTAGATAGTCACGGTAACACAAAACCCGGCAAAAACATTGTAAATGTCAAAAATTACAGCCGAGTTCCAAAATGGTTTCACCAGCTAAAAAATCCGGAACATCATACTCTTTTTCACCGATAGATTACAAACATCATTTCGTTACACAAAATAGTACAAAATAATACGTGAAATCAGGTAGCGAAGCCGAGCGTTCCCTCAGTTAATTTTCATATTTCAAATTATGTTTTTCAAATGCTAATCAATGGAAATGAATGGAAAACCAATAGGATCATTCGTTACCTTTGACAAAACAGCATATCGGCGACGGGAAATATTGCTGAAGGAAGTTAGCTCGTATGATGATACGAGCTCGGCGGGCATAGATTGTTCTGAAAATTATCAATTGCTGAAGTGTTAGGAAATAAGATCAATAATTAGTGTGTTTTTGGATGTAGAATATACTTTTGCTTCGATGTGTATCTACCGGATGTAAGTCGAACAGAAAGGGAGACGTTAATGAAGCACTACCGAAGTGTACCGATAATGGGTACGTCTAGGATCTGTATGTATCGTTTCATGGCTGTGACATGTTTGTAGCATGGCGTTATAACCATAGGCGAACGTTGGTAACCGATAGATGCACAATAAAATTGAAGGACTTATTATTTCTTGTAATAAATATACTATAGGTATATTTTTGATTCAACTTTAATTTTTAACTCACTTTAATTTCAACTCACTCGTTTCATTTATTTATTTATGCACTACCTCTAGCGAGAAACACGATTTTCGTGGAGCTTTCCCAGCACTAGTACGTGAAAAATGTTTCTAATTTTTAAATCTGAAAGAAAATATAGGACGTGGGGCACAGGCACATACAGGGACTTCGTGACGAGTGTGGAAGTGCCGCACGATTCGAAGACTAGGTCTTACTGCGCCCTTGTCATACAAATAACTATTATATCGCAGTTTCAGTCTACAATAATAAATATCATCAATGCCAAAAATGTTCAAACAGTCTTTGATCATGCTTAAAACAATTTCGTGGGTGTGATCGTTACGGAGTGGCTGGAAGAAATAAATAAAAAAGAAAAGTGCAATTGATAATTTTCAGAACAATCTATGCCCGCCGAGCTCGTATCATCATACGAGCTAACTTCCTTCAGCAATATTTCCCGTCGCCGATATGCTGTTTTGTCAAAGGTAACGAATGATCCTATTGGTTTTCCATTCATTTCCATTGATTAGCATTTGAAAAACATAATTTGAAGTATGAAAATTAACTGAGGGAACGCTCGGCTTCGCTACCTGATTTCACGTATTATTTTGTACTATTTTGTGTAACGAAATGATGTTTGTAATCTATCGGTGAAAAAGAGTATGATGTTCCGGATTTTTTAGCTGGTGAAACCATTTTGGAACTCGGCTGTAATTTTTGACATTTACAATGTTTTTGCCGGGTATTTCATTACTTTTTGTATGTGTGAACGGGCCAGCGCTGGACTGACTTTAATGTATTTTACACATTACACATATATGAAGACCAATTCTTAGTCATTCGTAATGTAATTAAATTTTATGTACTGCAATCAACAAATTTATTTTGAAACTTACGCAAAAGATACGAGATATTTTATTCGACCAACAAATCTCATTTTGAGAATTATACAATAGCTTGTACTGATAATAGTTTATGCTACTCATGATCCCATTTTATTCAGACAGTGCCACATATTTAGATGTAGTACGAACATAGAATATGGAAAATGTTCTCGAATTGTTCTATTGTGAAACTCTTACGTAAAATAACCTGATCTAATATCGAAACAAACCATCATGAGATTCTATAATATTTTTCAAGTTAACCTAAAAAAAATATATACATGGTCGATAGAACAACGTATACAATATCATACTTGTATCATTAAAATGAAATTTAATGATTTCATCATCCTTATAGCATATTGATACATACAAGATACACAACATTAAATTCTACGTACAGTATGCATATAACCGGACCTGAATATCGCGGCGCCGAACTAAAGGTAAATTTTCATTATCCTATTATTACATTCAACTGAATGGTCGATGGTTAGTTCAGCAATCAATAAGATAGCATTCGTAAATAAAAGGTCAACCATCAAATCAAATGCAGTAGAATGATCATAAGAATCATCTTACGAAGAAAGCTTACTCATAATCCGTACAGTAATCGTTTAACACTTCTTACAACTCGAAACGTCTTAAATCATATAGAAAATTTTTTCCACTTATAGATATAATAGTTTGTAAACAGCTTTGTGTCGTTGGCAAGAAAATTTAGTTATATGATGTATCGTTATATCATCTACTACATGTTTCCGGTAAAGTAGTCTACTAACTATATACACATAATAGATACATCCATTCATCAAGAAGTTTTCCTTCTGTTTGCATCGTAGCATCCTGCGGCCCAAAATCATACGGTTAAGGCTCTGGTTATCATCAAAATGAACCTACAATAAGAACCGTTTAATGAAATACATAATTTTTTATCTAGTAGCCTGGTTATTTCATACTTCATATGTGTGAAACCAGTACTCAAGTATTCCCCAATAGAAGATTGTTTGATCTATAGGTGAATGTGTTCAACTCGCATTCCAATGATGATATGCTCAAACTATGTCACTCAATCAATCGGTTGAACCAAATATTGTCATATTATATGTATAAATAATAGATACGAGTAATATAATTTCGTGTCATTAAGTTCTACTTAACTTCCAGATGAAATCAATTTAGATTGGCAAGAACTTAACGGTCACACCTACGCTGCTTCTCTGTTTCATGTGCTTTATTTGGTTAAACGAATCAAATTCGTAAATCAGATTTTCTTCACATTCATGATCTATGAAATATTACTTCGGTCGTGAATCCGTCACTAGATCTTGGTCACCTGCTGTTACATCTCAGAATCTGTTAACTGTCAATACAAACAAACTTGTAACGAAAAATAAATAACTAATACTTAAATGTTTTTAAATAAATATCATAATAGGAGAAAGATTAAGTGACTCAAAAATAAATGCATGGAAAACGCTATTCAGTAATACTGTACAAAACGAATTTTTGTGATATTAATTCGTACCAATAAAAAAAGTAAATAAATAAACTAAAAAATAATAATTATTATTAATATATTGAGGGATAAACTTACAAATGAGTTTGGTTCTCCTTGTATCGGATCCACCACCTGGCATCTTGCGCGACATTGATATGACATAGATCTCCGCGTGGATTATACAGCTACGTCAAGTGGATGTTTATTACTAACGAAATATTTGCGCTCGCTAGGGTCTATTTGTAATGAACTGTAACTTATTCGATTCAAGATGTATCGTGAATGTTGATTAGCTTGAAATCGAATGCCGAACTAAGTCTCATGTTATTGGAGAACTGTATGTATGTGACTATATAATAAGAATCAAGGCGTGCAATTCAATATAGTGTACCTATGCGCTACCTGAAAATTGTCCTGTAGCATATTTACCTTCATTTGGAATAAAAGGCTGTTCGCTAGTATATATTTACGGCCATCTGGCCAACTGAACAAATCCGACAATATATAATAAAAGTCTCCAAATGTACAATTTTAGATAAAAATTCAAATTGTTTTGCAATGTTTCTGCTGCTTATAAACTAAATAGGTAAATAATGAAAATAGTTATTCAATAATCGCGAAACTGTGCCATATACCTATCTGTAGCTGCATGGTTCAAAATAAGAAATATACATAACATAATAATTTCCACTTGATACTCTTCGACTTGCAGCCATTTGAGATCATAGTATTTGCAGTTACACGAGCTTGACATGTGACTTGAAATTTACCTGGAAGTGTAACTTGTATTTTACTTTATTTTATCCTACAGCCACAGATGAATGTACATTGTACGAGCAGATAAGTCCGCGAGCACATAATATTCCCTGCTGCTAGCTATCACAACTCAATATTGCCCTATCTTCTTCTCTATATCTATATAATATATTTATACATATATGCATAACCGTGGACATCCGTATACGAATAGGTCTCACTGTATCGCTATATAGCGTGATGTATATGTGAGTATTGCTGAATAACCAACGAAAATCACGATAGAAAATTTGTCCCTCTAGCTAGTAAAATTGGAATGTTATTTCATTCTGAACTTGATATTCATGTGCATTAATTCATTTAACACTTGCTTGTTATAACGTTCTTTCCTCTTTAAACGTAAATATCTCAGAATCTAAAATCGATAAAGTGAACCTCTTTCGTACCGATAATATGTACGCGACATTCATAGTATGATACGTGCAATTACACCGTGAATCCCGTAAGGATGACATATAATGATTGAATACTGTGTATGCTCTAATTTTAATATTGTTGAATTATGTCGCGTTAATCATGAGCCTATGGAAAATTTGTAAATTAGTTCACATATAACCTCCTCACAAAATTCATCCGAGGGTATGATACAAATGTAGCCACTTTCAATAATTATTATTGTCATTGGCTACGAACATTGTCACAATTATTATTCTAATGTATATTTTCATAATGTTTGATCGTTATTAGCTCACCTCTCGAATCAAGAGTAAATACTAATGGAAAAAGGGTCAAGTGACCACTCAGATGAATTTTTTGTGCATGAAGAGGTAAAATAATAATATATAATATGGGAAGACGACACAACATATAGGGTATAGTTTTGTTGTGAATATATGATTGGCAAGATGTTCACTTTCTTTTAGATTTCATTTATATTCATATTTTCGTATTGTCGCCTCGCATCATAATCGAGGCTGACCGTGAGAGAACAGAATATGTACCGCCATGGCTAATAGTTGCGTTGCAGGATAAGCCTGTCATTTACATGCAATAATGTTCTTGCGATTCAAATGTTTTCGGATTTATACCTTAATGAACATTGCTGGATATATTTTAGTTGCCTCCTTATTCGAATAGTTTATAATTAATGTATTTCATACATTCATTTTCATTTCATATTTCACTTAAGGTTGATATCTAATGTCCATATGTTACAAAATTATATTTGCATCAGTCTTTTCAAATGACATCATTTTTTCGACTTGCTGCGTATCTTGTTTTTAAACAACTTTAAACAATAGAACTCGTTCCACATGCCGCATATCCATGTATGGAATAGTATATCATTTACGCATATGGTTCATGTTACCGTCATTTCATTCCGAAATATTAGCGCCCATGTAAAAATTTCTAATCTGTATCTTCGTACATAAAAAATGTGAGACGATTACTTGTTAGATTTTTCATCACAATCTTGCGAGTAGGATAAATTGCAAATTTTTCTTGTAAAGTGAAAATATCCAATAAGACGGAGGCCTACACTTTGCTTTGATAATGTCATGAATTACAAATCAGTTCGGGTCATGAATATATAATATGTATGACACGATGAAGGCAATATTAAAATTTTAAGTCAAAGTTATTTGAAAATTGATACTGTTCGCCAATTGCAAGATACGTATGGGCCCCTCTCTTATTTGTCCACTATACATTTTTTCAACATATGATTTCATATGTACTTTTCAAATGACAGGTTATCCGGTAACGCAACTATTAACCGAAACGGTACACTCTGTTCTCTCACTCGAATTAATTTCAAATTTGCAATTTACACACGTCGCAGATTATGAATCTACAATCACACTGTGATTTGAAACATATGGACCATAAATATCAGCAATTTATCGTTGTACTTCTTGTATGTAGGCACACGGATCTATCGCCGATCTTATTAGTGATAAAGTACAGGTAGCTTGGATCTATTTTGTTTGAAATTATGCATTATATATATATTATATATATATATATATACATATATACCGAACAATATCGTTAAAACGAACCTTTGTTTTGAATCAACATACCACAATCCACAAACAATTTCACATGATGAATTGTCATACAACATATTATTGCACTCACGGCCATCTTTGTAACACAAACATATAAGAATTTTTTCCTCCTCTCTGCCAAGTCATCTTGCGTACTTGCATATCGCTCACATTTAACCAATTACTTTGATTGGATCTTAGCATTGCAGTATAATGACCACTATCAACATTATCGCCGTGGTGAAATATCGCACTACTTACTTTAAATTTTCGACCATCAAGTAATACGGTTGTCGTTGGAATAGCATTCAATTTGAAATCACCTATCTTAATTGCTCGATCAACTTGATAAGTAAAGAGCATCAATTGTAGAACAACGATTTCTTTAACAGACGCGACAACAGTTTTCTGTAATTTATTCATTTTGCGACAGTTATCACAAGTACTATCAATTCTAGTCCATCGTGAAAAAGACATGTCTATCAAATCCTGAAGACTCTTAGGACACTTTTCACCGGGCGCAATATTGATGGGTAACGTAACAATATAATTTGATTCTGTATTTTCCGAAGTGAGTCCGCAGTCGTTACATCTGATAGTTGTAATCGTCTCATGTTCTATCGTGTCACGGATGATTTTCGATTTTTGACAAAGTGCCATGAGAAATTCCGCTGCATCTTGCTGAACCGTCTCCGCGAATCGGTGATCAACAAACTTACGAACAGCGAGAGAATTCAAATTTTCACTGGCCTTTACGTAAGAATGAGCTAACATTCCTAGTGGATCCTCGTTTTCTGGTTTATTGAGCATCTGTACAATAGTTTGGCAGTGAAATAAACACTGAATTATTGCATTGGCGTAACAAGAAACGTTATCGTTATTGACCATGCCGACGACGTTCGGTACAGAAGCACGATTTGTAATACTGGCTACGTCGGGCTGGATATCACAAATCTCGGTATTTTTATTATTATTATCATACACTGACCAGAGGGTATCTCGGATTTTTAGTTTCGGTTCGTGCGCAACATCTATTGCCGATAGTTCAGGCCTGTACAGCTTTCTCAGCCTATTGTATTCGACTAATGCCGACTCCTGAACTTTGATTGAACATGGATCTAAGTTGATCACATGCAATCCCTCCAGGGACGTTACTCTTGACAACGCAACGTAAGCTTGTCCAGAAGTAAACACCCTATTGCCGATATCTATGACGGCACTTGTTAAACTCAATCCTTGACTTTTATGTATAGTAATACCGTAACTAAGAGACAAAGGAAACTGTTTTCTGAAAATGAATGCTCCGTTCATTATCTCGAACTTGGCCGAAAGTTTTTCTATCGTATATTCTTCGCCAGACGATAGAGCAATTGTTAGCGATTCCACTTGACCGGTGTCAATGCTTTTTGAAACAGATGTAACACGACCTATCGTGCCGTTGACAAGACCCGAGGTTATGTCGATATTTCTTCTGATCATAACCTTCGCTCCAATTTTAATCGTAATAGTTTTCGCAAGACCTGCAGTACGAGAACTATCTTCATTTTCGTTATTCAAAAGTTTAGATATTTTTTTCTTCAAATACGACATACAATCAACAGTATCCTCGGCATTGAGTTCTATTTCGTCGCTTTCAATTCTTGCAAGCATTGCTACATTCAGAACCTCACACTGATGTCTAGTGGAAAACAAGCAAACCGTATCTATTGGTAGTTTATTAATATAGTCGCATAGTTCGTGAAGTCTATCACCTATGCTATTCTCAACGAATTCCAATTGCCTCGATTGGAGAATATCTAGGTCGCCCCTAGTCAAAATACCGAACCGAACTCGATCCAAAATTTCTTTATAGGACAAGTCGTTTTGTTGACGCATATTTATGATCAACTCGTCATACGTGAATAAATGCGACCATAAATTGATCATTCCTAACGAGCCTAAGTATTTCTTTACTCGGTCTTTTGATATTTTGATGAAAGCTGATTCATCATTTACGGGAGGTAGCTGTAACAAATCGCCCAGAAGTATTATATGTTTTCCTCCAAACCAACCTTCGTCAGAATTTTTCGTGTTGAATATTTCAGACAACCGCAAGTGAATATATGCCAGTGTGACATTTGAAATCATTGACACCTCATCTATAATGATTAAAACAACGTCTTTCATTTCTTGTCTTAAAATTTTCAGTACCTGATCCGATAATTCTTTATATTTCGGAGTACCTCCATGTTCAATAGGCAATTGAAATAATCTATGTATCGTTAACCCGTCAATGTTGAAGGCTGCCAGCCCGGTGGGTGCCGTCACGGCTGTAACTTTTCCGAGTATCTGTTTAGTCCAGCATCTTATAGTTTTAATAAGAAAGCTTTTACCAGTACCAGCGGCGCCGCTCACAAATTGACGCAAGATTTCTCCATTATTTCCCGAATGCAAAATGCTTGTGACCTTATCAAATATTCTTTTCTGGTCATCATTGAGCTCGGAAATCATTTGGTTGATATCAACGTCTTCGAGTTGTTCCTCGACACAGTTAAACTCTTGCATCGCTACGTCAGCCTCTATTGGCTGAAAACCTAATGGATTTTCCTCACCGCCTTGGGAGTTTTCACTAAGCACGCTCGTCTTATCAGCTGAATCGACCAATTTGTTTTCAATTTGTTCTTTAATGAATTCTAACCCCTTTTGAATATCTAGCAAGCGTTCGTGATACTCAAGAGCTGTCATAAGCTCAGATTTTGATGTATCGAAAGATTCGGCATAGGAGTCACAACCCTGTTTCAGGTCATCCGTATCTCGCCAGGGTTTGAACATAAGTAACAGAGAGTAGAAATATTTTTCTGGCTGTACGTTGACATTATATTGATAATGATTTATCAGATAAGCACGCTGTCGCTTTTTCAAATACAAACCGTCGTTAAGTTTGTATATTTCTACGCTGGTATTTATAGGCTTTATCTTCGTTATATCATACCATGCCGCGAAATCGTACAAATGCACAGACTCTAACTGCTTGGGCCTGTTTGGATAGTAATTGTCGATGAGCGACGGAAAAAAAATGTCCGTTGACTCTGGATTTAGTGCTTTTACAGTTTTAAATGATTTTAACTTTCTGTTCCGTATTTGTTTAACATCCAACCATTTGATCGTTGTGTCTGGATCAGTTCCATAGAGTGATATTCCTAACAACGTATCTGCAGCCTCCAAAGCTCCGCATTCTCTATTAGCCAGACTGCGCACCGCTACACTCCAAAGTCGACTACTCAACGACTTGGTTGAATTAATGTCATCAAATACATCCACTCCATCACTAGATTCAGATTTCGTCGTATATTTCGTGCAATACCAAGTGAGCAGTGTAGATTTTTCACCGACGAATTGCATATCCATGTTCCCTTCCCAAGCTGTGAGAATAACAGGATTGTAGTCATTGATGCAGGTCTCCGCCTCCGAGCGCGGTAAGTCGTACAATCGACTTTTCGACTCCAGCTGTTTTCTTCCCGCAACAGAGATATCCACATCCCTCATGACTAATGAATCCGTAATAGGTCGTGGAAAGCCAAACCTGCAAACTCTGGAGTATCCCTTTTTATTTTTTTTGTTACGCAAACAGTAATCATTGTGCTTGTGTCTCTGATACGTGTCTACCCTACGATATAACGTTGGCGATACGTTTTTATCAGGCATCTTGCACGTAACATGATTAGTAATGAATCTAGCCACCTCATCGGTGGAAGATTCACCAATAACAGGAGCATCTTTGATCCAAATCAATAAATGAAAATGTTGCGTACCTCTCCCTTGGTACTCACGTCTCCAAAAGTAATGAGTTACTTCCCCGATCGGGTGATCGCTCGAACAAATGAAGTTAAGCATCGCCTGAAATTTATTATCAAGATACCTTGAAGTGGACACCGGATCGGCAGCTACAAGCTTACTCGTCGACGAATTCGACATTTCGGGTCCATTTACCTGACGGATATATTCTGCCAAATCATCCCACATCCATTCGCTGGGACTTATGGTCAGGAACCATGTCGCCGGACCATAATTACGAATCATACAAGTTAAATTATTTCGCGGTCTACGCCAATACTGTTCCGTATTGCGTAATCTAGAAAAGATAGTTGTAAGATTTCCTTCCAGCTGTTCTTTGGACATCATTTCTAAGCAACTCGCTGCGGTTAAGTTTTCTCGTGGATTGATGACATTCAGTTTATGAAAAATACCGCTCCTTAATTGACGAATGTTAGAGTCGTGCAGCAAGTAAAAAAGATATTGATGATTCAATCTAAAGCAAGCGTGCTTGGACATTAATCTGCATTTTATAAAGTCACATTCTCGTAGGTGAACCGTTCGTATTTGGTACTGACCATTGACACCATAAGGATACAGATCCGGAAAACACATAATATCTATGTCTAAACTTTTATCCCATGTGTTCAGAGGCGCTGCTTGTACTTTGAGCAATTGATAGAGAGCTGTAGCACTTTTATTTTCCCTGTCCTCATGTATCGGATATATTGTAAACTGTTCGCAATATGCATCGGAATCAACAATCTGAGTTAACATCGCCGAGGGATCGGTACGTTGATCATTATTGCACGGTGATTTTAGTTCCGCACATTGTTTTAAATCTTCGCTTTCCTGTTCTACCTGAATTTCAGCATTTTCAATCAAATCGTCCAACAACGAGTGGCTCTTTACCGGTAATTTGATTTCTCGATACAACGAATTATTTGTTTTTAACCATGCCAGCGCATCATGAATTTTCTGTACATTTACCAATTTACTCCAAACCACCTTTGATTTGTTCGGGATACCACAAACCAATATGTATAATTCGTGGTTAAGATTTATTCCATCTGTCGGAGATGGCAATTTCTTCAACGTCTCCTCCAAAGGCAACGGCAAATGAAAAGTTCTGCCCTTTACTTTTTGTATCTTAACGGTATTAGGCAAATTCTTTTTAGCTACCGTTCCCATTCTTTGAACCGTCTGAAAAGCTTTCGCTCTTTGAATTAAAATTCTTTCATAATCATTTAACGACGATACTACGTCTGGTCTTTCTCTCGCGGCTAGTTGATTCAGGCTGCAAGTCGGTGGTAACTTACCATCGCGAAAGTTGCCCAGACAATAATGACAAATGAAGCCAGTAACATCAACGTACTCTTTTAGATCTGACCAGTAAACTCCCGACAGTGGTTTTCTCAATTTCGAAATTTCCACAACGTGTCTCCGGCAACAAAGTTTCGCACAAGACTCGCAAGCTAGTCGCGGTGTATCCATCGAACGCTTAGTCAACGCTTCAAATGCATGCCGATATTTAGAAATTATGGCATCTTCGTTCAAATTCATTGTTCCGTCTAGACACGACTGATGAGCTTGAGCATTTTGTGCCGATTTAATCGATATATCGTTTAAAACTTCCAAATCACTGCGCTTTACAGCGGTGTCAATGTAAGTAATTTTTCTGACGAGACTTATTATCTGAAACACCTGTCTAACGAAGTATCTAATCCGTGTGAAATGAGCACTCAAGATCTGCATCGGTAAAAGCTTGGATCGACAGGTGCCCGGATTTGCATAGCAGCTATGTGGATGCCCAAGTTTATTACCAAATTTATTAATACTGCAGACATTAACTTGTATTATGTTTTTCCGAATATTTGTTAAATTCCAATGACTAACAAGTTTCAGAAAATATTCTATTTTATCGATGGTAAATAAATCCGGTTTCACGCACATTTTTGAGTTGCAAGTCCACGATTTCCGAATATGCTTGCTTGAACATACGGGTAAAATGTTAGCAATTCGCCCAGCCGCTGTTGTAACGAGCGATTCGTTGACCATTTCCAGCTCATTGTAAGCAGTATCAGCGAAATAGGATTCAGATGATCCAGTATGTTTTGAAACACCACAAAACGCTACTAATTTATATTCAAAATCTGAAGATTCTGCCGCACGCGACAAACACATCTCCGCATTTCGCTTAGAATTGGCTAACACTTTCTTTAAACTGAAAACTAAATCTTCCCTGGCATGAATACACCATTTAATAATTTGTTCAGCTTCTATTCTGGACTTCAGCAACGACTCGCGATTAATTTTGAACGCTAAAGCATTAATACACTTTTCTACTGATCCAAAAAACTTCATTATATTACTACATTTTCCCAAGTGTCTATATTTCTTTGAAATGTTATTAGAAACAACCAAGTTGCGGATCTTTAAGTTTCTCTCTTTATTGGCATAATACATTTTCTTATTCAAATCTTTCTTTTTCTCTGGATCGGCAGCATACTTTGCCTTTTCCCCATTTTTATAACTCTCCGGGTCGGCAGCATACCGTGCATTTTCCCTAATTTTCTTGCTTTCCGGATCGGCAGCATACTTTGCCTTTTCCCTATTTTTATAAGTCTCCGGATCAGCAGCATACTTTGCCTTTTCCCTATTTTTATAACTCTCCGTGTCGGCAGCATACCGTGCATTTTCCCTAATTTTCTTGCTTTCCGGATCGGCAGCATACTTTGCCTTTTCCCTATTTTTATAACTCTCCGGATCGGCAGCATACCTTGCCTTTTCCCTAATTTTCTTACTCTCCGGATCGGCAGCATACTTTGCCTTTTCCCTATTTTTATAACTCTCAGGGTCGGCGGCATACTTTGCCTTTTCCCTAATTTTCTTACTTTCCGGATCGGCAGCATACTTTAATTTTACCCCAATTTTCTTACTTTCCGGATTGGCAGCATACTTTGCCTTTTCCCTAATTTTCTTACTCTCCGGGTCGGCAGCATACTTTTTGTTTGTTTCATTTTGTCTGACAACCCGGTTAATAGAATATTCTATATGCCTTCTTTTGCTTATCTCATCTTTATGACTCATCCACCAATCTTTTTTCATACATTTAATTGCCTCTACTCTACTCTCGACTGTTTGGTTTGTTACCTGCTGGCGTTCATGACCGGTAATTGCATTTTCTGGAATAACTGGAATACAATCAACAATTTGCCCTCGCTGTGATTTGCATACTGATGCATAAGTCTTTGGTTGAGATATTTTCGATTGAGGTAACATATCCCTTGAATTAATTTTAGCTTCATCTCTAATTACCTTTGGATAGAACACGGTTGTACCCTTAGAACGTCCGGTATTGATATGAAATTCACCAAGAATTTCATTATTCAGGTGCTGCTGGTTGAACGGAAATGAATCAGCACCGATTGTCGGGAAACGG
Source organism: Tenthredo scrophulariae (assembly GCA_963978835.1). Taxonomy (NCBI): domain Eukaryota; kingdom Metazoa; phylum Arthropoda; class Insecta; order Hymenoptera; family Tenthredinidae; genus Tenthredo; species Tenthredo scrophulariae. The sequence goes on from OZ022233.1 coordinate 14,937,198, forward strand.
ATCAACGTCTGTTGTTCCAAAACTCTGAGCAAATGACGTCTGAGTGTATACGTGGACCTCGTTGGCCCATTACTATCTACAAAATATTGTTCCGTTTCAGGGTCTATCCGCAATGCAATAGAAGTTGCAATAGCGCAAGCGTAAACTCCACATGATACACCATCCGGTTGAATCTGAATACATTCGTATTTCACCGAGTAATTCGGATAGAGCCTGTTTACTATCTCGTATTGCATCGGTAATAATTGTCTACGCAACGAATCGTATACATGTACTATAGATCCGTCGTAATATATGCACGTCCAATGACCCACCTCATCTTTACCTATATTTCCTCCGTAAATGATTTGAATATCCCTATCAGTTTCTACCGGTCGACACCAATGTAGGCCTTGGTAAAGTAATGGATCCTGTGGCCGGAAGGATGTGTTCATTGTTAGAACCTTGAGAAACGCGTTAATACATCGATCATCTAATTCAAGTGTAACGTCAGCAATACGTGCCGAAATGCTTACGTGTTCACTTTGTAATACATCACAAGCATTTTTCGCATCGGAATCATTATTAACTTCTATCGCTTGCATGGAATCTATGTTAATAATGTCATCCCTACTATCGTGATTATCAGTATCAATTCTAGCCAAACGTTTCGCAACATTTCTACGTTCTCTATATTTTGCATAGGAATGCTTCTTCGTTTTCGGCATTATGAAACGGAATATATCACGATGTCAGAAATTTTATCTGATTTGTACTGATCGATCAAGTCTTATAACAATAACTAAATAAATCTGCTAACAAAAATTATTCACCAAGCTGTAATATATATGTTATAACAATTAGAAATATTAAATCATAGCAATTGTGTATTATTATATCAAGGTCTCTTTCTTCTGATGATCGAATTGTTATCATTCAAATGTGCTACTCACGTACAATTTCCGTATTTCGTAAAGTACTGATCTGCAGCAGCGATTAATTGATTATTCACCTTTTTTCACAAATCAATTTGAGAATTTGTGATCATGAATTGATTAACACGAAATGATTATAACGCCGTCGTCGAATAAAGTTCATAAATTGACACTTGTCACAAGTTTAATAAAATAAGGTATACCAACAATGTATAATGATTGAATTATTGCGATCTACTATCAATTTTCATATTATTTTGATTCACGATACATATAAAGAATAACGTCCATTTGTGAAACGATTGAAAATTTTATCAATTTTCCGATCTACGCAGCGAATTGTCACCTTCACGAACGAACGACTTATTCTTCATAACATGAATTGTCTATAGCAATGTCCTCAAAATTTGGCTGCCTGTTCCCATTGGTAAATGGTCAACCTATAATAACGTAGATCATGTCTATCTTTGCAGAGGACGGCAACTGAAGCCATAAACTGAAAAACAGATAGTCACATGATTGTGTCTTATTCTATTTACCGCGGTAAAAGAGAATTTTGAATATACAGGTCAAACCTGTAGCGTTTTCGAATACACAGGTTACCCACATATTCAAATACATATCTATGTAAGTCGAATCTTAATTTTTTTATCTGTGGTCACCTCGTGGCATAGCTCAATTGCGTCTTACAACCCGAAGCGTCAACATGTCTGGTAAGTACACATTATTTATCACATTTATTATATACCATATCTGATGTACCGATATTCTCGCAATAGAAACAACTTGATGATTTAAGAAGTTAATTGCAGCATTGATTGAGTGTAATCACTGAGAGCGATAATACCGGCAAACTGACCTAACTAAATGAAATTGATATACTGCGAAATATAATAGTAGTATTACATTCAACTCATAATTAGAACAATGCTATTGCTAACAAACTGCCAAGATGTCAAACTCAATCCGATATTTTATCTAATAAAAATTGAGTTCATGATACGGCAGATGATTTATAATCCAAACAATATTCTTGACAAATGAAATAATTCAGTTATACTCGACTTGCTTCAACTGAAATGCATTTTTACATGGTGTAGCACAATCCACCCTTGATGAATTATCCTACATCAACAATATAATCAAAATTATCATTCAAACTTTTTTCGGAAGTTCGTAGATTTTGGATAATAATTAATTGTAAACTAGCCAATCAGGCATATAGCATAAGCCAGCGTCTGTCGGTGGGTGACGTGCGTAGTTGTGTTCGTGTTACCGGGTGTTGTCCAGACGCGCCAGATCGGCGACTTTCTCATTAATTGTTACGAATCAACTTTCGCAATATGTGCACTCATATGTATTACTGACTAATACCATAATAAAATAACAATTCTTCGATAGTAATGTAATTCGTAACCACGACATTTACTCGTAACGATTCTCTTAATTCTAATTTTTTTTGTATAATAGACTGCTCGGACGAATTATCAATTACTCAACAAAATATGGACACGGATCCACCACCCGGGCAGTATCTTGTCGGGATAAACGACACCCGGGTGGTGGATCCAAATCCACTCATACAAGTAACCGAGCCGCAGCCAACTGTGCAGCCGCAGCCGCAGCCACAACCACCTGCACAAATTATGAATCGCGACGAAATCGTACGTATTCTATAAAATGTTGTCAACGCATATAATTATAGCACACTTAATTCTAATATTCACAATCCCAGTAGAAATATAGAAATATCCCAAACAAATTTCGAGATTTATTTCGATAAGCAGCATCATGCGTATACGATTAAATAAAATACAATACATGGATGTATCTAATAACTATGCGTGGTTTTTATGGAATATTGTGAGCTGCTCATTACAGATTCAGTATAAAGGAAATTTTACTGATTTTCATTAGATAGAAATTGAAATAAAATCGATTGAACTATGAAGTGATCTCTCAGTGTATACATATTTCGTTCAGCTTTAGATAAATTAGTCTTACTTATAAATAACTACTCATCTACAGACTGCGTCTGCAAAATATTCAAATATAAATATTTTGGTGCCTCATACGTGGGCAGCCCAGATGATAATCTTTTAATATAATAATCAAATATTAATTAACGTATTACTTCTTACAGAATGCTATGGTACGAGCCGCATTAGCGGAATGCTTCCGCTCGGCTCTGGCCGCCCGTCGCGGCCGCGCAGCCTATAGGCGTGGAGGCTGGCGCGGCTGGCGGGGGCGACGTGGCGGCGGAGGCAGAAGAGGCGGCGGCGGTGGCGGCGGGAGAGGAAGAGGGTCGGCGTTCACAATATATATGTGAAAAAAAAACAAAAAAATAAATCTATTCTAATATGTTACATTAACTTTATTGTTGAACCTTAACTCTAATCTGTTCCTTTCCTAGTTTATAATGCGCTGCAATTTTATACAACTATTATTAATAAAACGCATAGTACACCCATTTGACACACGACAAATCCCGCAAGGAATGACTCTGCTCTAATCAAGTGCAAAAATTCTCAAATTAGGCATATAATGCAACATTTCTTTAAACCTAGATAAATTGCCAGGAAAACCGTACTTTCGGTGCAAACATTGGAGATTTCGGATTTCAGAGTTATGGCTTGTAGCCTAGCATCGTGTGCAATGCTTCGCACAACCCCGAACAGATCCGTTCATTCGTTCTTGAACTATCATTCCCAATCATTAATTAATTGAAGAAAAAAAATTCTCCAATTTGTTTAATATTACCTGCTAAAAAGTTGGATTTTATGAAATGGAAGTTTCTCGCGAAGTGTCGAATTTTGAGTTCAATTTCAAGTGGTCCATCATCAATTTTTTAAATATTTTACCTATGTAGTGTTCTATGTTACCGACAGGATGGCATTAATGTCGCTTTTTCTAATGTTAGTGCTTCACTCATCTGATATGGATATATATATTTAACACTCTCTCCTGAACTGACCGCAGGCACTCAAGTATCTATAAGCTACTCATGCACCAAACCTGTCTCGAACAACTGTTTTGCAATAATAATAGAAATGCTCTGAAAATACTGATAAAATCTGCAATGCTGTTTCAATGTGTGACAATGTCTAAAGTGTGACAATCAAGTGACGGACGGTTTTACTCTACAATGAAATGAAAAAAAATAAATATAAATAATAATAATAATAATGATAATAATAATAATAATAATAATAATAATAACAACAACAACAACAACAACAACAACAACAACAATAACAATAACAATAACAATAACAATAACAATAACAATAACAATAATAATAATAATAATAATAATAATAACACATGAAATGATGATATAAATAATGAAATAATTTGTAGCCATATTAGATATTAGAAGCCTACGGGTACTTGGCGGCGATTCGCTGCCGCGAATCTCGATGTATAAATGATTATTATATGAATAACTCAGTTATACGTGGTGGATTATTGCTCAAAAACAATAGGGGGCGAGATTTCGGTGACAAGTACACCCCTACCAAATTGCAAGTTCATAAGTGCAACGGTTCGACAGATATCGTGGTCCCAAGAAAAACGTTCTGCAAGGACGAAGAAGAAGAAAAAGAAAAAGAAAAAGAAGAAGATTGTGTTTTTCGATCAACTTAGACGGTCAATATCTCCGAAACCACCTAGTCGTTTCGGAGATTCGTGGCTGCCGCGCCGAGTTGGAGGGGGGAACTCGGCTGCGACTCGCTGCCGCGAATCTTGATACCGGAAACTACGGAGCGGCATACCTGGACACCGGGAAATACGAAGCGAAGGACCTGGGCAGCGAGATTTACGGATGGGAGGACCTGAATACCGAAAACTACCGAGAAGAGGACCTGGATACCGAAAACTACAGAGAAAAGGACCTGGATATCGGAAACTACGAAACGGAATACCTGGACACCGAAAATCACGGAGAAGAAGACCTGGATACCGGAAACTACGGAGCGGAATACCTGGACACCGGAAACTACGAAGCGAAGGACTTGGACAGCGAGATTTACGGAGGGAAGGACCTGGATACCGAAACTACGGAGCGGAATACCTAGACACCGAAAACTACGGAGAAGAGGACCTGGATACCGGAAACTACGGAGCGAAGGACCTGGATACCGAAAACTACGGAGAAGAGGACCTGGATACCGGAAACTACGGAGCGGAATACCTGGACACCGAAAACTACGGAGCGAAGGACCTGGATACCGAAAACTACGAAGCGGAGGACCTGGAAACCATAAACTACGAAGCGAATGACCTGAACATTAAAAGGATGACCCGATTAAGATGTTCACACATCAATAAAAATGAAATAATAATAATGATAATCATACATATACATATGTATAAAGATTAGCAGTATATTATATTTCGATTGATATCATGAGAATCGGGCCTCGTGACGTCATTCTCATTCTCGAAATATGTGCATATATAAATAATCATTATTACATGAATAACTCGGTTATGCGTGGTGGATTACTGCTCAAAAACAATAGGGGGGGAGATTTCGATGATAACTACACCCCTTCCAAATTGCAAGTTCATAAGTGCAACGGTTCGACAGCAATCGTGGTCCCAAGATACATGTATAAAATTTATATTATTATTATTAATAACTCAGTTATGCGTGGTCGATTATTGCTCAAAAACAATAGGGGGCGAGATTTCGATGACAAGAACACCCCTTCCAAATTGCAAGCTCATAAGTGCAACGGTTCGACAGATATCGTGGTCCCAAGAAAAACGTTCTGCAAGGAAGAAGCAAAAAGAAAAAGAAAAAGAAGCAAAAGATTGTGTTTTTCGATCAACTTTGACGGTCAATATCTCCGAAACCACTTTGTCGATTCTGTCGAACTTTTGCGAGCAAGGTCAACTGGGAAGGGCCTTACGCCCCTATAAATTTTATTAAAAAATAATCAGCGGTTCAAAAGATATGACAGATTTTTTACAAGAACAAGAGCTTGCTCGGGTAAATGATTCGTGGCTGCCGCGCCGAGTTAGAGGGAAGGAACTCGGCTGCGATTCGCTGCCGCGAATCTTGATTTATTAGGTGCCGCGAACAATTTCTATTTGTTATTTATCTGATATTGGCGAGTTGACTGAACACAATAATAAATGCCACGGCTACGATACAGATCTAGTTGATCGCATACGAATGATGACGCTTCGACGCACCTTTCATAGAAAGTTAGATATGTTCACATAAAATGTCGAATAAACCTGTACCCTCTCGAGTATAGTGAAAATGACCCCAAAAAATACTGTGTTAAACAAAACTGAAATGGTCAGAAATCATTTTCTCCGTAAGCGATGAAAATATGTATATTTTAAAACAAAACATTAAACTTTTTTCCAACTTATGAGAACATACTAGTAGCACACATTAATCAAAGAAATGAAGTTGTCTATAACAACACTTATCAAAGAGGTAAGTATATATAACATAACATATAGTATATTGTAAAATGTATGCATTATACCTAAAAGGTATATGACGTACATCGAATCGAAAGAAAAAGCAAGACTCGAGACAAAGCAAGGATTATGACGCGATAATCCTAGCTGAGTACAGAAATGGTGGGGCAACGACAATAAATACGGACGAGTGCTAGGCATCACCAGCATTCTACGAGCGGAGCGACTCAGAGTGACTCACACAAATTTGATATAATGACAGAGATATCGGTTCTCTTCATTAATTGAGCTTCATAATTAAAATCATGATCAAAGCGGTCAGTTTAATTTATTGAATTAACATACAAAGTTTAGTTGCATCGAGCAACGGCATTACGCCAATAAAAACACATAAGTTAGCGAAGCGCTAAATAACTTTATATCAAGCCAAACAAGAATAGAAACAACCATAATTATAATCCTATAGGTTACCCGGCTAAGACCAATTTAGACTCATACTGATTTTGACCCTTTCACTACAATTACTGTATTATTTTAGTTAAATATAATTTAATACAATTTGTGCTGTTGTTTGATTCCTTATCTGTCTCGCATTCGATTCCTAATTCAAAACAGCATAGGGCGGGGACAGCTTCGGAAAGTAATTCCATAAGAGCGTACGGCATCGGCTAATAACCCATGTCCGAGGGCCATGGTTTACCAACCCAAGTCTGGTGCACAGTCTCGGTATTCCACCCAGATCTGAGCTAGAATCGTATTAAGCGTCAGGCACGGCTTAAAAACCCTGCTCTGATATAGGGACTCGGGCACGGCTTCAACACCCTGTTCCGAGTAACCGCGGCTCTGACTTTTAAAACGTCCGAGTCCGCAAGAGATTAGATAAAGAGATCGAAGGTTTTTTATCGTCGGCAGAACCGACTATTTTCACCTAGAAATTGAGGAAGTTTCTAGTAAATTTCATCTCAGACTTGCTTTTGCCGGCTAGGACAAAGTATTCACAATAACGACGGTCCACCTTAATTAGCCGATTAAGGTGATACACCGTAAAACGTTACAATATATAATATAATGGTAGTATAATATACACTATAAAGTGTATATATATACAGGGTGATTCAGAATGGGGTACTTTCCTTACACCGGTGGATTCCTTGTGAAAATCCAAGACCAAAATTATTTCTCCTGAAATGTCGAAAGCCAAGCCGTTTTCAGGTAGGAACCATTGAAAAGTAAGCCAATACGAGAGCAGATACGAGAATGGCTCACCGCTGGTATTGTTGGCCTACTGGATCTCGCGACGCCTCGCCCGCTGCCGCGATCTCGCCGACTGACAAAACGACGATCAGGCAATGGAAACAGACGAATGCTGATTCCATATTCATGCATCAAACTGTAATATCACATTCGTTTTGTCAGTTAGCGCGATCTCGGCGGCGGGTGAGGCGTCGCGAGATCCGGTAGGCCGACAATAGCGGCGGCGAGCCATTCTCGTATCTGCTCTCGTAATGGCTTACTTTAAATGGGTTCTACCTGAAAACGGCTTGGCTTTCGACATTTTAGGATAAATAATTTTGGTCTCAGATTTTCACAAGGAATCCACCGGTGTAAGGAAAGTACCCGATTCTGAATCACCCTGTATATATATATCTCTCTATATTATGAAGATATCTCGCCGCCGCCGCCGCCGCCGTGTCAGAAAATGGTTACCATGGCAACCATGGTCGGGTGGGGTCAGGTGGGGTCGGGTCGGGTCGGGTCGGGTCGGGTAGCGTAGCGTCGGGTCGGGTAGGGTCGGGTCGGGTAGGGTCGGGTCGGTTCGGGTCGGGTCGGGTCGGGTCGAGTCGGGTTAGGTTAGGTTAGAGGGGGTGGCCGAGGCTTCAATTCTGACACGGCCCGTCGCTGTCGCCGTGTTAGTATCGCACGGAATTATGGGTATTCGGGAGTCGGGGATTTCCCAGAATTCCCGGGGATTCCCGAGAATTCCCCACGGACTTCCCAGACTTCTCCACAGATTTTCTCTTTTTTTTCCCCCCGAATTCCCCCGAATCCCGATGGATTTCCAAGAATTCCTAGAGATTTGCAGGAATTATGGGGGATTTCCCTTTATTTCCATAGTGTCTCCATAGATTCCCCGGGAATTCCCCACTATTTCCACGGATTCCCGATAGATTTTTCGGGGATTCCCCAGAATTACCCTACGAATTTTCGATAACTTCCCAGAATTCCCAGGGATTTTCCAAATAAGCATCATGAATATACATTCATAAATTTGCAATTTAATAAAATCATAAATTATGACCAAAAAATACGTACACGGTGAATTCCTATCGTCCGCACACTTATAATTGTACACTCCGATAGGAATTCACCCCGTACAAAAATACCCACAGACGTCATCAAAATAGGGCTTAAATTTTGATACGGCCCGCCGCTGCCGGCTTGTTAGTATCTCACGGAACTTAGGGTATTCGGGACCCGGGGATTTTCTACACGGTTATTTTTCGAAGAACCCAAAATCCGTAGATTATTTGGGTTTCAAACCAACTGATGATGTATGGGGGGTTGGCGCGCGAAGCGCGCGGGGAGGCGTAGCCCCCCCTGGTATATATATATATATATATATATATATATATATATATATATATTGCGACGTGGATTTTTATTGGTCCTCGGAGCTAGACCGGATAGCTAGGCTCCGACGTCCCTCCACTCTACAATTGGCCGAAACTGAGAATCTGAAAAGTTGGGCGCCAGGCGGATAACCGCCGCTTACAAAAATCTAAACAAAATATTACCAAAATTTACCTACGGGTACTCGAAGCGTCGGCTAGCTACAGTACCGCGGAGAGGAGTCGGGATCTAATGAAGGATTAGCGGGGCGTTAACAAACGACTCGAAATTTAGAATTTAATAACAAAATAGAATTTATTGAATGATAAAAAAAAATAGAATTAACAAATCGTGTACCCGGGGGTACTTCCCCTCGGGTATGAATCGGCTGCAGGCCGTGTAAAGGCGATCTAGCCGCGTTTGCCGAGCTTTACAATAACAAACAAACTACTGGCTTCCACGTAGGATAGCAATAACAAGGAAAAATATGACAAAACTAAAGAACTCGACAAATCGGGTCCTCGGGAGACAATACATTAGCTAAAACACTAAATACTCTCCACGAGGAGGAAATCACAACAACTTAACAGCTAACAAAGCTAGAGCCTACGGCTCGACCTGAATTAAATTAACAAAAATAAATGCCTCGCGGCTCAATAATTTAACAAGAACAAAAGACGTTCCCGATCGTGTATAGGCGATCGGTACGCCCCCATGAGGCGAAACCTCACGGTGAAAAACGAATACAATTATTTACAATTCTTTTAAATTTACCTAATTCTAACTTAACCTAACTCTGCGGCTTGCGCGACTAATAATTTAAATAATTCTAACAATTCGAATCGCGAACTAAGCCTCGAACTTGAAATAAATAGAGGCTCTGGACTAAGCCTCGAGCTTCGTCTCTCCCCGCAGGAGGAAGAGAGAGCGACAGTGACCGACTGTCACTATCTCTGTCGCACTCGTGTACGACAGGTATTGACTCGACGAAACTACTAAAAGATACTATAAATTGACATGTAACAACGACTCGAACTCGAACTCTAATACATGGGGACACTGGTGACGGCCTACCTCTCGGAGATCGGCTTAATTCGATCCCAAATATTCTAATCAGCCTCGTGGCTACACTCAGGCAATATGGCAGACGGCCGTTGCCGGATTCAAATTAGCCTGGGTAAGAATAGCTAACGCTTACCGTCTTCCAGCCACCTGACAAAAAGGACCCGTTCTCGTCCGTAGTCCATTCCGCTGCACTCTCAGCTCACGAGTGCACACAAACAAAAAAAATTAACGAAAGTAGCAACCCACGGGGTTCAAAAGCAAAAAGAAAACAAAAAAGGCGATATTTCTTCTCTTTAACACACGAGTGTTCAGCACGCTAGTCTAACGCAGAGTGACTAGACCGCATGCTGCCGGTAATCAGCGCCCTCGTGTTACGGCCAAATATCGATTTTCGCATCGAGCGCAGGATCCCTTAAATATGGCGACTTGTTGTCGCTACGCGCGTAATTCGAAGTCCACCACGGCGTCCTTAGCTCAGTGAATCGGAGGGCCACGGGTTGCAGGTTCTTCTTGGTGGCGGGAATCTCTTCCGCCACCGATTTCCCTCGATGTAGAGTGCCCTAGGCACTCCCCCGTGTCCTCACTTTCAACATTGGAGGTAGCCCGGCCGGAACTAACCTCCAGAGCTTAGGTGGTGTCCGTCGAAAGGATCCAAGCACCCGGTATGTAGCGTCGTACGTCCGTCGGGGTGCGTCTCTGTCTGAGTAGCTCAACCGTCAGATGGACCTCGTCTCCCACATGTCAGAGAAAAGTCGGGAAGAAAAACAAAAGAATAAATAATATGTCACATAGATCTAGGTCGGTCACGGTCGCCTCTCGGAATTATGGTTCGGCCTCGGGGCCACCCTATTCATGCATTCATTTTTGGACACTCCGCTAAGGTCGTCCAAGGGGTAAGGAGCGCCTAGTAACATGCAATGTTACAACTCCCCCCCCCCCTTAGACGGACCACTGGGGCGGAAGCGTCAGCAAAACTGACCCATGGACCGAACTCCGAGCGGCGGCCGCACACCGCGTCTCACGTCTACAGACCCTGTTGGATCTGATGGCTTTTAAGCGTAATTCTCTAACAAATTAAATTTTCCCCCGGGGAAGGAATAATAAGGTATGTGTCAGTAAAACCCCCGGTTTCATTTTCAAGTCGTCACCCGCTACCCTCCTCCTGCAGAAGGCAGAAAGACAAAAACTTAGGGAAGGGTTCGACTTTCCACAAAAAAAAACAAAACTAAAATAAAAGACTACAGTTATAAATTCAAAGCCGAAAGAACTAAAAAAAAAAAAAAAAAAATACCAAAAACAACCAAAAAAAATGACTATTTCAATTTCATTACTAATAATTACAGCACAGACAAGAAAAAACAAATAAAATAAGAGACTACGAACCAAATAAAACAAAACGAAACTAAATACAGGGCGTCAATACCCAAGCCCGAAGACTCTACGAAATAATGAAATAATAATATGCAAGACACCCCTCGGGGTTAAACCAAACTAGTTTCCAGGGGACTTCCCCACGACACTTACACTCTAACCCGTATATCCTCACCTATGTGACTTAAACCTAACCTTGCCCTCGTGAGAACGAAAGACAGCTACTAAGAAAGGAAGAGGAAAATAGAAAACAGCAAACATCACTCAAAACTACGCGCCCGCGTGAGGCCTTCGCATCCCCTTTCGGTCTCTGGTTTAACGCCAGTTAACATTGTCCGACCCGTGAGATGAGCTTGGGCCTTGGGCCTTCCGTGCCTTCTGCTGTTCCCGCTCCTTGGCCAGATCAAGGTGCCACTGTTGGTCCCGGCACGGGCACGTTTCGGTAGTCACCCCGGGCATCGAGCAAACCGTGCAAAAGGCTCGCTTCGGCCTGTCACACCACCGGGATTTGTGACCAGCGCGGCCACAATTCCAACAGCTCACCTGGCTGTGACAGTAAGCAAGTAAGGCGGCCTCCCTTTCCTCTTTCTTCCTCCGGTCCTCGTGAATGGCCCTTTGGTTCGCCTGGCTTCGCCTGTCGGCCTCTAGAGCATGTCGGACCCGTATGGCTTCCTGTTGGGCCTCTCTGGCTTGCCTCGTGGCTTCACAAGCCGCCCCATGCGTTTCCTGGGCTCGTCGGTCGGCCTCCCACATCCTTCGTTCTAGATCGACCTCGTCGTTCTGAGGCGGTAGGGCCGGGAGTCGAACCACAGGCACGTACCGCGGGTCTCTTGGTACGGGTTCCACGGGCGCCGTTGGTCGCACCTCCGACTCTACAGGAGCGAGGTTCGCTCGGCTGGGGCCCACCTTTGGTGACAAATTATAAATCGCCCCCGGTACCGGATGTAATCCAAACATGGCCCTCATCTCGGGGCTTAAGATCGGCCTGCGCCCGGGGATCTCCCACGGGGGAATGCGGTTCCGCTCGGCTTCCTCCTCAGCAAGCCTCTGTAGAGCCATCAAGTCTCTGCGAGCGGCGCGTATGTCCTCGTCGTGGACCGCTCCCTCTTGGACTGCGAAAAACGTCGCTTCATGAACTCTATGTGTCGGGAAGCAACCGTGCACTACGAAAGCGCTGGCGCAGCCGACTCCTATTTCCCTAACGCTACTGTCTCATTGTATTTTCGTACCCGAAAGAAAAAAAAAGATAACAAAAACGAGAAGAGAAAAAAAAATATAACAAAAACAGCAAAAAAAAAACTTGTACATTCAAATACTCGATATGCAACCCGAAACACGCGCGCGAAGAATTTTTCCCTCAGGCCTCGTCGGAAGATAAGTCTTCCTCCTCGGATTCGCTGAGGTTTACGTCTACCTCTGGAGCGACGTATGGCTTAAAGTCTTTAATGTGGTGTCGACCGAGGGTCCTACCGGCCTCATCCTCTAGTTCGTACACAACTGGGGAGACGACTCGTCTCACGACATACGGTCCTTCGAACTTAGGAGCTAATTTTGCCGCGACGAAATTTGCTGCAGAAGATAAGACACGGTTTCGCTTCCAAACTCGGTCTCCTACCTTATAATGATTGTCTCGGTGACGTCGATTATAATATCGCGCTTGCCTAGTGCGTGCATGTTGTAAATGGTGAGTCGCAAGATCCCTCAACTCTTGTAGACCCGTCATCCGCTCCGCCCATTTTTCTGGACATGCTTCGGGAATAGTCGCAGGACCTTCTTCCGCGCGACGGAACTGTACTCGCGGTCGTGGCTCCCGTCCTAAATTCAAAAACGCGGGGCTGACTTTCAGCGAACTGTGCACCGCAGAATTGTACGCGAAACGGAATTCGTGCAGATGTACGTCCCAATCACGATGGTCGTTCTCGATATAGGTCGTGATCATCGTCTTCAAGACCCGGTTTACCCTCTCGACAGGATTCGCCTGCGCATGATACGGGGGTACGTGAGCGTGTACTATGTTGTACTCGGCGCACATGTCATCTACGGCTTTATTCGCGAATTCGGTCCCGTTGTCGGTGAGAAATACTTCCGGAGTACCCCACCTTGACAGAATTAAATCCTCAAATGCCGCGATAATATTTTTCCCATTGGATTTGCGCAACGGGATGCACTCCATCCACTTGGTGAATAAGTCCTCGAAGACCAATAAATATTCGTATCCCGAACGACTACCAGGAAACGGACCCATTACGTCAGCTGCGACGACTGTCCACGGTTGATTCACTACGCGATCTCCCATCAAACCGGCTGGCGGAGCCTGTTCGACTTTGCACTGTTGGCCTTGTTGACACCGACGTACCGCTACTACCACGTCTCGAAACATCCCAGGCCAATAATAGTCCTCGCGGATTCTAGCATATGTTTTCTCTATGCCGAGATGTCCAGCCTGTGGGTCCTCGTGTGACTCGGTAAACGCTCGAGCTCGGTGCTCCGCTGGTAGGACTAATTTCCACGGATTAAGTTCCTCAATTATCGGCTCTGTCACCGGATTCGGTCGGAAATAATATAGCCGGCCTTCAAATACCGACCAACCTCTATATTTCTTCGGCGCTGCTAACACCTCTTGTATTCTCCGGGTGTACCATGGGTCCTGTGCCTCGTTAATCGCAGCTAAATACACGGCGGCGAGATCTTCGACCTCGTCTTCATACATCCGCGACAATGCATCGGGGACATGGTGCATAGCTCCTTTCCGGTGTACGACTTCGAAATCGTACTCCAGGAGCTCTAACGCCCACCTAGCTAAACGACCCGTCGGATTATGCAAATTATGCAACCATCGGAGGCTGCTGTGATCCGTGATCACCGTAAAATGGTACCCCTCGAGATAAGCGCGAAATTTCTTAATAGCCCAAATGACCGCTAAACATTCTTTTTCAGTTACCGAATATTTTCTCTCGGCTTCCGAAAGGGTGCGACCCGCATAAGCTATGACTCGTTCGACCTCGTCGATCGTCTGAGTCAAAACGGTGCCTATTCCAAAATCGCTGGCATCCGTCTGTACTACGAAAGGTACGCGAAAATCAGGACATGATAATACTGGGGCGGTTGTTAACGCGGATTTTAATTCATGAAAAGCTTGATCTTGCGCTTCACCCCATTCCCACCGTCTATCTTTGCGTAAAAGCCGCGTTAATGGCTCCGAGGAGCCCGCGAACGCTGGGATGAATCGGCGGTACCACGAGGCCATCCCTAAAAACCGTCGCAATTGTTTCAAGTTCCGGGGTGCCGGATAACTAACAATTGGTTCGATCTTGTCGGGGTCTATTTGCAAACCCTCGTTGTTAACCCTAAACCCCAAATATCGTACTTCTTCTCTACAAAATTCACATTTATCGGGATTTAATGTTAGGCCTGCTCTCGCTATCTGATCAAACACGCGTTTGAGCCAGTCCATATGCTTCACGAAATTATCGGTAACTACAATTATATCGTCCAAATACGCGAAAACACGCGGGTCCATATCCGGTGTAATTAATATGTCAACCAGTCGTTGAAACGTCGCGGGGGCTCCGGTGAGTCCGTATGGCATTCTCGTAAACTGAAATAAGCCTCTGCCCGGTGCAGTAAAAGCAGTGACCTCACGACTGTCTGGGTGCAAGGGAATCTGATGGTATGCTTGACTCAGATCAATCGTCGAAATATACCTCGCGGGCCGTAATTTATCTGAGATCCCGTTAATATAAGGGATCGGATAGGCGTCTTTCTTCGTGACGCTATTTACTTTACGAAAATCCAAACAAAAACGATAACTTCCATTTGGCTTTTTAACCATTACAATGGGGCTAGACCACGCGCTTTGTGAAGGCTCGGTTACGCCCTCGGCTAACATACGATCGACTTCAGCATGGATCGCGGCTTGTACTACTGGGGATACTAAATAGTATCCTTGTTTAATCGGAGAATTTCCCTGCGTATCTAAGGTATGCTCGGCTAAGTTCGTTAATCCTAGTGAGCCCGTGACCGCAGGTAACTCTCGCTCAAGAAACTTCTCCAGTACCGTTTTCTCCGCTGATGTTAGCTCTGCTATTCCATAGCACGCGTCAGCTGACCCGGTAGTCATTGGTGTCGACTCGAAGAAAGAACTCGAATCGTCCGGTCCATCTTTTAACCGCCAGGTATCGTTTCCGCCATACATCTCTAACCCGAATAACCTAATAAAATCCATACCGAGGATGCATTCCCACGCTAAAGACGGGAGAATTCGAATCGAGAGCTCATGGGTTCTTCCTAGTAGTTCTATTGGCACAACAAATTCTCCTACTACAGCCTCGGTATCGCCGTTTGCCAGTATGACTCGTTCAAAGGCTGGTTGACCTAGTGAACGACCATTTTCTTCGGCGATTTTCCTACCGGAGGCTCCTAAAAAACTTCTGGAAGACCCGGTGTCTACTAAGGCGTGAACTGTTGACTCTCCGATTTTTACGTTTAAAAACCAGCGCGGTTGCAGCTCGAGAGTCTGCATCGGAAAGCATTCTGCATCTGGCTCGGTTGAATTATTTGGGCGCGAATTTCTTATCTCGGGTGACTCGCTGGCCCTTCTCGTGAGTCCCCTGCCTCGTTTTCCGGATGACATCTAGGACACCTGGTCGCTATTTCGTCTTTCCTACCACAATGGTAACAAAAACGAGTCTTGGGCGCTGGGCACTCCCTCCAAATGTGTCCCCTGCGATCGCAATTAAAACAGACGACCGTCGGTCCACCGTTCATTGGTTGCCTCGTGTTCGACGTCTGTGGGTGCGCTACGGCTGTAGCTACCCTAGCGTTCGTTGGGCGCTCCGGAGTGCTTTGCCTAGCCTGCGCAGCTTCGGCCACGGTCTCTAATTTCTTTTCTGAATTTTGTATGGCCGCTAACTGTTCTTTTGCAGGCCTTTTCCAAGGCCATCCTCCCCCCCCCTAGACGTCTAGCACCCTGCCTACCCGAGCGTGGGCTAGCTGGAGCTTTCGGTGCATTGTTCGCTGCGGCTAGATCCTCTACTGCTGCTAGCGCCGGAGCTCTTCGCTGCTGTTTGGCCTTAGCTTTGCACGCCAGCTCCGCCATGAACGAATCTTCGGGTGATGGGGGTGGTCTATACGTACGCGATAACTCTAAATTTCTTTCCCTCGCTGTCGCAGCTCGGGCTAACTCCTGAAAGTTCCTTATTAACGTACGGTCTAGAGTCTCGCGAATATTCGGGCGCAGATTCTCAAACGCTAAGTCCAACTGGTCTTCTAATGCGTACGGTCGGGTCATACGGTGTAATAACCCTCGAATGCAGGTCAGATAATCGGTTACCGACTCATTTTCCCCCTGCGTCCGCGTCGCAGCTTGTTGACGGAATCTTTTGTTTACTGTCTCGTCGCCGAACCAGCCTCTAAACGCCTGTTGGAAGTCTTCATAACTAGACCAACTGTCTCGCTCGATTCGTAGCCATTCGGAGGCGACTCCCGTAAAGATTATCGGCAAAGATTGTATTATTTCCCTACCGGTTAACGGGGTGAATCTCTTGCAGTCGTCTAATCGACTCAAAAAATCTTCCGCACTCTGTTCGCTTCCGCCACCGAATTTTACATTCCACCTACGTAAGGCCTCTATGACCTCTTTCGCTCGGTCTCTGCAGTTCGAATGCGCGGGCCCTGGTACTGCATTCCAGTTGTTTTGCGGCTCCTCCCGTACTCTTGTATTGGGGACGTTATGCTGGGTGGGTGGGTGGGTATTAATCGGCGATAGACTTCGGTGTCTTCGGAAGTCGACTTCGGGGCGCGTAAGGCCTGTTACCGGCCACGTTTCTGTGCGCGGTTGTCGTTCGACTTCTTCCCGACCTCTGAAAGTTTCTCTTGGACTATATTCTCGCGGTAGGCGGCGTGGACTATCGCTAATTTCTATTATTTCCGGAGCTAACATTGCCCGCCTGGAGGCTAATACTCCTAGTCTGAAGTACTGTTTCTCTATTTCCCGCACTGACTCCGGCACGGTTATACGCGGGGCCTCATTTTGGGACGCTCGCTGATACTCGTGACCGTATTCTGCTAATACTCGCGGGTGAGCAGTCGATCTGCGAGGAATCACTTCGGGGATATCCTCGCTTAGGATTTCTCGAAACGCTGCATAGTCTCTATGAAAATCCCGGTACGCTTCGTTTGCGTCGGAGATGCCGCGAGCTGGTGCTGGCCTCACGGGTGAGCTCGGTGCGCGAACCGTGGGCCTTGGTTCGGCTATGGTTGACATGACCGGCTGAGCTACCGAGTATGTAATACTCGTCGCCGTGGTTGTTACCGGGCGTGACTCGAAGTTTGTAGCGAACGAGACGCGCGGAGATGAGGGGTGGGTTACCGGTTCACAGCTGCTACCGGGTTGGACCCTTTCTCCGGCGATGAAAATCGTTTCATCCTCGGGGTACCACGGAATCGTATGTTCGCCCTGTCGTCGCCGCCAATAACGCAAATACCGATCGCGCAACTCAATTACGGAACCCTCGGGGCTAATGTGTAGCGAACTCAATAATTGGGATAACTCTTCGTGAGTTAAATCCCACAAAGCGCCTCCGAAGGGGGTCTCCATTGACGCCATGACTTTATGAGGAATCTAAGCCTCAGTCGACACCACAAAAATTTGACTGAAATACGAACGCGCGAATAAAATTTCCGAAGAAATCGACGCGTATATGACGTACTTTTTCCTTTTAGGGGCTTAAAAGTCACGCGCTCGCACAAAAAAAAAAACAACAAAAATCACCCGAAACGCGAAAATTTGACTCGCACTGGTAGTTGTCGATCTATCAATCGCGAAATACTAACAGCCGCGAAATAAGTTCACTACTCGTTCCGAATTCTGCACTTAGAGGTGCAGGCTGAAATTACTCAACGCAAGTGCAACCCAAACGCAACGTGAATGCGAACTCGAACCCGAACGTGAACTCGAACACGAAATTGAACTCGAACCCGAACCCGAAACTCGAACCCGAACCCGAAAGATTAAAAAAAAGAACGCTTAAAACATACTGAGGTAGTGGGACTCTATCTTCTCGACGAGTCTACTCGTCGAGATCGCCTTGAAATGAGAACCGCTGTCGCTCTCATATGGTCCTCAGAACCCACGCCTGAGCACCACTGCCAAATACAAAATTTAAAACTCGAATATACGCGACATCTACCAGCGTCGAGTCGCTTTTCGGTGACGACATGTAAATATTCCCCTCGGTGCGGGGGTACTAAAAGTCCGTCGAACAATGGACTATGTTCTCCCACCGACTAAAGGATATTTACTCGAAACCCGAACTATGATATCATTTAGCCGTCGAATTTTGGACAATAACCTCGCTAGCTAGCTATATGCAATTGTTTATCTGTAATCTTAAATGTTGTTCCCCGGCGATAGTAGTGGTAGAACTCCGCTGGTACTCAGTATTGTTGTTTACTGCGGGTCGTCACTACGTGATCACCTATAGTACAAATTATCCACCACCACAAGTCATGCACAGGGAGATATTACACAAAAAGGAACAAAAAAAAAAAAAAACAATTCAATAGCAGGTAGATAAGATAATATAGCGAACAGCTCCCAATTTTCAAGAGTGGGAGTCCGTGTCCAGTGTCCCGGTGCATAGGACGTGCTTCAGCACAACTAATTCGAGTTTTCCACTCTAGCGGGGAAGACGCGGCAAAAAAAAAATATAATACTAAAACCAAAATGCACCGAATTAAAATAATCGGTATTCGCCCGATAACAACGAAAACTAACAGAAATCGCTCGCAGCACTGCGTGGCAAAAAAAATTCGAACGCTGAAATAAACAAAGATTTTGCGCCGCGTGGCTACGATACAAAGTTGCTTCGAGCGTACGCGCCGCTAACCCTTCTCCGGTTGGTAGAGAAAAATAAACACTTGATGGACTTCTCCTTAATTAGCAACAGTGAAGCCGTTACCAAGTCTACACGAATAATTATTTAACAAAACTGCAATTTAATTTTCTCAGGGCCCCACGTTGGGCGCCAATTTGCGACGTGGATTTTTATTGGTCCTCGGAGCTAGACCGGATAGCTAGGCTCCGAGGTCCCTCCACTCTACAATTGGCCGAAACTGAGAATCTGAAAAGTTGGGCGCCAGGCGGATAACCGCCGCTTACAAAAATCTAAACAAAATATTACCAAAATTTTACCTACGGGTACTCGAAGCGTCGGCTAGCTACAGTACCGCGGAGAGGGGTCGGGATCAAATGAAGGATTAGCGGGGCGTTAACAAACGACTCGAAATTTAGAATTTAATAACAAAATAGAATTTATTGAATGATAAAAAAAAAATAGAATTAACAAATCGTGTACCCGGGGGTACTTCCCCTCGGGTATGAATCGGCTGCAGGCCGTGTAAAGGCGATCTAGCCGCGTTTGCCGAGCTTTACAATAACAAACAAACTACTGGCTTCCACGTAGGATAGCAATAACAAGGAAAAATATGACAAAACTAAAGAACTCGACAAATCGGGTCCTCGGGAGACAATACATTAGCTAAAACACTAAATACTCTCCACGAGGAGGAAATCACAACAACTTAACAGCTAACAAAGCTAGAGCCTACGGCTCGACCTGAATTAAATTAACAAAAATAAATGCCTTGCGGCTCAATAATTTAACAAGAACAAAAGACGTTCCCGATCGTGTATAGGCGATCGGTACGCCCCCATGAGGCGAAACCTCACGGTGAAAAACGAATACAATTATTTACAATTCTTTTAAATTTACCTAATTCTAACTTAACCTAACTCTGCGGCTTGCGCGACTAATAATTTAAATAATTCTAACAATTCGAATCGCGAACTAAGCCTCGAACTTGAAATAAATACAGGCTCTGGACTAAGCCTCGAGCTTCGTCTCTCCCCGCAGGAGGAAGAGAGAGCGACAGTGACCGACTATCACTATCTCTGTCGCACTCGTGTACGACAGGTATTGACTCGACGAAACTACTAAAAGATACTATAAATTGACATGTAACAACGACTCGAACTCGAACTCGAACTCTAATACATGGGGACACTGGTGACGGCCTACCTCTCAGAGATCGGCTTAATTCGATCCCAAATATTCTAATCAGCCTCGTGGCTACACTCAGGCAATATGGCAGACGGCCGTTGCCGGATTCAAATTAGCCTGGGTAAGAATAGCTAACGCTTACCGTCTTCCAGCCACCTGACAAAAAGGACCCGTTCTCGTCCGTAGTCCATTCCGCTGCACTCTCAGCTCACGAGTGCACACAAACAAAAAAAATTAACGAAAGTAGCAACCCACGGGGTTCAAAAGCAAAAAGAAAACAAAAAAGGCGATATTTCTTCTCTTTAACACACGAGTGTTCAGCACGCTAGTCTAACGCAGAGTGACTAGACCGCATGCCGCCGGTAATCAGCGCCCTCGTGTTACGGCCAAATATCGATTTTCGCATCGAACGCAGGATCCCTTAAATATGGCGACTTGTTGTCGCTACGCGCGTAATTCGAAGTCCACCACGGCGTCCTTAGCTCAGTGAATCGGAGGGCCACGGGTTGCAGGTTCTTCTTGGTGGCGGGAATCTCTTTCGCCACCGATTTCCCTCGATGTAGAGTGCCCTAGGCACTCCCTCGTGTCCTCACTTTCAACATTGGAGGTAGCCCGGCCGGAACTAACCTCCAGAGCTTAGGTGGTGTCCGTCGAAAGGATCCAAGCACCCGGTATCTAGCGTCGTACGTCCGTCGGGGTGCGTCTCTGTCTGAGTAGCTCAACCGTCAGATGGACCTCGTCTCCCACATGTCAGAGAAAAGTCGGGAAGAAAAACAAAAGAATAAATAATATGTCACATAGATCTAGGTCGGTCACGGTCGCCTCTCGGAATTATGGTTCGGCCTCGGGGCCACCCTATTCATGCATTCATTTTTGGACACTCCGCTAAGGTCGTCTAAGGGGTAAGGAGCGCCTAGTTACATGCAATGTTACAATAGACACCTAGGTATAACAGGGGAAAGAGCTTGCCATATATACTTATATATAAATGCATTGAGAAATTTTCATAATTCGAAGAAATGCATAAATTCAAGCAACCGCAGAATCGGAAGGGGTCGTAAAACGTAGAAAGATAAAAAGGACGTGTTTCTTTATTTTCAATCTATAAAAACATAAAAACAAAGAGAGAAACTCGGTAATGGTGAGGATCCGATGGGGTCGGGGATATTTGCGATTCCTATAACTATCTACTCTAACCGCTCTGACATATCATCGGGAAAACGGTTTGTTCCAGTCGGTAATTGCAACACGGATCCAGCGAGTTTCAGTATTTTTCACTCGCTTCCTGAATATGCCGCTAGAATTACTGAGGGGGCGCTAGCTCGCTACGAATTTTAGTCGGCTCACAAAGGTCCATAAGGGGAGCTGTCTTTATGATATTCAGTCAACGACTCTAGTAACAATAATCTTAGTAATAGTAGCCCGTCAGAAGTTATGGATCATAACCCCCTTTGAAAAAAAAAAAAAATTTCAACAAATAAACAATAAATAAAATCAAAGACCGCATATTTTCGCTCCTGTTTTACACAAATTCTTAAAAACCGAAAAACGTTCGAATGTTTTCGCCTTCCGCAATAGAGGAATCCCTACTCCCTCCCTTCGCCCTCACGCTACGTAGAAGAGGACACCTGGTCTTCAGCTATAAGAAGCAGAGGCTAAAATGAAAAAAAGCAAATGAACATGAACAAGTCTACACAAACTGGACCCCTTGCCGGCTGGAGTGTCTGTCAGCAGACGGGCCGCGACGAGGTCAATCGTCAACCAACCACCTATGGTTGGGGTGGCGGGTTAAAAGAACCCCGACCCTGGATATCCCAGCCTGGTGCCCATGCCTCGGGAAAAAGCACCCAGACATGTAAACCAACGTACGTGGATCACGGTACGGAGACAGAGAGGTCACCAGAAGCCCTCATCTCCTGGAGCCTGCGGCCGTGCACGATCTCCCCGCTACCCCTATACGAATGCCAAAAACCAAAAGAAAAAAAATGGGACACCTCCGAGGCAATGATCGTCCCCCCACGGAAAAAATATATATGAAGACATATATGCTGCAGATGTATGCCGCGGATATATCCCAGGATATATCCGGACATATATGTCACATATATATAGATTTGCCCACTTGGATATATACACAGATATATACTTTTTTTCATATATGCAGGATATATGTGGTATATATGCTGGTATATATATAAGAATACCGACTAACGCCATTTAAAAAATATATGTCAATATGAAGCATAGCTCATATCTATGGATATATGTTTAATTTCATACATGTCAGGATATATGCAAGCATATATATTCAACGTTGACTCAAAAAGCATGTATGAAGTATATCAATAACTTATATACCTACGCATATATTATCTCATACATAAAAATATTAACGGGTATCGGAAAAAAATAGATGTATATGTCGGCGCACGATAATTCGGACGTGGCTTTCTGGCTCTTTTGATATTTGTTTTAAGTCGATAAGTTAGTTTTAGTTTATACTATTGACTGTTTATAAGAAATTAGTTCACGTTTAGTCTCAGTGCATTTGTTAGTATTAAGATTAAAAGCTAGGCGCCCTTAGAGTTAATAAGTGGCGTAGAAAAGGGATGCAAGACATGGGCATCCTTGTCGAACGTAGCCGCAGCCCGGCGGTGGTGATTTTTAAGGGGCAGTCAGATTTCGAACTGAGCCAAAGAAGGACCTGCTAAAGAGATCTGGCCAAGGGCATTTTGAGGATTGATTGAAATCACGTCGTGGCTGCGTATTCGTTATTGCGTCTCTCTCCTACGCGTTAGAATAGAATAGTTTATTCGTTTAGTTGTAGTCTAGAATAATTAACATCATCAAAGACAATTATTAGATTAGGTTTCATTATATTATTTCTTGTGAACAAATTAAATAGTCTGCAAGTTGAGCCATGGCCGACGATGATACCGTTCGTCCTCCGACATCAGAAGTGGGATACTTGCAGGCTCCAAACGAAAGTTCACAAGGTTCGGTGCGTGGAAATAGTGAAACGGACATTATGAGGATGATGTTAGAATTACAAAGCAGAAATATGACCGAACTTGTTCGGACATTAAAGGATATAGCTCCGGCGCGATCGACGAAGATGGTCTTTCCTGAATTCAACCCCGACAGTGAAGATACGGACGCACGGGCATGGTGCGGGACTGTCGATTTATGTCTTGAAGAACAGCCGATTCAAGGAAGTTCGCTAATCATAGCTCTAAGCAAGGCGTTGAAAGGTAGTGCCTCAGCGTGGTTTTCACAAGTGGGGTATTCGGGAATGAACTGGATTCAATTTAAAGAGATTTTCTTGGCTCGATACGATTCCGTGGAAACACCGGCCGCTGTATTAATTCGAGTAAACAGTGGAAAGCCGAAAGACGGTGAGTGCCTGTCTGCTTATGCCGGTAGGCTAGTGACGTTGCTAACTACGCGTTGGCAATCGATGACCGTAGAGCAGATTGCTGTTGCCACGGTGCTTGCTCACTGTGTGCAAAATGATCAACAATTGCAGCGACTTGCGTTTACAACAGATATTGATTCAAGGAGCGCATTGCAGCAAGAATTGATGGCCAGTGCGTATCGCAAAAGACCCGCCAGTTCCGACAATAAAGATCAAAAGTTTAATAACGGCAAAAGACCAAAAGTAAGTTGTTTTACGTGTGGAAAGATCGGGCATAAATCTGCTGAGTGTTACCATCGGAGGAACGAGGAGGGAAAACCTAATACGGGTAATAACACACCAAATAGGAGGCCTGTGACTTGTTTCAAGTGCGGCGAGACGGGTCACATTGCACCCCAATGTAAGAAGAAGACGACAGACGGAAATGTCAACACTTCGATGGAAAGGCAGGTCAACATATGCAACATCGCATCTGTAACGTCCGATCTAACCCAATCCGGTGAGAAGTATCTATTTTGTTTTGATTCTGGTGCCGAATGCTCTCTGATGAAAGAGTCCATAGCTAATAAATTTTCCGGTAAACGCATACAATTACTGGTGGCTTTACTCGGAATCGGGGGATCTCGTGTTACTAGTAATTTACAAATATTGACTCCGGTAACTATTAGCGGATATACGATCGAGATTCTTTTTCATGTAATACCAGACCATTTGCTTAATAACGATATTCTGATCGGTCGCGATTTGATTGCGCAAGGTTTTACAGCTGAAATTTCTTGCGATAATTTTTGTTTAAAAAGAACAAGGTTTGTCAATTTGTGTGAAATCGGTAAAAGGGTTGAGAATTTTGACGAGATTGATACCGATGTAATCGGGACTGAAAGATTGAATTTAATTCATTTACTGGACCAATTCACTTCATCCTTTGTCATGGGAACACCTACTGGTCGTATTACCACAGGCGAATTACAAATAAAGTTAATTGATCCGAACCGTACTGTTCAGCGACGACCATACCGACTCAGTCCGGATGAAAGACAGATTGTCCGTAATAAAATTGATGAGCTCTTGTCGGCCGGTATAATAAGGCCTAGTTGCTCACCCTTTGCAAGTCCGATACTTTTAGTTAAAAAGAAAGACGGCGCAGATCGGTTGTGCGTTGATTATCGAGAACTTAACAGTAATACCGTGCCCGACAGGTATCCGCTACCTCTCATAAATGACCAAATACAACGGCTGAGTGGAGCTAAGTATTTTACAACCTTGGATATGGCTTCTGGTTTTCATCAGATGCCTATCCAAGAAGACTCGATAGAACGTACAGCTTTTGTGACTCCGGATGGTCAGTACGAGTATTTGACCATGCCTTTTGGCTTACGAAATGCTCCTGCAGTTTTTCAAAGAGCGATAAATAAGGCACTCTCAGAACTTGGGAACACTTTTGCAGTGTGCTATATAGATGACGTCATGATTCCAGCTGACTCAATAGAACAGTCGTTAGAAAGACTTAGGATGGTTTTAGATAAACTCAGCCAAGCAGGTTTCTCTCTAAATTTGAAGAAATGTTCCTTTTTGAAAAGTCGAGTCGAGTATTTAGGGTATGAGGTCTCAGCGGGTGAAATACGACCTAACCCATATAAAGTCAAAGCGTTGACTGAGTCCTCTCCTCCAGAGACGGTCACACAGCTTAGACAATTCATAGGCCTCGCATCTTATTTCCGCCAATTTATTCCGAAATTTTCCCAAATCACTTCACCATTATACAAACTAACTACAGGAAAAGGAAAAATAGAATGGAAACCAGAATATGAAAAGATTCGACAGGAAATAATTGCTAGATTAACCAGTGAACCAGTTTTGATGATTTTTAATCCAACTTATCCCATTGAATTACATACGGACGCTAGCGCAGATGGGTATGGAGCGATATTGATGCAAAAAATCGATGGAAAGTTACATGTCATTACGTATTATAGTAAAAGAACAACGAGTGCTGAATCCAGGTATCATTCATATGAACTGGAAACTTCAGCAGTGGTTAATGCGGTCAAACATTTTCGTCATTTCTTACAAGGTAGAAATTTTACGGTGATCACTGATTGTAATGCTCTTAAAGCTTCGCGTACGAAAATAGATCTCACACCGCGGGTCCATAGGTGGTGGGCCTTTCTTCAAGCATATGAATTTGATGTTGTCTATCGAGAAGGCAAGCGGATGGGTCATGCCGATTTTCTTTCGCGAAACCCGGTATCAGTAAAAATGATAAGTCAGAAAATTGAACAAAAACAAGTAAATCTAGCTGAGATATCGGACGATTGGCTACAGGCTGAACAACGGAAGGATGATAATTTACGTGTCATAGTTTCAAAATTACAGAGTAGTCAAATTGACACAGACCTTGCAAATAGCTATCAACTGAGATCAGGAGTCCTATACAGAAAAGTTCAACGTCAAAATCGTAGTCGATATTTACCAATAGTACCAGTGAGTTTCAGATGGTCAGTAATTAATAATGTCCATGAGTCGCTGATGCATCTTGGATGGGAAAAGACTTCGGAAAAGGTTTATCAACATTATTGGTTTCCTAATATGTCAAAGTATGTCAGAAGGTTTGTCGAGAATTGCATAACTTGTAAATTGTCAAAATCTCATTCGGGTAAAATACAAGCTGAACTTCATCCAATCCCGAAAGTTAGTGCCCCGTGGCACACTATTCATATAGACGCTACTGGGAAACTGAGTGGAAAAAGTAACCTCAAAGAATATGTTTTTGTGTTTATCGATTCATTTACTAAGTTTGTACTTTTACGACATGCCTCACGCATAGACGCATCTAGTGCAGTTTCGACTCTGAAGCAATGTGTGAGTTTGTTTGGTGCTCCGTCTAGAATTATTGCAGATCAAGGTAGATGCTTTGCAAACAAGGACTTTAGAGAGTTCTGTGTGTCTCATAGTATCAATCTTCATTTGATTGCGACCGGAACCAGCCGCGCTAATGGTCAGGTGGAACGCGTAATGAGTACACTCAAAAATATGCTTACAGCTGTGGAACTGAGCAGCGACAAATCGTGGCAAGAATCTATTAATGATATTCAGTTAGCATTGAACTGTACAGTCGGTCGTGTAACTAAACATAGTCCTTTGGAATTGTTAATTGGTAAGGTTGCAAGACCTCTGTCTTTGTCGGTCATTGATGGGCAGGACCTAGAGGAATTGGATATTTCCGATATCAGAGAGCAGGCAGCGGTTTCTATAGAAAAGAACGCCGTAGAAAATAAAGAAAGATTCGATAGTGGCAAGTCTAGAGTTCAAAGATTTTCAGTTGGAGACTATGTTCTCATGGAAAATCATGAACGAAATCAAACTAAGCTAGATGCCAAGTTTCGTGGACCATTTAAGGTGATTGAAGTTTTACCTAATGATAGGTATAGTTTGAAAGCGTTAAATGGAAATAGAACTTATAAGTATGCCCATGAACGTTTGAGATTGATGCCGGATACCAATGTTCCCATAATGCTTGATCCTTGTAATGGTTGTAGTGAAGATGAACAGTCCGAATGTGCCGATGTCGGCGTTGATGACGGTGAGCAATAAGTGTGTATACAATCCATGCGTCTTGTCTAGTTGCAAGCCAAAAAGATCCTAGCCCAGCGTAGCTGGTAAGGGAGGTGGTGCAATGGAAGGGCAGATGATGGATGTGTTGGGTCGTTGAGACCAATGTGTTGGGTCGTTGAGGCCAATAAGTGTGTACACAATTCATGCGTCTTGTCTAGTTGCAAGCCAAAAAGATCCTAGCCCAGTGTAACTGGTAAGGGAGGTGGTGTAATGGAAGGGCAGATGATGAATGTGTTGGGTCGTTGAGACCAGGTCGCTGAGACCAATGTGTTGTTGGGTCGTTGAGACCAGGTCGCTGAGACCAATGTGTTGTTGGGTCGTTGATACCAATTGTGTTGCACGTGATGCAAAGGAATTGCTTAAAGCTCACTGGTCGTCTGGTTGCTTGGATCTTTCGACTGGTTCTGTGTTTTGGTTGATATTGAGATCAATATTGTGATGTTGGGCACATGAGTAGTGCATCGAGGTATAGCATATGTGGAAACATGGCATTTGGATCAAATTGTTTAGTACGTCAGAATGGGCGAGCAAAAAAAAAAAAAAAAAATGAACGTCGGGTTTCCCTTGCAGATGATGTGTGAGGACCCAATTGCACACGAGGACGTGTGACAGTCAGGAAGGCCGTGTCGGCGCACGATAATTCGGACGTGGCTTTCTGGCTCTTTTGATATTTGTTTTAAGTCGATAAGTTAGTTTTAGTTTATACTATTGACTGTTTATAAGAAATTAGTTCACGTTTAGTCTCAGTGCATTTGTTAGTATTGAGATTAAAAGCTAGGCGCCCTTAGAGTTAATAAGTGGCGTAGAAAAGGGATGCAAGACATGGGCATCCTTGTCGAACGTAGCCGCAGCCCGGCGGTGGTGATTTTTAAGGGGCAGTCAGATTTTGAACTGAGCCAAAGAAGGACCTGCTAAAGAGATCTGGCCAAGGGCATTTTGAGGATTGATTGAAATCACGTCGTGGCTGCGTATTCGTTATTGCGTCTCTCTCCTACGCGTTGGAATAGAATAGTTTATTCGTTTAGTTGTAGTCTAGAATAATTAACATCATCAAAGACAATTATTAGATTAGGTTTCATTATATTATTTCTTGTGAACAAATTAAATAGTCTGCAAGTTGAGCCATGGCCGACGATGATACCGTTCGTCCTCCGACATATATTAAAAGATAATTTATTATTTTATATTTGTTTCGGCACACATAATAAAATATTAATTAAGAACATAAAAAAACATGAACCGATTTAATGAAAACCAAAGCACATCAAATAATCAAATAAAAATTATATTAATTTTTAAATCATAATAAAAAAGTTTTGTGATGTTATTAATAAATGATAGTTTTTTTAGATATTGAAGATTTAAGTGAAAAATTGTTTGAGTTAATTTGTCACTATCAACCAGGATCCTCTTCTGGTTGTTTACTCTCATTGTCAGCATTTTTTTTTTCATTCTGAAAATTGAAAATATTCTCAATTGATTTGAATTACAACAATAAATAATTGTTAATTAAAATTATTAGGTTCGAGAATAATATTACATTGATTAACTCACGTCTTTCTTATGTTTCATAGATCTCATTTTTGCTAATTTAGTATTGATTGCCGTTCCGAAACCACCATCTTTAAATGTATCAGGGAATTTAGCTTTGACAGCTTCTAAAAAATGCAGAAAATGAATATAAAAATTATGATTATTCATTCAAATATATTGCTGAATTTTTGGAACATTTAAGTTCAAATTATTCACCTTTCATAACATTTATTTTGGCAGAATCTAGGGCCTCATGGCGCTCGTTATCGTTATCACCTTTATTTCTAGCCTTACCACCTTTAAAATTGCTTCTTATTAAAACATCTGGGGGGAATAAAGCAACAAGCGAAGACGTTGTCATCGCTGTGTACGTATTTTTACTGTTTATATAATCCCATTGCCCCCGTGTCATGAAAACACCACTGCCTTCGTGCCCGAGTTCTTTCTATATGAATTTAGCTTGGATTAATAATTTAAATAACTTCTAAAAGTCTATATACTTATTCTATGTGAAATAAAATATATTTTAAAAATAATTTTTTCTAAATTTAACGATATTTGGATAAAATTAAGTATAAAATTTATACTTAATTTAACACAATACACTATTTGAATAAAAAAAATATAATATTTACTTGTTTCTTTTGTTGTCTTACAACAGAAGAATTTTTTTTCATGCCCTGGGAGGTTGGGGGTTCATTTCGAAGTTCATTGAGCTTATCAGCAACACTTTTCATAGCTGAAAAAAAATTTATTTAATATTTATTTAGTATTTTTCTTAGATACTATATGCTTCAAAATCAATCTTATTAGCTTAATATATGTGTAATCCAGAATTACAAAGGAATTATTGAAAAAAAAGAGCATAAACCTTTAGTGAAATCATCAAGTGTTACATATTGAACAGCGTTTGATCCTTGCACTGCAACTTGAGATGAAGTAGAAGTATCCGATTGGTTTGGCTTTTTATTTCCATTTTCCTGTGGATTATTCTTCAATTTTTAGAGATTCGGGAAATTATTTTTATTAAGATAAAGTTATTATAAATATTCTCAGGTAATAATTTTCTTCCTTGTGTCTGCGCAAGTCACTGGTGACACTGGCTTTTTTAAAAATTCAAACAGGCTTGCAGAAGATTACTTTTAAAAGATAATCTTGCAGCAGACTTGTGAAAAAGCATTGGACAAAAGCAGGCCCGGATTAGGTAGTCGCGATACCTAAGGCTACTCTGCAGAAAAGGCCGAATTCAGATCCAATAAATGAAATTCAAAAACCGGTGACGGAAAAATGAAGTAACTCCATATAGATTATAGGTATGAAAAAAAGGTGGAAAAAAACACTTTTGTTTTTTATTGAAGTTTGAGTACAGTCTTCAGTCTTCAGATTACAAATAGTATTGCACAACTTACAAGCTAACAAATTTTTTATTCGGGTCGATGTTGACATATCTTATATTCTTTTCCGGGCCTTGACACTGGCAAAATCATGTATGACGTCATTGAAATTCAAATTACGTGCAATTTTACTCTCTATGCTAAGCAGAGACAAGGAATTGAGATTTTCCTGCGCTATGTTGGCACGCAAGACATTTTTGACTCTTTTCAATAATGAGAAAGACCTCTCTCCACTACAATTCGTAATCATCAAACTCAGGTAAATTCTCAACGCAATATCGACGTTTGGAAAACTCTCAATGACGTTTGAATTAATGAGGACACGGTACATCCAGGCGCACCTACTTTCATTGTCTGCCCGTTTATAATTTGAAGATTCGACGAAATCAACAAACATAACGAACTCATTTGTGAAATCATCCGGAAGATCTGCTGTATATTTCTGGCAGAGGCGCCTAATACCCTCAGATGCTTCGACCAACGAGTTACCAGTTTTAAAACTAGCCAAGACGTGGAAGGTTTTTTCTATACTGGCATATGCACTAATACGATGTTGCAATGCAGTATCCAGTTTGTCAATTATGGGAAGGAAAGTATTGACTCTGAATTGTTCTTTAGGGCTGAATACAGTTTCAGAAGCAGAATCAGAGAAATCGTCAAATTTCTTTGTCCTCTTTCGAGGTCTAGAAAATTTATAATCGCTTTCATTAGATTTCTGTTTTCCTCGTTGTTCGTATTCGTCAAAGTTCGCCCGAAAAGATTTAATGGAATTCTGGAGGCTCCGTAGTAGATTCACAGCAGTATTGAGGTCAATTCGAGAACTCTGCAGGCTTAAACTGCATTTGTTCATAACTTGGAGAAGATCGTTCCAAATTTCACACAAAATACTTGTTTCCAATTTATGCATAGAATCGCCCAATCCCTTAGCATCTGTACGAGTCCCTGACTTCTGTGAATCATCGTCCTTGATACTATCCAATATTCCCAAGATCGGGATATAACCTAAAGTAAGTGCCTTCACCGCTTCAGCATTGGCACTCCAACGTGTCCCGGAGAGCGACTTAGGTACGAGACATCCCTTAGGCAGTGCAGATATGAGTAAATTCCAGCGATAGGTTGAGGATGAGAAAAAATTGTAAAGCGCTTGAACCAGACCAAAGAAAGAAGTTACTTCGGTATTGCAGTCTACTACAGACTGGCCAACAAGATTCAGCGAATGCGCAGCACATGGAATGTAATCAGCGAAAGTACACACTTCTCTAATTTTTGCTTGCATTCCTGCATATTTACCGCTCATGTTACTAGCATTATCGTAGCTTTGACCTCTACAAAAACTAATATCTATTCCATGTTTTAGCAAAAAATTCTGTAACGTAGAAGATAAGGCTTCACCCGTGTGGCTATGAATATCCAGGAATGTGAGAAAACGTTCGATTGGTCCATTCTGTGAGACGTAACGAATGATGACAGTTAATTGGTCAACGTGTGAAATATCAGGAGTAGAATCAACTGATACGGTAAAATACTGCGCACTTTTGATCTCACTTATGATATGTAATAGTACTTTGTCGGCCATCAATTTCACGAATTCATTGCAAATTGTTTTCGATAAGTAGGACACATGACCTCTCCCGCAGTTTGCATGATCACTGATATGCTGGGACAAGAAGGGATCGAATTTCGCCACCAATTCTAGAATTCCGAGATAATTCCCGTTATGCTTGGATCCAATTATATCATCAGAACCGCGAAATGGTAGACCACGTTCAGCGAGAAAGAGTATGGTTTCATACACTCTTCGTAAAACTTTTTTCCAGTAGTCACGTGTTTTTTGGAATTCTGCTTCATTGAGAACGTCAATTCTATTGCGAATATCTTTTCTAGCTAAGTATTTGCCTACACTCGAAGTATGTTGTTGACTCATAGCGTGCTTCGAGATATAAATAGGATTTTTCCAGTCATCGAAACCTTCACAGAATAGACCCTCACTGTTATTAGGGCAAAACAGTAGGCAATAAAAGCAGAAGACTTTTTTTTTTGACGGTGAGTAGAGTAACCATTCTCGCTGTCCGACGCTTTTGTTTGGCATTACGTATTCAAACATTGATTTTGTTAGGTACCGATTCTGCGTTCGATATACACGTTGCGCAAGTGAAAAGTCAGCATCCAAATTTTGAAAACATTGCGGACCCTTTTCGATGCAATAGTCAAGAAGTTGTTCTTGTCTGGATGATACGTCCCATTCGCCAGGATCGTTCGAATACGGGATGGATTTGGTGTTTGTGGGTGTTTTTATATCAGTTGTAACACACGATGAATTAGGAGGTGGTGAGGAAGCAGTAGGAATTGGTCGAGGTTCATTAATGCCAGCACTACCACCACCAGTTGGAGGTTGTTGAGCATCATGGCTTGATCGAGATGAAGTCGGACTGAAGAATTTTAGGAGAGTAGGAGTTTCATGCAATACAGATTGAAAACGTTCTTGTCTGTCCTCCGATTCTTTCAATTTTTGCCAACCACCTTTCTTTTTCGACATCATGCAATCAGGGTATTTATTCCTATGAGATGGACATGGAAACGATTCGTTTAGATACATACGACAGGGTTGACACGTGGGCATGCATTAATGCATCCCGAGTTGAAAACCGAGACCACGTAAGGCCTACTGCAAGGAAGAATCAGAAATATCTGTCCCTTCCAGGGTTAAAACCCCCACGAAAAAAATATATATGCTAGGATATATGCATGGAATATATCCTAGGATATATGAAGTCATATATGCTAGGATATATGCCGCATATACTCAAATTTGCCCAAAGATATATGCTAGCATATATGTCAAGATCATATATGTGATATATATCCTAGCATATATTCTAGCATATTATATTCCTGCATATATACATTCTAGCATATATTCAAATATAGCATATATATCAAACATATATCGATGGACTAATGCCAAACGGGCGTAAGCGGCAAAAATAAAAAATTCGTTTTCATAGCGGCAAAATCTTTTTCATGCAATGGAAAATCTTAGAGGCATATCCGCAAAAAAAAATTTTTTTGCCGCTTACTGGATAATAAATTTTACTTACTTGATATTGTACTTGTACGATGGAACTATGGGAGCAATAGTCGAACAGCTAGCGCATTGTTTGTCTGTACCGCGAGAAAACGCGGAAACTGGCCGCTCGAACAAGTTATAGTTCAGATCAACAGACAGTGCAACAGTAACACACGTTTAGATTGCGTTCGGGAACCTTCGCTGGCTGACAGTAGCTACAAAGTATATTATTTGCGCGCAACGCTAGAGCTGACTGAGGCTCATAAGGCTGCGTGCAGCTTCAATTTGTGTTGAGCGATATAGTTCGATGAAGCGGACCGTTTCGAAACGTACAAAACTCAAGATTTCTCCAGGATTAAGGCGACACATTGCAAATTCAGGCGACTTTTTATGAATGACGATTGAAAGTTCACAGTATAATTTAAGACCAATTAAACCCTATTCTGAAAAGTCAAATTTTGAAAATTGAAGGGCCGGAAATTTCGAGGGCCTAAGGCTATAGCCTTATTAGCCTTAAGGTTAATCCGGGCCTGGACAAAAGTAAGTCTTGCAAGAGAAACGTATAACAGATCTAATTTACAATTTTTCTTTGGGATTTGAATTAGTATTTGATTATATATTTAAATTGAAGAATTGTAAAAGCATACTTTGATTAAAAATTATTAAAAAATTTTCCGAAAATGGTACGTGCAGTAAATACCTATAAAAGGTTTGCACAAGAAATTTCTTGAAAATATAGACGCACAACTCACAGCAGAATTACTCAAGATATGTTAAAAAAAGTACTGTTTCACAACGTAAATTGTTAACGTTTATCTGAAATAACTTTAAAAACATAACGAGAAATATTGGCTAATGTATACTTACTAGGAGAGTATCGCACCTGCGGGTCATCGATCTTGACCAAACTTATAGGGGTGATTCCTTGAGTCAAAATATTGATTACCCGCTGAATAACTCTCCCTAATGGGCCTTTAACTCTGTCAATTTACCTAAATCTACAACAGAAATCGGCGTAACCTGGGTTTCGCAAATTGCCATGAAATAACCAGTTTTTGTGCTGCGTTATGAGATTCTACATTGCAATGAATATTTATACATTGAATACAGTCATTATTGTTCATTAGATTGTTGGAATTTAACATCCCAGCTATAGAAAAGTAATTTTCTAGTGATTCAACTTTTTTAACTGGGATTATAATTCAAAACTTTTTTAAGTTTTTATTTATTTTAATATAGATAATATAATTTGTAATAAATTTTCATTATTTTTCAAATTTTAAACTATATTTTCATTTATTATATTGATTTGATTGTATTAAAGTGATTTTCTATAGCTGGGATGTTAAATTTCAACAATCTAGTGTACAATAATGACTGTACTCAATGTATAAATATTCAGTGCAATGTAGAATTTCATAACGCAGCACAAAAACTGGTTATTTCATGGCGATTTGCAAAACCCAGGTTACGCTGATTTCTGTTGTACATTTAGGTAAATTGACAGAGTAAAGGCCCATCAGGAAGACTTATTCAGCGGGTAATTAATATTATGGCTCAAGGAATGACCCCTAGAAGTTTGGTCAAGATCCATGACCCGGAGGTGCGATACTCTCCTAGTTAGACTTGCAATTATTTACCAAGACCACTATGTCATTTTTCTCAGCATTAACTTGCGACATCTGCCCAATCGGATCCAAACTTTTGTGGCTTCCATCCATGGTTAACTTTTTCTCTTTTGGTTCTACTTCATTATCAGTCAACAAATTGTCATCAACAATATTGTTATCTCCAGCTAGATCAACTATTACATTTTCTCCATTTTGATCATTGTTTGTTGGCTTCACTTTTGGTCCTGGTGACTTCACACCCTCTAGACAACTTAGTTTTTTATTCAACTGGCCTAAGGAACCTTGTAACAAAAATTTTAATATTTAAATTACAAAATTTTCACGTGGTATATAATAATAGAAATTCTTGACAAAGTATGCAGTAATATTAAAATTTAATGATTAAATTTTGCAAAAAATCTTATCAAAATGAAAATGTCTTTTCCACCCCACTGAAAATGATTATGTGATAAATCACATGATGTTATGAGCGAAATCGGTATGTATTTTATCACGTAATTTAACATGTGACTACGACTTTATACATATCAAGTCACATAATAAATCATAAAATACGATTTATAAGGTATAATACATCACAAATGACATTATACCGAAACCTATGATGCGTCGTATGATTTGTTACATATTCTATCTCAAAATCTGTACTTTATGATTTATCATGTGATTTGTTATGTATTATTATTAAGTCGTAATCACGTGTTAAATTACATGATAAAATACATGCCAATTTTGTTCATAACATCATGTGATTTATCACGTAATCATTTTCAGTAGGGCATACATGCAGTGCCGTCTTTAAGCATGGGCTCGGTGGGCCCGAGCCCAGGGCCCAGGTTCTTAGGTGAGCTAGAAGACTGTCGATGTCAGTTACAGTCGAATATTTGACGCTATATTTATCAATTTTTCTTTAAATTTGACAAACTCATGCCCGAATTCATCAACGTCCGTTAAACGTTTAACCGGAGATATATGTATTTCACGGCCCATATAATTCTTTTATTTCATATGTATCAAGTATATCTAATTGAATACGGATCGTTTCGCCGTTACAGATAGTCATGGTGATATGTTTTCCGTTACTAATTTTTTGATCGAGATATGGTGATTTTGTCAAGACCTTATGGAGTCGGTGCAATTTTGTTTTGAATAAAAAAAAGTTTATTCTATTTAAATCATGAGAAGTCTATTATAGTTGTGAGGTTGTGTTAGTTTTTACCGAATAAAGATGATCCATATAAATCATATTGGGTCTCCTACATTATTTATAGCATTAATTATCTATTAAAGAGTGCCCCTCAATTAGTCCAGGCCCTTGGGCCCCTATCATGCTTAAGACGGCCCTGCATACATGTTAAGATATTTTAAAGCTAAATGGTATATTATGTGGCATGCCCGTAAACCAAGTGTTTTTAAGGCCCATCCTTAGTCGCCCACCTCCTTTCCATACAATGTAACGAAAACGGGGCCGGGGAGACACATTTCGATGATTATCCGAGCCCAGGCGTCGAAAACGCGAAAAAGGCCAACGTAGCGCGAATTCTATTTCAATTCCAAACACATACATCCAAAAAAAATTTCGTTTCATGCGAAAATAGAGCCAGCGTTTGGTTATTTCTTTTTTCCATTGTCAAAAGCCAAGGACAATGAAAAACCATTTAGACAATGGAAAAAAGAAATAACCAAACGCTGGCTCTATTTTCGCATGAAACGAAAATTTTTTCGGATGTATGTGTTTGGAATTGAAATAGAATTCGCGCTACGTTAGCCTTTTTTGCGTTTTCGACGCCTGGGCTCGGATAATCATCGAAATGTGTCTCCCCGGCCCCGGTTTCGTTACATTGTATGGAAAGGAGGTGGGCGACTAAGGATGGGCCTTAAGCGAGGATAATGATTTCAGTACGAGCTACAGGCGAGCCGGAAGCGAGTTCGGAAATCACTTTGACGCCAGTTGAGATTCACAGACGAAGAGTGAGGTTATGGTGCGATCTGTCGCGCACTTCGAACTGCGCATCGAAACTACGGTATAAAGACTTTATACGGCAGCTTTGGAATGAGCACTTCAAGCTGCGCATCCAGATAACTGCCGTATAAAGTTCTGAAATCAGCCGTATAAAGTGCTACTTTTTGGATCGAAAACATGCGTCGTAAAGTGACTTTCCAATGCCTATGCCGAAAAAAATTAATTATTATCACTTTATTACCTGAAACTGCTATGACCATAGCATTAAAACAGTCCCAACCCCCAAGTGGTTCTTTATTCTTGTCATGCCATTCCACGACGTAAACTTCTTCTGGATCATTCTCTTCATCCGTAAGGAATTTATGGACGTCGAAATTTTTGATATGTTCTACATTAATCCCCGCTGTAAATGTTTTATCATATGTGCCACCGACCCATTTTACTAGCGCCCACAACTTTTTCTTATTTCTTTGATAATAAAAAAACAAAAA
Source organism: Tenthredo scrophulariae (assembly GCA_963978835.1). Classification (NCBI taxonomy): domain Eukaryota; kingdom Metazoa; phylum Arthropoda; class Insecta; order Hymenoptera; family Tenthredinidae; genus Tenthredo; species Tenthredo scrophulariae. Next base: position 14,974,771 of record OZ022233.1, read on the forward strand.
TGAAAGAATTAATTATTTACATAAATATATATTTTTTTTTCAATCAATACAAATATAGGTTATAACAGGTAATTTTGCAGACTATTTTTTATATTTTTTGAAGATTGTTGATTAATAATGAATTTATACTTCACCAATATTGATTTTAGGATTGCAATATCATATTATTTATGAACCAATAACTAAACAACTGGTTTACAATAATAAACGTCTTACTTTTTTTTTCAATTAAATAATAACTCAATAATATTTCGAAAAATAAATTCTAAATTTGCTATACTTACGTTTTTGACATTCTTTCTGGTTAATCAATAATCACAATTTATATGAATATCACTCAATAATAATAGAGTTTAGAACCTATCACTGTTACAACTTGTATATGAACACACGTGCGGCAGGTTCGCTCTCTGAGGAACTGAAATGGTTGAATCTTTCACTATAGAGACCGTGCGCGTATACAACTAGCGCCGCTAGATTGTCCCTACCGGCAGGAGTGCTTCAAAACGATTGGTTCATTTTTTCGCGCCAAGCATTTGATAGGCTGATCTTTCCTGCCGCTTGGGACAAATTTTGTCGATAGTGTCTGATTTGGCGCTGACATCGTTTCACGCACGGTCTCTATACGAGAATATTCGGTGAGAGTCAACGATCCCCTTCCTACGGCAAAACCAACACAGGCGCGCACCACGTGCGTGGGGCTCGTTCGGGAGGGGATGCAATTGCTACTGGCACCTCATTCCGTCCCGAACGAGTCTCACGCACGCGGTGCGCGCTTGTGTTGGCTTTACCGTAGGAAGGGGATCGTTTACTCTCACCGAATATTCTCGATACACCTATGGACTGCTAACCGCTAACTTCAGGCGTGTAGCCAAGATGTGACGCGACTTCACGAGGTAACGGCTGATTTTGGTAGTACGATCGGTTGCGTGTGTATATATATTATATTAGGTACGTTCTATCTAGAACGTTCGGCGATACATATATTGAAGTTTGTGAATTATACAAAGCAATTATACAGCGCGTTACTTTTCATAGTCGTATTTACTAATTGAATCTATGATTAAATATATCAAAAAAATGTAGATTATTTATTTTTCGATTGTCAATATATATTCGTGATTTGCTGTTTCTTTACTTTCGTTTTAATATCGTCTGTGTATCTATTTAGTATGGCTGCTCCAAGAAAAAGAGGTCCTTATAAGGGATATCTCGTTTACGGTAGTTCCAGTAAAATACCTAAGCGGACTGCTAATCACTGGAAGGTTAAACACGCGGCATGTCCGGAGTCATCACTTTCTGAGTAGTTAGTAAAAAGATGACCTTTTAATTTCTGTCAATTACATCGGATATGAGTTGACTTATACTTTTTTGTTGTAGTGATTCAGACGACAGTATAATTGATATGAGTGATAATAATGTACGTGGCGTAAGTATGATGGGTCTTACATACTTTCGATCTATTTTTACCTTAAAAATTTACAATTACATTTTTCAGCCTGTTGAAGTAGTTGACTTTTCTGAAATTCCAACAAATACTCACGATGTAGACCTGCAGCATCGAGAACAGATTCATTCTATCTCTGATAGTGTGAGTCATATTTATGTTTTTATTTTTATGAGTTGATTTTATCATAATTGAATGAATAAATTATATTAAATAGTTTCTATTTTTAGGCCAGTGAATCAAATGAATTTTATTCGGATTATTCCTATATTTCAAGTAATGAAGAGGATTTAGAAGAATCAGAGTCAAGTCAAAGTGATACAGACATTACAAATGAAGTGATTGAACAATATACTTCTGATGCTGCTCCAGAACGAAGTTTCATTAGCGAAGGTGACGATACATGAGAACATGACGAACCAAGAGGTGCTGATTTTAATGACCAAGCTTCGCATTCATCAATTTATCCAAAAGAAGTATTAATTAGAACTATGTTAATTCTCGCTGTTAGACTGCGTAAAAACCTTGACAATGATAGTGTTGAATTGATAACACAATTGATTGATGCTGTAACTGATACACCGTCACGTTTTACGTCTTTACACCATTTTGAAAAAGTTGTAGATACATACTCAATTCCTTTTCAAATACATCATCTTTGTCCATTTTGCGATTCTTACGTTGGACCAGAAATATTATTAGACAGTGATATTGATCGCATAATTAATAATGAAGAAGAACTACAATGTCCCAGTTGTAATAGAATTATATCAGTCAAAGAGAATAAAAAAAAAAATGTTTTCTTATGTTTATCTTTAGCTGCGCAACTTAAATTTTTTTGTGAAAAATATCATGAAAGTTTTTCATATGTAAGAGATCGTAGAAAAGAATGTTCGTTTGCTGTCGAAGATATAATGGATGGACAGCTTTACAAAAATCAAATGCAGAATGGTAATAGTGACGAATTGTTGTCTTTAAACTTTAGTATAGACGGTACACCTCTATTTAAAAGTTCACAAACTTCAATCACACCTATTTTGTGTACATTGAATGAGCTTCATCCTCATTCACGCAAAAAACATGTAATGGTTGCTAGCATTTTTCTAGGTAATAAAAAGCCTCCTATGAGTGAATATTTGAAACCATTCATTTCGGAAACACAATTATTGGCAACAGACGGAGTTAATTATACATTTAACCAAACACAATATATAAAAAAGTTCAAAATTCTTGTTGGAGTTTGTGATTCTGTAGAACGGCCAAAATTGAGGGGATCGATTTCATTTCGTGGATTATATGGTTGTGGTTTATGTAAGCACGCAGGAGAAGAAATTGCAAAAGGTGATGGTCATGTTCGTGTTTACCCGATAGACAGTGAGGGAAATGCTTTTGGTGAAGGTCTTCGAAATCATACAGAAACAGAGGTTCATGCACGTATGCAAGAAAAGGGTATTAAAACTCGTTCAGTATTATTCGACATCCCAGGATTCGATATCATTCAAAATTTGGATGTCGACTGGATGCACTGTGTGCCGCTTGGAGTCTGCCGACAATTTTTAAAATTATGGTTTGATTCGACTTATCATCAGAAAGAATTTTATCTTGGAGCTTTCATTGCAAATATTGATAACTATTTACTTACAATTAATCCGTCCTTAGACATTTCAAGAACTCCACGAAAAATATCAGATCGCTTACACTTTAAGGCACACGAGTTGGTGATATGGCTTCTTTTCTACAGTTTGCCTACTTTAAACCCTTATTTACCTAAAAAATATCTTGATCATTGGAGTTTATTAGTTGAAGCCATTTCATTATTGTTGCGCACTTCAGTACTACAAACAGAGGTATATTATGCTCGTAGGTGTCTTTTTCAATTCGTTAAAGGTGTAGAAACGTTGTATGGACTTGAACATGTATCATTTAATGTACATCTCTTAACTCATCTACCTCAAAGCGTATTAAACTGGGGACCTTTGTGGACTCACAGTGCTTTTTGCTATGAGAATTTTCACCAACTATTGAAAAAGTTAATGAAAAGTTCTAACTCTGCTGACTTACAAATTTATGAATCAATAAGGTCACAATTTGCTCTAGATACTTTGCAAAAATTACACGAAGATGACTTGTCCTCACGCCAACAGAAATTTTTGAAAGAAGTAACACGTAAAAAAATACATCCGATGGCCAAATTAACAGTGGAAAATGTTAAACTAATCGGAAAAAATGAAGAAAAAGATGAATTATCAAACGATCACGTTTTAGCTTTGCAACGGTTGAATATAAGAATAGATTCAAATAGTACGATCAATTATTATAAGCGGATCATAATCAATGATGAGCAAGTACACAGTCAAGCATATACTAAACCTAAAAAACGAAACAGTTATATAGTAATCTTAACTAACAACGAGATTTTTTAAATAAACATTTTTGCAGTAGTTGAAGTACAGCGGAAATTATCGTGTTATGCATTCGGATACTATTTCAAAAGATGTGGAAATACAGAATTTCCTAACAGAAACTTGAAACATTTAGTATTTACAAAAACTTCAGATGAATCTCAATATTTAGCAGCAGTTAATACAACTATGATTAAAGGAAAAGTAACAATCGTACAAATGAATAATCAACCAACGATCAAAATTGCTTGCATTCATCTAAATAAATTCGAAATGCTGACATGAAAAATGTAATTTATTTAAAAATTTCTGTATTATTTTTCTTGATATCCGAATATAGCAATTCAAAATAACTCACTATAAAAAAACTTCTTTTCCAAAATTTGTTATAATATACATTATAAAATATTTCCATATATTTACGGAAAAATGTAATTCATCATTAAAACATTACTCGAAGAAAATGTTTCATTTAAATATTCTAAGTTACCTTTCTTCCAGTGATCCAATCATTTTCCTATACAAATTTTTAAACAAACATAAGATAATAAATTGACTTTTAATATACATCTATTTTTTTCCGATGCCGGTTAATATTTTTATGTACACATATTTACATGTATGAGATAATATATCCGTAGATATATGAGTTATTGATATACTTCATATATGCTTGCATATATCCTGACATGTATGAAATTAAACATATATCCATAGATATGAGCTATGCTTCATATTGACATATATTTTTTAAATGGCGTTAGTCGGTATCCTTACATATATACCAGCATATATACCACATATATCCTGCATATATGAAAAAAAGTATATATCTGTGTATATATCCAAGTGGGCAAATCTATATATATGTGATATATATGTCCGGATATATCCTGGGATATATCCGCGGCATACATCTGCAGCATGTATGTCTTCATATATATTTTTTTCGTGGGGGTCCTAAGGTGAAGTGAAACGTTTGTCAGAACCTCGAAAACGGGAATCGTGAATTCTCCGAAACGACTGAATCAATCGCAATGAAACTTTGAGGGATTACACATAATTGTGGCAAAAAGTGGCTGATTATTTCACTTTTTCAAAATTTGACAAAAATTTTCACAGATTGACGTACCGACCACATAAATCGCGAGATTATTCACTGTTCCCGCAGATAATCGCATTTTCCCGACAATCAGCCACTCCGCAATGAAAAACCACACACTCTGAGTCTATTCCCGTGTCATTTGATAGAGAAATGGCTGAGAATTGACGATTCTCCGTCACTCATAACTAAAAAACCGACATTCAGTTGAGGTAAGAGCCTGTACCGACATCGCGACCAGTACACTCGTGAACCGAGCGGCGGCGCTAGTGAAGGTTTCTTCTGTCGCTTTACGTAAGATGTTTCTGTTGCTCCTCCTGACCTAACCTCACCCGACTCTAGTCACTCTATTTCAGATTTGAGTTTATGGAAAGATCGATTTATTGGACGAGAATCCAAATAACACAAGCGCTCACATAATACATAACCTCACACTTTTGACAGCTAGCCTAGCGTAGGAGTTCATTTCAGATTTGAGGTTATGGAGGAATCGATTAGTTGGTCGAAAATTGAAATAATAAGAATACATTCAAATGACGTATATAAGCAGACGACATAACCTCACACTTTTGATAGTTAGCCCAACATAGGAGTTCATTTCAGATTTGAGGTTATGGAAAGTTCGATTTGTTGGACAAAAATCCACATAAAATAAGCAGACGACATAACCTCACACTTTTGACAGCTAGCCTAACATAGGGGTTCATTTCATATTAGAGGTTATGGAAAGTTCGATTTCGAAGTTCGAAATAATCGCGAGCATGAGTATACGTATATACTGGCGTAGCAAGCGTCGGAAGACGCGCACTGCGCCATCTAGCGGTAGGCAGAGGTACCGGACGTTCGGTATTTCTATCTCACCACGGTGAAAAGCACCCGGCCGTGGCCTTGAAACGTTTCACTTCACCCTAACAGACGAAAACATCCGTGGGTGGGTGCCTGGTGACGAGAGGATCGACCGACCGCCAATCCAGACTCCTAAGGACACTCCCCTGGACACCATCCTTAGCGAGATGACCACCCCCCTGCCCCCCATTCTTGCGCCCATATTAAAAAAAAAAAAAAAAAAAAACTTTCGATCCATAACTTATATACTACTTACATACTAACCTAATATGTATGTACAACTTACATACTAACCTAATTTTCATGTACAACTTATATATTAACCCAATACTTCTATACAACTTATATATTAACCTAATACTTATATACAACTTACATACTAACCTAATATGTACGTACAACTTACATACTAACCTAATGTTTATGTACAACTTATATACGTATGCCCTAAATATTACTCTCTTAAATTAACGCTATTAACAGTAATGATCTTAAGAAACTAGTCATGTATCGATTCTGTCACCCTTTTAGCCGACAAAGTTCTTCAAACTACAAAGCCGTTGTTGAAGCCACTTTCCCGTGGGGATCATTGTAACGTGGCCAAAATCAAATCTATTAATAATATTAAAATAAACACATAGAGCAGGTTCCGGCCGCGTGGGACGGGATTCTCGTCCGCGTCATCTGCCGGCGGCGGCGCGCACCCGATTCTCGGCCCAGCGCTGGGGCCTTCGCTAAAAACCTTTCTCGCAAGCAAAGTGACTCCGATGCGGGTTGAAGTACCCGGCTCGCGGCCAGCTTGAGCAGACTCTACTTCATAGAGATCTCGGTTCCTTGTTATGACAAATGTCGGCACGGGTAGTTGTTTCGGCCTCTACTCCTGTCCTGACATTTGTCCGATGCTTCTTGTCCAACGGCAAAGCTACCTTGACCGCTTCGGCGCTCTTGTCTGTCCGACCCGTTGTACCTTATAGCCAGCATCTATAAAATCACTTGCTAATGAATAAACGTAGAATCCTTTATATTTTTCATTTCGTATCAAACGGAACGTATTCGCTGAGTAAATAGCGCCTCCTCATTTACCATAATGAGTATTAAATATCGAAACTAGGGTGTAAATTCATGCAAAAATCCCCTCTACTTGCTTTCCATATACCTATTAGGGATGCGCGATATGAAAAAAAATATCGATATTGCATATCGATATATATTGACGTATAAATATCGATACGCAAAAATATCGGACATCGAGTAGCGATATATCGGTATATCGATGTAAATTCATATGAATGAAATAAAAGGACAAAATAAATTGAGCATACTCGTCCATTTATTACATAGAAACCACGTACGCTGAGCACAATTGATTCTGGGCCGGATGTGTTTGACAATTGAAGAAACAGCCAATCGGTGCTCCACATTTTCGCAATCCAGAGCGCCGATTGGCTGTTTCTAGAATTTTCAAACACATCCGGCTCAGAATCAATTTCATCACGTACACTTGTTTGAAGAGCCCAAGATCAATACAAAAATTAAGAAAAGTACAAAATTATAATCTGAGTACAAAAGTATGGATACTGAAGTGGAAATTTATCGATAACACTTGAGGTCCATTACAAATGATGCTTATTACATCTATTCGATTCCGGTACAAGAGACTAGTACAGTTTCAACTAAAAAAAAATATCACAACAGCGACCAGCTGAGCGCGATAGTTTAGATATGCCAATCCTCTACAGGCAGTGAATGTAAAAATATCAGCATTTGTAAATGCTGACTTGTCAACCGATTTCGCAGGTCAGTTGCTATGAGTCCCGCTAGCGAAAACAAACGCTCTGATGAAACTGAACTGGCTGTGATGCACAAGTATTTTCGGGCGAGTTTGTGCAGTTTTTATGGGCGATACTGATTCCAAAATTCAACAGGATTGTTGTGTCTGGGAATCGGATCTTGACTCAGATAATATTTAAAATCATCGGGCGTTTGATTTTGCGCGTGCGTATCAGCTTTTCTTACCCTATTTAAATTGACCAAGTGGTCATGAAATGCCCAAAAATCACTATCACTGGGGGTGGAAGCATTTTCGGCTTGGTCGCCTTTGTGAAGCGTTAAGTCATCATCATTAGAAGCAGTATTTATAATTTTCACGATTTTACCTACAGCATTAGCACAGCTAATAATGTTGGCAAAATGTATCTTTCGGAATCGCGGATCTAATATGGTAGCCATAGCTAATGAAGACATGTGTTCTATGTTTTCGAATCTTTTCAAGAATTCAGCAATAAGGAGGTTTTTTAGACGAAGTCCTGACTCTGTATTAGTTTGGTACACCTCCAAATTATGTTTTAGTGAAGCAACGATAGGTATAATTTGGCTTGCGGTGACATAGTTCTCCCCAGAAACTAACAGAGTTGCCTCTTTGAATGGATTGAGTAGATCAATGAACTCTCTCACTACCTGCAGTTCAGATGCTGTGAGCATCTCTGGGCCAGAAACGGATTCTAACAGAATGACGCTAGTTTTGCGCGCTAATTCTGAAAATCTGGCCAGCATGTCATGTGCACTATTCCAACGGGTATCAACGCAGGTTATAAGTTTCAGTGTCGAAACTGCTCTTAATTGGTCAGTAGCAACTACAGACTTTTTAAAATAGGAAACAACAGCTTTTACTTTATTGCACAACGCGCTGATTACTTCATCTTTTTGGATGATTTTAGATGGTACCAAGTTTAGGAGATGTGCAAAACAGGGCAGTTGCTTTTCTGCGCCAAAACCATCTATTACTGCTTTTTTTATATTTGCGGCACTGTCTGAAACGACAGCAACGATACTGGCCATATTAATTCTCCAATCTTCAACTAGCTGCAGTAACCAGTTTTTTATGTTCTCTGACGTATGGCGTTCCTCCAGTTCTATAACGCCAATTATAACGTTTTTGTGCGTATCTTTTTGCAAGTAATGTGCTGTCGCACCTAAATAACTTTTTGTATTTAGTGGGTCAGTCCAGATGTCTGTAGTGAGACACAAGTCGGAGACCTTCTCTAATTCCTCTTTCACCATCGTTGACAATACATCATATTTCTCCTCCATAAGGGACGTTGTCGTTTTCCTACTAGGTGGGCTATATAGGGGTGCTGCTTTCTTCATTAGGAGTCTGAAACCTTCGGAGTCCACAAGGCTGAAGGGTAGATTATTCTTCGCCAAAAAAAAAAGGAGTCCGGTGGTTATATCATTCGATTTCATTCCTCCATCTGGAATGACAATTGATTGATTTGAGTATAAATGAATGAAATTTCAGACTAAACATTTGCATGGAAGGGAGGAATTTACATGGTTTACGACATCACAATCAATCTGAAAAGTGTAGGTACGTAATAGGATTACTAAATGAATCTATTCATGCTTAGGGCCTATTCAAAAAAATGTGTGCAATTCAATGACGGAGGTAGAAAAAAAAAGATTGTTTAGCTACCTTGGTAAGACCTCTGATTCGCGAAGCTCTCTTCCAACTTCGGTTGTAGCTTGACTTTTTTTTGTACTCTTTGGGATGGTGTTGAAAAAGAACAGCTTGAGGAAGCTGATTCGGCTGGAGATGGAGGAGGTTCGTCAAAATCATCTGGGTCGTCACATCCGGATTCACTTTCGTTACTTAGCTGTAATTATTGCACATGTAGATGTTAGATTTCCTGTAATGCGACAATAGTTTCAGGAAAATTGATTTGCTCACCGGCTGTTTCCTTTTCAAATAATTCACCGATTTCTCGTCCGCAGATTTGTTGACATCCGTTTCCACGCTGGGATGATATTTTTTCATATGTACTTTTAAATTTGTGGTATTGCCACTGGTTTTCACTTCCATCTTGCAGAGCTTACATACAGCTTTGACTTTGTCTTGACTAGAGAAGAACTTCCACAAAACACTAGGCGCCACTATAAAACAAAGGTAGTGAATGTTAATAACGAACACAAATAAAGTACATAAGATTGGACACATACATTTAGGATGCAGGAATAATAATTGAAAAAGGAATCTATATAAAAAGAAGAGGATGTATGGATGTTACGTGTATGATCGTACTGTTTTAAGTCACTTTCAAATCAAAGCGTTGGGGACTGGGGTTGAGGTTAGGGAGCCCGAGAGCCGGATGAGTTTTACCTAGGTTCAAGTGGGCACACTGTAAAAGCACACAAAAATCAAAACGTTGGTAAATAGAACACACAGCAACGTATCATGAAATAGTTTTGAGACAATCAAGCTTCGAATATTTGTATTGATCAATATACTACGTACCGTTCAGAATTTTAGCTTCTCTCCCCTGTATTATTTCAAATTCAAGGGTGATACACTGCAACACGGCCTAACGAGACGCGAATCATTGTCAAGATGGCGAAATGTTGTTGTTGTGAGTGAAAAATCGCCGCCACTTTTTGGCTGTTACAATATCGGAATTCGATATAGCTGCTACGATGTCGATATATCGATATATCGGACGCCAAATATCGACGATAAATATCGATATTTTTCAATGAAAATATCGATATTTCGATATATCGATACATATCGCCCATCGCTAATACCTATACGTGAATATATGTTTATATTTAAGTCCTTAGTCATAGTTAGTTATCAAGAACAGTCTCGAAACTGCTCAAACACACCCATAGGGGGCATTATCAGTGTGCGGCACGGATAGTTGCTTCGGCCTCTACCCCTGTCCGGACTCTGGTCTACGTTTCTCATGCTTTATGTACAGCGGCGAAGCTACCTTGATCGCTTCGGCCTTCTTGTCTGTCAGACCCATTGTACAACACAAGCCAGCTTCTCTTAAAATAATTTCTTCATTACACTGTGATAGGAAATCGTTCAAAAAGGGAATATGAGCCCCGTATATTAAATCAAAAGTTATTACAGTAGAGTAGCATAACTACCTCAAACTTACAATTACTCTTAAGTAGTCTCTAAGGCTGTTATACATATCATTTCATTATAAAATAAAAACGAAGCTAAATTATCCGCTTCCCTTGGTATAGAAATCTGCATTTGAGCAATCCTCCCATCCCCTATTCATCCTTCCAAAAAGATAATTAAAACTAGGCCCAAGGATAAGTTCCGAACGCCCTGAGATATAGCCTCCAATAAAATAAATATTATTGAACCTATGCTCTGGATCAAATAAGAATCAAATACGTACCACCCGAGCAACGGTACAATACTTTGATTTTATTTGAGTTATAAATGCTGCTTTAGCTAATTACACTTCGATTTGATTTGAGTTATAAATGCTGCTTTAGCTAATTATACTGCGATTTGATCTGGAGTTATAAGTTGAAGATTTGATGTGAGTCGATCGGCTGCTTTAGTACGAATCGGTGCTCGTCGGTCTGGCGAGCCGCCTTATATAGTGCTTGTGACGTCACGCGACGGTCGGATGATCGGCGTGTGTTGGTCGGATGATCGGCGTGTGACGATCTGCGCGGTCGTACGGTCGTATGTCGCGTGTTCAGCCAGCTGGTATCGGCCGAACACGTTACAATATATTGTAACGTGTTCAGCCTATAGGCAAAATAGGCTGACTATACGTCACATCATGGACATAGCACACACAGGTATTGTATCACGTGATACAATACCAAAAGGTCGGAGCGTCGGTGTGACAACCCGCTTCGTATATAAGACGGACGAAGCTAAGCCTCGCTAGCGGGATTTGAGCCAAAGCGGCCGACCGACTCACAACTATTGTTTATTCTATTCTTGCTAACTCTCTCCTAGAGCGTATTCGAGCCAAAGCAGCCGTGCGACTCACCGTCATACATTCATTCTATTCTCTCAAACGGCAGCGTACTCACGTGAATTCTCATTTCCAAAGAAAAGATTGTTTCAGCCATAGCGGCTTTTCGATTAGAATCACAAAAATTGAAAACATTGACTCAGCCAAAGCGGCGTCTCGATTAAAATCAAAAAGGGAATTCAAATAAAAGAATTAAAACAAAAAAGAACAAAGTCCGGCCATTGAGGCTAAAAATTAAATATAAGGAAATTTAGATTAAGAAAGACATTCATAAAATCATTCATTCATCTCATTCTCTCATCATTGTTATTTTATGTTTCGCATTTTTATGATTTTGAAAAATATTAAGTTCAAAAAAGATAGAACTGAAAATACAATAACTAGAAAAAGATCCACGGATCTTACAAATATCAGAAATCTGATCTTTGTCTTCTATTTTCCTTGAAAACATTACCTAAAATTTTATTCTTCCAGAGAAGTATTTCACTTCAATTGCTTATGAACTTGAATTCATTGTTTAGCTAAGCGGCAGCTTTGGTGAGTGTGTTGGACAGCTACGGTATAGCTATAATTGGTACCCTAGTCTGAGAACACACATATCCCAAGTCTGTAATAGGCAGCTTCGGTAAGCTAGATTCAGGACAGCTACGATAGAGCGATAATTGCTATCCTAGTCTAGTGAATCTAGCATATCCCAAGTCTGTAGGGAGGCAGCTCTGGTAGAGTAAAATCTATCCGAGTCCGTATTAGGGTAAATTGAGGGTTTTTTCAACTTTTCCCAGAGGAGCTCCAAATATTCTAAGAAAATAACCCGTGTTGAACAACTCACGCGAACTAGTATAATTTCACGAGCCTTCAGCTCGTGACACATATACAACAAGTTACAATATATATATACCGTGAGAATCACGTGAAACCGAATGGTCCATCCGCACAGGCGGCGAATATTTGGTATTTTCATGGGAATAGCTACTCGTTGCACTAAAAATCCCTAGGGTGATTTTGGCGCGCGGTAGATGAAACTCGCCAGATCGACCGCGCGCCAAGATTTTTCAGCGCAACGGGTGGTTATCCCGCTAAAAATACCGAATATTCGGCGCCTGGGCGGATGGACCGTTCGGTTTCACCTGATTCTCACGGTATATACATATATATATTGTAACATTGCATGTTACTAGGCGCTCCTTACCCCTTGGACGACCTTAGCGGAGTGTCCAAAAATGAATGCATGAATAGGGTGGCCCCGAGGCCGAACCATAATTCCGAGAGGCGACCGTGACCGACCTAGATCTATGTGACATATTATTTATTCTTTTGTTTTTCTTCCCGACTTTTCTCTGACATGTGGGAGACGAGGTCCATCTGACGGTTGAGCTACTCAGACAGAGACGCACCCCGACGGACGTACGACGCTAGATACCGGGTGCTTGGATCCTTTCGACGGACACCACCTAAGCTCTGGAGGTTAGTTCCGGCCGGGCTACCTCCAATGTTGAAAGTGAGGACACGGGGGAGTGCCTAGGGCACTCTACATCGAGGGAAATCGGTGGCGGAAGAGATTCCCGCCACCAAGAAGAACCTGCAACCCGTGGCCCTCCGATTCACTGAGCTAAGGACGCCGTGGTGGACTTCGAATTACGCGCGTAGCGACAACAAGTCGCCATATTTAAGGGATCCTGCGTTCGATGCGAAAATCGATATTTGGCCGTAACACGAGGGCGCTGATTACCGGCGGCATGCGGTCTAGTCACTCTGCGTTAGACTAGCGTGCTGAACACTCGTGTGTTAAAGAGAAGAAATATCGCCTTTTTTGTTTTCTTTTTGCTTTTGAACCCCGTGGGTTGCTACTTTCGTTAATTTTTTTTGTTTGTGTGCACTCGTGAGCTGAGAGTGCAGCGGAATGGACTACGGACGAGAACGGGTCCTTTTTGTCAGGTGGCTGGAAGACGGTAAGCGTTAGCTATTCTTACCCAGGCTAATTTGAATCCGGCAACGGCCGTCTGCCATATTGCCTGAGTGTAGCCACGAGGCTGATTAGAATATTTGGGATCGAATTAAGCCGATCTCCGAGAGGTAGGCCGTCACCAGTGTCCCCATGTATTAGAGTTCGAGTTCGAGTCGTTGTTACATGTCAATTTATAGTATCTTTTAGTAGTTTCGTCGAGTCAATACCTGTCGTACACGAGTGCGACAGAGATAGTGACAGTCGGTCACTGTCGCTCTCTCTTCCTCCTGCGGGGAGAGACGAAGCTCGAGGCTTAGTCCAGAGCCTCTATTTATTTCAAGTTCGAGGCTTAGTTCGCGATTCGAATTGTTAGAATTATTTAAATTATTAGTCGCGCAAGCCGCAGAGTTAGGTTAAGTTAGAATTAGGTAAATTTAAAAGAATTGTAAATAATTGTATTCGTTTTTCACCGTGAGGTTTCGCCTCATGGGGGCGTACCGATCGCCTATACACGATCGGGAACGTCTTTTGTTCTTGTTAAATTATTGAGCCGCGAGGCATTTATTTTTGTTAATTTAATTCAGGTCGAGCCGTAGGCTCTAGCTTTGTTAGCTGTTAAGTTGTTGTGATTTCCTCCTCGTGGAGAGTATTTAGTGTTTTAGCTAATGTATTGTCTCCCGAGGACCCGATTTGTCGAGTTCTTTAGTTTTGTCATATTTTTCCTTGTTATTGCTATCCTACGTGGAAGCCAGTAGTTTGTTTGTTATTGTAAAGCTCGGCAAACGCGGCTAGGTCGCCTTTACACGGCCTGCAGCCGATTCATACCCGAGGGGAAGTACCCCCGGGTACACGATTAGTTAATTCTATTTTTTTTTATCATTCAATAAATTCTATTTTGTTATTAAATTCTAAATTTCAAGTCGTTTGTTAACGCCCCGCTAATCCTTCATTTGATCCCGACCCCTCTCCGCGGTACTGTAGCTAGCCGACGCTTCGAGTACCCGTAGGTAAAATTTTGGTAATATTTTGTTTAGATTTTTGTAAGCGGCGGTTATCCGCCTGGCGCCCAACTTTTCAGATTCTCAGTTTCGGCCAATTGTAGAGTGGAGGGACCTCGGAGCCTAGCTATCCGGTCTAGCTCCGAGGACCAATAAAAATCCACGTCGCACTATAAAAAATGCAAAGTAAGAAGATAAAGTTTGAATAAAAAATTAGGCCACTCAATGTTTATGAATGATTTTTGCGGCTCAACATAATGATACAATTTCCAAATGAGTTCGTTTGAAATTCTGCATCAACGTTATACATAATGGCTGGCCACCCGCTTTTTTATTCATTTCTGGACGAATTGATGCTTGCAGAAAGCAAAGTAGGTAAGTGAAAATAGTTCATATAATTAACGTTGTTAGCGAGTATATCGAATGGTTTTAATTAATTTTATTATGTTTAACAATTTTTAAAATATCAATAATAATGATGATAATAATAAAATGAACAACAACACGAATATAATGATGATAATGATAATAAGAAGCAAAGTAGGTAAGTGAGGATAATTCATCTAATTAATGTTGTTAGTAAATAAATCAAATGATTTTAATTAATTTTATTCATTTACGGAAACCTCTCTGTCCTGTATCTTCGAAGCTGTAATCCAAGCGCGAGAAGGCCAAGCGGTGGTAAATTAAGACATTAACAATTTTTTAACCATTCATTTGATTAAAGTCAAACTTGCCAGGAAACTTATTTTCACCTTAATAAACAACTTCCTCACTGGAAGTTGTCGGTTGGTCGAAATTTGTTCGACTCCGGATGCGCTTGAAGATTCCCATAACTGATTTTTGCAATGTCTCGGAAAATAATCAATAACTTTTTTGTTAGCAGTCATATCCCCCGTTTTCTTCTTCAGTCAATAGTCAAACGCTATAATACATGATGTCTGAAAATTTCGTTGAAAAATTCCAAAATTTGGTTAATATAACAGTAGTTGAAGTGAAAGAAGGTGGAAATTTTTAATTTTACAACGGACACGTTTTTTGTAAATATTTTTAAAACGACGAAAGCCACAATTTTTTTTTACGTGGAAACAAAAATGCGGAATCAAATTTCCTAATTCAAATTTCAATAGGAATGCATGCTTCAAGATTCGAAATTTGTAACTTTTTTTACAAACGGTCAGAGGCCACTTTTGCGAAGCGAAACAAATTTATATCTCTTCTCGCATTCGGCTACTCAATTGTTCATTGAAAATCGTTCATAAAATATTAACTAACAATACTTGGGTGCAAGATTTAAGGTACTTGCAATCAGGAGATCCGGAAAAGTAGTATGCAAATAAGTTATTCACAAGGCTTAAGAATGTTTACAGACTTGTCATCGGTGTGTAAACTGGAGAAACAAAAGAAATCATACCTCGCGCTATAGCTGTATTGCAGGCCAGCGTAGTGGGCCAACCTAGGCTTCAGTCGCCTGCGAGATTCGAGGCCGCAAACATTCGAGGGACATTTTGATTCTGAGTAAGTAATAGTTTTATTCAAATTGTAGCTCATAATCAAACGGTTGTCGGACTTGACCAACTTGATGGCTTGGACGAATAACGTTACGCCTCGCGTTGTATCCGCGCTACCTCGGGATTGGGCTCCGAAACGTTGCATCTCGAAATGACATTATTTTTATTGAAATTCATGTTCGCAGATTAAAAATTTAAACTTATTTAGTATCGAAGTAAAACTATAATCAGCGTTATTATGCATTGCTGACTCCAAAATTGCCTGACTTTTTCAAGTTTTCCAGTTAGGTTTTAAAAATATTCCAGGGAGAAAAAGGCCAAACACAGAGCACTCGTTTTCCTCAAATATTTATTTTTATGAGCGAGAGACTAGGAACTTGAGTCTCGGTGAGAAAACCCTACTTTGCAGATTATTCGCGTTCATCTAAACACGAGAATGCCTAGAGACTAGTAAAAAAAAATCTGTCAGGAAAGGGAATATTGAGCAATCAGTCATTTTTGTAGGGCACTTGAGTAAATTTTGGAAAAAATCCAGAGAATCAACCAAATTCCTTGATTTTTCCCTAATAATTCCAGAGTCTAAAAAATTCCATGAGTTTTCCAGGTTTTCCGTGTTTTCCATATGCGTAACAACCTTGTTATAATTAAGACTCTAGGTAATTTATATCACGTATTCGTTTTCTCACATAAGCAGTAAAAGATGTAATAGAATAGAATTTATTAGTATATGCCCATCCTTCCTCAGAAAGCGAATAAGCAAGAGAAAAAGAGAGCCTAGGGAGTATTTGTTTACAAATAACAGAAGATTTCCAATTGTCGCCGAATTATTTTATAATTGTTTTTAATTATCAATGACTTTGTATTAGTGTCTACTTTTTACGATAAAATGGCATATAAATATAAAAATCTGTATCTAATCTGAGAGATACCCAGATACAGTTCGACACACATGTTGAGTGCAGAGAAACATAAATTGAGGCCTAATATAAATTTATATGAAGGATTATTTACATATAGATATCGCAAATACAATGCTGCTACGAGTGAACCGCCGGATCGTAGAAGGGCATATAAAATCATTTTGCCATCTCGAGATGGCCCCTGACCACCTCTAAAGAAAATGTTAAATTTCGATTTTTAAAACTCATATCCTTATGTGAAATTTGATTGCTCATCTTTCTCTCCTTTTGAAAAAGGTTATAGCTTTTTTCGTTTTCTAAGTGATGTGACAAACATAATTTTTTCACAACGGAAAATGTAGCTCTTTTTTCACTTCAACTCACTATAAATCCTCAAATATTCGGAGTTTATACTTCAAATTTGGAGCAATCATTTGTCAGACTATTTTCAAGCTGGTAACGTAGCTGAAATTTTTTTTTTCCGAATACAAAAAAGTTTTTCAATATTTTCAGAGTAATTACACAAATCGCGTTAGAATATTTTCAATCGATCGGTTTATCGAGGTGAGTTTGAGCGATCGCGAACTTTCAGCGGATGAAATGGTCGTCACGATATGTAGAAGTTTTCTATGAAGATTTACCGCAATTGAATCAGCCGTTAATAAATTACGAGTATTTAATTATTATATCGAGCCGCGTGGCGTAGCGAGTAGACGACCTAGCGAGGAGCTAGTGATTCCAAGTATTATATAATGCACGAATGATTTTGAATAAAATCGTTTTCTTGTGATCTCTTGACAGATTTCAGAATAATTTTGATGACTTCAGTCATTGAACGATGTCATTGATTTCATAGAATATCAGTGAATAATTTCATATGATTCGAATCGCTCAAACTATCATATCTGGCAGTGAATCATTAAGTGATAATAAAATCAGGATAATCAGGAATTTGGTTGAAATATTGAAAAACAGGAGAAGTAATCAAAATGAATGAGTTTCTTTCAATAGATTAACAAATGATAGCGAAAAAAAAAAATTGTTGAAAAGAAATTGTTTGTCGGAAAAATGGCTGAGAAACTTGCGATCCCAATTTTGACAAGGATTAACCCATCAAGAGATTCGTCACGAATTCGGAATCACTCTGTATAACTAGCAGATAATAAATAGGCGTAGAAAAAGAGTTTGCTTGAACACACATATCTTGCAAGTGCCTAACTGAGAGCATGTGTCAATTGCTAATTCGACCTAATCCTTCCATAATTCACTCTTCTAACTAATTACTTATTCATCAACTATTATGATTTAATTTGTTTAAATCAGAATATGGGAGAAGAAAAGGAAACCAGGTTGGCGGCGGAGTGGGAGGAGGTGAAAAGGATGAAGGAAGAATTGACGGACGAGATAAAGAAGGTGAAAGAGATGCAGGCTGAGCTGGGGAGAGAAAAGCAGAAAGAAAAAGAAAAGCAGGAAGAAAAAGATAAAATAGCGGAGAGAAAGGAGGTAAAAGGGGCAAAGATAGGGTCCCAGGCAACATACGTTTGTCATGTATTCATATTCTGCAAAACCGAATGACTGACAATCTTTTTATCTGCGAAGTTAATTTTTATCACGAGATACTTCCATCTCAACTGTTTCTCTAATATAAGTATACTTCTTTTCGGACGGTGCGCGTCAATATGTAGCCATCTTCATTCGTAAATTCGTGATTCTGCACGCACTAATTATTTTTCGCAACAAATTTTGTCGCTTTGGACTATACGAAAACTGCAATCTAATGATAATTCTTTAGTTGACCTCGTCAATATCAAATGTTCACGCATTTCGTCTCGTCCATGAGCCACCGGCCATAGGTTTTACCATGTTTTGTAATTCGTACTTTTAATCGCTTATATGAATATTTGTGATCGATTAGCCGAGTGAAAACGCAAGGAAGAGGGGACGGAGCAGGGAGCTGAGCGAGAGAAAGGACGATAGGAGAGAGACGGGAAAAAAGAAGGAAGGGCAGAGGGAAATGCAAAAAGAAAAGCTGAGCAAGAAAGAAGTACGGAACGAAAAGTTGATGTACATACTTACTAGGGTGTTTCATTTTTAGGCGACATTTTTTTTTGTTTGTCCTACCTGAAAATCTGATACTTTATAGAAAAAAAAAAAATATCCCCGTTGGAAAAAAAATTCTAAGTGAATTAGAGGCTTAGCTCTTCCAAAAATTCGATTTCACATTTGAATAACACGGGAGATTTTTATTTCTTGTTTCAACTCAATTTTTCGATATTAAATTTTTTTTTTTCCAATGAGTATAATACTTTTATAAGGCATTGAATTTCCTACAAAAAAGTTCCTATAAGCTGAAGCTGTACGACTAATAGTTTTGGAGTTACAGAGCTTGAAAGGTGAACTTTAATAAAAATTGACATTAAGTCCTCTATAATTTTTAATTTATTGATTTTACATGAAAAAATAACTTACAGTGCACATCACAAGGCCCTAATGCCCTATAAAAGCATTATACTAATTCTTTCAAAAAAAAAAATTTTTAATACCGAAAAATTGAGTTGAAACCAAAAAAAAAAATTTTTGCCGTGTTATTTAAATGGGAAATCGAATTTTTGGAAGAAGCCTTTAACTCACTTAGAACTTTTTTTTCCAACAGGGATATATTTTTTTTTTTTCTAGTATAAAGTATCAGATTTTCAGGTACCTAAGACAAAGAAAAAAAAATCTCGCCTAAAAATGAAACACCCTTATACTTGCGGATAAATTGTTCAAGCATTTGGTCTTTCATCGTGTCGACTTGCAATTGGCAAGGAGTGGCACTGCATTGGTAGCGCCCTTTTGTGTGGAGGATTAATTTTTAACTGCTACTGTTCAAAGAATATTATGTATTTTGAGTGATTCTAGACATACAACGATTAAAAAACACATGACTCACATACCATTTTTTTTTCGGCGTACGACCGGTTTGGATAGTACTACGCTGTTTAGGGGATATAATAGCAATTTGAATAAAAGCAATAATTTTTTGCAACTTTTTTTCTATATCTTTGATGTAGTACATGTATCATGTCATATGTCATATGTAGCGCCGAATTTTGTTATATAATCAACCAATAATATGTCGTCTTTTTTAGGTATAAATGGTCTAATCGCCGCACATGGGGCGACAGAGACGGCCGCGGCGGCGGAAGTAATCGCGGCGGTGGACGAGGTGGGGCACGCGGCAATATTTATATTTTCAACGCTTGAACCGCCTGAGGTTCACGAAAATATACCGATACCCACGTTCTAATATGTCGTATACCACATTTGAAAAAAAATTCAGCACACGATAAAAACAGTTCACTGTTACCATTGAGAAGAGTGGAAAATTAAACATAAGCTGCAAAACATTATTATCATTCGATTTTTCGAAAAAAGTCAATTTCTCAAATTTTGTGGGATACGACATATTAGAACGTGGGTATCGATATATTTGAAAATACATGGTAATATTTAATAAATTTAAATATATAAAATAAAAAAAATTTTGTCTAACAAACCCCAATCTTTCTTTTTTGTGAACAACATTTTCATCATTCGGAACTTCGCATATCATATTTACTCGAAGCTACGGTGACTATTAAGATACTGTTACGTTTTTTTTTTTTTATCAGAACCATGACCGTGGCAATATTGAGGTGTCTCAGTCTTCAATTATCACCATTTTCAATTATGAAGTAGTCTATCCTAATTAATTCTGTTTCGTGATTAGTCAGGTATTAATTTTATTCGTTTACGATTTTAAGAGTTACTGATTATAAAATTATTATTCCCTTGAACGTTATTTAGTGCTATTTGAAAACAATTAGCGTCCTTAAAAAGTACCTATTAATTACTATTACTATAAGTACTACACAAATTCCGTTGAATATGATTCACATTTTTGAAGAAACAAGCTTGAAAGATATATTTCACAGCTATGAATGACTCTAATCGCCGAAAATTCGACGTAATGCAAAAACAAATAGATTATTCTAGTTCTTGAAATGAGTTTTATACATATAAGTGTCAATTTATCAATTATTAGCTGCTCAGGTATCGCGAGCATTTCCAGGAGACGCCACGAGGAGGCTAATTGATAATATCTCCCACATGCTGTTCAGTTCAATCAACTCTGGAAAAAGATATGAAACTGCAACTTTGATTCGTTCAACCCCGAAGAGTTGCGAATTATTTTTATTTTGTCGATCAACTCGATCATCTCTGTAAAAAGATGCGAAGTTGCGACTTTGATTCGTTCAACTCGGTCATCTCTGTGAAGAGATGCGAAGTTGCGATATTAGTTCGATCAACTCGATCATCTCCAAGGAGATGCGACGTTGCGACTTTGTTTCGTTCAACTCGATCATCTCTGTGAAGAGATGCGAAGTTGCGATATTAGTTCGATCAACGCGATCACCTGCAAGCAGATGCGACGTTGCGACTTTAGTTCGATCAACCCCGAAGAGTTGCAAACCATTTTTTTTTTTTTTTACATTCAAATGAAAGTACTATGCTGAAAAGAACGACGAAAACCACATGATCTGTTTTTATTTGATACTATGCACTTCGCAGATTCGTTAATTTTTGCGGAGTCTTCGAATGCGAGCTACGGATGGATTGAGCTCTCAATAACTCGCCCATCCACTTTACATCTTTGTTGATTTTCACACGCATAAAGTTATACGCAAGTTCACAACGATGTTGGCCACAGATTTCTTCGTCAAACCAACCAGTATATTCGGGTGTACGGTTTACAGCTGATTTCATCAGCCGGAAGAGCTCATCTTGGATATTATACTGGGCCCTGAATAACGGGTAACCGGCACCGAAAGTTGCATTCATCAAATCGAATACAAATGAAAAACCATCGGTCGCTACGCACATATGCCCAAATTCTTTTTCATCCCTCGTTTCATAAGCTCGGAAGTAGGTCAACAGATGTCTATCACCGAGCTTCGGATCAGGATGGATGAGCGTTTTTCGACATCGCTCGCATCCTGTTTTATCAACAGATTTTTGGGCAATGTAACCTGCTAGGTATTCCACTGCAGATTTTGCCAGCGTTGCCTCCGTTGTACGTGATTTTCCAACCTTGGCGAGAATCGCATCGATATCGATTGGTTCTTCTTCGTCATCGCTGTCGATATCTGGCTCCTCGTCAAATTGGATTTGCAAAGCATTGCTCTGGCTGGCCTCTGTGCTGGGCTCAGCTACATTTCTTGTCCGGTTATTCGCTGCTGCCTGTACATCGGCATGCAACAGCGTGTCATCTTCATCATCCAAGCAATTTGCAGATTGCGCTGGTTTCATTAAATTGAGGACGATGTTTTTCTGGAAGATGAGCCTGAATTCAATTGCTGTAGGGTTCTGATTGTACGTTCCTCCATGGCAACGTATCATTGAGAACAAATTTTCTAACGGGTCCTGATTTAATCTCGATGTCATTAAAAATTTAACATCTTCCGTTTTGAGGTCGTCCCACAGCAATAGAACAGCTTGGATGGTTTGTTGGACACCTTTGAAGCACGGAGGAACTTTCAGACCCTTATCAGTAACTGTACGCCACTCGGCAGAACGCCTTAAAACGTCTTCCAAATTTTCCTGAACTTGTGGACGCTGATCAGAGAGAGCACATCGGTTCGGATTTGCATCATTAGGACATCGACTGTTCAAATTGTCGAATGAGTCATTCAACTCCTTGAAGAACCATGCAGTGTCCATAACGGTATTGCTTTTGATACAATTCGTGGTTCCGGCAGTCAATAATGCTGCAGAAACCCTGCGACTAAAGACTTGCAGCGCCAGGCGACAATTCATTTTTTGGAAAATACCTGGATACACATGTTTGGTCGATAGTTTGACCGCAGCCCTCGTCATTTGATGTTGCTCGAGCCTCCATAGCTCACGCACATCATGCCATGATGCTTTTCTGGGACTATCAAATGTAATGTCGTACATTCAAATCTGATTCCTCAAATTCTTCCACAAGTGGGGAGCATCAATGAAGCAATATATTTTCTTCTCCTCGTAAAAGAAATAGGGACCGTCCAGAGACAAGCGGTTATTGATAACACTCTGATTGTTAGTTCCTTGATCACAGACCAATCCTCGTACTTCTAATCCTGTAGCAATAACACCATCAAGTACTGTGTCGATGAGTTTCGACAGCGTTCCAGAATGCACACTGCCAGCTGTCAGAAAATATGCAACCGGCTGCTTCCAATTGTTCAACAATCCGCGGGCCATGAACACGAGAGCACTCGTAGCCACGCCGGTCGAAGAACCTAGACTGCCAAGATCCTGAAAGCCTTCAATTTTTTGACGACTCTCATTGAACTCGAAGCCTTTCGTCAATTTGACCTCGTCAAAGAGAAGAATGCATTGTCGTTCATTTTGATCCATGCACGATACCTTCGCTTTCAAGCAATCGAATATCGCCGGACAGGTTCCTGGCCACAGATTGATGTTCCCGAACCAACGTTTCAATGCTGACAACGAGGGAAGCATGAACCCAAAATGTTCTCGTAGTTTGGTGTACAGGCTTGGCGACGTGTAGTGCATCTTCATAGCTATTTCTTTCTCGTTTGGAAGGTACTCTGTATGCTTCTTATGGAATAATTGCATTATTACAAAAGTATACAAAAACCCAGTGACTTTGTGGGCCACTGCCTTGGCAAGGCTATCGTCCGAAAATACGCCAGCTCGAATCTTAGTTGCCTGTCGCGAATACGACAATTTTGCATTTTTAAGAGACCGTTGAAGGTCCGCATTGCATCGCTGTAAACGTATGATCTCGTTGTCTCTGACTTTAATTCGCCTTTTCAAAGCTTTTTTCTCAAGATCGCAGGTGTGATGAATACCCGGAAGCGGAGCCACTTCGGTAATGATCGGCTTTCTATCATGAGCGAAAGGGACTGCACCACGCACTAAGCGACCCTTAGGAGTAATGTGGTCGCTGGAAAAATGTCGGCTGCATATTCGTATCCGGCCAAATTCTTTTTCCGTTTCTTCGGCAATGTGGGCAAGACCACTATTGACAAGCCATTGTACCGCGAGCGCAGGGTCTGCAGTTGTTGGCAGACCGAAGAATCGTAGACCAAGAACATTATCTCTGCTACGATTGGCACATTTGGAATACGCGCAGGTAAAACTATGCAGTAATTTATGCCCAACCATGATCCGTAATTACTGTGGATGAATTACGAATTGAAAATCTCTTACCTGTGATTAGCCAACGTCTGTGAAATATCCGTTTCGGAATACACGTAATGAATACACACAACACGCGTCCGACAACAATAAACTCTGTGCATACACACTAAAATGTATCGAGTTGGGTGCGCGCTCGATTCAGCAACGACTGAGCGCTTTTCGTGCCTATTCGCAAGCTCGCAGCGTTCTCGCGGACTCCCACATTGACAGCTGACTGGGCCTAGCGGCTGACTAGCGTTTACGGGCTTTGGGCAAATCACTGCGGACGAACTTTATTTCTGAGACATTGCGTAATTATGTATACAATAAATTCATATGTATCACAGAAAAGGTAGATTCAATTCTGAATAAATTAAGTAAATCCTCAAATCGTATCATTTATTTTAATTATTCGTAGGTACTTAGGTAGTGTTATTTAACGGACCTCGCGACCCAGGTATCGCACGCACCCTAGGCTCGCTCAGCTTAACTACAACCGTTACCCTTCCGATAGACTCAGGTCAGAGGTATGGGGGAATCGGGGCCATTAAACATTGTTGAAAACAACTCACAGACCGAGCCTTATCTCATTATTCATTTATCAATACATAATGATCGGTCAATGCTAATTCGTCACGTCAGCGTCAATGTGGGCAATCTAAGCTACTCGTTTCCAGTCCCGAGTCTATATACGCGAGCAGAACTGAAGCTAAGTACGATTCCGCGGGCTTAGTATCACGCTGGTTTCCCAGCGTGTCAACCACCTGGGAGTGCCTTGACATCCCGGAAGGTCAGCCCACGTAATCAGCAGATTTTCTGTTTCGACCACCATCGCACGGGCTGTATATCCATACTGATCCCTAGTAAGTCAACCGTCCGAGAAATCTCATCAAAATCCGAGACTACCCCGAGGCGGCCAACCCGTGTGATAGTCGGTTTTTCTGGTACGATCGGTAACCCGCGAACTGTAATATCACGCTGGTTTCCCAGCGTGTCAACCATCCCGGCCAGTCTCACCGTCGTGAGACCCCGGGAAAGGCCAGTCCACGCGTTTCCGTGCCATCGTTGGTCCACGGGTTGTAATATCCACGCTGGTTTCCCAGCGTGTCAACCATTCCGGCCAGCCTCACCTTCGTGAGACCCCGGGGAAGGCCAACCCGTGAACCCCCGTAACCTATTCAGTTCCACCCTTAATGCGTCCAAGTTAATCAACTACTATTTCTGATACAGTAAGTCGCCCATTTGACAAATTGATAGCCCAACAGTCACACCCACTACACCATATGTATCACTTGCGTATATAGCGCGTTAAGTAAACTCACTTACGTCTGGTCTCTACTGAGGCAGATTTAAGACTGATCCGGTTTAGCCTGTTAACCCTTGATCTCAGCTTGGTCGCAGCTGATTACAGCTGATCTCAACGTACGCACCGAGTTCTCTTTCTCCTTTTATTTTGCTTTCGAGATTACCTGGCTTTGTCTTACCCATACAATACCTCTGACAATACATCTAGTATATGAATCTTAAGTAAGTATTTACGAATTCTTGCTTCCCCAGGTATTCTTTTCTTACCTTTTTCGTTTATAGGTAATGCAACTTGAATTGAAAACAAGATTTTACAACTGAACATAACCATTTTATTTTATATTATAATTTTTTTTTTTTTTTAAATTTCAAGCCTTAATTTCCGGTCGTCAACATTCTCCCAACCGTACAGGAATAGTGCTTCCCTGTACCCTATTCGTCAGTCATCCAGGCGGCGATCTTCGTGGCTGGTCTTGTGAGTATCCCTCTATTGGTTCGTACGTCTGCTACTCGAAATCGTCCATCTTTTCCTGGGTACGTCTTTTCTATGACGCCTTTGGGCCATACATTTCGGGGTAGATTGTTGTCTATGATGATCACCACGTCGCCTATCTTCAGTGGTCGGGCCTCCTTGGTCCATTGACTACGGGTAGCGAGCGTGGGAAGATATTCCCTGACCCACCTTTTCCAGAATTGGTCCGCTAATTGCTGCGCCACTCGCCACTGTTTTCTCGTGCATAGGTCTTTTGCATCGAATCTTCCCGGGATGGCACTCCCGGAGGATGTCCCGATGAGGAAGTGGTTCGGGGTCAGTGCCTCTTGGTCCCGATGGTCCACCGATATATGTGTTAGGGGACGGCTATTTACTGTATGCTCCGCCTCGGCAAGCAATGTAGCAAGGCTTTCGTCTTTTGGAGCTGCTTCCTTTAGCGTGGCTCGCAGTGCTACTTTGACACAACGTACCAATCTCTCCCAGCTGCCACCCATATGCGGTGCGGCCGGTGGGATAAATTTCCACGTTACGTCTTGGTTTGTGGCATACTCTGTCTGTTTCTCTGTACCCATTTCCTCAAGTGCTCGACGGAGTTCAGTGTCCGCGCCTCTCATATTTGTCCCGTTGTCTGAATATATTTCGGTCGGGTGACCTCGCTTCGCCGCCATCCGCCTCGAGGCCATGATTGCCGAATCCGTGGTTAGTGATGCTGCGAGTTCTAGATGCACTGCTCGGGTTGTGAGGCACGTGAAGAGGACACCCCAGCGTTTTTCGTGTCGTCGTCCGACAGTAACGTTCATAGGCCCGAAGTAGTCCATGCCGCAATGGGTAAACGGACGATGGTGATGGGCTACCCGTGCCAAGGGAAGATCTCCCATGCGTGGTGGCTGTGCTTCGGCTTTTCGGATGTGACAGTGTGAGCACTTGCTCGCCACCGATCGTACCGTTGGGCGGAGGTTGGTGATCCAATATCTTTGCCTGAGTTCGTTTATTACGGTCTCATGACTCCCATGTCCCATTTTTTTGTGATAGTCTTGTACCAACAGCCTGGTGAAGGGGTGTCGACCATCAAGGATTGCTGGGGATTGGGCGGACTTTGTTATGCCTGTAGCAACGTGCGCCCGACTTTGCACCCTCAGAATCTCGTTCCGGTCAAGCTTGGGTGTTAGTTGTAGGAGCTTGCTTTTTTGGTCGATGGGTCGATTCTGTCGTAGGTTATCTATTTCTGTCCCAAAGCTATCTTGCTGCGTTCGCTGGATCCATAACAATTCCGCTCGCTTCAGATGTTGTACCGTAAGTCCCGTCTTTGGTCCCGTTCTACACAACTCTATGAAGTATAGCACCCACGCCGTGCTTCGTATTAATCTTCTCCACGAGGAGAATCTGTCCATATCGGGTAAGCTGGAGTTCGTTCTTTCCTTTTGAGCCGCGACAAACTCTGTTCGTCCCTCTTCTTCGAGGTCAGCATTTATATCTTGGGTCCGAGCCGATGGTTGTGTTGGCCATAATGACCGTGATTTTTTCAGGAACGGCGGGCCTTGAAGCCATCTCGTTTCGTAGTGGAGGTCAATTTTTACATCCCTGGTCGCGTCGTCAGCGGGGTTTTCGGCGGTGGGAACCCACTTCCACTCGATCGCGTTAGTCAACTCGTCAATTTCTCCAAGACGGTGTGACACGAACGCCTTATACGTCCGGGGGTCCGAACACAGCCAACACAGAACCGTTCTGGAATCCGTCCGAAAGGTGCGACTGGTGGCCCGAATCTCGTGCTCGGCCTCGATCGTTTCAGCAAGCCGGCTTGCGAGCAGGGCGGCTTGTAGCTCCAGTCGTGGAATCGAGTGTGGTTTGAGCGGTGACACGCGGCTCTTGCTGGCGATAAAGGTGACTGTTGTCGGCTCACCCTGCTGTTGTACCACCCAGTAAGCGACTGCCGAGTACACTTTTTCACTAGCGTCGCAAAACACGTGCAGCTCTATTCTGGGAGACCCGTCAGACTGGCTGTTCAGATAACACCTTGGTATGGCACAGCTTTTCAGGTGTTCTAGATCGTTTATCCATCGTTGCCAGCCTTCATGTTCTGCGTCCTTCAGTGTTTGGTCCCATCCAATTCCGCTTCTCCATACGTCTTGTAGCAGTATCTTACTGCGAATCGTGAATGGTGTCAAAAAACCCAATGGATCAAAGAGAGACATAATCACTCTGAGCATTTCGCGCTTAGTTGGTCGTTTTCTTCCTGTCATGATGTCGATAGGTATCTTTTTCATCCCCACTTCAAACGAGAAAGTGTCGCTCCCGGGGTTCCACTTCAAACCCAGAGTCTTTTCGGAGTGTTCGTCCTGCCCATCCGACGGCATGTCTATGGATCCTATTGCGCGTCTTATTTCTGGTATACTGTCGAGTACCGCCTGGTCGTTGCTGGACCATTTGTGCATTTCGAAGCCCCCGCTTTTGTTGATCTTTGTTACTTCCTTTATCAGCCGTATTGCTTCTTCTGATGACCCTGCGCTATCCAGATAGTCGTCCATATAGCATTTCCCTGTTATGGCCCTTACTGCCAGCGGCATCTCGTTTTCGTGCTCGCGGGCGTTACGATTTTTTACATACAGCGCAGTGCAGGGGGAGGATTTGGCCCCGAAGATCATGGAAGTCATATGGTACGTGTCCGGTGCTCGTGTTCTGTCTCCACCTCGCCATAAGAAGCGTTGCGCGTCGCGATCTTTTTCCCGAATCTTGATTTGTAGGAACATCTCTTTTATATCTCCCATAAAGGCTACCGGTTTCTGCCTGAACCGCATCAGTACTCCTAGTAGCGAAGCGAGCATGTCAGGTCCGGTTAGTAGCTTATCGTTCAAGCAGACTCCGTTTGTTTTAGCAGCCGCGTCAAACACCAACCGGAGCTTTCCTGGTTTGTTCGGGTTAGTTACGCCGAAGTGTGGGAGGTACCAAGCGCATCGACCATCGCGGACCGTTTCGTCTATTTTCTTCGCGTATCCCAGTTTGATGAACCTATTCATTTGTTCGTGATATAGTTCAGCATATACCGGGTCTCTATCCATCTCGTTTTCTAGGTTGTTTAACCTCCGGAGCGTATTCTCGCGATTTTCTGGCAAGTTGACCAGGTCTTCCTTCCATAGTAAGCCTGTTGTCCAATGGTTTCCTTCGCGTCGTGTGTTTTTGTCTAATAATCGTTCGGCGCGTTCTTCCAGCGTGTTGGTACGTTCTAGACGCGTCACGCCTATTGCTTCCATCCGGAAATTCGCCTTGACCATCTCGTGCAGGTATGCATCAGCGTCCTTGTTGTGTTTGTTCGTCGTAATTACGTTGTGATAACAGATTAGGACGGTATCCCTGGATCCTATCTTGCACCTGGTCGTCGTGTAGCCGTGGATGACCCATCCTAATGCGGTATGCGAGGCCACCGGCGCACCGCGGCGGTCCCCTTTGAGGATTTCCCGTAATATTATCAAGTCCCAATTGTCTTGGCCGAGCAATATGGTAGGCTTAGCGTTTTTATAATAGTGTATATCGATCCCCCTGAGGTGCGAGTTGTCTTGTATATCTCCCGCTTGCAGTGATTGTTCGTGGAGTGACAGATTTTCTACCGTCCTAACTCCTTTCAACCGATGTGCCTTTCTGTTCTCAACCCCGCTGATATCCAGCGTGACCTTTTCGCTGTCCACCTCAATTGCCCCTGTGTCCTAAATACCTCGAATGGACAATACTGTTTTTGGTCCTGTGGCACCGATGAGCCTTGCTATTTTCTTTTCGATTAACGACACCGTGGAGCCTTCGTCCATCAGAGCGTATGTCTCTATTCGAGTCTTACGGCCATGTAGCAGGACCGGTACTATTTTTAAGAGTACTCTATCTCTCCTGTCTAGTCACATATCGGTGGTCGTTTCAGTGGGGGGGTTCGTCGGTAACGAGTGGTGGCGCTTGAGCTGAAGCGGGTCTGACATCTGTTCCTTGGCTTCTATGCAGCAGAGAGTGGTGTCGGTTTTCACACCCATCTTCATTACACCCCTGTGCTCGACAGTGCATTCGCTGGTGGGTGCTTACCAGACAGCGGAAACAGATCGGTTTCTGTTTGGCCCATTGCCATCGACCTTTAAGTCTTAGCGCGGCGAATTTGCGACAATTTATCACCGTGTGATTGGCTAAACCACAGTACCCGCATTCTTTGCGCTGTCCGCTCCTCCCATCTGGCTTAGCTTTGTCGATTTTGGTTTGCTTGACTCCCGTACGTTCCTTAACTGAATACACGCGTTCTGATTCTTGTTGGGGGCCTTGTTGGCCAGAGTTCTTTCCCCGTTTGGGCTGCTGCTTGTCCTCTTGTTGCCTTTGGACCGGTGTGACACGTACTGTGCCCGCCTTACACGCCATCTCAGCCTCCCGGTATAGAAATCTCGAGATTGTCGCGAGTCGTGGCTCCTCGGGGTTAGCATTCTCGTGCAGGAAGCGGTTATAATGATGAATCATCGGTGACGACATCTTCCGGATGATCTCTTGGGCAAGTTCCGGGCTGTGAAGGTAACCTTCGTGTTTCATGGCCTCCATGGCCGCCACCGCGTTTTTTACTTTTGTGGCGAATATCGCGATGTCTATTTTGCCGGAGTTTATTTTCGGTAGTTTCCGAATCTCTTCTACGATTTTCTGTAGGGTCAGGTCACGGTTACCGAATCGCATCTCCAGAGTCTTCATTACCTGGTCGGTGTTACTTGCCGTCAGCATTAGTGAGGCTACTGCTTCTTTCGCTTCTTCCTTCAGACAGTCATAAAGGCGGGACGTGTTCTCGCGTTCCGAATATCCTCCTATATCCGTAGACAGGTCGAACGCATTTTTGAATCTAAGCCAGTCGAGCCCGTTTCCGTCGAAGTCGGGCAGCCCTTTATTTGCCGTTAGTCTATTGATCAACCGATTCGAGCCTTGACTGGTCGAAGCTTCTCGTATTGTCGTCAGGGTCTCGGTAATGACCTGAGTTAGACGCGAGATATCTGTCTCGCCTGTCCTTGGTGAACTAGTCCGCTGTATCGTCGGTGCGTGGTCCACTGCGGGTGTATCTCTGAGGTGGGTTGCCGACTCTTCAAGCCAAGCATGTACACTACTCGCGCTGCGACCGACGCTTTGTGCAGTCGCGTCTCCCTCCGTGTGAGTTTCCATCATGCCAGCAGCTAGCCGGTCTTCCACGAGCTGCAGGTCTATTTTTTCCCGTTCCTCAAGGGCTTGTCTCCGTATATTCGCCCTCTGCTCAGCGGCCTCTAACGTGAGGTGCCTTTTTCTTTGCACCAGGCTTAGTCTCAAAGACTTTTCGGAGACGGTGACGAGGGTATCCTCGCTCGTAGTGGTGAGGCGTTCGGTCTCCGGGGTTATCACCGTGGCTAGCGTACCAGTAGTCACCGTTTCTGCCTGCCTGTCCTGAAGGGTCTCAGCTCGTTCAGCTGTTCCTACCGCCTCCGACTCTGTACTCGTTCTTGCTTCGTCAACGGTTCGTTCAACCTCCCAGTTCGTCGCCGGCCTCCACAATCTACGTCTGGGTGTTGGCTCTTTGGCTCGTCCTCTTCTCTTCGTCATTGTGTTTTATTTTTCTGCGACACGGTCAGCGTTTCACTTGTCTGTGTGTATCTGATGTCTCTGTCTAATCTCTAAATTACAAGACACTCGCGGGCTACCAACTTGTCAATATCCACTACCCCTTAACCAGTTCGAGATCCGGCTCGAAGGACCATGTTATTTAACGGACCTCGCGACCCAGGTATCGCACGCACCCTAGGCTCGCTCAGCTTAACTACAACCGTTACCCTTCCGATAGACTCAGGTCAGAGGTATGGGGGAATCGGGGCCATTAAACATTGTTGAAAACAACTCACAGACCGAGCCTTATCTCATTATTCATTTATCAATACATAATGATCGGTCAATGCTAATTCGTCACGTCAGCGTCAATGTGGGCAATCTAAGCTACTCGTTTCCAGTCCCGAGTCTATATACGCGAGCAGAACTGAAGCTAAGTACGATTCCGCGGGCTTAGTATCACGCTGGTTTCCCAGCGTGTCAACCACCTGGGAGTGCCTTGACATCCCGGAAGGTCAGCCCACGTAATCAGCAGATTTTCTGTTTCGACCACCATCGCACGGGCTGTATATCCATACTGATCCCTAGTAAGTCAACCGTCCGAGAAATCTCATAAAAATCCGAGACTACCCCGAGGCGGCCAACCCGTGTGATAGTCGGTTTTTCTGGTACGATCGGTAACCCGCGAACTGTAATATCACGCTGGTTTCCCAGCGTGTCAACCATCCCGGCCAGTCTCACCGTCGTGAGACCCCGGGGAAGGCCAGTCCACGCGTTTCCGTGCCATCGTTGGTCCACGGGTTGTAATATCCACGCTGGTTTCCCAGCGTGTCAACCATTCCGGCCAGCCTCACCTTCGTGAGACCCCGGGGAAGGCCAACCCGTGAACCCCCGTAACCTATTCAGTTCCACCCTTAATGCGTCCAAGTTAATCAACTACTATTTCTGATACAGTAAGTCGCCCATTTGACAAATTGATAGCCCAACAGTCACACCCACTACACCATATGTATCACTTGCGTATATAGCGCGTTAAGTAAACTCACTCACGTCTGGTCTCTACTGAGGCAGATTCAAGACTGATCCGGTTTAGCCTGTTAACCCTTGATCTCAGCTTGGTCGCAGCTGATTATAGCTGATCTCAACGTACGCACCGAGTTCTCTTTCTCCTTTTATTTTGCTTTCGAGATTACCTGGCTTTGTCTTACCAATACAATACCTCTGACAATACATCTAGTATATGAATCTTAAGTAAGTATTTACGAATTCTTGCTTCCCCAGGTATTCTTTTCTTACCTTTTTCGTTCATAGGTAATGCAACTTGAATTGAAAACAAGATTTTACAACTGAACACAACCATTTTATTTTATATTATAATTTTTTTTTTTTTCAAATTTCAACCCTTAATTTCCGGTCGTCAACAGGTAGTATACCTTAATTAACTTAACTGACATAAGCAAGAGATAATACAGAAAACCGTACAAGGTCTAGACACTTTCACGAATGCTTTCACAAAACTCTAACCGATTTGGTAATAATTCTTCAGTGCAGAGAATATAATTTTAACAAACATCGAGACAAATATCCAAAAATGGTTTCTATAACGCATATTGAATACTATAAATAGTTTGTTGGGTCGTAATTGGTGGATCGTACAGCGAATATACCATTCTCTGTCAACACAAAAACGGTTTAACCGATGGGACTCCGATTTTCTTCCAATTTTTTTTTCTTCTATTTCAAGACATAAACTTACATACCGGAAGATTTTTGAATTGGAGCTTTGGTTTTTATATACGGATTTCTGGTAATTGAGGGGACGGATGCAATAAGGAGATATAACTTTTTCTCGCTCCCCAGAGTTGGCCCCCGAGCAGTTAGAAAAGAAATCACGAATTACGAATTTTCCAACATGCATTCTTGTAGGAAATTTTATCCCGAATTTTTTTTCCCTTCAAAAAAAAGTTGTAGCTTTTGTCGTTTTCGGGATATTACAAAAAAGGTATTTTTTCCAAGGTGAATTTTTCCCGCCTCTCCGACTTCAACTCGCTCTCGCTTACCCGATTTTTAGAATTTTTGAACGTAATTTGCAGGAATCATATATTATAGTGTTTCATGACTGATTAAAAAATAAAAAGAATAATATTGTTGTTAAAAAGAAAGTTATTAATTTTTTTCCGAGATATTGCAAAAATCAGTTATGGATATCTTCAAGCGTTTCGGAAGTCGAACGAATTTCGAGCAACTGAAAACTTCCAGTGAGAAAGCTGCTCGATAAGGTCCAAATAGGTCTTCTGAAAAGTTTCACTTCAATCGAATGAATGGTTAAAACATTGTTAATGTTTTGAAGCACCACCGCCTGGTTCTCTCGCGCGTAAATCGGAGCGAGAGTATAATGAGAAGCGACTCGCACTTCGCTAAAGATGATAACTGCACAATTAAGACTCGTTAAAAACGAATTTACATAAATTAATGTTAGACAATTCATCGAATTTTCCGAATTTAGACCTTCAGAAAAGGTGGCCACGTATCTGCCCAGCACAGAGCCGCCAAGCGCCACTGAAATCTCTACTCGCAGCGCCGCTGAAGACAATTCAACGCTCGTAGTTGATCATCGCGGCTTATGTTAGTTGAATCGAAGTAATAGTATATTATGTGGCATGCCCGTAAACCAAGTGTTTTTAGCCTTTAGCTCGTACTGAAATCATTATCCGAGTCAAAAACGGTTTACGGGTGCGCCCCATACTTTCTTTTTTTCAGAATAGGCATGAAAAGTCACTTTGACGCCAGTTGAAATTCGTAGACGGAGAGTGAGATTACGGTGCGATCTGTTGCGCACTTCGAACCGTACATCGAAACTGCGGTATGGAGATTTTATACGGCAGTTTTGGAATGCGCACTCCGAACTGCGCAACCAGACTGCCGTATAAAGACTTTATAGTTTGTTTTACCTAAAGTTTTACCAAAGTTTATGATTACCTAAATTTGCGTAGATAAAGCGATTGAAAGTAGTACAACGTTTGACGTTGTTTGTGTAATTATTGAAAAAAAATGGATACTTTTTTTTATTCTATAGTAGATGGATTTTAATCACTTCACCAGCTTGAGAAGAGTTAGACACATAATTGCTTTAAATCTAGAGTAAAAACTTCAAATAAGAGCGCGTTTAAGTGAAAAAAGATGAACATTTGTTTGAGAGGCGAAAAAGATGCAATCAAATTGCAGATAAGGATGTTCGTTTGAAGAATTGAAATTAAAATTTGTTTATTTCAAAGTAGCCAGGGGCCACCTCGAAGCGCAGAAATAATTTTATACGTTCTTCTACGATCCAGAGGTCCAATTATACGACCGATTCCATTTTCACACCCCATTTCCCGTAATATGGACAGCTTTTTTTTCGCTCTAGGTATACCTATGGTGATCCATGTGCTTATATTATCATAAATATTTATTTTAGAACGCAAAAATACATTTATTAATCATGACATTGAAATAATAACATTTTCTGTGCAGAAAAAAAGAAGTAGTGAAATTCCCTGTATAATAGAAAAAAGGAAATTAAATAGTAAGTTTTTATTCA
Source organism: Tenthredo scrophulariae (assembly GCA_963978835.1). Taxonomy (NCBI): domain Eukaryota; kingdom Metazoa; phylum Arthropoda; class Insecta; order Hymenoptera; family Tenthredinidae; genus Tenthredo; species Tenthredo scrophulariae. Next base: position 15,009,871 of record OZ022233.1, read on the forward strand.
TATAGTTTGCTTAAATAATCTTTCATTTTTTATCAATAACTACCTCTTGATGTGTTCAATCTGTAATATAAACGATTTTTCACTGTCCTATATTCACTATGCCAGCCGGTCGGTATAACCAGATAATTTTAAAGTCGCAGATTAATGGACTACCTCATAATAATAAATAATAATAATAATAATCACTACTGTCGGCGCAAAAGGGCTTGGCACCTCTGTTTGAGTGATCATAACTTCTACAAAAAAAATTGATCGAGTCAAAAAAAGATCGTAGAGCGCGAAGTTTTCTGCGTCTGATGATTATTCATACATTTCTAACCAATAATCGTGAAAACCGTTATGATCTCTGAATGGTTAAAAAGCGTAGTTTTTTCGGAGTTCATTGCCGTACGTCAACTTCAACTCGTCATCTTTTGTCTAAAATGAGTGTAAAAAATCTGGGAACATTCGTAAATATTCCCTGAACATTACCGAACATGGTAGCGCTGTGCAATTTTAAGAATTTTCAAAAACCTGGACACCAGTTGCAAAAAGGTCCAATGATGCGATTTGGGGAACGGATTGGTACGCGTGAACCTGAGCTAGCTTAAAATTTTCGTTAAAACATACACTATTTAATTCCGTGATCAATTTTTGGTTCGCAATAGTGAGCTTCCAGTAAACGACGTTAACAATTTTTTAAATTTGCGAGCGTGTCCCCAGCCGCGATATTCGTCCCTACATTTACCCCCGGCCGCGCCTGGCGCAGACTATACATTGTTGCTCAAAGCTCTTATGGTGTGGAGGAAGCGTTCGGAACTTCTTGTCTCTTTATAATTATGTGAAATATTTATCAATTCCTGTATACTTCGATACTGACGCCAGGGGCTCACCGAAATTGCGTTTCACTATTAAAAAATTATAATTTACATCGATTAAATTTGATTCATTTCGATCGTAGAGTTTTCATTTTTTTTCAAATCATTATTTACGGTCGCATACACATTGTCTATCAGTGGCCGCATAAGCGAGCAACAATTGAGTCGGCGGCGGGCGCGGCCAGGGGGAGATGCAGCGACGAATATCGCGGCTGGGTGACAAGCGGCCGCGGAATAGGGCGAGGGGAGCAAAATGGGCCCTACCGGGCCAAATGGGCACCCCCAAAAAGTTTTCGTACTTTTTAAAATTTGAAAAACATTTCGAATTTCATTATTTACATTACTATATCTTGACAACTTAGGGAGAGGTAGACAAAATGGGCAAAAAAATAAATAAAAAGTAAAAAAGTAAAAAGTATTCCAAAGTAAATACGAAAACAAATTCATTTTTTAATTTTGAAAAATTTCGAAAAATGTTTAGGGTGCCCATTTTCCCCCCAATTTTCGAAAATGTTCCAGGTAAGGGTGTTCAACACTCGACATCGTTCAGGCCATCGTTTTTCGGTAAAAATTCAGAGATCCATTGATTCAAACCTCTATTTGAAGCGTTAGTTTTTTATGGTGCCCATTTTGCCCCCCTCTCCCCTGCATATAATTTTATAAAAACTTTCAGAGCTGAGTCACCTTAATTATTAATCTGCGAATTAATGTGGAAGGTCGCGAGAGTATGCAATTTGTATGTATCAGAACATTTCCCGAAAACATCACAGCTGCTACGTGCAGGTTTTCGGCATAGTCGATAGAGTGGAGAAAAAACACGTGCAGTAAAACAGTATGTCTGATAGTATCTAAGATCCCTACTGTTATCAATCTGAATTTACCCCACGAGTCAGCTCGCAGCTGCTTGAAACAGTAAATTTCAGTCGGTATTACAGATACCGTTTTCAACGCCAAGCCCACTTCAAGCCCACTTGGTCGGCTCACAAATTAACCCAGGGTGAACCGTCTTTAGAATATTCAGTCAACGCTAGAGTGATTATAGCTAGTTATCTATATTGATGTGAATTTTATATTTTTTGAGACTAGTGCGGTGATAAACGCCGATTGTCTTATGAGGTTGGTCAGGATTGACCAGTTGGTACGCGTTGGAGAACGGACAGTCATCCACCCGATACGGTCCCTGGTATAGATGAAAGAATTTTTCGATTCGTTTATCGACTAGAGTTGAGACCTGAGGTACTCGTAATAAGACTAAATCACCAATATTTATGGGGACCTCCCTTTTTATGATCTCATGGTTATTTCGGCAAGATGCGCTACGTGACAAATGCTCGTATGCTAAACGAATCTGAGTCTCCCTAGGAATTGGAGTGCCCAGCGGATAATTAATAAGTGATTCTACTTGGCTCTTTGGATTTCTTCCGAAATGTAATTCGTAGGGGGTGAAGCCCGTGCTGTCATGGTGGGTCATGTTGATCCATTTTTGGACCTGAGGAGTCATTTTCGCCCAGTTAGTGTGTTTGTCGTTAATGTACGTCCGAAAATAACGGCCCAACTCACGCATTATGCGTTCCGACGGGTTGCTTTGAGGATGACGAATGGGCGAGAAAATGATCTCTACGTCGCTTTCTATTGCGAACTGCCTCCAGCGGACAGCGGTGAATTGACTACCGTGGTCAGATAATATCCTTTTCGGCTTACCGATGTCATTAAAATAATTATCCCGTAATTTTTTTATACAACTAGCAGTGGTTGCTCTTTTTATAGGGTATAGGGCAACTAATTTTGAAAACGTATCTACCGTAACTAATATGTATTTGACACCCCCGGTGGATGTTGGCAGTGGGCCATATAGGTCGATGGCAATTAATTCATTGATATCTCGCGGTATGTAGCTAGTACCTTGAGCGCCCATTGAGACGTTCATTGGTTTGACACGCTGGCAGAGATCGCAGGCGGCTACGTATCGCCTTATGTCGTGCTGATAACCCGGCCAAATGAAAAATTGTTCGACTGCACTTATGCATTTTTTTATGCCTGAGTGGCCAATGCTTTCATGTACGTATTTGATGACTTGACTAGCGACCCCCGGGGTATGCACAACCTCCATGACTGATGGTCCTGGGTTTTTTTGAACAGAACGTTCTTGAATAATAAATATGGGGGGTGCGGGAAAGTCGGATCCCCCTCTATCTTCGTGCGTATTTTGAGAATACGTGAATCCTGTTTTTGTAAGAATTCTATTTGTTTGAGTTGGTTGATAAATTCGTGATCCATTTTTATTTTAAATGATGCTAAATATACGATTTCCTTTGGAGGTTTGTTGTCTGTAGCGGTATTGTGCGGGAGGATCAGTGGGTTCCGGCTAAATAAATCGGCCACGATGTTGTCGCGTCCCTTGCAGTGAGAAATTTGGAAATCATATTCTTGTAGGAATAATAACCATCGTGTGAGACGGCTTTTGTTAAATCTAGTTTGCATAAGGAATGATAGGGCCTTGTGGTCCGATATCACGTGAAATTTGGTACCTGATAAGTACGTTTGGTATTTTGCAATGGAATATACAACCGCCAGGAGTTCTTTCTCAGTTACTGTATAGTTTTTTTCAGCGCTGCTCAACCCGCGACTAACAAGTGATACTATTCTATGGTTTCCTTCATCGTCGATTTGATATAGAACTCCACTGATCCCCCGATCGCTTGCATCGGTTTGCACCCTGAATTCTCTATTGGGGATAAAATGTCCTAAAGTTATAGTATTTATGAATCTATCTTTCAAATCCCGGAACGCTATATCGTGTTCAGCGGTCCACGAATATTTCTTCTTGGTGCTTAATAGATCGCGAAATGGGTCGTGATAGTTAGCTTATTTAGTAATGAATCTTCGATAATAATTGCATACCCCAAAAAATTGGCGTAGCTGTTTTATATTTTTAGGTTGAGGAAATTCGCGGATGGACGCGATTTTTTCCGGGTTAGGACTTACCCCTGTTGTTGATAGAATGTACCCTACGAAAGAGACCTCAGTCCGGCAGAAAAAACTTTTTGATAGTTTGAGTGTGAATCCGTATTTTATCAGTCTGCTGAACACACGATCCAAATGGTTCAAGTGTTCAGAGAAGGTTTGTGAAGTTATTAATAGGTCATCTACGTAGACTGTTGTAAATTTTTCGAAGTCGTTTCCGAGTGCGAGATTAACTGCGCGTATAAACCCGCTTCCCGCGGTTTTTATCCCAAATGGAATTCGTTTGAAATGATATAGGGAACCCTCATGTAAAAATGCCGTGTATTGGCGTGAATTTTTTTCAAGTGGCACTTGCCAGTAACCTTGCACAAAGTCAGTGGATGTGATGTACCGAACGCCATTAAATTTCTGAATTATTTCGTCGATAGGCGGCGGGCGCTCGTTATCAGCCGTCATGTGACTATTTAGTTTTCGTGCGTCTAAGCAGATTCTTACTGAATCGTCCTTTTTTTTGACGACGGTGACTGGATTAAGATAAGGCGAGGTACTCCTTTCGATGACACCTTCTTTTAGCATTGTGCTGATCGTTTTGGCGACTGCTGGTCGTCGTGCATAAGGCACTGGATAGGCGTTTGCCGTAAAGGGTTTATTGGTGTCTAGATTAATTTTATGTTCATAAATGCTGGTACATCCGGGTTTATTGCTGAAGGCGTGCTCGTTTTTCATTATTACGGTGGTCAACTATTTTCTTTGGGAGTTATTTAAGGTCTCAATCTGGTTGACCATTTGTTGTACTTGGAGATGAAAGTCGTTGTCTGAGTTTTCACGTCTCTCAGATGGAGATTGATTTTCGGAATTTTGATCATACGTTAGTGCATTTATAAAAGAGGTTTCTCGAGGAACTTTCGTGTTACTTATGATTCGAGACAATCCTTTGAATGGTGATTCTATTTTGAATTCTTCTGGTAGAATTTCTAAGTTTTGGCTGCTGTGTTCTCGGGTCTTTCTTTTGAAGCTAACTCCTGGTTCTTGTATTGTAAAATCTTTGAACCGGATGGCTCGAATATTTAAGTTAATTATTACGCGATGTTCGTGGATCCAGTAGATCCCCAGTATAACGTCTTCGAACGCGATCGGTAGGACGTAGCACGGAGTTTCGACCTGATATGGTCCAATTTCGATTTTAATTAGTACCTGTTTTTCGATGGTAGGTGATTTATGAATAAACGGCCCTCGTACTTTCATGTTTTGTACGGGCAGAGTCGGGATTTTTTCTACTTTTGTTAAACGTTGAAAGAACGCCTCAGAGATACCAGTTACTTGACTCCCGGTGTCTATTAGCGCGAGAGTGGAAATGTTGTTGATTTTAAGTTTTAAATATGGACAGTCTAGTTGTTCTGCTTCTACTTTTGAATTTATAGGAGTTTCCTCGCTTTCTGTAATTAGGTCTTCGTACATGGAGTTCATGACGTTTCTTGAACCTAGGCATCGACCTTTGTCTAGATTCGTTTCTAGTTTAAATTTGCCCCTGCGTTGTTTTCTGGGTTAGTCCTTACGTACGGAGACGGTTGGTCGCTGTGCGGCGTGCTTGGTGTTTTTGGGATTGCACCTCGGCTTTGATTATTCCGTCTATTAAGGTTCGGTACATCATTTCCGCGATTCTGTGTCGGTTCGTTATATTGGGGTTGTTCGTAAAAACGTGGTTGACTAGGGAATTATGGTTGATCAGGCAACATGGGATTCTCTATGAGATTAAGTCGTTCTATTATTGAGTTTACGTTATTGCAGTCCGTAGTGCCGATTAGTGAACATACGCATTCAGTCGGAAGTTGTCTGATTATATTGTAACATATCTCGAAAGTGGACATTCTATCATCAATCCGGGTTGCCCGGTGCAACTGATCGTAGAAGTATTCCGTTAGCGACATTTCGCCCCATCGATTAAATCGTCTGCTCGCCCACTCGCTTCTCTTTCGTAACCGCGTCGGTTCACTCCAATGCGTGCAAAGAAATTCTTCCTTGAATTCTGCATAGGTATTTAATTTTGATTTTATCGCTGCGAACCAAAGTTTGGCGCTACCATGAAAAATATTGCTGTTTATTTTTAACTCATCTAATTGAGCATTTGGCTGGATGCTCCATTTCCTAAACCAGTTTTCGAGTTCTTCTAAGAATTCTAACGGGAAGACCGTATCGTTATTATAGAATGTTGGTGGTTTTTCCTTAATCATATGGGTGAGCATGGGTAGCTGACTGTGCGCAATCGCGCGAAGTTGCGCGAGTTCTATTTCTATTTAGGTTGTAGATAAGGTGGGTTGATTTGAGGTTGGCCTTGAGGCTCTTCTTTCTAATGTTTCGAATCGATTGTCGAATCTATCTACGATTTGTTTCACGTGATCGTTGGTTTCTAATCTGATTTCTTGTCTAGCTGCTTCTAGCTCATTAGAGAATGTGGTACGGATTTTTTCGATTTTATCTTGAATTTTTTTCGAGTCTGATTTAATTTCGGCTTGTATTTTAACCAAGTCCGCTCTTGCTTCTGACCGAGACTCAGCCATAAGGGTTTTGAGGTTTTCTAATAAGTTGTGTTGACTATCCATGTTGGGTGCGTTGTTGTTTAGTGTGTGGTTCACACTAGTCTCAATATCTGCATTTGAGTGATTCGGGTGACCCTCCGCCATATTTTTTGGTTTGGGTGCTTTTTCTGTACTGCGTGTAAGGACCATCCCCTATTGATTTCATTGAATTTAAATAGTTTATAGATAATTTAATTAGAGACGAGCCCCACGTTGGGCGCCATTTGTACCGTTGCTCGGGTGGTACGTATTTGATTCTCAGTCGGTAGAGCATGAGATATAGCCTCCAATAAAATAAATATTATTGAACCTATGCTCTGGATCAAATAAGAATCAAATACGTACCACCCGAGCAACGGTACAGTATACTTAGCTAAAGCAGCATTTATAACTCAAATCAAAAAACAAACAGAAAAACGAATCAGAAACACAATAGAAATAAGGAAAAATTATTATTTAAAAACAAACAGAAACAACGAATATCATTTCAATTATTGTAAATAGAGTTTTTTAGAGAAATTACCAGGGCAATTCGTAATTAACATAAAACTAATGAGAAATCTTATCCTTGCTTTTCATTTCATATTGTGTTTCCTTGCTTAATTAAAATAACTTCTTTCAGAGTAAATTTACTTGCAAAATAGAATCGTGATAAGCTAGCTAGATAGAAGGCAGCTTCGGTGCGCTATTCCGATACCAGCTCTGGTAGATCAAGTATCTATCCGAGTCTGTGAGGATAAGCTATCCCAAGTCTGTGACAAGGCAGCTTCGGTGCGCTACTGATACCAGCTCTGGTAGATCTAGTATCTATCCGAGTCTGTGAAGTTAGGCAATCCCAAGTCTGTAGATAGGAGGCAGCTCCGGTGAGCTATTCTGATACCAGCTCTGGTAGATCTAGTATCTATCCGAGTCTGTGAAGATAAGCAATCCCAAGTCTGTAGTTAGGGAGGCAGCTTCGGTGCGCTTAACTAATACCAGCTCTGTTAGACCAAAAGTGTCTATCCGAGTCTGTGCAGTAAAGCAATCCCAAGTTTGTATCAGGGTTCAAGGTATTACGCATTTTTTCCTACGGGGGGCTCCAAAAATCACACCCGTGACAAAGAATTCACCCGGACTAGCGTAATTTCACCGGCCTTCCGTTGGTGAAACATACGCAGTAAGTTACAACATACTGTGAAGATTCGTCGATGCGGATCACTTGTTGAATGAATCTGTGTTCAATTCATTGTGAATTCATTGTCTAGCATCAACAAGTAATCCTCAAAAACGAATCCTCATGGCATATGTTTATAGAATATAAAGCGTGATTCTCAAGTCGCGGAAAAGATTTCACATGCAGATTCCTTATCACAATCTAAGAATAAAGTTCCTTATCAAAAACTTCAAGGGACCGCTCGTTCTTGAGTTATAGAAGGTTTAGTCAACCCTATCAGACGGCCGTAATGTGACGTGCTCAGTCTCGTAGCAATCCTGAAAAATTGATAGTACCCGCGTCGCATGAACTTTGCCTGAAATTTAGTTTTTTATTCCGTAATTTTTAGTCCTTACGTCGTCCGGTCGGTCATTCTCGTGCCCTGCGTCGTTCGCCCCGTAGTTGACGTTGTCCAGGTGGTCAAACTGTTGACTTACGTTCCCCAGGTCGTCCGCTGCGTAGTTTTCACTCTTGTTGTCTTTGGGTTGTTGATTTCCGTCCTCCAGGACTTTCGCCCCGTAGTTGACGTTGTCCAGGTAGTCAAACTGGTGACTTACGTTCCCCAGGTCTTTTGCTTCGTAGTTTTCATTCTAGTTGTCGTCAGGCAGGTGATTTTCGACCACCAAAATTCTTACTACGTTTTTGATGTTGTCCAGGTGTTCGAATTGATGACTTTCGATCCCCAGGTCGTCCGCTTCGTAGTTTTACTTTCGCCCCGTAGGTTGCGTCGTCCAAGTAGTCAAATTGATGACTTCCGATCCCCAGGTCGTCCGCTTCGTAGTTTTCACTCTCGTTGTCCTCGAAATGTTGATTTTCGGGATCCAGGACTTTCGCCCCGTAGTTTACGTTGCCCAGGTGGTAAAACTGGTGACTTACGTGCCCCAGGTCTTTTGCTTTGTAGTTTTAATTCTAGTTGTCGTCAGGACGACCTGGAGATCGAAAGTCATCAGTTCGAACACCTGGATATTGTCAAAAACGTAGTGAGAATTCTGGAGGTCGGAAATCACCTGCCCGATGACGACTAGAATAAAAACTACCAAGCAAAAGACCTGGGGAACGTGAGTCACCAGTTTGACCACCTGGACAACGTTGACTACGGGGCGAAAGTCCTGGATCACGGAAATCAACAGCTCGAGGACAACGAGAGTGAAAACTACGAAGCGGACGACCTGGGAAACGTAAGTCACCAGTTGGACCCCCTGGACAACGTAAACTACGGGTCGAAAGTCCTGGATCACGGAAATCAACAACCCGAGGACCACGAGAGTAAAAACTACGAAGCGGACGACCTGGGGATCGGGAGTCATTAATTCGAACACCTGGACAACGTCAAAAACGTAGTGAAAATTTCGCTGGTCGAAAGTCACCTGCCTGACGACAACTAGAATGAAAACTACGAAGCAAAAGACCTGGGGAACGTAAGTCACCAGTCTGATCACCTGGACAACGTCAACTACGGGGTGCAAGTTCTGGATGACGATAATCAACAACCCGAAGACAACGAGAGTGAGAACTACAAAGCGGACGACCTGGGGAACGTAAGTCACCAGTTTGACCACCTGGACAACGTCAACTACGGGGCGAACGACGTAGGGCACGAGAATGACCGACCGGACGACGGAAAGACTAAAAATTACGAAATAAAAAACCGAAATTTCAGGCAAAGTTCATGCGACGCGGGCACTATCAATTTTTCGGGATTGCTACGAGACTGAGCACGTCACATTACGGCCGTCTAAATGGGTTGACTAAACCTTCTATAACTCAAGAACGAGCGGTCCCTCGAAGTTTTTGATAAGGAACTTTATTCTTAGATTTTTATAAGGAATCTGCATGTAAAATCTTTTCCGCGACTTGAGAATCACGCTGTATATTTTTCTTGGACTGTATTAATGCTATGGTATTCGCATCTTGAATACGATGATATTCAGCAATAATCTTAGTAGCGGTACTCTTCTTGAGCTTTGCTACACGATTTGAAGAATATATAGTACGCTCAATAGTTTGCTCTTTCTCAGCATTTGATCGATAATATGCGCGCGCTATATTACGCTTTATCTCGGGGTTCAAATTATAGATAGTACGCTTAATAGATCGCTCCTTCTCAGCATACGATCTATAATATGCGCGTGCTATATTTCGCTGTTTCTCAGGGTTAAAATTATAACGTTCGCGATTCTCAGTTTTCTGCGATTCAGCATTCAAATGATAACGATTGCGCCTTTTCTCTCGCCGCTTCCCAATGTTCGAGTGATAGAGTTCGCGAGCTCGACCTCGCAGCCTCTCAGCGTTAGAAAGGTAGTTCTGATGGTTTATAATACTCCGTTTCGTAGCGACACTACAGTGCTCAGACTTTCCGGCACTAGAATTATTATAGATAGATAGATAGAGCGGATTTTATTCGACCTTGGAACAATGTTTCCTGAGGCCGTAGGCCAAGTACAGACACACAATATATAAAGTAACAGCAATATATAAAATAACATATAAAAAGGTAGGATACTATAATAGTGAAATAAGAAAAAATAGAAATAAAAAATAAGTAGAATAAAATTGAATTAACTTAAATTAAAACAAAAATAAAAATGACATAAAATAAATGATATAATAAGATAATAAAGGAGTGACAAAATAAAATAAAATAAGAATAAGATTAAAAATAAAAGAAATGACTAGGACACACTAATCCTAACACGGTAAAAACAAAAATAAAAATAAAAATAAAACACCGTAACTGAAGTAAGAAATGACTAGGACACACTAATCCTAACACTCAACAAGCAAAAACAAGCGCAAAATGCATGAAGTGAAGTAAGGCACTCTGTATTCTATAATCTATGTTCTGCATTCTATATTCAATATTCTATATTCTATATTCCATATTGGGGACTATACACTGCTGTTTAACGCGGCAGGCGAGTAAGAGTGAGACTGGCAGGATTCGCCTCACGCTCCTCCAGCGCTAAAAGATGTTGGAAACACCGCGTGCGGAACTCAGTAAGATTAGGCGAGGACGTCACATCGGGCGGCAGCGAATTCCAAAAGTCGATGCCAGTGACTAAAAAGGATTTTTGCATGGTAGTCGTGCGGACTGGAGGAACGCGAAGCGTATCCGTCCGCTCCAAATTACGCCAAACTTGCCCGAAGCTGGAGCCGGTCACCAAAGAGCCCCAGTATGCCTAAACAGAGCGCTTTATAAAATGCGCAACCTACAAGTTGAAGGCGACGCATACATGGCCGAAGCCAGCCACAGCGTCTCCTGTGCATTGAGACACTGGCATCACGCGGCAAACGGAACAAAGAACGCACACAATTATTCAATGAAACACGCAGAGACCGCTCCAGTTCCCCGGACAAATTAGTCAATACAGGCGCGCAATAATCGAATATAGGGAAGACCAAAGCAACAACCAGTCGGCGCTTCAAGGCAGTATTGAGGTTGCTATCGTTCATTCGGATCCTATAGAGTGCTCCGGCCGCCTTTTTACGTACCAGGCTAATATTATCCGTCCATGCTAAGGTACTGTCAAAAATCACGCCAAGATATTTGTAGGAGTTAACGAGCTGTATTGTAGAGGTGCCTAACAGAATATTCGGCAGATCGGCCGAGCGGACCTCATTGACATATCTTGAACTACCGAAGATCACTGCCTTGGTCTTCATGGCATTCAGTTGAAGTTTGTTCGCAACACTCCAACGTCGAATCGCATCAATATCTGCATTGAGCACGCGAACACAATGCTGGATCTCGGCCGGGCGACAACTACGGTAAATTACAAGATCATTAGCGTACATTAGATAGGAGCAATGTTGCAAACACTGCGGCAGATCGTTAACAAATAGCGAAAAGAGAAGGGGACCCAGCACGCTACCCCGGGGGACACCAGACGAGCGCGAAAGCCACCCCGATATCCCTCCCTTACCATCACTGACCGCCTGTACCCGGCCACACAGATATGAGTGGCACCATTTGAGCACCTCAATTGAGGACCCAAAGCCGTGGAGCTTACGCAACAGCAAAAGATGGTCGATGCAATCAAAAGCTTTGGTGAAGTCAAAAAACACTGCCACGGTGATCATTCGATCGTCAACACCCTGCCGAATATCGTCCGCGAGCCTCAGGACGGCATTCTGAGTCCCCAACCCTTCCCGAAAGCCAGTTTGTCGCGGATCGAGTGAGTCTTGCAATCGGAGGTAGGCCATAACTTGCGCATACACTATCCTCTCTAGCACCTTCGACAGTGCGCAGAGCAAGGAAATCGGACGGAAATCTGAGCATACAAGTGGGGCCCGGACCTTCGGTAACGGGCTCACGAATGAGAACTTCCATAGGGCAGGAAAAACGCCATCTGTAAGTGAGGAGTTAAAAAGCGCGACCATAAGCGGCAATATAACAGCACCCATTACTTTATATGCTTGGATTGGAAGGAGATCAGGGCCAAGTGCTCTCGTCTCAACCCGCTCGAGAGCTTTCGCTACGTCACTTATATTAACAACCCTGTATACGTATATTTACCAGTGTTTTTAATACCACATTTTATCATGGCATCCACCATAGATGTTTTTGTTATATCTTGGTGTACCTGTCCGCGATTACTGATATCTAATCTAACATGGTGCATAGATTCTGGATCTATATTTGGCATCATAAGCTGTTGTTTTTTATTAAACTCTTGATCACATTTAGTTGTTGCATCTGCCTGAATGTACTCGCTGCAGATTAGCGGTTTCGGGTAAGTTGCAACATTTGTTCCTGATTCTAATTTCGGATGCAAAGCTTTCTCTTGTTCTGTGTGCCCAATAAGTTCAGCTCGTTGTTTTTTAACCCCAACGGGGCATGAGTTCTCTTGTTCCATTTGCTGCGAGTTTGGAACTTGAACGTTTTGCGACAATACTTTGGGTTTACGAGTAAGAGTATCCCCTTTTCTAACCGTGCGCTGCGTTTTACGAACGTGAGGAAATTCTTCGATGACGTTGTTTTCGAACAATTTCAATAAATGTGCACGCATAAGAGAAACGTCGTATGTTATTTTATCCGGACCGTTACCATGAACGAGCGAGACTGCAATTGCGATAGCAAACACCCCACAATCCGAGCAGTTGGGTTGGTCTTGAACCGTTGGAAACTTCATGCGCTTGCTGTTAAACTGATAGAAAGCAAATAATTTCCCCAAATATGTCTCGTGCGTTCGATGTAGCCTTTTGGAATTGAATGAATCATATATGAAAATCGATTTGGTATCATAATATGCCCATACCCAGTGCAATTCATTGCTGTGTAGTATTTGAATATGCTTGTGAGTAGGAGACACTGGCTTGACGGTACTTGGCATTTGTACCCACCAGGTCTCACGTGGTGAATATTCTGTACAGCGTCTTAAGAGGTACGCAAACTGTGTCATGTGAAGATCAGACAACCACGCGCCTGATGTAATTATCTGTTTGAATTTGTAGTCGAACGTTGGGGGGGCATTACGCCTTTCTCGCCGTCGTAATTCTCTATCATTAATAACATGAATAACTCTTTTTGGTTGTTGAACCATTGCAGCCAATGATCTCACTACGGTTTGTTGCGAATGTTTTTGCTTGGTGCTATTGCGAGGCGATTCGTGGTTATTAATAGCAATATTTTGGTTTGTATCGGATACTTGTGTGACGGACGGTGTGGGTAGAGTGGTTAATAATCCGAACGGTTCAATTGACAAGCGAGGACCTGCCGACTGTTAGGATACCCGTCACATGCGCGAAAATAATAAAATTAAAGAAAAGATCTATCTTACGATAAACCGGTAAATAGGATCGTTGCCGCCTAGTCCTATACAGGTCTCAATCGAATTGTTCAAACTTTGGTGAGGCTAGTTGATATGAATGATAAAATAACAAAATAAAATAGATGAATAAGGTGATTCAAATGATAATAAGGATTAACTGGTAAAATCCATAATATATTCTTGAACGATTAGGAAGGTGACGATTATGATATGGTTCAAGCCCTCACAAATGAAATGGACTTGAACTGATGAATAATATAAATGAGAAAATAATAAATTGGTCAAATAACAATGTGATATTCAGTCACCGACGCGGGGATCGTGAAGGTTTGGCTAGTTCGTATAGGGAAGCTATTATCGAATAATAGATAGAGCAAGGAAAGGCCTATTCACGATTCGCACGTTGAGATAATCAAAAATGATATAATGAATTACTACAATGAAATAGTATCTCTCTCTCTCTACAAAATAACGGTTTCGTTTATGCGCGCGAAGGTAGCCTCGCACTGGGATTAGGGTAAAACCCGAAATTCTATGAATTATCCCAGCCAGGTAGTGCAATTAGAATCGTTCAGGTCACGATTCATTCGTAGTATTAATTCTTAAAAATAGATATATATATATATATATAGATATAACCTTAATTATAATGGTTACATAGTGAGATAAAATCGAGATCGGTAGCTCGGATATTGGTGACTCGACTGGAGCGGTGATACCCGTTCTCTTAAAGATTTTATAAGTAAAGTTTGAAAGTAAGGAGACCCAGCGGGATTAGGGCAAAACCCGAAATTCTATTGAATTATCCCGTTTGGGTTTCTGACTTTACACTTATACCAATCTCGAGTTTAACAAGTAAATATAATAATGATAAGATTGTGCAGGTTGAAATTAATGAATAGTGTCACAGGTTCGCCGGGTGGTCTCGTTACTAGCAAGGGTTTATCCCGAAATACCGTGGGTATTAGCTTATAACGATATTCCCGTGATTATACTATTCATTTGATTGAATTATATATTTTGTCATGCAAATGTTTAGATCTAAGGAATTCTAGAATACGGTATAACGAGTTCAAAAGTATAATATAATTTATAAATGAGCAATTTGTGAGCGTTCGCGGTTACTTAGCCTTGGTTGACCTGGGGTACCATGGGTCTACTTTGATAGGTATTAGCCTCCCTCACCTTAGGAACCTCGTAGCCTTTGAATTTCGTATGTATTTAGATATTGTTTTAACACGTATTAAATGGTCGATTATAGATAAATGTTAGTTTAAATGATTGCTGAGAACTGAAGCTACTTGATAAACGCAAATGTCTGTTGTTGATATTGTCTTATTGAACTGAATGAAATATTATTCCGAATTTAAGATTAGTCTTAACACTGAATTAATAACAATGATTGAAATGATTTAGGTTAAATTTAGTAGTTATTTGATTTTCTTAACGTTACATAAATCCAGAAGGGATCTATGGCAGTTATGAGATGAAGAAAAATGAAAATATATGTGTCTCTGCACTGAATCTAAGACTAATAAACGGATCACTAAACTATTAGATTATATCTCGTTTATGTAATTTATTGACGGGTACTGAGTCCTTTATACTACCACTTCACTTATAAAACAAAGAAAAGATTGAGTATAACTCTTGGCTCTAGTTAGCACACGGTTCCTTACATCCACGCACGTCGCGATTTACCAGAAGAAAGACGCTAGTTCAAGTTCAAAGGCGACGAGGTCCCCGCGGTTGCAACAATGTATGTATTACTGCGCGCGTGGCTTAGCCAATTAGGGCCTTGTTTAGTGGCTAATCGTCGCCTGATTGGTTTGAGGGACTACTTGCTGTTAAGCGTAGGCGTTGGCGTCCTGTGACGTCACGCGGACCCATGGTACTCCATGGCTCACCTATAGCCCACTCACACTAATCTGATTTGAATATCTTCAGACTATATTAATAGCCTGATCTTATATTTCAATTATTGATCATTTGCTTGATCTTTTAATTTAAATAATACCTGACTTTATTATCTTGTTATTCTGCTCATCTTTAACTTAATTCTTCCTATTTCTTCGGAAAATTAGAGAGAGAGAACGCTACATCTACATACTAGTTTGGTAGTGTGAATTTGACGGGTCAGCAAGACTGAGGATTCCAGTATTGCCTCGCCGTTATCTACGCCTACGTGACTTATGAGCCACTTCAAGAAGGGATAAACATTCGATAGACTTAAATATTATATTTCAATATGGTTACGTTCTAAGTCACGTTTGAAAAATGAACGGAATAAGCTATTGCGCATTAAAAAGAAAGTTGATATTCATCTTATATATATATATTGGGTAAATAAATATATTGAATGAATGAATTTATATAGGCTCGGTTAGGAAGAATCCGGATTGCAGGGGTTGCAATACCAAGCATATATTATAAAGAATTTAGAGGAAAAAGGAATTCAGCAAATATATATATATATGAAAGTTGTGCACGTAACACTTGCATTCTAGTAATGCATGGGAAGTCTTGTATCTCATTATTTTTGAATATCTGTAAAAGATGTTTTCGCATTAGCTTAACATTGTAGATAATTTCGTCCGGCTGTCGCCCGTTTATCAATGAAATTGCAAATGCGTTTGCAAATACGCCACAGTCGGATGAGTCGGGCTGACGCTGAACTGTTGGAAACTGTACTGTATTTTTGTCCACTTTGTAAAATGGAAATAAACGTTTCAAATATATTTCATGTTCTTCGCGGAGTACTTTCGAATTCAACGAGTCTTATATGTAGATCGACTTTGTGTCAAAGTAGGTGCACACCCAGTGCTCATCGCCTTTTTTCTTACAAGCGCTATACTCACCGCCGTTTTTCTCACCACCGCTATGCAATATTTGAATATCCTTGACGGTCGGTGAAACAGGTACGATTGTATCTGGCAAATATCTTTTCCACGACTCTTGAAGTGCGTAGTTGGAGGTACGGTTGACAAGTTGGGCAAAGCGATACATATGCTCATCCCCTAACCAATCACCAGATTCGATAATCCCCACAAATTCATCGGGTAAAGAGTTAGTATTTAGCTTCTCCATATTTGGCGCAAAGCTGCCGATCTGTTTCAGGCGCAAAGCTGCCGATCTGTTTCAGGCGCAAAGCTGCCAATCTGTTTCAGGCGCAAAGCTGCCAATCTGTATTTGTCGCAAAGCTGCCGTTTTTGAGTTGGAAGAGGCTGATTTGGTTTGTTACTAGACTCACGCCGTGCATGCGAGAACGCAAGTCTGACGCTAACACTCGCCACGACGACGTGATTGAAGCTCAGTGCGAGCGCAATGAGTCGCATTTCACCATCACGCGTGCTATCACGCTGTGCTTGAAAAATGCGACGCACAGTTTGCGTGTACTGTGATGGTGGTGGGCAATCCTACTATACCTATTATATGTAAATAGCTTTCGCTTTTCATTGAGTACATGGAAAAAAAGAAACAATGAAATTCACAGGGCACACAGTTTGCGTTGGATTCGAGCGCATTTTACTTTTCAAGATAAATATAGTGTGCTTTCAATTGACGAATTTTGAATTCAGACATTTTTGAACAAATATTCAAGTTATTATAAGTTATTAAGTATTCATCAATATAGACGCGTTATAGACATTTGATATGAATTCCAAAAATATCAAAACAAAGATGACTTGATATTACATTTTTCAAAGGACTCCCAACTGCTATAGTAGTGCAATTGAGCGCGTAGTCGTGTACGCGGTCGTAAAAGCGCTTGATTGACTTAAGTACTAGTGTCGACACGACCCGGACTCTTTGTAACTCCAGCGCCATTAACCAAACAACAAGTAGAAGGAAAAGAACCCGCGCAATTGTACTGCAGAAAGTTGTAAGAAAAGAAAAAGAAGAATTGTATAAGTGCTTCATAAGTTATTGATTAAACAAAGACATTTTCAGTGAATAGTGCTTGCATAAGCTATATTTTTTAAGCAAAGACAATATATTTGAAGACACGCGTTCGATAAACCCAAAATCAGTCATCTTGTGGTAAGTAGGATATACATATATTAGGGTGGCCCTTATTTGGTTACAGAAAAATATTTGATAGTTGGAGACAAAGATGGCTACATTAACCAAAAACGCTATATAAATGTATAGTTGTGAAATGTATGAATCCCATAACCCCACTTTCTCATTAATTTCTATGTTAATCATATTCAAACAAAGTATCAAATAATATCCTTAATATTATAACACAACCAATCTTTTTAATGTTGTCAAAATAAGATTCCACACGCTGTGAACCAAGCCGTAGAGAAAAGAAATAATGTATAAGAAGAATAAATCGGTTGTCGACCTCAGTTTGAGACACAAGAGAAGACGCTTGTCTGCAGCCAATAACAGAAGGCATCAAAGCGAAGGTGCTATACAAGATCACAATGACTCAGAATCTAGCTTGGATGGAAGTTTAGAGAACGAAGCGTTTCAAAATTTGGCTCCTCATCCTGCTACAGAGGATGATTCACAAAGTTCTCATAACGAACAGTCTGCCGACAATGAATCTTCAGAAAGTTCTAACGAGGAAGATAACGTGGAAGATATCGAAGAAAGTAACGAAGAAGATGAGGAACAAGATGTACAAGACCATGGGGATATTCCCATCGAAAATGTAGAGGGCGAAAGTTCCGAAGAAGATGATGTGGGTGAACTTTTACCACAAAATATTGGAAATTTGATGAAGAGCGCGTTGAAAAATGCTTTCTTAGTAACAAATATGAAGCACAATCAAGGCAATTTATTATTGAAAACACTGAGAGCATTTCCCTTCAACTTGGTTTCGCTTCCAAAAGACACGAGAACGCTACTGGAAACTCCGACTGTTGTTGCCACGAGATTTGTTCAACGTATTGCAGGCGGAGAGTATCTGCACATTGGGTTCAAATCTACACTTACTAAAAAGTTGCTAAATCTTCCAGAAAATATGTTACCAGACCACGTAGAGATTGACTTCAGTACGGACGGTGCTCAGCTAAATAAAGGTACTGATCAGTTTTGGCCGCACCAGTTCCGAATCGTAAATATACCTGATAAAAGACCCATCATAGCAGGCATCTTCAAAGGCAAGCGTAAACCAACTAATCCCTTCGAGTTCTTTGAACAATTTGTTCAAGAAATTATTGAGGTACGTGACCAAGGTGGAATACTGATACGAAACAGACGACTTCCATTAAGCGTACGATGCTTCATTGCTGACGCGCCCGCACGAGCATTTGCTCTGAACCACTATGGGCACACATCAGCACACGCCTGTTCTAAGTGCAAAGTCGAAGGTCATCGCTGCACTGTCCCAGGCTTTGCTGGAACGATGGTTTTTGAAGGTATCAGACACCTGCCGAGAACTGACGAAGAGTACATCAATATGATAGATGAAGATCACCACAAGGGCAGAAGTCCATTATCTGCATTACTTGGATTAGTAACTGGTGTTCCATTTGAAATCATGCATTTAGGTTGGATGGGAATCTGTAAAAAAGTAGTAGGAGCTCACGTTACTGGAAAATTTGGTCATCAAAGATTAAGTGGCAGACAACTCGAAATTCTTAATGCAAGAATGATGCTGCTGAAAAACTACTGTCCATCGGAATTCAATCGTCGCCCCAATGAAATTACAATGTTTCATAGCTTCAAAGCTACCGAATACAGGCAACTGTTGCTATACATTGCTCCATCTGTCTTCAAAGATGTTCTTCCGGACGAATATTACGATCATTTTATGATTCTCCACTGCGTCTTCCGCCTTCTCACTTCAGCAGAAATACCACAAGCGATGTATGGTTTCTGTCAAGAGGCTCTGGAAACGTATGTCCGTCTATGTGGAGAATTGTACGGACAGCAGTTTCTTTCATACAATGTCCATGCTCTATTGCATGTGGTAGCAGATGTTCAAGAGCTCGGTGGTTTGGATACATACAGCGCATTTTGTTACGAGAATAATATTCCGGAATTTCGAAAACGCATTCGGAAACCACACCTTCCTCTCCAACAATTTTACAAGCGATTAGTCGAACTGAATCATTTCAATATTGCACCAGTACAAAACGATCAGTTTCGTGTGTCACAATCTCATGCTGATGGACCTCTTCCAGAGAATATACCCCGCCCTTGTCGACAGTTTCAAAAATTAGAAATTGGTAAATTAACATTTGCAACTACTCTGCGTGACAGCTGCTGCATTCTGAAAAATTCTAAAGTGTGCCTCATCAAAAACATCGTGCAAGTCGAAGGCACGATTTTCCTTATTGTTCAAGCATTTCGAACAGCATCTGAAGTATACAACGTTGGCGTATCATCTACCTCCGTTGGAGTGTATCATTGCACGAATTTATCAGACAGAGTTCATGCAGTCAACTTGAATCAGGTATCAAACAAGAGTTACAGAATGCCGAAATGGAGCTCTGCGGAAGGAGAAGAAGAGAATGTAATTGAAAATCAATGGATTTGTGTCACTTCACTGACGCCACTAATTGTACCTCAACATTAGACACGAATCAATATCGAAAGATCTGCATCCTCAAATTGTCACGGTGTATTTTGTGATAACGTTTCAGAAACATGGAGCAGAACAACATATTAAAGGTTAAATCAAAAAAGGAGCTTCGGGTGTCAAAAAGCGGGAGAGTGATTAAAACACCAAAGGCCATATTAACTACGTCTTCAGATGAAGCTCCACGTCGTCAAAGGTCCTCTAAGAAGATGATAACTGTCCAAAATGAACTGCAGCGACTACGAGCAATCGCCGAGAACACAATTGTAACAAACAAGAAAGATGTAGGCGAAGAGGAAGTTGCAGCAACAGCAGTGATCGAAAAATCCTTGCCTGACGTGCCACAACTCAACATTTCAATTTCTACGAACACTGGTCAATGTAATGATCCGTAAGTAAAGTATTAAATTAATTATTTCAATCAAAATTCGTGGAACTAGAATTTACTGTTCAGTAGATAACGATAGTTTTTCCAACTTTCATCTAGAAAAGAAGCAAAAAAAGCAACTGATGAATCAACTCAACCTGAGTGTTCCGGAATACAAACACCAAACCTGGCAAAAGAAACTAACACTGCAGTGATGACGACTAAAGCGCACGAACCTCGGTGCTCCAAAATACAGACACCCGGCACAAAGACAGGGAAAAAAACAGTGTCCTTAATCTCATCATACACTGAATTGATTAATGAGCAGAATATGGATATGGGTGGTGAAAACCTAGTTGATCAAGAATTAGACGAGAATTTTGAAGAAAGTTTTGACGTCAACTCGGAGTCAGTACGAATAACCTTGAAGTAAGTGATATACAAATTTGTATTTTCCGTAACATCTTCTCGTGATTACAAACTTATTCATAGGAATTGCGTTAGCCTTATGAACCCAAAAATAGCTAATCTAATCCCTGAATGGCTTTATTTTTTTTGTAAATTAATCTTATCACTTCTATTGCTATATAGCTAGAACAGAACTGTTCGAAGTGTAATTTATTAATATCTTTTGTAATTTTATTCAATCTGTTTATAAAAAATTATATTTGCAGAGAAATCCTAAAGCAGAATAAAGATATTCAACAGCAGAACCGAGACATCTTACTTGAGAATCAAGCATTAAAACAGCAAATTCAAAACTTGTTGGAAGAACAGAAACGGTTTCTTGGCGAATTCGGTCAACGCAGTGTAGGCGAGGAAATAACTGTACAGTTGTACGAGCCACTCGAAGGCTTTCCTCTTGAAACGGTCGAACAATTTAAGGAAATTGATAGTGAGTTCAAGAAAAGCCTTCGTAAGAAGCTGGTAAGAGCATTTTTCCTATTTCACACTGCACAAATAAGTTATTATCTCATCAATGAAACTTCGTTCATCATAATGAATAATTCAACTTTTTTTCCAGTATGTACATCTGTGCAACTTGGGAGGATCTAGGGTGCGGGAATTTTTAAACTCTGCTTTGAAACAAATTATGACCGACAAGTTGGTGAATTCATTTACGTGGCCAGGTTGCAAGAAGAGTGCAAAGTTTGGTGACACAAAAATTGCCAATGTCTTGTACTGTAAGTGCAGATTATTAAATATTTCTTCGATTTTTAATTATAGTAGTATATACTAAGAGGTTTCCGCGAAACATCGCACTCAGTCAACGCCAACTCGGCACCACCCAAGATTTTCGTCTGCTATTTGCAGGCTGGCCATCCCCTTTTCAATTTCAAACTTTCAAGGGCCGTAAAATAATTAAATACATAAATATTTAGATGAATAATTAAATAGATAAATGAATAAACAAATAAATGTTAACTATTAACAATTGTTATCACAATAAATGATATTGAAAGAGTAAAATTATTCGGTACAATTTGGTTGTATCAATAATAACATTAATTAGATTAATAATTATTTTCACTTAGCTGCTTTGCTTTTACAATGCATAGATTTCACGAAGCCATTTATTCATTTATTTAATCATTCAGTCATACATCTATTTATTCATTTGATTGTTCATTTGATTATTCATTTAATTATTCATCCATCCATCCATCCATCCATAATTTATTCATTCATTTATTCGCACAATTATTCATTTTACGGCCTTTGAAAGTTCGAAATTAAAAAAGGGATGACCAGCCTGCGAAAAACAGACGAAAATCCCGGGTGGTGCCGAGTTGGCGGTGACTGACTGCGATGTTTCACGGAAACCTCTTAGTATGTGACTGATGCAAATACGTTGACTTTCTCTGTCAGTGGCAGCAAAGAAGTGTCCACTCTTTAGGGGCCCTGAAACGAAGGCAGAATTTAAAACCGAAATGCTAGAAGTCTTCCGCTCCACAAAGCAAAGGTTTCGCAATTCATTAAAAAAGTCACTCAGGACGGAGGAAGGGGATGAAGACCAAGAGCAGCTGCTTGCGAGAATTCAAAGATTGGAGCAGACCCTGAATCGAAATTCGGAAGACGAAGAAGATTTCGATCAGGAAGACTTCGACGCAGACAACGACACTGACAATTAGTGTCGCCTGTTTGACTTAGGGTAAGTCCGGTATAGTTGCCCCAGCGGGATGGTTTATAACTTTATATTTTATTGTGTTTTAATCACAAATTATATTACCGTTGCATGGATATAATACTCTTCTACATTTCAAATGTCCATTTAATGAAAAAAAAAAATATAAACATATGAGTACTTGATACTCAAAATTGCTGTTCAACTTTTTGATAACGTGGGGCAACTATACCGGACTCACCCTATATACCACATGATTCCTCGCTTACATCTCAGTGATGTGGACCGTCAGTTGTTAGAGTTGTATATCTATATATATATGATATATGATATATATAGATATACAAGTCTAACAACTGACGGTCCGCTACCCACATTACTGAGATGTAAGCGAGGAATCATCCGGTAGTTCGTAAACCATAGATATATTTTTCTAATAACCATGTCACAGTCGTGTAAAAAAAAAAATTACATATGTTTTTTAAATCTTGTTATTTATCATGTTCAAGTGCTTCCCTACGCAATTCCACCAGACCTGAAAACATTGGGAAAAAAAGCGTTATTAAACGGAATATCTGTCTGGGCACTGAAATCAATGAAACAAACTACGTCGCGGAATTCTATGTACGATTTCGAACATGTACGGCCAAAAAATGTTTTTCTTACGCGAAAATAAAGAAGATATCCATGTAAAACGGCTTTGAAAACATTTGACATGGATATCTTCTCTATTTTCGGGTAAAAAAAACATTTTTTTGACCGTACGTTTTCGAAATCGTACATAGAATTGCGCTACGAAGTTTGTTTCATCGATTTCGGTGCCCAGGCAGAGATATTCCGATTAATAACACCTTTTTTCCCAATGTTTTCAGGTCTGGTGGAATGCGTAGGAAAGCACCTTAAGAAAATAGTTTATATATATATATATATTTTTTTTTTTATTTAATAAATGTTTCATATATAACTGTTTTTATTTATTTCGCGTCGTACAATTATGAAATGTCTATTGAGAAAATAAAATTAATCACTATTAGTAAAATAATAGTCCAAATGCCATTTCGACGACCGGCATTCTACAGTCACGACGTGCGGGTCATATGCGTGGCACGCACAGATGTAGCACGGCGTGCGAGCACTATGCGTCTCAATTGATGACGCATTGACGCTACGTTCATGAGCTCACGCCGTGAGGATTGAATCGCACACGTGCGAGCGTATACGCTCGCATCGTGCGGACATTTTGTTATCTGGGTTATGTTTGTGTGAATCTAGCAGACGACAGAACTAGGGATGTTACTGAAAAGTTGGTAGAGTTGCTAGCGCGATTCTGCCGGCCAATGATATTCGAATAAATCAGCACCTGCGCGCTTGGAACCTGTAATTTCCACATAATCGCCCGGTATATCTATGGCTATGCATTCTGCTTATGGACTTTTTTCATCCTTGATTCCTTTTTGATAAGTAAGATAAGTAATGCGTATAAATTGACTTTGAAGCCAAATACTCAGATTACATCCGTTTTCAAATTTAGATTTTGCGCTATAATGATAAATAGTTAGAACGATAATGGCCAGAAATATTAGAACTGACACTATTCTACATAAAAAAAATTCCTTCTTCACTGGTAGAGAAATGATCGATCAACTACCTCTTCCTCAGATGGTATAGATTATCATTTATAAAATAATATCATTTTTCGTTCCCTGAAGTGCCCATAGTTGCGGATATTCATTTTTGATTCATCCTATGCTTACTTATATCTGCATCTAGTCATTTTCTTCTTCTGTAAGTGAAGGCCTGCCTAATTTGCTTGGAAATAATGAGGAAAATATAAATATAAATGATGAACAGAAACTAAGAGGAAAAGGTACCGATATCACTCATATATGTCGAGTCCCTCAGACGGACTCTGTAATTCTTGTGTATTTCTGACTAACTTGACAACAGAGTCCTATATCCCAGAACCGAACGAACCACTGATCTATTCTACTCTATTTTCTCAATTTATTTCAGAGTTACTGGCGCGACGTTAATTACTAAGCGGGGTTGTAACGAGTCTTGTGATATAATTCAATAAAGAAAATACAAAAAATGTGGGAAACGTTGAAAATAAAAATGATGATCAATGTAACTTCATTTTGTTTATTTTGAACTAATCCCACCGTGATGGCGGTAAGGGTAAGTATATTATTATTACATTGATTGATTATATATTGTTAAAAAATTAGCTTTCACGGGCTAATCTTCAAGGAGGCGGGTAGTGTTGGCGGAACTAGTTATTTCACGAATTCGCGGAAGTAAATTGATCAGAGGGACTTTCGATCTATTTATTAAAAGAGAGACCTGGTTATGGCCAGATGTTAATGGATTAGTGGCTGTGGAAATAACACATTCGTGTTTAGAAAGGAAGTCTAACCCTAAAATGCCATCATCCTCTATATCAGCTATATATACCGTGTGAGGTGAAGTAATGATTCCAGCTACATTTATTTGAATGGACCGTTGTCCTAAGATCGGGGTATTTTCTCCGGTAGCTGTTCTCAGCGAAGTTAAAGGGAAATTATTTTTAGTGGAATCTAAAAGATCCGAACGAACCACTGTAACCTCCGCGCCGGTATCTATAACCCAGAGACATTTAACACCATTTACGGCGCCCCAGGTATATAGACCGGTTTGGCGAAGACCCCTTATTAGAAATTTACATGGATTAGAATTATTTTTCCGAGGACCACTAATATTAAATTCTTTTGATGATTTTAGTCCCACTGAATCATCAGAGACTAGTTTTTTGAGGTAGAAGATTGGGAATGAGAGGAATCTTTGTTTCTCTATGAATTATTATTTGAATTGAGATTGAATTAGAATTGGTATTTGAATTTGGATTATTTTTATAATTCTTTTGAGAATTATCAGAACTCATTTCATTCTTCCTTTTTAAAGCAAAACAGTCTTCAATATTATGGTTGTCCTTTTTACAATATCTACAGAACTTTGAAGATCCTTTGGAACTGTATGAATTAAAATTTTTTGAGGCGCGATGCTGTTCGGGAGTAGTTTTATTTTGTTTATCGGAAGAAAAATTCGTCGTTTTTATCTGTCTCACGCGACTTGCTCCTAAATAAAATGTGTCCATCGCCTCGATCTCTAGTCCTCGAATAACTGCTTCCCTAAGAGTTGAGGGTCCCGCCAATCCGAGAACATGTTTGAGTTCATTATCTTTTATCGCATTATTAAACCGCGAACATGCTAAACGGTCTCTTGTTGATTCTGAACAATCTGGTAAAGCTACTCTAGCCATTCTTTCTATATCGAGTCCCAGAGTGGCGAGACTCTCATCTTTATGTGGCCGCCTATTTTCTAATTGCGTCAAATGGAGTTTTTGAAGATGTTCGTCTCCGAATCTTACTCTTAAAGCTGAACTGAGTTTATCATAATTCTCTAATTCTTGGTGAGAAAGGAAAGTTAATACTGTTAACCCTGATCCTTTAAGGTTAGCTGCTAAATTTCCGGCTTTAATTGCTATACTCCATCGATTTAATTTTGCAACGATCAAAAATTGACACTCGTATTCGGCCCATGAGGTGGTACCGTCAAAAGTTGGAATGCGAATGATTGGGGAAGATTTATTGACAGGCTCAGTTCGGCTTTCTACGTTACTTGGAAGAATCGGCCTATCATTATTCTCGCGGTTACTCCCGGCACTTATTTCTTGACGTAAAATATCTCCGATCGAGTCGCGAAAATTATCTATATTATTTGGAAATCGAGTGGGTAGGGATCTCGGGATCTCATTCCGCGAGAGGTGGTCCCCACACATTCGCTCAGGCCTTATTTGATTAACTTCGTCCCGCGTCGTTTCTTCAACGCGATCGTTTTGAAAAGAAGAACGAGCGAGTGGTACTTCCGTATTCACTTCGTCCGTTCTGGGCCTAACGTAAATAGGGGGAGTTCTTCCCCCAGAAACATTTACAGACCTTCGAGTTGAAGGGATTTGGTCTAATTGGTCCCGAACCAGAGAAAGTCGTCGAGGTGTTGGGATAGGGGAAATGTGTTCCGGAAGTCGGGGAAACAGATTCTCTAAACTGCGCTGAAAGGTCAGCAGGTGAGCGTCTCGGTCCTCTTTCTGAGCAGCGCGTTGGGCCTCTCGTTCTTCTTTCTGGGCTTCGCGGTCTCGTTCCCGCTCTTCCCGTTGGGCCTGGCGTTCTTCTCGTTGGCCTTGAAGAAGGAGTTCGGACTGGCGTTGTTGAGCGGCCATCAGCATCGAGAGTATCGACTCCATCTGGCTCATCGGATCCGGTAGAGGTTGTTGGGGGTTAGTTAACCGGGATTCGGCTGATTGGTTGGGATTCGAGGTAGATGAAGAGGACTCGTCTACAGGAGGAGATTGAGCCGTGCTTCTAGTAATTCGATTCATTTTACAATATTTTGCGTTTTAAGTTGTTAAGTTTTCAAATTAAAGACTTGTAGCACTTTTAATTCAACTCAGTAATCCCGATTCTGACACCAGTGTTAAAAAATTAGCTTTCACGGGCTAATTGCGATTATTTAAAGGAACTTGAAGACCTGAAGACTTGAGCGGATTGAGTTAAATAAAATGTGGGTCCTGAGTTGAAATAAGAGATTCAAGTCAAAGCGAATAAATTGTCAGGGAAATTATATATATTGGAAAATGCAAGGAAAATGTGTGTTTACAGTTTGAAGTGTAAAACAGCACTGTTTTTACAATAATGTTGATTGACGCAGCAACCGATATTTATGATCATTTATTTGTATAGTGAATGTTTGAGACTACTAGATCGTATGCATTGAATATACTGCGAAACACCCTTCGTAACAATATTTTCAAGTTCAAGCGCCTCCTTTGCCATCCTTCTTCTTACCCTTACCGCCACCACGGTAAGGGTTTGCCATGTCATATAGCAGATCTATTAGGTTTTGGCGCCATTGGTGCCCGGCCCGCTGCTGGCGCTGTGCAACATTTTCTTCTGAAAAAGTGAAAATTACATAATTACTATGAAGAGTTTTGTAGCAAAATCAGGTGAAACAACTACCGGAGCTTAATTAGCCTGAATGAATCGTAGTTCAGAACAATGATCGTTATACTAGTTCGAGTAGATTTCATTATGAAAACTACGATATTTCTTCGATTATTAAAATTTATACGGTATACATCATCAGAGATGATCATGACTGACTTGTAGCAGTTGCTCGTATACCTCAAGTCAACTGTAGAACTCCAAGCTTGTCCCAACTTACATGACTCAATGATATCAGAAAATTTAGTGATGTGACAATAATTGTCAAATTGATAATATGGATATAAAAGTGCTTTGGTAAAATAATTTAGGATGAATTATATATCATCATACAATTGAACATGAAAATAAAACGGTCGTGACTGTGCACAATGAAATAAGAAATAAAGGTGGAAACGATAATGATTTTACACCATTTGATGAAAATGGATAAAGTTGTCAACTATACCTCCAGCCTGTACGGCCACCTGGTTGGCAGCCTGTACAACCACCTGGTTGGCAGCCGGTGGGGCCACTTGATTATTTGCCTGGCGGGCCTCTCCGCCTCCGGCTGCCCCTTGCTGCCCTGCGCCTTCTATAAATAAAGGCATACAACCATATTGATGAACTGTATATACCTCGACATTGTGCAAGCTTTTCAATGGTTTGTAATTCAAACCATTGGATGGTTCGACTAATATAATACAAAATAAAAATATGAAATTCGTTTCTTAATTTGTAAAAATCTCAAATCAAATGATAACTAGTTCGTTCGAATGTAAGTTGCCATCATTCATGCATACTTTCTTCTGTCAGATATTGATGTACACGCATGGGGGACTCTATCGAACCTTCCACTTTTTGAGCATATAAATAATCGAACTATTGAGAGTAGATAGGGTGGAGTATGGCTCCTATTTTATTGCCCCCCATAAAACGGCCCCCCGCTGGGAGGGGGGAGGGGGGGGGGTCCCCCGCAATTTTCCCGCCGCCATCTTTTTTTTTTTTTTTTTTTTTTTTTCCCGCTCAACCTAGCTAGAGCTGTGGATTCTAACCTAAATGAGTTCTAATGATTATAACCTAACTGAATTCCTCCGATTGCAACCTAAGTTCTAATTCTATCACTGTTCTTTTCGCTTCGGCAGTATGGGTCCGATTATTTGACCTGGTATATATAGATATAGAGGCCTGTGCTTCTCTTTGCTTCGGCAGGATGGGTCCGTTTCTTTGATTGAATATATATATAGATATAGACCCATGGTTCTTTTGCTTCGGCAGTATGGGTCCGTTTCTTTGAGCCGATATATATAGATATACAGCCATGGTTATTTTGCTTCGGCAGTATGGATCCGCCGCTTCGACTATATATATATATATATTTCGGTTCAAACCTCGTTACGGTGAGGTGCTATGTTTCCGTCTTATTACTGAGGGGTGCAGGTATAAGGGTTACCGTCTTTCGGAGGTAGGGATTATGACGGGACAGTCCGCGGACGCGGAGGCGACCATACTTATGATTCATGAAAGAAGGACAATTGTTTATGGTTTGAGCTCGTGTTTATTCATGCAGATAAATTCAAATACACACATCACAGATCCAAATCTAACTATAACGAGACATATATCGCTAATTGAATATCGTATAATAATGAAATCGGATTATTACTAGCGAACAGAGAATACGTATTTCTAACGATGATACAGAAAAAAAGAAAAGAGGCATATACGTGACGAACACTTAGCCTTTCTTACGGCAACAACACTGGATACAGTTTACACGGTTGATACCGTTTTGTATTCTACGTTTGAGCTTGGTTAGTCTCAAGCGTCTGTAAAATGAACTGGCTATTCTATCGTTTTCCTTTAAATTCCTAGTAAATATACTTGTGAACTGCTCGAGAGTAAAGCCCTGCGTCATATAATATAAGAACATGATGCAGAACTGACCACATACTAGAGAGGAAGAGCTCTGTAGCTGTTTATCATTCCAACGGTAGGCTGTACAGTTCTGGCGCAGAGCCCTGATGTGATGGGGTATAACGGGAGGCAGACCAAAACTATCGAAATATACTGCTTGTCCGGTGGCTGTTACATGGAAGGCAACCCAGTGTGTTCCAGAGCGTGTATGGATATCTGTATTCGCTACGATAGCGGTTGGGTATGTCCAATGCAGCGGGATCTGATCGGCTGGGTAAACTTCCTTCGTCCGAGCAGGTGCTTGTTCCAGTGCACTCAGAATTTGAAAAGTATCCATCTTCTTTGCTTGTTGTGGACTCACTGATAAATTTGGTGGAAAATGTGCGAAATCCCTAGTCACAGGCTCCGGCAGGCGGTCTTCATGCGGGCAGATATCTCTTCTATACCGTTGGGACCACACTGGTCATCTCCTTGTTCGAGCGGATTGTTCGGGCCTTCTTTCTCGTTATCAGCAGGTTGTTCGGGTGAGTTTAACAAACTAGTCCGGAAAGGGATTGAAGACAAGTTTTTTTCGGACAGCCCATGTGACTGCAGCCACTTTTTCAGTTTCATAGCGTTACGCAGTGCGCAGTTGAAGTTCTTACGAGCACCAGAGTGTAGAAGACATGACTTGTCTGATGAAAGGTCTCTGAACGCCGGGCACTCGCACTCACCACGTTCCAAGTTGACGATTTCTCGTGCCATCACCTCTTGAAGAAATTTAGCTTTCTGCACCCCGCGACAGAAGATGTTCTTTGCCATATGCGTAATAGCCCGTAAATTCGCATTCAGTTGCTTATGCGTCACATCGCCCTCAAACCATTCTATTCCGTGGTGGTTAGCTGTCAGCCAATTGTTCTGCGAACGCCTTGATGAGGATAGCTCACTGATGGAGTGAGGAGGTGTGATGATCCAGTGGGCCACAGCCTTATTCTCGTAGACAACGACGGCAACCTCTTTCGGCATGAACTGCCCGCTCTCAGTGCAGAAGCCTTGTATATCGATGATGTAGTTCATGGTTGGTTGAAGAACTGAACGACTGTTACTCGAGAAGGTCTAGATCACTACTGGTAGACTGTTGCGAGGGTTAGAGTGGCTCAGGTATTTAAGCAGCCCTGTTTTATGGTCTTAACTAGCCCTCTCCGTATTTGCCGTGATGGAAGGGATGGGCAGGTTCTAGCAGGTTCTACAATGCTCACAGATCGCCTCCCCCGCAAGGGATGCTCCAACTACAGGTTTATGGTGTACAGGTTCCAACAGGATTCAGTGACCTGACGTAGCTGACACTCTCGTTCAATTACCAAAGTCTGTGATGACCTGTCGCATGGAATCAATCTCAATTACGTTATCGAATTCTGCGTAGACGATACAGTTTATAGTCGTGGTCAGAGGATTCTCAAAACGTGTTTCGATTCTAATACTGCCATGCTTGATGAGGTTCCAGTGTCCGTTATCACTGGCTGAGAGGTCAGGAGTAAGATCGAATGCTGTGAGACAGTATCCGTCCGCATAATCCTGACGAGAAATCGAGTTTCCCTCGTTTAGGAAATGTATACCGGTTCCCGTGAACAGGGTGTTGTAGGAATCCACAAATAATTTGTTCGTGAAATCTGGTTGTAACGGCTTCGACGGAATCTGGGTGCCCTCGACATATAAGGATAGGTGGTTCAGTCCGAAAGATGCGAAATCAAACGGGTTGCGTTTTCTGTCCCCGTTATACGCTTTGTTATCGACAAATCCGATGATTAAACGTTTCGGTAGTTGACCAAGGAAAACATTATCGAGTGTCTCGGCTTGCACGCCACTATGTATCGTCATTGTCTTGACCTCAACGCGGGTCATCGGGTATTTCGCAGTTGTTTTGGCAAGGGTTCGTGCATGTGCCAACAGAATACCGGGACTGATTTTGACACGCCGTATGAGTAAGGTCACGTCCGTAACTTCCAATTGATGATAATCACCAGCTTCCATCATGCAAAAGGCATCCCTGGATCTGACGAGTCTCAATCGCAGTTCCACACCGTTTAACAGAAATTTTTCCTGATTGAAGACATCGCAATGCAGTCGCCCGAGCATATCGACAGGTTTGTTTTCAGCGAAATATTTATTTCTACTTTTAAATCCCTCATTATTGCTGACCGTGATCTCGTCAAAGTGGCCGGGTGTATCAGAATACCATAAGCCCGAGGTGAGATGGGAATTCTTAGCTGCGTCGCCATAATTTAGCAAAGTCTCGATGTAAGCTCTGTATGCGTATGAATTGTTACTCGGAGAAACCAGTTTTTGATTAAAATATACATCCGCTTGATTGAACATAGAATGCAGAAAATTGTTCACAGGGGCTACACCTGAAGAATCTGTAACGCTTGCATCACCCCGCATTCTCTTTGCACGTGCACATACCCGGAGCATCGTGTGTGAGAGATCTAGGTACTCATCACCCTGCCCCGGTACAGTAAATTCAATCGGTGAGTCATCGGTAAGTGCAGACACAGGTTTGTACTGCACCCATTGGCCCCCCTCGATAGATGTCTGCGTAGGAGGTAGAGTGAAGAGGTCCAGTTAGGATTTCAAGCATTCACAGGAGCGGGCATGTAGGTAGGCCATTTTTCCAGTGTGCGCCAGTAAGACTTTTCACTCAAGGTTTTGTCTTTACGCAGCTCCGAAAATATCCGTAACGGGTCTTTTCTTGCAACACTTTTTCTTTTTACCCTTCCTCGCAGATCCTTTAGTACTCGGTATCTTCTTCTTCTTCTTCTTCTTCGAAGTGGACTTAGCCGTTTTCCTTTTCTTTGTCTTAGTAGGGATTTTACGTCTTCTGAGCAATTTAGACCTCGTAGCTGGTACGGATAGCATCGGTGGAAGGGCAAGGCCAGACTGACCCAACGCTCCCCCGTACCTGAGTTTATAGCCCTCTCCTTTCATAATCTTTTCAAGCCCGTCCTGGGCCTTCCGCTTCAAGTTCTGACCTGTCTCGCTGGCGCGAGTCTGGAACGCCTATTTCCACGGTACGTCATTGTCCAGGTCCGACATGAAATTCATACCACTACGCAGTACTTCTTTACCGAGTACACGTGCTCCTCTTTTCAGCAGCGGAATAGCCCGTCTGAATAGGCCACCCAGAAAACTACCGATACCATGACCCCGTTGATTGGGTGCTCCGACAAAAACGCGATCGATCCCTCCGCCTATTTGCGACTCGTAATACTCTATGTACTGTGCCATGGTATTAACCCGTTTTTTCCTCTTATTCTCAATACCAGCATCAAACTAGTATATTTTCTTGAAGTGTAGTGTGACTGTCAAGGTTCCGTGGTCAAATGGTATAGATTTACCCTGGTGGTCTCTTATAGATATTCCGATCGTCCGGAAACTCGAAAGAAGTAAAGGAAGATAGTGTGGCGGTGAAAACGTTTTGACCTCCACACCCGCGGTGTCGGTCCTTTGTCGCAGTTGTAGTATACGCAGAAGCGGTGCATAGACGTCTCCTACGATACGTGGCTCTACGATGTCACAATAGACGAACATGAGTGATGGGAGTTCTTGGACCTCTTTACCGGGTTCCAAGGGTAACATGCGAGCCTCTGGTGTAGGGAGCTCTTCGCCCTCCTTACCGGATTTCAACGGTAACATGTGAACCGTTGGTGTAATGTGGGGTTGCAAAACTTCCTCTCCAGCCGTAATCCTGTCGTCACCAGCATTTGTACTAGATACAGACTCGGCTAGTTTACGATTTAACTCCTCTTTTTCGCTAGCTAGGTACGTCAAGGGATACTGTATCTCAACAATAGCGACCTCCCACTCGCCATAGAGCTCGATCGTCCGTGGTAGCTGCGTGATATAGCAACAGGTCTTGTTATCTGGAAAAACCTGCATCGAGCTATTGCTAGGTAGGGTTATGTAGAACTGCGACTTCATTATGATGCAAGATTCTGAAGATCGGTGGCCGGAATCCAACTGTTGAATTTTTCGGGGTAACCTTTCCAGCTGACAAGAACTTTCTTACTGCGACCCCGACCCTTGCTGCGAATGATTTTATCAATTTGGAACTCGGCGTTTTCAAGGTCCTTGGTCACGCGTTGTAGTTCAGGTTCATAGAAATATCCGTCGATTTCTTCTCCCGAAAGGTCCTCTAATTCGTGAACGTTCGGTAAACCTGTTACAACTCGTCGAATCTTGAACAGTTCCTCGCTCCAATTAGCCTCGTATCCCTTCGCGAAGGTACCCTTCGTCTTACTTATACGCACAAGATCGTCCTTGAGGAATTTCGGCTTCCGTGCCTTGCGTGGCTGATGGTTACGTTGAATGTTTGCGCGTGCCTCCGCCGCGTTGAAGAGGGTCACGGCAGAAGGAGCCATTTTGATACTTGAGTGTATGGTGTCATTATACGAGCTAACGAGCTTTTGCAGGACATCGATGTAACGGTGGGTGTTTTTATGAGTAAAATATCTCCACATTCGATCCTTCAGAGTACGGTTGAATCGCTCGACAACGGCCGCTTTTATATCAGGGTTACGGGTCACGCGAAAACGTATACCATTCTCTGTGAGGAGTTTTTGGAAGGCTCCACCCACGAACTCTTTACCCTTGTCGGTCTGTAGGGTTACCGGTCGACGCTCCGTAGAAGACAATATCTGTTTGAACCCAGCAGCTACGTCGCTGGTCGATTTACGGTACAGAGGAATCACCCATACAAATTTACTCAGAACATCGATGACAACCAGTAGGTAACGGAAATTGTCATTATGCTCCTTTATAGAAACAAGTTCTACCAAATCAGCTTCCCAGAGATCGTCTATATTTGAAACGTTGTACCACAGTCTCTGGAACTTTCGTCGTACCGGTTTGTGTAAGGTATAGGGATCCTGAATACCTAGCCAGTTTTCTATGACACCGGCGTTTACACTCCGAACAGCCCTCTTCAACTTCCTAGCCCCGGCATAACCAGCTGGGTGGGAGGGATCGTAGTATACCCGTTCTAACTCTCTCATTTCCGTAATGCAAATGACAACCAGCCTTGTTTCGGCGAGTGCTGCGATGTCCTTCCAGGTATTTCTTCCCTTCGTCGAAATTTCGACGGTGAGAAGAAGGATTCGTCGTCTGTGTTACCAGAACCGGTACCCGATTCCCTGCCTGGGCGTTCACCACTAGTGGTCCCGGTCTCCCTGGATCCGTGCGGTGCTCGGCGCCCTTTAGCCTGACTTCGAGTCACAGGTGTTACTGCGGTTGGTGGTGGGGTCGATTGAGCATTTTTCCAGACATTAAGATTTCCGACATATTCCCGGGGTATGTTGATGCTCTGGAGAAGACGTGCGTACGCATGTCTACCATGCGGTTGAAAGCCTTTTCTAGAACGTACAGTGTCGTTAACTAGATCGACAATATTTGTCCCCGGGAGAGGTTTGTTGTCTATGCTTACGACGCCTTGGTTGTCCCAGGAAAAACGTGAGGGAAACTCCGCCAGATGTTTGAGGAGAAGCTCCGCCTTTGACTGGTATTTTTTTGGTACTGTGAGGGCAATCCTCGATATCCGTTGTTGTTTGTCAGCGGAGGTTTCTTCTTCTTTTCCTTGTACGACTTCCGCAGGATTAGTTTTATCAGGAACGGAGTGAAGATCCACGCGTAGCGGTTTTCTGGACTCCTCGGCGAAATATAGAAAACGCTGTAATAGCTGTTGATAAAGCTTCCATTTCGCTGCATCATCCAGCTCGGGAGAGTCCAGAATAGCGCGCATCTCTCTATCGAGCCTGGATGCTGGGGAACTTGTGCTCTGTTCGTTATTCTCTGTGACACCCGCGGAAGCTGCTACCGAGGAGGTTATACCACGTTGAAAACGTTCTACGGTGTCCGAGGGTATTAGTACCATCTTCTTTGCATGCTCCATCGTTCTTCTCGTAATTATTGACCGAACAGCTGAGTGAAAAGTGTCCCAAGAATGGGGGCTATTAGCATAGGCAGAAACCCGCTACCGTTTTGAACTAGTAATTTTTTCTTGCTCTTCCAGCTTCCCTTGCTAGCAGACAGTTTACGAAGAAGATGTTTATGTTTGGCTAGTCGGGCCTTTTCCTGCCTAGTGAGTATGACGTTACCGTGCACGGTGTTCAAAGCACATTCACATATATTTTTCACGAGTGTATTATCGGCAGTACGTAGTAAAGCTAGTCTCTGTTGCGGTTTCAGACTGCACAGGGCCTTTAGAGTCACCGTATTTGCGCTTCCGAATCGTCTACGTGCCTCGGCACCACGTCTAGAACCACCCCCACGTTGTACGGAGCCCGCGCTCCCGTCCGTTTGTACAGCGCGTGACATTACAAACGAACGACTGGTAAACCGTGGTGAGTGCGTGACTTTATATCTTTCCTCGGGAGATATACATACTGGTGTTTGTCGGTGGGAAATATGTTGGTACGGTAGCGACAGTTTTCGGGGGTGCTTTGTTTCAGATCAAGTAAAAGGTAACCGTGTGGCCGAGCTGTTGCATCGTGGTAGGCTTCCTGGACAAATCGTGGATCCTCAGGGCAGACTTGTCGAGCTAGATGTTGTACCTGAGCGCGATCGCGCGGGTTCTTGAAAAATATGATATAATTCGCGTTGAGCGAAATATCACGTTGACCGCGCCCCTGATGAAACAGGTTCTGGGTGATGAAGAACACGCTTAGATTCTTATGATGGCACCCCTTGGTGAAAAGATCAACGATTATATTACCGGAGGCCTCTCGCATAAGGTCATCTATTATAAGCAGTTTGGGCAGCGTGTTCGAGTCATAGTCAGATTCTTGGGGAAGTCCTTCCCGATACTCGATGTCACCAAGAGTTGCTCTGGCTCCATTTTCTGTACCATGGAGGGATTGCTGCTCGGCGTAATACCAGATTATACGACTGAAGCGAGTGTCGCACATCTCACCGATATGACACAGAAACTTCTTAACAAAGATTGATTTTCCACATCCAGAGGGACCGGCTATTATAGCGGAAAACGGGTGATTCCAACGAGTATCCATTTTCTCACGTGAATAGAACACGGAGACTTCAACCTTTCCCCATCGAATACTCCGAGAGATATGGAGAAATCAGGATAACAAAAGCTACTTCATACGACTAGAATAAATTTTTTATTCCGCGGTGGGGCCCCGGCGGCGCGGAGCGCGCCATCTTTTAGCTAATAGTGGCGCGGTGCACGCCGTCTCCTAGCTAATAGCGGGCGTGCCCATGGGCTCAGCATTCCGAAGGGAAATCAGCCGATAGCCAGCGCGTGAGCCGCTCATCTAGACTATGCGCTTAGGCTAGCTAGTTTTGCGCGTTTAAAAAACGTAAGGAACATGAAAACTTACTGGACGGCTGACCGACTATGATGAAGTCAGGCAAACGCATGTAACAACTCAGCGACTATTCGACTAACTGTAATCAACGAGATTTTGAGATTTATTCTACTCATTTTATTTTTTAAATATATTTTTATTTATCTTATTTCACCTATAGATAAAATAGTTTTAACAGGTTCCATTTCCAGTCTAGGCTCAATTTCTGTAACCTGGTCACTGGTATTTCGAGGAAGGTGATAATAAAAGGTATACAGAGACACAGAAATAATAGTTAATTTCGTAATAGTTTTATTCAGGCTCGAGATCCAGGTAGCAGAGTGTATGTTGGGAGGGATAACCAAGCGAAATTGATAGATTTTACTCTAT
This sequence comes from Tenthredo scrophulariae, assembly GCA_963978835.1. Classification (NCBI taxonomy): domain Eukaryota; kingdom Metazoa; phylum Arthropoda; class Insecta; order Hymenoptera; family Tenthredinidae; genus Tenthredo; species Tenthredo scrophulariae. Next base: position 15,046,920 of record OZ022233.1, read on the forward strand.
AAATTCTTTTATTACGGAGACCACAGTTATCGTAATTGATCTATACTGTGTATATTACCTGAGCAGAGGCTAAACCATGTTAAATCGTTCTGGTATACATACATTTTCTTATTGCTAATAGTACATACTTTTATTTTACAGGTCAGGTACTCAATAGTATTACATACAGTAGACTAGATTATTCTACTTCTAATATCACAGGTACAGGGTGTGCGGAATAGCTTAAACTCCTAATTATATGATAAATTTACAAAGCTACAACTAAAATACAGTAAAAACTAACTTAAACCTAAACTGGATGTGGGGTACCGGTTCCTACTTTCCTTCGGCCGTTGTTACATACGGACCAGGGACGAAGGCTGTTACGCGTCCGTATGCCCGTATGGGAGGGTATCAAAACTATCCCTGCAACATCGTCTTTTGACAAAAACCGGACGACATGTTTTCGTCTGATCGCGAGTCACCACATCATGCATTGCGGTTCGTCGGATCGCGCGATACCTAATATGAATACTCTCCCCCTCCTCAGCTACCATTTCCCGTATAGAATTAAAATTTATCTGGAGTCGAGTCGTATAATTGAGGGTTATGCCCTTGACCTTGCAAATCTCTATTTCCCTCCCATCCGGGCATACTACTATGAAAGCGTAAAACTTTGCCCCGCCGGATACAAAGGCCCGTATGTAACTACCTTCGCCGTATTGCTCTAGCTCGTCGGTCAGGTCACCCAGAAAACTGCCTACCGGCGGCTCGTACTCTCCGGCTGCACCTGACCGCACGTAGATGACCGAGTCCGTGTCATAATATAATACCCTACGATCCAGTTTCTCCAAATAACTATACAATTTGAGCCGCGCCTGTGCCGTAGTATACGCAGCTATGACAACGTTCGCAAGACTCGAGGCCTCCACGCTCTCGTCTTTGTATGACCAGCGAGCGTACAGAACGTCATCGTTCACGGCTACTAGGTCCTCCAGCAGAATCGACGGGCTTGTCACCAGACCTAGCAGCTCCTCTCTGGTCTTGACTACGCTGGTCTTTGAGAGGTTGTCTCGCTGGCCAAACTTACCCCAAAACGAATTAAGGCATAGCTTCGACACAGAACGCAGCCCTGGATTTTTTTCTATTTTAATCTTATCTAGTTTGATTTCCTCTACCCGGGAGTACTCTTCGATATAGCGAGACCGGCTCTCTTCGCTTCTATAGTCAGAGGGCCAGCCGCTAGCCTCCTGTTTTATTTTGAAAAAAGTATTGATATACCGAGCAAAATGTCCGCCTTCCCGGGTAGAGGGATCAAACACCGTCACCTCGTACTGCCAGATCTCTGACACCGATATCACCCTATAGCCCATTGCCACGGCCTTTTTCACCTCGTCTGACACCCATGTCCCGCTTATGTACCTCTCACGGGGGTCATTGTGAGGACATGGACCTTGTTCCATGTCACGGCAACATGAGTTACAGAGAGGGAACATTAGTTTGCCGTGCATACGCAGAGGTAATACCGGATGATAAAGACTCCGGGGCGGCAGTACTTTACATTTAATCAAACCCTCGACTTTAAACAGATCTACTCCACTGACCCCGGTCAGATTTTTACACTGCTCGCCTACTAGTACTACGGGATGACCCAACGGGAATTTTCCGGTTTTACAGATGTAAGGGTACAACGAGCAAACATCCACATAACGGATCTCCTCACCGAGTCTGGGGTCTACCTCGCGAAACCTCGAGGTGTTGCCCGTCCGTCCACCGTAGAATGCATCACGCGGGTTCAGCTTAGCATTCTCCACACTCGGTAGAAGACCGCTACGTTCGAGATGTGCCCGCACCTCTACCCCACCCATCAGACCTGAAAATTCATACTCCCACATTTCCTCTACCGCGATACCGTGGGCGCGCATACGTCGCGTCTTGGCCTGCGTTTCCTCAAGTCGCCTATCCATGTTCACACCACCCACAATTTCCTTATCCCTATTTACGCGATAACAGCGGGGACAGCCGTGCCAATAACAGCCATGAAATTCCAGTACGTGGCGTGTTCCGTCTGCCGACTGGTAGTAGCCGTCTACTCTACGCCCTAGCACGCGCTGCTCCCGAGCCCTACCCGCGTGCAAGATCTCCCGACCTAGCTCATGTTCCCTCCAGACCAACCACTGAATGGCCTTGGAGGATTGTTTATCAGCTAGTCGGTAGCCGGCGGGCGGAATAATCCCTATGCTGTTATCGCGAAGGAAATTTTTCCGGTATAGCATTGAACATGCAGAGGCGATGGTTGTGCTCTCCGTGAACGGGCAGACATCGCCGGTACGAAGGAATATACCACGGAATGCTAGGCAGGCTAACCGTAAAATCGTGACGTCTGACCGGCAGTACTCAACGATTTCCCTACTGAAATCAAAAACGTGGCCTTCTTTTACGGCCCCTTCATACCACGCGTAGAAACGGGCCCTACCCTCTACCGTCATGGAGTCCGGCGCGTAAAACTCAGCCGCAGGTAATACTCCCACATACCGCTGGTTAGCCGGGATATTGAAGAGGTGCGGAAATACACCCTTTTGCGTGGTCTCGGGTAACCCGAAAGCCTTTGGTAACGCGGCTAAAGCCATCGGCATGTAGGCGAGGGAGTCTAAAAAACGGACATTAGCTGTCTCTAGCAAGACTATTTTGCTACCATTTAGTATTACCTGCGGTGCCTCACCGCCTTTCTCCACTAGGTAACGGAGAATAAACTGCCCGTCGAAACCTTTCGCGTTATGCGCGATACAAATAACCTTACGGTAGCCTTCGACCTTCCTATCAGCGAGTTCTACCAATTCACGGACCGGGTCATCCCTAAAAACAAACTCGCGCTGTGCACCACACCCGAGGCAGGGGTCGGTAATACTCGCGGCTAGACAACGTGTACAGGTCCGTTGCGCAATACACAAATTTGGCACGTGTATATTTATCGTCTCGTCACCGTCTACAGTCTCGTCCTGTCGTGTCTCAAAGTCGTAAAAAATGAAAATGTGATTAGCTACCTCGTCAGTGTTCCGCTTTACAGGTCTCATGTAACAGCGATGATTAATTTCTTGGCTCGAGCGGCAGGTCCTGCAGTATGTCCACCCACAGATATGCTTTCCCTTCGAAATATCCGTGAAGATATCGCAGGTTCCACATACCCGTAGGGTACTACAGACCGTTCGTTTACCGCTAAACGAGCCCTGCAGAGTGTGTCGTCTACAACACTCTGCCCCGTAAAAATCGCGATTACAGATCTCACACTCGACCTTTGCAACCCCTCGGTCACATGCAGGAGTCGACAGACACCGGTTGCATCTGTTCGAGCACCTGTGCTCGTTACCGTGAGCGTAGGCTACGTTACACGGCTGGCAAAAGAAATCAGAGGCCGCGGCTCCTCTCATATTCAAAATAGTGTCATAGTGACCAAGACGCGGATAATAAAGAATATTCAATCTGAGTACTGGACCGCGGTAACCCATACCCAGCACAATATCCTCTCCGTTGAAAAGCGGCCGGCCACCTTTACCTATCGTCTCGCTGTCGTAAACTAAAATTGCATACCCCTCCCGTGCCAAATATTGCTGAAACTGCGCAACTTCCTCGATACCGCAACCCTCCTCGGGTATGATGACACCCGCTTGTACTACCAGCTGACGAGCTTTCTCAGTCTGGTATTTTTTCCCTGACGCCCGGGCCCTGTTCCACTCCGCCTGTAACGGACCATCCCGTACAGATCCTCTCCTCGCATGCACTCCCGCGACGAACAACGCTCTCGGTAAACATAAATTATCACTGTTCCCTATAGTCAGGATGGAACGTTTACCGACTAGCTGCTCCCCGTTCAGGGCTAAACGTTTCCCCTGACCTGCCGGAACAGCAATAGTTGTTATGTTTACCGTGAAGGGCTGGTCTATTGCAAATTCACTCGCGCTCTGAGTAACCCGGAATACAAGACCCCATAAATCCTCAAAGCGAAAATCGCGAGCCGGCCGAAAGCTCAACCCCGCAGAACCCCTTGTGAAACCCTCCGTGATAAAACTAACACCCATGATATCGTTTGGAGTGCAGAGCGAAGAGAAATATCTGTAAAGCTCGCGGAAGGCCTCTTCTAACCAGGCGATTGGATTCGCAGATTCGGGTGGAACACCTATTCTTACGGTTACCTGGCAGCCGCCTAGACCGAAACGCTGGTATCGGCGATTTACCCGCTGCGTTATTTCGAAGCGGTGTCCCACCTCTGCCTGCTCCGCCCGTTCGTCGACTTCGTCGATCTCTTCATCCGGCTGCTCGGTCTCGTCAGCGGGAAGATCAGGCACACGACTGCCGCGGTTCGTTGCTGAAGGAGCGGCCCCACCCGTCTGCGTCCTCGAGGTACTGACGCCGTTGTTCACCCCGAATAGCCAGCTAGGCGAGCGAACCCTCACGGTTGCTTGAGCACCTGCGGGGATTGAGTAAAAACGTTAAATCATATTTTCTTATTGAAACAATACACATCAAACTATGGGCTAGGGTTAGGAGGCGTACAATCAGAACTACTCTTCCTCAGAAGCTGCGAGAAAGCCTGCTGGAAGTTCGCCGCGCGGGGATGGTATTATTAAAGTCTCCAACGAATCAAAATCCGATGAAAGATTTTCCCGGATAACTTCCGAACTGGTGTTCGCAACCATGGAGATTTGATACTCCTCAGCAGAGTTCTCTATTGCATCCGCTGTTACAGGTTGATATGATTAAAAAAATCGAAAAAGAAGATTGAGAATGATTTTCCAGAGATGATCAGGGAAAAGGAACTGGAGAGTTATTATTTAAAGTTAAGAGCACCTACGTTCCTGCAGCTGGCTAAAGACTTCGGGATCGACGGGTGGTGAGAGACTCCATACCTGACCGTCTTGCTCACACGGATCATTCTCCACCGCTGTTATGAGATAAAATGTAGAAAATAAGAGGTTGAGAAACATTTATAAAGCCTATCAGAATAAGCGACCTCACAATAACACCATTAGACAAGGTTACGAAATTATTATTACTCACGTTCTACAGAGCTAAAGATGGGGGAAGCGGGCGATGACACGTCCGAAACACTTTCATTGAAATTCCGGACCCTTGAACACTCCGTTCTGCTCTGCGACTCTGGCATCGGAGAATCCTCCACTTCGATGATCGAGACCTGGGAGAGACGCTCGATCGTGTCGCTTTCCTCCTCGCTACACACCAGGATTTCACCCTGGGATGCTGAGCGGGGTAGCAGGAGACGCGCACCGGATACCGCACAAGTCACCGCCGTATTCGTCACGCAATCACCTGCGACCGTTTTCGCCTTCGCTACAATATTATGATTCTGTTATTATACTCAGCTCTGGGATATGGACAAGGAATTTTTAACGCGAAAGAGCTACTTACAGGAGGAAGCAGCACCACTGGTAGCCTCTGCCGACCCGCAGACCTCTGACCGGTCATACGCCTCGGCCGCTTCGAGGAGCATCCCATCATCATCAGCCCCCTGTTGGAACATGGCTAGCTCTGGAAATAACAGATCTAGATGAGATACGATTATAACAAAGTCGTAGTATAAAATGAGAGATAATCAGTTGTTTCTTGCTTACCAGGGACAGCGGAACGAGCCTCCTCTAAAACTCTGACGCTTTGGAGGAACGGTTGTATCACCCGATTTTCCTCGGCCCTCCAAAATCGCACTTGATCCACCACCACTCGCATGCAATCTAAGTTGCCACTCAAACAGTTTGCACGGTGAATCGTGGCAATCACATCTACCGGACACACAGTTATAATCTGACGGAACATCACCAGCAACTCTGCGACATCAGCTGTACGCGGTATAACTTTTAGAAGAGACGCCATCCGCCTGTTAACGAGAGCCGAGTGCTGCCTCATTAGGTGCCGCAGCACCGCCAAAGCAGCTCTTCTGATCCCGGCTACGGTTCGCGACATTTCCACACAGTAAAAAATAAGTGAAAAACGATGTAAAAATTCGAAACTAGCTTCAAAGAACGAACGGAGTTTTCGGCTCTGAGGCGTTTTCGGATCTGATGCGAGTTTGCGTTTGACTGGCCTCTTTATTCACCCTATCGGTTAGGCCCACCACCACCACCTCCCGCAAGTAGTTAAGGGAGTGGGTGGTTGATGATTCTTACCACTCAGCTAGCCTCAGCTGTTTTCGGAACCGCTCTATTGAGGCAGCCGTGACTATCGTCGTTTAGTAGATAATCCTCTACGACCTATTTTCTTTTTAGATACGCGGAAAGGGTGTTAATTAGCAAGCCTTGTACGCTCCAGTACCACGGCCCGGTGGTAAGCCCTATTGCTCATAGTGCAAAATAGCTCTGTGCCGCATGAGCGAGGATATACCTTTACCCCCGTGACACACTCGCTGTACGGATGCGATTCCCAGGTATACGACGCTTCATTAAACAGCGCGGTTACCTGGCGCCGGGCGTAGGAAACTCTAGACAAACCATTGCAGGATAGTTATAAACTAAATCCTTCTTTCCGCATAGGCTCTTGTCTATGCACAGTCATTAAACACGACGAGACTTGCAAGCTGAAACCTTCTCTTTTATAGCTGCGAGTTTCTTTTTCGACACGATGGGGGGTTAGCTGTACGCTAGAGCCTTTTTTCAATCACTGGAAATTTTGAAAAAGCCATAAACAGGCGTTGGTTATTCGGACCCTAATTGCATTTCATTGTCTAAGAACGGTGACACACAGTTTAAACTGTTCTGTACAACACAGTGTCTAGGAGCAGTTCGGAACATTTCCTTTATAGTCGGAATAAGATTGCCGAAATAAGTATAGTAGCACGGGTAGTTTTTTGGCCGGTCAGGACTTGTCGCCGTACCTTCCCAGGTTTGCTCCACGGTACGATAAGGTCCAGTCCCGCGTTGAACCTTTATTTGACCTGGCCAGAATTCTGGAAATCCCTCAAACAGACAGAGTATTCAGGGGTAATTGCGTTTTATTACCTCAGAAGGGAGCCACTCCGCTTTCACTATTCTGCAAAGTACATATTTTACGATCGGCTCAAAACCCTACTTTCTGTATCTGTGTTGGTATTGTCGGGACAAGAGTTCTCTGGAGACGCTCGAGCAGGATTGGACTTGTCTCAGCACCTTCTTCTGGAAAGCTGGTACCGCAGATCAGACTTCAAAGCCAGAAGAAACTACCGAAAAAATCACCACCACTCTTCGGCTTGGCTGATTCGTAGTGGAGCCTGGAGGTGGAAACCCTTCAAATGAGACCCTATTTTCTCTTCCGTTACCCAAAAACGCCTCGAACTTTGAGACGCAAACATCTCTGAACCTGTGAGCTACGTATAACGTGTAATAATCATGGCTGCTAACGTATCTGTGCTCGATACCTCGGTCTCCGCCGGACCCACCGGTAAACACCTGAAACAGCGTCGGCTGCTACTACTGTCAACTATATACGGTATAAATAGTTCCTTCTCTAAAACGGCGGTTGTCGGGTATAAATTAACCAGTGAATATAATTTCGAGCCTGTTGTACAAATTAACGGATCTGGTGCTAGCGGCGTTACCCTACGGATGGTTACATGGCTCAATTTGAGAAGAAATTTCGAAAACATCTCTGCCTACTTCGAATCTGCGGAGGAAGACTCAAAGAAGGATTCGCTGGACCTGGAGGGATCAACTCTATCGTTTTCCACTGCTTACGGTTTGAAAGCAATTATTCTGACCGAGCCAGAGGGATTATGGCGCAAGCAGGTGCGAGCAGCGAACCACGAACCCTTGGCTAAGAAGTCAAAATCAACATCGTCTTCCTTCATCGTGATGCAGCAGACGACGTTTGATGGCCTTGTTGGCGTTGCACCCTGCATTTCCGAGTATCTGGCCAACCTCTCGAATCGCTCTTCTACAACTAATCTCTGTAAAAATGAGTTGGTTAAAGAACTCGCCACGCTAGCAAACCCCCTCGATCTCCTGGACGCGCCGTTCGAGCAGTACACGGATCTGGTGTCGAGGAAATTCGACGAGACTCAGCTGTTCATCAAGAATACCATCAAACCAAGTTTCGTGAAAAACTATTTCAAATTGACAATGCTCGAAATAAAAGCCTTGTTTACCAGTGCGGTTGCCGAGGAGATTCAAACTGTTTTAGAGTGTACCAGGGCATTGAAAAGATAGGATTCATAATCTATTTCCTGTTCACTAGTAATAATCCGGTTTCATTATTATACGATATTCAATTAGCGATATATGTCTCGTTATAGTTAGATTTGGATCTGTGATGTGTGTATTTGAATTTGTCTGCATGAATAAACACGAGCTCAAACCATAAACAATTGTCCTTCTTTCATGAATCATAAGTATGGTCGTCTCCGCGTCCGCGGACTGTCCCGTCATAATCCCTACCTCCGAAAGACGGTAACCCTTATACCTGCACCCCTCAGTAATAAGACGGAAACATAGCACCTCACCGTAACGAGGTTTGAACCGAAATATATATATATATAGTCGAAGCGGCGGATCCATACTGCCGAAGCAAAATAACCATGGCTGTATATCTATATATATCGGCTCAAAGAAACGGACCCATACTGCCGAAGCAAAAGAACCATGGGTCTATATCTATATATATATTCAATCAAAGAAACGGACCCATCCTGCCGAAGCAAAGAGAAGCACAGGCCTCTATATCTATATATACCAGGTCAAATAATCGGACCCATACTGCCGAAGCGAAAAGAACAGTGATAGAATTAGAACTTAGGTTGCAATCGGAGGAATTCAGTTAGGTTATAATCATTAGAACTCATTTAGGTTAGAATCCACAGCTCTAGCTAGGTTGAGCGGGAAAAAAAAAAAAAAAAAAAAAAGATGGCGGCGGGAAAATTGCGGGGGACCCCCCCCCCCTCCCCCCTCCCAGCGGGGGGCCGTTTTATGGGGGGCAATAAAATAGGAGCCATACTCCACCCTATCTACTCTCAATAGTTCGATTATTTATATGCTCAAAAAGTGGAAGGTTCGATAGAGTCCCCCATGCGTGTACATCAATATCTGACAGAAGAAAGTATGCATAAATGATGGCAACTTACATTCGAACGAACTAGTTATCATTTGATTTGAGATTTTTACAAATTAAGAAACGAATTTCATATTTTTATTTTGTATTATATTAGTCGAACCATCCAATGGTTTGAATTACAAACCATTGAAAAGCTTGCACAATGTCGAGGTATATACAGTTCATCAATATGGTTGTATGCCTTTATTTATAGAAGGCGCAGGGCAGCAAGGGGCAGCCGGAGGCGGAGAGGCCCGCCAGGCAAATAATCAAGTGGCCCCACCGGCTGCCAACCAGGTGGTTGTACAGGCTGCCAACCAGGTGGCCGTACAGGCTGGAGGTATAGTTGACAACTTTATCCATTTTCATCAAATGGTGTAAAATCATTATCGTTTCCACCTTTATTTCTTATTTCATTGTGCACAGTCACGACCGTTTTATTTTCATGTTCAATTGTATGATGATATATAATTCATCCTAAATTATTTTACCAAAGCACTTTTATATCCATATTATCAATTTGACAATTATTGTCACATCACTAAATTTTCTGATATCATTGAGTCATGTAAGTTGGGACAAGCTTGGAGTTCTACAGTTGACTTGAGGTATACGAGCAACTGCTACAAGTCAGTCATGATCATCTCTGATGATGTATACCGTATAAATTTTAATAATCGAAGAAATATCGTAGTTTTCATAATGAAATCTACTCGAACTAGTATAACGATCATTGTTCTGAACTACGATTCATTCAGGCTAATTAAGCTCCGGTAGTTGTTTCACCTGATTTTGCTACAAAACTCTTCATAGTAATTATGTAATTTTCACTTTTTCAGAAGAAAATGTTGCACAGCGCCAGCAGCGGGCCGGGCACCAATGGCGCCAAAACCTAATAGATCTGCTATATGACATGGCAAACCCTTACCGTGGTGGCGGTAAGGGTAAGAAGAAGGATGGCAAAGGAGGCGCTTGAACTTGAAAATATTGTTACGAAGGGTGTTTCGCAGTATATTCAATGCATACGATCTAGTAGTCTCAAACATTCACTATACAAATAAATGATCATAAATATCGGTTGCTGCGTCAATCAACATTATTGTAAAAACAGTGCTGTTTTACACTTCAAACTGTAAACACACATTTTCCTTGCATTTTCCAATATATATAATTTCCCTGACAATTTATTCGCTTTGACTTGAATCTCTTATTTCAACTCAGGACCCACATTTTATTTAACTCAATCCGCTCAAGTCTTCAGGTCTTCAAGTTCCTTTAAATAATCGCAATTAGCCCGTGAAAGCTAATTTTTTAACACTGGTGTCAGAATCGGGATTACTGAGTTGAATTAAAAGTGCTACAAGTCTTTAATTTGAAAACTTAACAACTTAAAACGCAAAATATTGTAAAATGAATCGAATTACTAGAAGCACGGCTCAATCTCCTCCTGTAGACGAGTCCTCTTCATCTACCTCGAATCCCAACCAATCAGCCGAATCCCGGTTAACTAACCCCCAACAACCTCTACCGGATCCGATGAGCCAGATGGAGTCGATACTCTCGATGCTGATGGCCGCTCAACAACGCCAGTCCGAACTCCTTCTTCAAGGCCAACGAGAAGAACGCCAGGCCCAAGGGGAAGAGCGGGAACGAGACCGCGAAGCCCAGAAAGAAGAACGAGAGGCCCAACGCGCTGCTCAGAAAGAGGACCGAGACGCTCACCTGCTGACCTTTCAGCGCAGTTTAGAGAATCTGTTTCCCCGACTTCCGGAACACATTTCCCCTATCCCAACACCTCGACGACTTTCTCTGGTTCGGGACCAATTAGACCAAATCCCTTCAACTCGAAGGTCTGTAAATGTTTCTGGGGGAAGAACTCCCCCTATTTACGTTAGGCCCAGAACGGACGAAGTGAATACGGAAGTACCACTCGCTCGTTCTTCTTTTCAAAACGATCGCGTTGAAGAAACGACGCGGGACGAAGTTAATCAAATAAGGCCTGAGCGAATGTGTGGGGACCACCTCTCGCGGAATGAGATCCCGAGATCCCTACCCACTCGATTTCCAAATAATATAGATAATTTTCGCGACTCGATCGGAGATATTTTACGTCAAGAAATAAGTGCCGGGAGTAACCGCGAGAATAATGATAGGCCGATTCTTCCAAGTAACGTAGAAAGCCGAACTGAGCCTGTCAATAAATCTTCCCCAATCATTCGCATTCCAACTTTTGACGGTACCACCTCATGGGCCGAATACGAGTGTCAATTTTTGATCGTTGCAAAATTAAATCGATGGAGTATAGCAATTAAAGCCGGAAATTTAGCAGCTAACCTTAAAGGATCAGGGTTAACAGTATTAACTTTCCTTTCTCACCAAGAATTAGAGAATTATGATAAACTCAGTTCAGCTTTAAGAGTAAGATTCGGAGACGAACATCTTCAAAAACTCCATTTGACGCAATTAGAAAATAGGCGGCCACATAAAGATGAGAGTCTCGCCACTCTGGGACTCGATATAGAAAGAATGGCTAGAGTAGCTTTACCAGATTGTTCAGAATCAACAAGAGACCGTTTAGCATGTTCGCGGTTTAATAATGCGATAAAAGATAATGAACTCAAACATGTTCTCGGATTGGCGGGACCCTCAACTCTTAGGGAAGCAGTTATTCGAGGACTAGAGATCGAGGCGATGGACACATTTTATTTAGGAGCAAGTCGCGTGAGACAGATAAAAACGACGAATTTTTCTTCCGATAAACAAAATAAAACTACTCCCGAACAGCATCGCGCCTCAAAAAATTTTAATTCATACAGTTCCAAAGGATCTTCAAAGTTCTGTAGATATTGTAAAAAGGACAACCATAATATTGAAGACTGTTTTGCTTTAAAAAGGAAGAATGAAATGAGTTCTGATAATTCTCAAAAGAATTATAAAAATAATCCAAATTCAAATACCAATTCTAATTCAATCTCAATTCAAATAATAATTCATAGAGAAACAAAGATTCCTCTCATTCCCAATCTTCTACCTCAAAAAACTAGTCTCTGATGATTCAGTGGGACTAAAATCATCAAAAGAATTTAATATTAGTGGTCCTCGGAAAAATAATTCTAATCCATGTAAATTTCTAATAAGGGGTCTTCGCCAAACCGGTCTATATACCTGGGGCGCCGTAAATGGTGTTAAATGTCTCTGGGTTATAGATACCGGCGCGGAGGTTACAGTGGTTCGTTCGGATCTTTTAGATTCCACTAAAAATAATTTCCCTTTAACTTCGCTGAGAACAGCTACCGGAGAAAATACCCCGATCTTAGGACAACGGTCCATTCAAATAAATGTAGCTGGAATCATTACTTCACCTCACACGGTATATATAGCTGATATAGAGGATGATGGCATTTTAGGGTTAGACTTCCTTTCTAAACACGAATGTGTTATTTCCACAGCCACTAATCCATTAACATCTGGCCATAACCAGGTCTCTCTTTTAATAAATAGATCGAAAGTCCCTCTGATCAATTTACTTCCGCGAATTCGTGAAATAACTAGTTCCGCCAACACTACCCGCCTCCTTGAAGATTAGCCCGTGAAAGCTAATTTTTTAACAATATATAATCAATCAATGTAATAATAATATACTTACCCTTACCGCCATCACGGTGGGATTAGTTCAAAATAAACAAAATGAAGTTACATTGATCATCATTTTTATTTTCAACGTTTCCCACATTTTTTGTATTTTCTTTATTGAATTATATCACAAGACTCGTTACAACCCCGCTTAGTAATTAACGTCGCGCCAGTAACTGTGAAATAAATTGAGAAAATAGAGTAGAATAGATCAGTGGTTCGTTCGGTTCTGGGATATAGGACTCTGTTGTCAAGTTAGTCAGAAATACACAAGAATTACAGAGTCCGTCTGAGGGACTCGACATATACATGAGTGATATCGGTACCTTTTTCCTCGTAGTTTCTGTTCATTATTCATATTTATATTTATTTATATCATTTTCATCTGCTCTTGTAATCTTACCACTTAAGACAATGACAATTGGTATCTAAAAACGATGATTCCCTGATTAACATTTTTCTTCAATGTTGTCTCAAAGTCCAACATCTGTAGTCTGTGATTCTTCAGTATTTTCTTGAATTTCTACTCGTTTTTTTTCTACTAAGTTATTACCTCCGACGCCCCCATTTTACTCACTTTTTGCTTACTTTTTTCGTGATTTTACTCACCTTTGAAGACTTTTATTACTCACTCCCCAACTGCGTATGCAAGCCCTGAAGTATATTACGTTTCACAAAAGATTTTCATTGAATACTCTCTGAATTTGTTAAGGGGTTAGGGGTAGTCAGGATTTTAAAAAAATCGATTTTTTTTTTTTTGCATTTTCTTTAAGTATAATATCTTAAAAATATTCTCTGAAAATTTGAAGTCAATCCGATCATTACTTTTCGAGTTATTCGACAAATAACAAAGAGCGCTCGGGCACTCCTAAACGCTCGGGAGCAGGTAGCTAGCGGCAGCTGCAAGCAACCGGTTACTCGGGTTCTATTGATGTTTTGGAAACTTCCACAATGGCTGAAGAACTATTATATGGCCCAGGAATAGATGACTCAGTGTAAGTGATTAAATAATTCGTATTTCTGTACGTAAATCTAGTGCGAAACTTTATGCGTTTTTCTCAAAACTATGTTTTTTGAACTGGTGACAACTGTAACTTGAAAACCGCTCAGTAGATTTTAATGAAATTTATACAGCTTTTAGAATACATAATAAACTCGGGCCTGATCGAAGGATTTTTTTTTTTTCAAAAATTTCGATTTTTTAAGACCAATTAACTGTTGACTTTTTCCCAAAAATTTAGAAAAAAATTTTCTGAGTCCGCCATTTTTTTAATTTTTGAAAAAAAAAAAAAAGCTTCGATCAGGCCCAGGATTATCTATTTATAAAACTAATTTTTCTTATCCGATTGATTTTAGATGAATCTCCAAGGACTTATCATTGTCACCGCAAGGACCTTTTTTTTGGACTGGGTCAACAGAAACAGCTATAACTTTGGAAATTATAAATTTTTTTTTTTCAAATTTTCGTGACTTCAAGTCAAAACATTGTATAATAAGGCCATATTATTACTTTTGTAAAATAAAATGATTTAATAGCGAAAAAAAATTACTGAAAATTATCATTTTTTCGTGTCTCTGACTACCCCTAACCCCTTAATCAATGTTCATTCATAATCTTGTTTTGACGAGCATCCAATTTAGCACAATTGTAAGGCAAATTTTTTTTTTCATGCGCACTGAGATGATTATTTAGAACTTGACACACTTATTTTGATATTAACATACTGAGAAATGAAGCCTATCAAACTCAAACACACTTCAAACGTGTGAAATATAATTTACTGAAGTTCAATGCACAATCGTGACGTAGAGTGAATATTATCAGTCTAATGCACTGCATCAACGTAGAGAAAAAAATGAAGCTGATTGTAGTCTAATGCACAATATTTAGACGGAGAGCCAGCGACGGATTTGGCCAAGTCATTTCATAAAACCTGAATGGTTGTTTATACTTAGGAATAGGTCCCCCCAAATATGAAACCGTAAATGCCAGACCGCTCAGCCGCTGCGTTCTCTCACCTGAGGCAGGTGAAAAAATAGGATTTTCAAGTCATAGTATAAAAGTGAATTTTTTCATACGATCCATCATTGATGTTCCCTGATTATGAAATGAGAATTGACAGACCGCTATCTCCTTGTTGAACTATTGGCAGACCTTATTATAGGTGTTAAAAAAATAATTATTTTCAAGTCAAAGTATAACGTCTGGCGTTTTTTCCTTGATTCAGTGTATTATTTATCCATAATATTCGTAAAAATGCCAGATCACAATGCTGTTGTCATCATGTCGAAAAAACCCTTCGAAGTTCCGTAATTTTCGTGAAAAATGTGGGCAGCCGCGGCGAGCTGAGGAGCACGCGGGACGAGCGATGTAGGAGCCGGGCGCCGTGGAGGGGATAGCGTACAACAGACCAAATAAAACATACGCGCTCGCTGCATTTTGACGTTTCTCGTTATTTATACATATACGGTACAACCGAATCGTCACAAACAAAGAATAAGATGGGTAATTAAACTATCTATTTGTATATCATGCTAAAGGAGTACGAAATACTATAATTGCAAGCCCGTCATAATTATTATGTAGAATATTATTCCTGATATTAGGCAAGGTGTACCGTTTGGTTTTTCATACATATAAAGATGATAAAAATTTATTCATATTTTTCTTTTTTACAGGTGTGATATTTATTTTTTATTCAAGATTTTTTATAGGTGTAATATTTATTTTTTATTCCTTCACAATTCTTGATCTTCGTTATCAGTCACGTCCTCACTGCTACCCTCATCAGACGTTTCATCTACTTCATCTGCAACATGAAAATTGGAGTTATATTTCATTTTAATCGATATAATAATCACAGACGTCTTTCGGTACTTACTTGAAATGATTTCTCCTTCAGTGGATTCCTGCGGTTGGATTATTACATCAGAAGTCAGAGCTGGTAATTGTTCTCCCGTGAACCATACGAACTCATATTTTCCGTTCTCCTCAACCCACCCATTTTTCTGGGGTTCTAAATTTGAAGTCTTTAAATGACAATTCCTCCAGATGTTGGTAATGTACCTAGCGCGGAGCAAGTGTTGATAGAGCTCGTCGTGACATGGTGGCAAATTACAAGCATCAAAATTCTTTAATTTCTTCTGAAATTTTTCTACATCTCCTGATGGCTTGTACGTCAATGAGAATAGATGAAATCTTGCTTCGTTTACTTTGTGTATTTTTCTTACGCCATATATTTCGCAAGTAAACTTCTCTAGGATGCGAGAAATATCATCTGTTGTTTCAGTTGAGCTGACATTACCAAGAGCCTCGAACGCTTCTTGATATTCAGCCGATTTTTGGAGAATTTGGAAGGGCTTCGCTTTTCCTTTTCGATAAAAAGAAGGGTTATAATCACAACCCGTAAAGGCATGAAAACCTGGTAATGCCCTAGATAATTGTTTGCCCAAGGAATCATATAATTTCATAACATCAATATATCTCAAAGAATTTCCACTGCCGATTTCCATCCAAATGTTCAACGTCGTGTTGAGGTTTTCCATGTTTCCCAGCACTATTATAAGTATATCTGTGTCGGAGCACTTTATTAAAACGTTCGAAGGATTGTTTATTCGTGATGCATGAAACACAATTTTGGTATCAGCTTCTTCCTGACCGTTACATTCCAGTTCCGCTGCCACAACGCGAATGACTTCCTCTCCACTCAAATGATAACGATAACAACTTTCGTGATTCAGATAGATAGTTTTCTGACCGATAAACGAAGTCATTTCATCCGACCTCCAATGATCGCTAAAAAAATCGACGAGCGCTTCCTTGAACATGCTATTCCTCAATTCGTTTACAAAATCGGCAGGCCTCACCTGATCCGGTCCACTGATTTTATAATGGTTACTCTTGAATCCGTCTCTTAACGTACGTTCGCTATCTTTGATTGATGGCGAAAAATAACGATCGAAAATTATATCGATTCTGAGTGCATCAAAGTTAGTAGCCATTTGCAGAAATTTTTTTGAAATAGTTCCAAATGTCTTCGGAACATCTCTCATCAGATGCAATATAAAGAATCCATCCAGAATAACAATATCGAAGCGTGGTGGTGACGCAGTTTCTACTTTCTTTTCCAAAATTTTCATCAGAACAGATTTTTGAGTTTTACAGATTTTTCCGTCGATATTACACATAGACATAGGGACCGGAGTCACAGGGTATGTCATAACTAGTGCGATGTCGACACCGTGCTCCATTGATGTGCCAAGCATTCGGCCGAATAAATCTCTCTGCATTCTTATCTCCTGCACTTTACCGTTGATTGTTATTTTTTTGTTTTCAGAATCTGAAGAAAAATTGAGTATAGCACTTCTTTTGATAGGTCTTTCAAATCTCTGGGGGTCTTCCGAACATTCCGTAATAAATCTTTCACGTAAGCAGTTGCCGTTTTTTTCAACATTCAATAAAAAATGGGCCGTAGAATCCTTTGCTGCTCTTCCTGTAGCAATATTGAAAAGAAGATCTTTGTTAAGGCTCTTGTCGAATGGGTTCATATTCTTTTTAACTGTCTTCATGAACGTATCCACGCAGACCACATGTTTTCTCATTTTATTAGCCTCCAAGTCTGATGTGACGTCTTGAGTCTTTGTCAAATTTATTTCCTGCAATACATAAGATATTATCGTTGACCGAATAGCATGACTTCTTGCCCAACGTTGACGAGCAGAAATGGAATTTGTAAAGTGTGAGACTCCGGTTAGTCTTCTTCCTGCATCGGCATTGATTGTTTGTTCCAGTGTAAGGTCTATGGGCTGTCTGGAGAAAGGTTTTTCAGTTCTTTTAATTCCAAATGAGCCTCTCTTGAACTCTTCTACCAAGCCGGGATGTGTATTTTCGACGTTTCGCAAGTTTTCATGGTATTTCACTAGCCAACGGGCGTAATTCGGCTGATTCAATATGAAAAATAAGTTCGAAATCTTTGGCAAAATGTATTTGTACAATTAAAAATCTGCTTTGCGGATGCTTCTGGATAACATTTGATAGTAGTTTACGAGATTTGTGTAAAGTAGATAAAATTGTGCTGTCTTCCCAAATTCGCCTGTGGTCGTTTTTTCTCTATATTCAGAGTATTGTTCCATTAATTTAGAAATTGGTCCACCATCGTTTACCGCGGTACAATCTCTTGTTTTTTGCATTTGTTCTAGTTCGAACTTCATATCTTCTGAAATCTCGATGGACTCATGCTCCAGAAATGCCTCGAAATGCATAATATGAAATCCCAATAAAACAATTTGGTGTAGTCGCTTGCTTCGATTAAGGGGTTAGGGGTAGTCAGAGACACGAAAAAATGATAATTTTCAGTAATTTTTTTTCGCTATTAAATCATTTTATTTTACAAAAGTAATAATATGGCCTTATTATACAATGTTTTGACTTGAAGTCACGAAAATTTGAAAAAAAAAAATTTATAATTTCCAAAGTTATAGCTGTTTCTGTTGACCCAGTCCAAAAAAAAGGTCCTTGCGGTGACAATGATAAGTCCTTGGAGATTCATCTAAAATCAATCGGATAAGAAAAATTAGTTTTATAAATAGATAATCCTGGGCCTGATCGAAGCTTTTTTTTTTTTTTCAAAAATTAAAAAAATGGCGGACTCAGAAAATTTTTTTCTAAATTTTTGGGAAAAAGTCAACAGTTAATTGGTCTTAAAAAATCGAAATTTTTGAAAAAAAAAAAATCCTTCGATCAGGCCCGAGTTTATTATGTATTCTAAAAGCTGTATAAATTTCATTAAAATCTACTGAGCGGTTTTCAAGTTACAGTTGTCACCAGTTCAAAAAACATAGTTTTGAGAAAAACGCATAAAGTTTCGCACTAGATTTACGTACAGAAATACGAATTATTTAATCACTTACACTGAGTCATCTATTCCTGGGCCATATAATAGTTCTTCAGCCATTGTGGAAGTTTCCAAAACATCAATAGAACCCGAGTAACCGGTTGCTTGCAGCTGCCGCTAGCTACCTGCTCCCGAGCGTTTAGGAGTGCCCGAGCGCTCTTTGTTATTTGTCGAATAACTCGAAAAGTAATGATCGGATTGACTTCAAATTTTCAGAGAATATTTTTAAGATATTATACTTAAAGAAAATGCAAAAAAAAAAAAATCGATTTTTTTAAAATCCTGACTACCCCTAACCCCTTAAAGGCTTTACCAGTGGTAAAGCCATTCACTGAACCATGAGCTAACAAATCACTCTCAACCATCATGTGCGATAGACCACATTCGTCGATAACTTTGCCAACGGCTTCAAAAAATGCCAGCATAATATGGAATTGACCCATGTGAATAAAGATATTATTGAATAGTGGTGCTTCCAACGATTGAAGCTGGAGAGCTATTTCAGAAATAGCTAAATCATAGGTTACTTGTATATATCTTTGTGAACATTCTTCAGCAATTTTTTTGCTTTCATGCAGGGTGTGTAGCACAACAGAGTTATCAGTCGGAGAAAGATTGATCGGAGTAAGGTATGCAATTTTCTGATTTGAAGTATTATCTTCATAGATTTGGCTGTTGAATCCTACCCACATGGGCGAATTCGGTATTTTAAAAGCATGTAAAAAGATCCAGAGCAAATCTTTTTTAACTGCTGATACTAAGCTGTCCAAATAATCTTCCCTTCTATTGCTATCTAATGGCAACAAACAGTTGATGAATCGAGGCTTCTTATGGTATGGTGTTATGTCTGGAGTGATTGCGTCAAACGATCTTCTTTTCCTCACGGTCGTCTTTTTGGCAGGTATGGCTAAAGATGTTTGTTCATCCGTATCTTGAAAATCCTCAACGATAGGATCCTCCAACAATTCATCGTTCTCTTGTCCGGATATTTCAGCTTGTGGTAATTCATCAGATATATTTACCGATTCTTCGCTGTTACAAGGTTGGGAAAACTGGAAGATGATCCCTACTGTATGGTGCAGAGTATCTTTGCCACTGCTGGTTTCAACGAACCTATCAAAGTTATCGAAAGCAACCCCTGTACAGAGATTCGGATTTAGCGATACACCAGCTGGGCAGACCTGGGAACGTTCGGTCGCAGCAAAAGTCAACTCTGTTTCAAGTTCTTCTACCACGGTGTAACTGCAGCAATGTCCGTACTTATTTATAATGTCGACTATTTTTCTGCTGCTTGTCAAACTCTTCAAAGTCAATCCAAGAGCCATGTGTTTTGACGTTTTTACTTCTCCATTTTTTACGACATAAATAATATCTTGAGCCAATGAATCGCATTTTTTCAAACGATTAGTACTGGTTTTACGTCGCTGATCAGAACCACACGTTAGAGTGACTAAGAGGTCATGCAATGATTTTGGTACCGAACATTAACCATTTATAATGTCATCAGTCGTCAAATCCTTCGGTAATTGATTCGTCTTTATATTTAGTACTTTTCTTCTCAATACCAATGCGGCTTGTTGCAATAAATCATCTTCTTCTAATGACGAGAACATCGCATCATTCAGGTCACTCTGTATACCACCTGCTGGAACAACTATTTTATTTTTACGCAGCGTTATTATTTTAATTTTATTACGGAAGCTCGTTTTTATTTTGTGCTCCAAATGTTGCTGAGAATACGAGGCTTCATCTTCTACAAATTCCGCGACCGTTTTATCTTCTAACATATCTCTGAACATTGAGCACAACGTTGACAGCATAATACTATTTCCGTTCTTCACTATTTCAGTCTGTATGTACAAACATAGGTCATCAAAAGCTTCTTTATAAATTGACTTCTTAGTTTGCAAGAGAGTATTACTTTTTGCTTGCACAGCAGATATGCATTTATTCTTGTATTCAACTCTGCAAACCGCATGATAAAACAATTCTTTGCATGTTGCACCTTTTTCCTCCAATATTTGCAAAAACTCAGTATCGTCAGTTTGAAGTGCGTCTGTTTTGATGTTATGAAATGTAGAAATCGTGGATTTACAAGTACGTTGTATTTTTTTATGTAGGGTTCTCCGCTCTCGATTGCAAAATATACATGCCGTAGGATTATCTTTCGATTCGAGCTCCGCTATGAGATCCTGCGATGATTCTGATGTGAAATTCTCATCTTGCGAAATCGAAGGTTGAGGGCGGTCATCCTCATTCGACTCTCCCTGTAACGACGTGTGCTGTTCGCGATATTTTTTTGATATTGCAGTGAAGCTTTTATAACAGGATATATGGTAACCTTGTAAATTATCTGGGGTAGACGGCAAACTAATTTCATGATGCTTCAATTTGTGCAAAGTTCTGATTATTAGACTACTTTTACACTTAAACAATGTTACTTCAGTAAAAAGCACGATTTTCTCATCACTTTCTACGCTGCAAATTACACAGCCCTGCTTTGATGAAGCCATTTATTCATATTCTTATTGAAAATCACAAAGAAACTACTCTAAACGATGCGTGAACTAAACAAGCAAACAAACAAACCAAGTGAACGAAGCAGGATTTCATGAGAGTCTGATGAAGGTAGCAGTGACTGATAACGAAGATCAAGAATTGTGAAGGAATAAAAAATAAATATTACACCTATAAAAAATCTTGAATAAAAAATAAATATCACACCTGTAAAAAAGAAAAATATGAATAAATTTTTATCATCTTTATATGTATGAAAAACCAAACGGTACACCTTGCCTAATATCAGGAATAATATTCTACATAATAATTATGACGGGCTTGCAATTATAGTATTTCGTACTCCTTTAGCATGATATACAAATAGATAGTTTAATTACCCATCTTATTCTTTGTTTGTGACGATTCGGTTGTACCGTATATGTATAAATAACGAGAAACGTCAAAATGCAGCGAGCGCGTATGTTTTATTTGGTCTGTTGTACGCTATCCCCTCCACGGCGCCCGGCTCCTACATCGCTCGTCCCGCGCGCTCCTCAGCTCGCCGCGGCTGCCCACATTTTTCACGAAAATTACGGAACTTCGAAGGGTTTTTTCGACATGATGACAACAGCATTGTGATCTGGCATTTTTACGAATATTATGGATAAATAATACACTGAATCAAGGAAAAAACGCCAGACGTTATACTTTGACTTGAAAATAATTATTTTTTTAACACCTATAATAAGGTCTGCCAATAGTTTAACAAGGAGATAGCGGTCTGTCAATTCTCATTTCATAATCAGGGAACATCAATGATGGATCGTATGAAAAAATTCACTTTTATACTATGACTTGAAAATCCTATTTTTTCACCTGCCTCAGGTGAGAGAACGCAGCGGCTGAGCGGTCTGGCATTTACGGTTTCATATTTGGGGGGACCTATTCCTAAGTATAAACAACCATTCAGGTTTTATGAAATGACTTGGCCAAATCCGTCGCTGGCTCTTAGACTAATTGGCTTACAGTCTGATTCTGACTAGACGATACAAAGATATAACATAAAGCTCATCGAAGTTTAACTCATATCGTCAACTTCAAATTCAAGGCTGAACAGAAGGTATCAAAATATATAGAATTGAGCCTATTGATGCAAGACTAGCGTAGAGCATAAAATAGAAGTTTCTGAAGTCAAACACTTGCATTCTGCTCTCTTCGTCTAACTCTTACCGTTCTTTGTATTAAATCATACTATCCTGATATTTTATAACCCTAGCGTTTTCTCTCATCATCCTCTCTTCTTATACGGCGACCCGCTACAAAATTAAACAATCCATGAATAGGTATTTCTCTAATAATTACGTTTATAAATGAAAATACGCTGAGTCTACAATGAATAAATAAATATACACTTGGCGAGGTTGATTCTGGCCCGGAAGTGACTGTTTGGTATATGATTTAACACGCTAACCCGATCACTTCCGGGCCAGAATCAACCTCGCCGGGTATACATGAGAATCTCTCTCAACTGAGAAAGAGGAAGTCGATCGATCATTTCTTTAATAGCGAATAAGTATTTTCATTTTATTTGTCGTGATAGCACTAATCTGAATCTTCATATTTTTCAACTTCAACATTTTCTCTTGATTTTCTCTTGTCAGACTTCCTTAGGCGGTAATTTGCTAAATAATTGAACCCAAAAAAACCGTGTCTTCCGATAATTGCATTCATAAATGAAAATAAGCCAAATCTACAATGTATAGGTAAATAAACTCAAGAGGTAATAGTCACCTAATAGTCATCTGAAAATCTTGTGTCATGCAAGGTAAACCAAACCTAACCGTAAAATTATCCGTTCACAATTGTTATTTTATTTATCACCATGAAGTTTACACGTCAGTCGATTCGCATAACCTCAAAAGCTCGAGATTGTAGGATTTAAGATTAACCTATCGAAACATTTTTGTTGGTGACTATCACATTAATGTACTTGGCGTAAGGATTTCGCACCTAAGGGGCTTTTGGTGGGTATGCACTAGTCTTTGTACCTTCAAATTTTGTATTGAGCATTGCTTGTACTTTCTTTCATTTCCTTTATTGGATGTAAAAACATAAAATGACAACACGCGTCTGCTAGTGTTGCAGACGGTTTCTCTCTGCGACCCGACCGCTAACTACGTCGAGACTCTCGTACTAACGGCACTATACAACTTTGGTGTGGATTTTCCCTTCTATGTCATGTTTGCCGATGCGTAAGGACGTATGTTCTGTGTATAAGCATAGAACATACGTCCAGCGTTTAGCGACGAAATGTGATTTTATGGGAATGGTTTTAGTGTGAAACAACTTTTGTGTGGATTTTCCCTTCTATGTCATGTCCCCAGATATGTAAAGACGTATGTCCTGTGTATAAGCGTAGAACATACGTCCTGCGTTTAGCGACGAAATGTGATTTTATGGGGATGGTTTGAGTTGGCTGAATCTTGGTCTGAAGAACACTAAAGAGAAAGAGAAACATTGTACGACGAAACAGGGTATCAGAATCTGAAGTTAATTATATCTCAGCACTCCAGACACCGATTTAATCGATCTAGGGCTCAAATGAAAGCTTTTCATGCCTACATCCTAGATAAAATAAGTTTCAATTCGTGTATGTTGCGAGGTGAAAGAAAACGAAGATACTAATTCGCGTTATAGGTTAGGGTAGTTGCCTCTCGGGTATATAGACTTGTTGAGTCTCGCGCGTGAAAAAAATTTTTTTTTAATGTACTTGGCGCGAGACTCTACCGAGTCTCTTGATGTCTTACAAAAATTAGCACTGTGTTGAAAATTTTTTGTATCCAACGATTTGTGAATGTTAATAAAGAATTGTTACTGTATGCATCGACGAACCGTTTTATTTTATCTATGAATCTTACTGAAATCATGATTTCAGAGGATTATGACTTTAGCTAGATTCATATATTCATCAATTGGATTTGAAAAATGCTCGAACTTTAAAAATTCAGCAGACACCTTTTTCATCTTTTTTTCTTCAAGTAGCTCCTACCTATTCCCGACGTAGGCTTCTTAATTTCGAGAGAATTTGTTTTTTTCAATACATCCTAGTGTACATCCATAGAATACTAGCAACTTGTGCGGCTTGTAGGATTATTTGTTTGTTATATATGTTTATAGAATATATTGCATAATATATAATGTATAGTATATATAATACATAGTTACATTATATATACTATATCGTATATAGAATATATAGAATATATAGTATGCAGATTATAAACATAACACTAAAATAAAATTATACTAGATAGATAAAACTAATATAGCAACTCATGTAATAAAAAAAAAAATCTCAAAAGCCATATATGTTTGTGAGCATCAAATTATCTGTCAACTCTAATTTTTACTTCAATGAGTTTAATGAGAAAATCAACGGAATTAATTAACTGAAGAATACAGTCAACGAGTAGAGAAAGATTAATATTTTCATTCGATCAAGATGTTTATCGATAGCTATATACAACTTTCCATCCGAAGCGATATGTAAAACGCGTGGTTGTCGAAGGATTAAATCATTGGCATTCAAAAACTGAACCGATTTGGTAGCTTGGACTTCGAGGCATTGTAAATGATTGTCTTATCCTATAGTTTCATAAACCTCAACAATGAATGCAAAGTGTTTTATTTTAACGGATTTACTTGAAATTTCATGAAAAGCAAATGAAATAGTACCGTATATTGGAAAGTAATCTATGCCAATAACAACAGTGGTTCCAATTTTATATGTGACATCATTTAAACAGAGACGTTTAATTGGTTCGTAATTCTCAATATTGTCAGGTAAGCAAGAGATAGCTTCAACGGGCGCTTCAAGTATCTTACTCTTACGATATGTTATAACAACTTCTTGTGCTTCGGATTGATTAAGCAGGATGTCGCTAAAAGCCAGTTGTTTTTTTAATGCTATTGTGTGGCAAAAATTTATTCGATTACAAGTGGAGTTTGCTATATGTTTCAGCACCCGAGGCTTTGCTTCATATCGCATTGCCCATAAATGTTTCAGAGGCCCTACTGTTTCCATGATACTCTGGTAGTGTACCATATTGTGATGTTTCGGTATAAGATTTGGTCCAAAAAGCTCTGTAAATAAAGTATGATGTTCTTCGACAGGAGTGCCCAATAGTTCTGATAATCCAAATACTACATACGATTGCAATGTTATCGATAAGATCTCTCTAATCAATTGGAATAATTGCCAATGTTTGTCTTCGCGTGGAACAAAGTCTCCAAATATTATGCCAGCATTCATCATGAAACAAAGCATTTCTGCGGCAGACATTCGCAAATGCCGGTTCTTTAGATGTTGACGCATAATAGGTGGAGGAGGATTTGAACCAGGTGGATAGTTAAAGTATAATATTTTGAAATCCAACGTTTCAAGAGTGAAGTAGTTTTTGTCTGTGAAGTACTGTAATATTAAGGTCATATCAAGATTGCACACCCCTTCCAGAAAATCATGCATTATGTCAACACAGTAATTATGAACAACATGAAAACCCGAAACATCATTCCAGATCGACTTTTTTTTAATGCCAGTACTACGTGGATCGCTCAGTAGTGAGTCTGATTCATAGTTTGCGACACTTCGCAATAAAGTACGAGTTTCCGTACATGTTTTTTTAGAATTTGCTTCAGTAATCTTGCAGAATCTACAAAAACTATTAGCTCCGAAACCTTCAGAAAACCCTAGCATGCAGTTTAATCCCAAATTATCACCCACAATCATAACAAGTTGAAAGAAAACTTTTATACTTTTATCACCAAGGTTTATTTCTATACCTTCATTTGCGAGTTGATTCAAGTATTCTATTGTTTTTTTATAAATGCGGTCCTTTGTAAAAAATTTTAAGTCTTCAGAATGTAAAATTTGAAAGAGGAAAATATTATTCAATTTTGACTGCATATATGGTGGTAGGTGTTGTATAACTTTTATTATTATAACGAGTGGGAACGGGTTCTTGATGAATAAATTGATTTGTGTTGAAAAAGCAATTCTCCAATGAGTGTTTATTACAAGTAACAGACAATGAGTTTCCGTTGGCAATTAGAAGAAGAGTGAGTGGTCTGAATATTGTAACCTAGATTGCTACCCGTAAGTCAGAGAGATGCTGACACAGAGTAATTTAGTATAGGCGTATAGGACCCCCCCAAAGTGTCTCAAAGGCAATGAGCGCGAAAGGCAAGGTGTTAGAGTTTGAGCTACTCTCCACTATAGTTCGCAGAAGCCGAGGATTAGTGAGAATAATGTAATGGAGAATTATTGGTATCGCGATGTTTTGTCTTCAGTAGGAGGCGAAACACCCCGATCTTGAATATAAATGTATTAGTTATATTGAGTTAAACTTTGTCATTAAGTAGAAACGATTTGATTATAACACCTTCCCCTTTAAGAATGAATGTGAAGTGAAGCAAAATATTCATCGGTTAAAAATAAATATTCCAGGTGAGGATTACAAACTTTTCCTCAGCTGTTATTATAGCCATATAATTATTCTTAGTAAGAACGTTTACAATATTATTCTGTACGGATGAGGATTTATGAAGTTTTCTTCAACCGTTTGCTTCATGACATATAATTTTTCTTAATATTAACGAATGGAATGTAACGTATGTTCATTCTCTATGATCTCGATCCATGTATCGTAAACGGATAGCATCACTAGCTCAGTCTTCTTCGTCAGTTATTTCAGGCATGTGAACTGTTACGGCTGGAGTGCGTATGCGACGAGACCTACAGCAAAGAACTATTACGTTTTGGACCATTCCCCTGATTCCTGGGTCAGGGTTATTAGAATCTTCTGTCATCTTGTAACACCATTTGATCAACTTATATACTAGATACACGCTTAGTGTGATAGCTGCGAAATAGGTTAAATAACTTACACGTGTGGACATAGTTTCTTTAGCCTGTTCCTTCAATATTTTGTCAGCTGATTCTTTAATATTTTTCAATTTATGACTGGCAATGGTTAGGTCATCCAAATTAAAGGTGTTTGTATCAACCAAATCATCGAATTGAAAGTTAGTAATATTTAGAAATTGGGGTATATCCTCACAACAATCGTCGGATCTTAGATCTATTGATGGTACAAAGGTTTTATCAATAGTATTAATCAATATTCTATTTGATGTTAACATGGCTGAGTTAGAATAACCCTTACAATTCACATTTAATTCTATTTTTCCAGTATTTTTCAAAGGTATGTCTGAAATTTTGTCGTGCGTCGAACAGCTAATTGTAAGTGTTTCGGATTTAGGTAAGACATACAACCATTTATTCTGATTTCTGAGTTGGATCCACACGGGTGCAGTAAGTTTGATGATCTTAACGTCGCATGAAAGTGGTAATGGTCTGGTGTTTACAAATAGTAAGATCTCACAACTATCAGTGGCATGTGTCAGGTACACTGGTTGTGTTTGCTTACAGATGCGATAGTCATTCTTAATCGGTCTACAGTCTCGTATCATGTCCTCTATTATATTGTAATTTTGTCTTGCATTAGTTATGCCAAAACATTTTATCGCTGGTTGAATGAAGATGGATTTTTCATTTTCTTGTAAGACCGGCATTGATTTGACTGAGTAGATATTAAATTCTCTGTCTTGAATTAAAGGGACGTGGATCACAAAGACTAATTTCAGCTCAGTTTTGAAAACTTCTAGGGTTATTCCGTCCATAATGTAATGGATATTTTGGATATTTGGGGTGAGTGCGAAGTCGACATCGTTGGGTATGTTGTTACCTATCGCTTGTAATTCGGCGAGAAGTTGATTTGGCCTCAGGACGGCAGGGTGTAATATATTCTGTTTAGCGAATAAGACGGCGTCCATAACGTTACTATGTCGATTAAAAAGGTTTCTATCATAACGTTGGGTATCATAAGACTTTCGTCAATCAGTTGATAGGCCCATACAGTATCTGTTTTGTTAAAGAAGATATATACGTCCCGAGCAATGTTCTTTAAATTTTGATTTATTATGCCCTCGTTTTTATTCAACTGATGGATCGTGTCATTGAAATTTTGAATCGTTGATGAGACGATGGTCGCTTGTTCTTTAACTAATCCTAGGGTTTTCCTTTCTCCATTAGTTAGTTTATCTATCTCCGCATCGAATTTTTCTCCATCAGCATTATCGATCAATCCAAAAATTTCTTTGAATACGTGTCCTATTCCATCGAACCAACCCCTTTTGAACCTTCTGTTATTGGAATCGCCTTCGTCATAGAGCCCAAGCAGGTCTTGTAGGTCAGTTTGTTTGTCTCTTAACCCATTTATTACACTGTCGAGGGAACCCAAATATTTCCTACATGTTAACATTCTATTATCTGTTTGACATGACACTTCAATTTCATCTGCTAGGGTGGAAATCCGTCGCAGTTGTTGAAAGAAATCGTTCAGATCGAGGAATGTTATTATCCGCCAATCTGTGGGGAACAGCTTAACGGTTCCAATCTGTTCGTAATGAAGCCCAGCAGTATTTCCGTATCTTTCATTCTTGTAGTCGTCACCTCCCCATAAAAAGGGTCTGCAATCAATTTATTATTCTGTTTGAATCGGTCTTATTGGTTCGGTTGACTTGTGATATGGTTTCAATCTGTTTGCATGCACTATTTTGTTCTTCCCTTTGATTTTTACTACATAGTTTACTTCATTAGTTTGATCGGTGATGGGGTATGGCCCCAGAAATGTTGGATCTGATGGTCCGGCAGTTTCGTTACTCATTAGTACCAAGTCTCCAATTTCGAAATTTTGTGGTCGGGTAATTTGGTCATAAAAGGCTTTGGATTCTTCTTTGGATTTATCTATGTTTTGTTTCGCGAGGCTTTGGCTGTTTCTCAGTTTTTCGGAGAGTCTTTGAGCATATTCCTTATATGTTTCGTCCCTAGGCTCGTGAGGCACACTACAAGGTACTCTGGCTATTTGTCCAAATATAAGTTCATAAGGTGACATTTTAGTGGTAGTATGCGGTGTTGTGTTGTACGCAAGGATATAAATTGGGAGCGTTTCGTTCCAGTCGTCTGTAGTTGACATACACATAAGGTAATCTTTTAACGTGCCGTGACTGCGTTTGAGTGCCCCGTTGGTTTGCGGGTGGTATGCAGTACTATTCAATTTTTTATTTTCAGTATTTTTGTGTCTTGGGTGAACAGGTCACTCATAAAATTTGTGCCTCGGTCCGTAAGGATTGATAGTGGTACCCCGTAGTTAGATATGAAGTTTCGTATGAAAGCTTCTGCAGTATGTTCAGCGGTAGCAGTTCGGAGTGGCTAGGCTTGGGAATACTTTGTTAGGTCGTCGTATAGCGTCAGTATGTAACTATGACCTGATTTTGTAGTCGGTAGGGGCCCAACTATGTCTAAGAAAACCTTTTCAAACGGTTTGTTACTGCTGGTCGTGATTTTCATTGGCATTTTGATCTTTTGTCGATCAGTTTTATTCTTTTGGCAAGTCGTGCAATTACAAATGTATGTTTTTACATCGTTTTTCACTGAATCCCAGTCGTATCTTTCTTTAAGTCGCGTTATAGTACGATTAACGCCTTGGTGTCCACCTGAAGGACTGTCGTGAAATTCTTTGATAACGTCTTGAATGTGGTTTTGATTGAGATCGGTTTTTATGTTTGTACAGACGGTTATTTTAATTCCCGATCCGTTCAATATAAATCGTAACATCGTCCGAACTTTATGCCATGTTAAATTATCGATCCCGCAACCGATCCTGGGTATAGAAATTGTTTTGATCGAGTCTATCTCTAATTTTTCCCTGAATTTCATCAAACTTATATATAAATCTTCGTATGTAGGCTTATCACAAAAGTATTGCTTGGTCATTATGTAATAAACGTTACGGTCTCGTAGGGTAAGCTTACCAGTTGCGTATAGTTCAGCTGATTCCCTCAAGTTCTCGATATTGCCATATCTAGTTTTGAATTCTAGTGCTATTCCTTGATTCTTTTCCAGATCAGTGGAAACAGCGTGTGCGTAGTTATCTGTTCGATTGAAAAGGTCATCGTGGATTTCTACGATGTCCGAGTTTTGTATTATTGTCGTTTTTATGAGTTTGAGGTATTCAGGGTACGATGGAAGAGAGTCCGTAGCTCTGATAGGAAGGATTTTGAACACATGATTAGTTGGTGGTGTTACGTCTTAGGCTGGAAGCCGAATACTCAATCTATAGGTACAACAGTTACCGTAGTTATTATCGAAGGTATGAGAATACCAACGTGCAATTACCACCAGAGTTTGAATAATACCTCTATCGATGTAATTCCATTTATAATTTTTTCTTTAATTCTCTTATATTATTTTACTCATTGATATAAGCCAATACTTTTAAAAGAAACAATCTCAACCAATATAGACAATTTCATCTCATTTTCTCATAAACCAAATACGCTTGGAAACTTTTGTAAACACTATATATTTGGAAGCCGAAACTTTAAGTAAGCTTTGAAACGTAAGAAAATATCCTTTTTGAGGAAACATAAATATTCTAGACCCTTCAGAATTTTACGACCGAAAGCGGAAAACCTGAAAAACAGAGACAGTTTTGTTCAAAAGGAGACAGATCATAGACGCTTACAGCATCTCTTCTCATCTCCTCGACGCTTGGGCCTCTGACCTAATCGTCTCGCGCTAATGATTTTTTAGCCAACCATATCTTTTCCCGCTTTGGTTTAATGAGCTTTTTACCAATAAGAAAAAACCCGCCTTCCCGCGAGTTTTTCAGAACCTCTCCTTCGCGTACCCGCGGGGAGAGATCCTTTTTCAGTTACGTTAAGGCAGTTAGTCACGAAACCTCAAATAGTAAAGATCGAACTCATAGAATCATAGAACTTAGAATTATTAATTCAAAGTGTTTGGTGAAACAGTTGAATGATGAAGTGAATTACTAAATAACTAATAGAAATTACAAACCCTAGTTAATCAACACTCACGTGAAGATTGACAACCGAATTGTTGAGCAGATTGTGAATATAAATTAATAAATAAATATTGTTATTATTAAAAGTGAAATCCTTAAACATTCATTTCATCCACGCATAGTGGTGGCTGATAAAACCGATTACCTCAACAGATACGAGTTGAACGACGTCCCGAAGAACTAGTTATCCAAGACTCGGTAAGAAACATAGAAATCTACCATCTCTGGATCTGAACCTCATAGAACTTAACTAGTGATTCGCATCTCTTAAATAACATTTATTCAGGACGTAACAGCTCCATCTATAATAAATTCGGTGGCAGCGACGGGATATCAGTCTGAAATAAATTAAAAGCTAATCAAAGAAACAAAACATTTAAATCAAAAATCTGCTCACAAGTGTGAAAATTTTTTTTTCACATTGGTAATTCACAAACTGTAAAAATCATTGAACTATCGTGACTAAACATCATCGATCTAAACATCAACATCAAGAATACTATCATCACGACGATAACGTCGCAGCGCAGAATTTCAAGATCAACTCCGACAACCGAAGACCCGCCCTACCGCTCACCCACGAAGACTCCCATAGATACTACGTTATTGTTATTTCTTTTCATTAAAGTAAGTCAAAAACAATTTTATCGTAATGGCTAATCCAAGCACACCTATGGATATGTCACAAACCTTTAATAATGGTTCAAATTTAAACGCAAATATTCAAGTAGGAAATAATTCAACCTTAAATAATACGAATAGCATAACGCATGATTACGAAGAATTTTTTGAAACTATTCCTGATTTCAATGGTACATCTGATGGTTACCCGATCAAATTATTTATTTAGCATTGCGAATACGCAAAAGCATACATACCAAATTGCGGAGAAAATTTCTTAGTAAGAATACTTTGTTTTAAATGTAAGGGTGAACCCGCAATACGTGTCAGTGACGCAAATTTACAGACGATTGACGAACTAACAGAATTTTTAAATTTACACTTTAGACCTAAAAAACGAGTTGCGACATGGATTAGAGAATTCAACGACTTTGAACAAAAACCAAATGAGAGAGTCATTGATTTCAACTACAGAATAGGTCGACATTTACAAGAGACGCTTTTAGAAATAGATCTTGCTGGTGGAAATAATATTGAAGCTAGGAAAATTTCAGCAAACGAAACTGCTGTTCTATCTTTTTGTGCAGGTCTCAGTCCTAAAATTTCAATGTTTTCACGAGAAGACACATACGGAACACTAGTCGAAGTAGTAAAAGAGGCTATGAAAATCGAAAGTAAAACACAAGTAATAAAAAATTTCGACAGCTATTTTAAAAATCCGGCAACCACATCAAAACATTGTCTTCCGATACAATCAAATCAGAATAATAATTATAAACAAACACACAAATCCAGTAACCAAAATAAGTCGAATCAAGGAAATGCGAATAACATTCAAAGAAACACAAATAATCCGTCAAACTTGAGTACGCAAAACGCGAAATTCTGTAATTATTGTAAGAAAAACAATCACGTCATTGCTGACTGCCGAACCTTACAAAATAAAAATAAAAAACCCGTTAATACAAGTAATAACACGGAAGCTAATCCATACAGATCGCTAGAGTGCAATTATTGCAAGAAAAAAGGTCATATAATTAGAGATTGCAGAAAACGCAAATATAACAATGCTAAGCGTGACGGTAATAACGGTGTGACAGCTAATACCGACATACCTGCGGGAAACGAGTCAACGTCCCCTCGACAGGGCGCGTCAATGAGCCAGTAATAAACTCAGCGCTTATTTCACAGACAGACCATAAACTTCTTACGGCAGAATGTAAAATAAGTACCACACATACAACCTATAATTCTCCTTCAGTAATAATTCAATCGAAAGATCTTAAACAGACGAATACTAAATTTTTGATCGATACTGGATCACAATTAAACTCAATTAAAATCGGTGAATTAAAAGATCCAACTTCAATAGACAAATCACTAACTCATGAATTAAGTGGTATATCAGAGGACGTCAAACCAATTACTTTAGGACAAATACAGTTACAGATAAATAATACAGACGGACAATTCAACGTAATCCCAGACGATTTTCCTATAGATTTTTCAGGTATCATAGGGTCAGAATTCATGCATGTGAACGAAGGTAAGATCGATTATGGAACGAAACATGTAACTCTAAATAATAATAAAATTCCTTTTTACGATACGGAGAGTATTGTTCTGCTGGCCAGAACGAAATCTCTAATGTTTATTCGAGTTAACAATTCATTAGAAAAGGGTTACTTGCCACGTTTAGATATGCATGAAGGTGTATTTGCAGGTGAATCTTTGGTCACAAACATCAGAGGAAAAGCGTATTTATATGCTATTAATACAACGGATAAAGACGTTAGGGTTGATATTCCCGTAATTCCTCTATATCCTTTCGATATGAGTGAAGACGATAATAATAGTTTAGCAAAAGATAATGCCACAGAGCTCACAAATGATACTCGGACGCGAGGAAACCGCGCTGATGAGGTCATAAACCTTTTGAGACTAGATCACCTTAACATGGAAGAGAGTAAAGCGGTATTTTCTTTAGTAGAGGAATACTCTGACCTGTTTCCATATCCCAGGAGAACCATTGCCTTCTACAAACGTTTTGACACATCGTATTTTGACCACAGACAGTATACCCGTAAATACTCAATATAGACACCCTCCACACCAAAAGGTAAAAATAGAAAAACAGATTAACGAACTTTTAAACGCAAATATAATCCAACCGTCAACCTCACCGTACAATGCGCCTGTTTGGATTGTACCTAAAGAAGAAGATTCTAAAGGTAACAAAAGATGGCGATTAGTAATTGATTATCGCAAATTAAATGAGAAAACTATGGGAGACGCATATCCACCACCATTAATAACATACATTCTTGATCAACTCGATGGAGCGAATATTTTTCGATATTTGATTTGGCATCAGGTTTTCATCAAATTGAGATACATCCAGAGGATAAACATAAAACAGCCTTTACAACCCCTCATGGTCATCAAGAATTTAATAGAATGCCATTCGGATTAATGAACGCACCCGCAACATTCCAACGTTTAATGGATACAGTTTTAAGAGGTTTACAAGGATCAGATTTATTTGTTTATTTAGACGACATCGTAATCTATTGACGTTCGATTGAAGAACACGCATCGAAATTTAGAAAATTAGCAGAAAAATTGAGAAAAGCTAACTTCACATTACAAACCGATAAACGTGAATTCCTTAGGACGGAAGTAGAATATTTAGGACACATTATTTCCGCTGAAGGATTAAAACAAGATCCGAAGAAAATAGAAGCAGTTAAACACTTTCCAATTCCGAAAACTCCGAAGAACGTTAAAGAATTCTTAGGTCTAGCCGGATACTATCGTCGTTTTATAAAAGATTTTGCAAAAATCGCGAAGCCTTTATCAGATCTCACAAGTAAAAACGCACAATTCGAATGGACCTCACAACATCAGGTATCTTTTGAAATTTTGCGTGATAAGCTTTGCGAAGCACCTATATTACAATACCCAGATTTTTCAAAACATTTTATTGTAACGACTGACGCATCAGGATACGCGGTCGGAGCTATTCTTTTACAAGGCGAAATTGGGAAAGATACTGCAGTCGCGTATGCTCCACGTGTACTCAATAAACACGAACGAAACTATTCTACGACCGAAAAAGAAATTGTAGCAACAGTCTTTGCGTTGAAAACTTTTAGACCGTATCTCTATGGTAGACAGTTCATTCTGATCACCGATCACAGACCGCTTGTATGGGTAAATTCTATGAATGATCCAACATCGCGAGTAATGAGATGGAGAGAACGTCTGAAAGAATTCGATTATACGATTCAATATAAAACAGGTAAAGCTAATACTAACACTGACGCATTATCACGGAACCCCGTGGTACTACCCATCAAATTCAAATGGCGAACATCGAATAATACAGAAGGTCAACAACCAATAATAGGACAACCAGGTAAAGCTAGACTTAGATCATCTTCAGATACAAGTACTGACTTGCCTATAAAAAAATCTAAATTATGCCAAACTTTGAGTTCAGATAAGGAAGATTTTAGAGGATTTCCAAAAGAAATTAGCGAAGGAAAGATTGAAACGATTGAGCCCGTGAAAGCGAGAGATCCGAGAGAATCGCGTGCACCCTCAATTGAATCAATCTCAAGGAAATCTATAAGCAGTGATAATAGGTCTGATCAACCAATGAATCTTTGCATTAACAAAACCTTAGCACAAAATCGTGGAAAGAAACCTTAATCAGCTATGAAAAAGAAGTCTGATACTAAAAGGTATACTTCGTTACAAGTTTTTCCGAAACTTCATACATCATTATCAAGTGATGAATCAGATAAGCCTAGATTGAAGACTGAATCCAAGACTACTCTTAGATCCGAATCTGAAACTCCTTCTGAGAAACTTGAAGTACAACATCATTCTAATCAAAAATTAGAAAATCAAAGTCCAAAAGTTGAACAACAAATCTTAGATAATCAAATTATAACACGGATAAATAATGAACAACTTATATTAGGAGAAAATGCAGATGTAGACACTACAGTTGCCTCATCCCATTTTCCTATCCCAGAACCAGGTAGACCTACAGAAGAGCAAGGAAATGATTCAGTCCCTGCCCCTTTAGAAACCCCTACTCAGGGAACGCCTACTGGTACTCATAGAACTCAATCATTTCGTACACAAAATAATTTCCAACGTAATTTAGCTAAAGATTTATTAAATAAAAGATCAATAGAATCAGCTGAATTCACACCTTCTCCAATACTACGTACGGAAAGAAAAATTGATTGAAATAATATTAGTATCCCTAGAATTATTGTTTCCGAAAGTCATTCGGATAAAGCAGGCTCACAAGACTCGAACGAAATTAAACCAATGGATATGAGCATTTCTTATCAAAATTTTACAATAAATAATTGGTCTTCAGATGAAGAAGATAATATATCCAACATCATTACAACAAAAGCCTTAGTTCAACCTGAACCTATAGATCAGGATAACGCACTTAGTTTTACTTGGAAATGGACAATAGTTTAGTAGTAAATGAATCTCTCACGGATTCACACGAAGTTGTATCTTCAGTATGACCTACTTTTGACAAAAGACGGACCAAGGAAACTGTTACGACACACGTGCAACAAAAAAAATCAGAAACTTTCTCAAAGAACAATAAACCGCTAGGATTAATAGGGTCGTCCAACTCAATGGTCAAAACTGTACAAAAAATGGACGCTCCTCAATCAGCACAGCTAATAAGAAAATCAACTAGGCAACGAAAACAGAAAATTTGCCCATGTTGCATAGAACCGAATGCACATGCTGAAAAGATTGAGAGTAAAAATATACCTAAAGCCCCAGAGAAACCAACCATACCTAAAGAAATGTCATACCAGAACATCAAATTGTTGAAAACTTAGACGAAATAAACTCACATCAATCACGGAACGCAGTAAAAATCTCAAAATGAGATTCCACAAGATGAAATAAATTCACATCATTCGCAGGATGAAATAAATTCACAAAAGGATGTCAATTTATCAAATTTGCCCGGTACTCAAGACAAATTATCTTCGGAAAAATCAAACTATCCTCAAAGTGACACGAATTCAGTAAGCGAAGTAGTTATTGTGAATCAAGACGAAGAAGACTCAAACAATTTAATAGAGCCACGAGATAATTGAGAGATGAAAAAAGACAATTGCATTTGTTTTATATCAGCAGATGGTACTGTGTCAGATGACATAGGTAAACGATTAATAGAATTAGGATTATTGAACTTAACTCCTTCAGAAAAATACAATTTAGGTCAAGTAGTTATATCAGGAACTTCGAAAAAGAAAGTTTTTGCTTTAGTAACTCGAGAGAACGAGCAAACTTTGCCCAAAGTGAGTAGTTTTAATAGAGCCTTTGGAAATTTAAAAGCAGTAATGAATAACTCCAATATTAAAACAGCTCGATTATCTCAAGGTAGAAGCAACCTTCACGTTTCAGCTTGGATAACAATAAAAAGGATTATCCGTGAAACTTTTGCTGGTACGGACATTCAAATTACAATTTGTAAGGATAAAATTATCATACCACCCGTAGGACAAAGACTAGGAATAATTAGGAAAAACCACGAGTCACCCGTAGCAGGTCATAAAGGTGTTACTAAAACTTACAATGGAATCAGACAAAGATATCTTTGGGACAATATAAAGAAACAGGTAGAAGATTTTGTTAGAAAATGCGTAAGTTGCCAGAAAAAGAAATTGATAAGGGTTAAAACCAAACAACCTATGATAATTACGGATACATCAGCCGATGTATTTGATAAATTAGCTTTAGATATCGTAGGACCAATCAATAACGCTCCAGATAAAGGATACAGATTTATTTCAATTATGCAAGACGATCTTTCAAAATTTTTCTTAGCAGTTCCGCTAGTAAACGCAACAGCTAACGATATCGCAGACGCACTAGTTACTTAATTCATCTGTAAATACGGATGCCCGAAAGTAATTTTGACGGATCAAGGCGCAGCTTTTATTGGACAAGTAATGAAGCGATTAGCTAAAGTTTTTAAAATCAACCAAATAAAAACTACAGCATTTCATCCTCAATCAAATGGTTCATCAGAAAGAAGTCATCAAGTACTCGCAGATTATTTAAAACATTATACAGACAAGAAAAACTGGGACGAATGGCTCCCACAAGCGACTTTCGCTTATAACACTAGTATACATGAAGGTAGAAAATATAGCCCGTATTACTTAGTTTACGGTCGAGATCCTCGTATACCCTCGGAATTTCCATACCTAGACGAAATCCTTACGTACGACGATCATGTAAGAAACCTTACATTACGTTTAATTGATAGTAGGAAAAACGCACGAGAAAATTCAGAAAAAGCAAAACAAAAACCCAAAGAATACTACGATAGAAAATTAAACCCTGTAAAATTGAGGATAGGACAAGAAATTTACTTAGTTAAAAATCAAAGAACAGGAAAATTAGACGATAATTACAAGGGACCACATAAAATTACAGAAGTATTTCCTGATAAAAACGATATAAAAATTGAATTAGCTAAAAACAAACGAAAGATAATCCATTGTGATAGAACTAAGATAGCTTACTAATCCGTAATCCGTCGATTCCCTCCTTTCAATTACCACCAGATCTTGACGATGTAGCTTTCGCAACATCCTTTTCTCTTTCACATCTTCCATTTCATTGAATCTTTTCTCCCGATCTTCAATAATCATCCTCTTTAACAAACAAAATTCAAAACACATTAATTAACAGAAGCAAATTTTAAAAACGAATAGTTGTTCTTGCACAAATTTTTAAAGACAGATAAAATAAAGGAAAAAGAAACAATTTCACGAAAAGAAATTGAAATAATAAATAACAATCTATAATAAATTTGGAAAAGAGTACTTACCCTCAAATATTCTCCAAAAATCCGCATTTGGAAATATACAACTTCCAGGTTATTCATTTTCCTCTTTTCACGTCAACCCAAACAAAAAACTTCGAAATATTTACTTCGACAAGTAGTCGCAGAATGAGCAATTGCAGCTTGAACCGATACTTTTGTATGCAGCCAGAAATTAAAAGACACACCCCTAAAGACTTAAGACTGACCAATGACCAGACGTAAATTTTTCTTTTCCATTGACAAAAAGGTTATATTCAGGTACAAAATCAACCCCGCCCAACACGGCGAGGAACACCCCTCACTTTACAGAAACGAAAGGAAAATCTAAGAAATATTTTCAACCATTTCATATATTTTCAAAATATCACGATTATAGTACCATCAAATGCAAGCACGATATATATTATATCAAAATCCTAGACAGAACGCTCTTAGATAACGTTGTGCTATAATTGGTAGATATAACTAATTCGTAATTTTAATTACATTACTATTTTCGAATACATTTTACTTACCTCATTATAAGATTATCTTTTTTTTATAAATTTCATATTTACCAATATCTTAGATGTAATTTTATATTATTAACATAGAACAACCATATATCAATGTAATATTCATAAGCAATTTTAAGTAAACTTAATCATTATATCACCTACCTTTAGTTATCAAATCATTTATGAACGTTAATTTTAACACATTACACGTCAATCTTAGATATATAAGGTTTTATGGAACTTTTATACAATTATTGGATTCAATTTAAGTTCATATTTTTAATATTTTTAATATTTTACCCGAAAAACATGGAAATTTCACGTCGATACACTAGAACCCGCTAGGTCGAGCGAGGACGCCCGAATCCTAACAGGGAAGGCGTTACGTCTTCGGCTGGAAGCCGAATACTCAATCTATAGGTACAACAGTTACCGTAGTTATTATCGAAGGTATGAGAATACCGACGTGCAATTACCATCAGAGTTTGAATAATACCTCTATCGATGTAATTCCATTTATAATTTTTTCTTTAATTCTCTTATATTATTTTACTCATTGATATAAGCCAATACTTTTAAAAGAAACAATCTCAACCAATATAGACAATTTCATCTCATTTTCTCATAAACCAAATACGCTTGGAAACTTTTGTAAACACTATATATTTGGAAGCCGAAACTTTAAGTAAACTTTGAAACGTAAGAAAATATCCTTTTTGAGGAAACATAAATATTCTAGACCCTTCAGAATTTTACGACCGAAAGCGGAAAACCTGAAAAACAGAGACAGTTTTGTTCAAAAGGAGACAGATCATAGACGCTTACAGCATCTCTTCTCATCTCCTCGACGCTTGGGCCTCTGACCTAATCGTCTCGCGCTAATGATTTTTTAGCCAACCATATCTTTTCCCGCTTTGGTTTAATGAGCCTTTTACCAATAAGAAAAAAACCCGCCTTCCCGCGAGTTTTTCAGAACCTCTCCTTCGCGTACCCGCGGGGAGAGATCCTTTTTCAGTTACGTTAAGGCAGTTAGTCACGAAACCTCAAATAGTAAAGATCGAACTCATAGAATCATAGAACTTAGAATTATCAATTCAAAGTGTTTGGTGAAACAGTTGAATAATGAAGTGAATTACTAAATAACTAATAGAAATTACAAACCCTAGTTAATCAACACTCACGTGAAGATTGACAACCGAATTGTTGAGCAGATTGTGAATATAAATTGTTAAATAAATATTGTTATAATTAAAAGTGAAATCCTTAAACATTCATTTCATCCACGCATAGTGGTGGCTGATAAAACCGATTACCTCAACAGATACGAGTTAAACGACGTCCCGAAGAACTAGTTATCCAAGACTCGGTAAGAAACATAGAAATCTACCGTCTCCAGACCTGAACCTCATAGAACTTAACTAGTGATTCGCATCTCTTAAATAACATTTATTCAGGACGTAACAGCGGGTCGATAGGATTCCTACTAAGCGCATCTGCGTTCTGATTCTCTATTCCAGGTTTGAAACAAATCTCGTAGTCGAATTCTGAAATTTTCAATTGCCATCTGACTAATTTACTATTCGGGTCTTTGATGTTAAACAGCCAAGTCAGGGGCCTATGGTCGGTAAATATCTTAAATTTTCTCCCGAACAGGTATGGTCTGAAATGTTGAGTCCCCCATACTATGGCCAGCAGCTCGCGTTCGATTGTGGAGTAGTTACTTTCTGCCTTGTTCAGAGTCCGCGAGGCGTATGCAACAGGCATGTCGTCGCCTGGAACACCTTGAGATAAGACGGCCCCTAGAGCAGTGTTACTGGCATCTGTCGTTAGATTCAACGTCTGTGTGAAGTCAGGGTATATTAGAACTGAGTCGGATATTAGGGCGTTCTTTAGTTCCTCGAAGGAATTTTGCTGTGATGACCATTCAATTGGTATGTTTTTCCGCAAGAGTTCTGTCAGTGGTTTAGCTATCGTCGAAAAATCATTTATGAAACGTCTATAGTATCCTACAAGCCCGAGAAATAATTTTATTTTCGTAGGTGTGTTGGGTGTAGGGAATTCTCTGACTGCTCTGACTTTGTCTGGGTCAGGTTTAACTCCATCCTCTGAGATAGGACGGTATTCGCTAGTCTTTGGAATGTAGCTGGAGCATTTTTAAGCCCAAATGACATGAATGAAAATTCAAAATGTCCCTTACTGGTGGAAAATGCGGTTTCATGCATATCGTCGGGATTCATTGGAATTTGGTGAAACCCGCTGGCCATGTCGAGTACGGTAAAGTATTTAGAGTTTCCTAATTGATCCAGGATATCTACTATATTCGGCAGCGGGTAAGCATCCCCTATTGTTCTATCATTCAGTTTTCGATAATCCACGTCTATTTTCCATCTCTTAATCCCCGATGAGTCTGATTTCTTTGGTACTACCCAGATGGGTGAATTCCATGGTGAGTTTGAATTTCGAATGATTCCTTTATTAAGGACATCTTCCGTTTGTCTATCTATTTCTGTTTTGTGGATTTCCGGATACCGGTATCGTCTAACATGAACCGGGGTATCGTCGGTGGTTTTAATTTTGTGGGTACAAGCATGTGTACCTGGTAATGTGTCTCCTTCTGAATAGAAGAGTTCGTTGAACTTGGTGCAGGCTTCTATTATACTTTTTTTTTCTTCTAAATTTAGATGGTCTAATCTTAATGCGTCTTTCAATTTTTTGATTCTGTCAGCTGAATTATTTCCGTTTATACAATTAACTGATTGTATCTCGTCAGTCTCAGAGTCTAGGATTCTGTAAACTCTTTGAGGTTTGATAAGGATAGTATGATCTGTGTCGGTTAAATTGATAATGCTTGTCATAGCTGTGTCGTCGGGTCTAATTGTTACGTAGCTTTCGCTTATTACGACTCCTGGTTTTGACTCGACCCTGTATATTGAGTCTTCTTTTATGGAATCTTCGGCGATAGTCGGGATGTCTGCCAAGATTCCTGTCCTTGCAGGAATAGTGAATTGTTTTTTATTTTGCAGTTTGTATTTGCGGCTACCTGATAGCAACTCGGGATTATCTTTGCCTCTGCATCTATAACTGATCATCACATTATTGAATTGTGTTAAAAGGTGGTTGCCTAATCAACTATCTTGTGTTATGTCTAAGGAATCGTCTACTACATGAAATTTGATCAGCCTAACTCCGTCTCCACCATTGACCGTGAGTTTAATGGTTCCTAATGTGTGTGCTTGTGAGTCGCTAGCTAGGCCTTTTAATTTAATGCGCTCTTGTGGGTTTATCTGTGATGAATTTAAGATAAATTTCTTCTTGATCAAACATGGGTGGGCTCAAGTGTCTAACATCAGCAAGCTTTTAGGTTGGTTCAACTCGGGTATTCAGAAAATTACGTTATTTGGTGAGCCAATTATATTTATCTTATGTTCTGGTATTTCTATTTTTCCGCTGTTTGTGTTGATCGGTTTTCTATAACGGACGTCGTCCCACTCATCGACGCAGTCCGTTCCCCAAAATTCGAGGTTCCTACATGGTTTTGATTAGTTTTCGCGGCTAACATAGCTTTCTTTTTGAAACATTTGTTTTCCATATGGCCGGGCTTTTTACAAAAAAAAGCACCTAATTCTGGAACTATCGATGGGGTAGATTCGTTGGCATTCGTCGCATGTCATTTCTTCTGTTATAGAATCAGCGCCATTTATTATTTCAAAACAGTTTTGTGAGCAGCTGTTTTCTGGTTGGTGGTCTAGGTCTACACGTACTGATCAGATTCTGAACTAGAGCCTGCCTCAAGGGTATTTATTAGTTCGAATCTCTGTTTCTTAAAACATGTTTTTGCCGTGTGCCCGATTTTATTGCAATTTTGACAAACAAGATCACTTCTATTAGTAGCAGTGGTTTTCGCAAGATGAGTAGTTTGATTTTCAGTTTCCCTCAATTTTTCTTCCTCTGTGGCCCAATTATAGGCTTGAGGTAAGTC
The DNA here is from genome assembly GCA_963978835.1 of Tenthredo scrophulariae. NCBI lineage: Eukaryota > Metazoa > Arthropoda > Insecta > Hymenoptera > Tenthredinidae > Tenthredo > Tenthredo scrophulariae. The sequence goes on from OZ022233.1 coordinate 15,089,972, forward strand.
CGTAGGGTTTTTTAATCTTAAGATGTCACGTAGTTTTTCGTTAAGTCCGTAAATGAAACAGTCTCGTGCTTTTTTCGTGATGTTTTTCTCGTAAAATACAGTCTCTTCCCTAGATCTTACTGGACCATATTCTACTACTCTTATGCACAGGTGTTCTATTCTTTGATAGAAGGAATCGACAGACTCGCCGGGACGTTGTCTACAAATGCTCAATTCTAATTCCCATTGTCTATTTGTTCCTTTAGCTTCATAAAACAGTATTAATTCCCTTTTCAGAGAATTGTAGTCTTGAATTTTCCTATTTTGAATCCTTCCATATGTCTTACCAGTGATTTTGATACGTATATACTCGTAAAGCTCTTGTAATTCTGTATTGATGCATTGTTTGATCGCACGGTCGCATTTGTCAATAAATTCTCTGACGCTGATATCTTTTCCGGTAAATACGGGAAGGAGTTTGGCTAGTTTTTCAGCTGATACTGGCATTTTCTAGGATTTCAATTACAATTTCCAAATTTTGCTATATATTGCTGGTTCGTAAGACTGACAGTAACAGTAGAGTAGGCCAATGCATAACGTTATCAGTGTTGAGAGCTCGAGTTCGCCGTACCGTCGGATCCGTTGTTGGCTGCTTTGGTGTTGGTCCACTGGAGTCTTCTTGCGTTTATGTCTTGACGGATCTTAAGGTTTCTTGAGCGCCTCTTCATGTAGGGCACGTAATGTAGCTTCTTTACCTGGGGTACGATTTGTTGCGAGGGTGTGTTAGATTTCATTATTCTCGTGGAGTCGCACTTCGGTATACTTTGATCTGTTGATTGTCAGCTTCGATCACTTTACAGGGTTTTATTAACGTTGATTCCGTACAACGGTAGATTATATGTCAATCCACGGACAGTGATTTTAGTTAACGTTAATGTAGTACAACGGTGAGGGTTCTGTTTTGATATCGTTGGTTTACTACAACGGCCTCTGTTTTCTTATCTTACGGTTCACTGTTTATTAATTTTTCAATCCAAAATCCCACTCCTGACACTACTGTTGTATAAAATCTTATTATTATAGCGAGTGGGAACGGGTTCTTGATAAATAAATTGATTTGTATTGAAAAGCAATTCTCCAATGAGTGTTTATTATAAGTCACAGACAGTGAGTTTCCGTTGGCAATTAGAAGAAGAGTGAGTGGTCTGAATATTGCAACCTAGGTTGCTACCCGTAAGTCAGAGAGATGCTGACACAGGGTAATTCAGCATAGGCGCATAGGACCCCGTTAAAGTGCCTTGAAGGCAATGAGTGCGAAAGGCAAGGTGTTTAATTTTGAGCTACTCTCCACTGTAGTTCGCAGAAGCCAAAGATTAGTGAGAATAATATAATGGGAAAATTATTGGTATCGGGATGTTTTGTCTTCAGTAGGAGGCGAGACATCCCGATCTTGAATATAAATTTATTGGTTATATTGAGTGAAATTTTGTCATTAAATAAAAACGATTTGATTATAACAATAGTCAGGGTTACACCAAGGGTTACACAGTAGCTTGTGCATGTTTTATCCAATATACCTATATTGTCGTTATTGTTGAATAAATATTGTTTGGAAATCCTAAACACCCAATCACGGATTCCGATGACTGTAAATATGTTACGAAAAATTGTAATTATTTTATTTGTACTTACCTGTCTCTTTCATAGCTTTAGCAATCTCTTCCCAGCATTGATCTTTCCTTTGCTGGTTCGAATACTTCGGGTCACTCATATTGTACAATTCAGTGTACGGTTGAACGAGGACTATTAACGTTTCTTCATTCATGATTGCAGTAAATTTATGCGTATAATTATAATTATTGACAGACCTATACCAAAACGTCAGATGCGAATTCACGCAATTTCTCTCTGCGGCAGTGGAGCTACTTATCTTGTTTGTTTTGTCGTTTATAATAGCATATTTCGTCATGACAACGATATAATACGGAGCAGATCACTTCTACATGAAATACAATTATCGCGATTGTCGTTTCTTATTACTGTTTTACTACGTCGTTGTGTAGAAGCCTCTGCAATCGAAAACTAAGTGATTGAATTAACAATTATTTTTTCAATTTCCATTAAAAAAGGTGATATAATAAGAACGTTAGCTTAGGTAGGAAAATGCCTTTTTTTGATTTGAAGGAATCTTTTTATTTTTTTGGCTATCTAGTATCAGATATACCGAGTGTTTGTGTCCAAATAGAACGACCTCCCCCCTGCGGCAACACCAACACAGGCACGTACCACGTATGTTACATGAGGCTCGGCCAGGAGGGGGATAGCATCTTAGTGCCTCACGTACGCGGTAAGCGCGTGTGTCAGTGTTACCGCAGGGAGGGGGCGTTCTGTTCTGACAAAAACACTCGGTATATATGGGAGTTCCACGCCGATCTAAACAGCCTCTGACCGCGACTTCTCTCAATTTTCCCCATATTATGTTTTCTGATAATCGGTAGTCTGGAATTAGTGCTCGTGATTTTTTTCAAATTTTCAACTTAATTGATTCAATTTTACATACACATATTTTTGAAAATTTCCAATTCCTGACGATCGTCAAATATTTAATCGCCTGTATTAATGGATCTATCAGTCGGATTACAAAATATGACTATATGAAATGAATAAAAAAGAAGCGTACTTTTCAAGAAAAGTATGTTGGGATGATTGTGCCTCGTCCTTCATAGTGAATTCTTCGTTTAAACATGTATGTTGGGTTTTGCTTTACTTAGGAGGATCGACAATATTAAACGTACATGGTTTGGTAATATATCAAGTGTTTATTTCATGTTGTCTTGCCAGAGGCTCAAGTACGACTGCCTGGTATGACGGCTGTATACACAGGTTACAATGGTGTCTATATGTGAGTTGATATTCTCACATCCCCCTTTTATCAACTGACATTGCAGACACACTTGTACATGCTTTCTTATGTACAGTGGGGCAATAAAGTTCTTGTAGGGTCGAAATTTAGGCTTATGCGTTTTAGCGTCCACGCTGTTGAGCAGACCCTTCACACCGCATACCCCGCTCCCGGAGCTCATCAATGCGTTACGGCCGATCGGTCTGGCTATGGATATTTCGGAAGTATTTCTTACTTTACTCTGAGTAGGTAATCTGCCTGATTTGCTTTCTCGCCTACCGACTCTTCAAACGTCGTCGACAAATACGTAGGTCGTATAGAATATATCGTCACCTGATTTCAAACTTCTTTATTTCACTGAAAAAAAAAATTGATATACAGAAGTCACTTATGTGATAATCAGAAATACAATCGATTCTACTACCGAAACTTTTATTGATCGTAATTTTTTTTTTTCTTACTTCTATTTTTCATTAAATTTTTTTTTCAATCACATCTTCTGTATACTATTTCTTACAATTTTTCAATTTTCGAAAGTAAAATCAATCATATCTCTGATGGTTACGACCCATTATCCTAAAGATACAATTCATCTGCATTGAAAACATTCTGGTAGCCATTATCCACCACGTTTACGAAATAATTTTTTCTTGAATCAGCAAAATAAATGTAAGAAAAATAGTTTTCACTTTCGAATAGGGGTCCAAATGATCGTCTTCGGACACAGAATTTTCAAGCTGTTTTTCGAAAAAAATCAAAAGTTTCTTTCTGTTGGAAGTTTCGAAAATTCATGAATGAATAACGGTTCGGAAGAAAAATCTGAAAAAATTTATGAGTAGGTGTTAAAGTTGGGGTTATCGTTTAAAAAATTATGAATCAAATAAAAAATGGTGAGGGAAAATCATGGGTCGAGTTGGCATGGAATACCTCATATTTATCGCACGATTTATAATTAATATTAACTACTATTTAATATTGTGTCATATTGCCGTTACTGGTTATTACTTTGTGCACTCGCCGAGGCATCGAGATTCGAGGTAACTAATCTTTGGCGAATTCCCGGCTGATTACGCAAACTGTCCCAAACTTGCAAATATGCATATGATGTTGTTCATGGTTTTTATGGCTTTCGCATTATATGTAGTGGATAATCATACTTCTATAAATCTGTAAGTTTTCATATTATTATATTTAAGTATATATTACAAATCATCTCTATCATAATTTATTTATATTTCATTGATGTTGTGTTGTTATTATTTACTATTGAGTTCCAATTTCGGATTTTGGTTCTTTTATTTAATAAGAATATACGATGTTATCCAAAATACTCGATTTTTCATTTTTTTTCCTTTAACGTAAATATACATTTAACAGAAAACTTACATAGAATAATACCTGCAAGAAATTAAGAATTTGCTGTAATCGAAAATTGAGTAGATCACTGATGCATCTGAATTGCGAATTTCGATCAGTTGGCAATTATATTCTGAGATAACATTTTTCTAAACTCATCACATAAACCTACTTCTGTATGATATCAAAATCGAGTTCGAATTTAACTTTGTTTTCAGTAAAATAAAGAAGTTGAAATCAGGTGACGATATATTCTATACGACATATGTATTTGTCGACGACGTTTGACGAGTCGGTAGGCGAGAAGGCAAATCAGGCAGATTACCTACTCAAAGTAAAGTAAGAAATACTTCCGAAATATCCATAACTAGACCGATAGGCCGTAACGCATCGATGAGCTCGGGGAGCGGGGTATGCGTTGTGAAGGGTCTGCTCAACAGCGTAGACGCTAAAACGCATAAGGCTAAATTTCGACCCTACAAGAACTTTATTGCCCAACTGTACTATCTTATAACAATTCGATGAGACCTAGCAATTTGATACATTTTTCATGCTAAATCTTATTGAGTGATTTCGTGAAAACGTCTGCTGCGTTTTCTTCACTCGTGACGTAGTTTACGTCGATTATCTTCTTTTCTTGCGCTTCTCTCGAGAAATGAAACCTAATATCTATGTGCATGCTTCTCTATTGTAACATGTGTTCACGACATAACATAATTGCGCTGAGATTATCGCAAAATAAGATAGTCGGGTCTTTAATTGTGGCGTGCAGGGAGCTCACTTCTGAAATGAGTTTCCTGGCGTAAATTACCTCTTTTGTTGCATCTGATAGTGCCATGTACTCGGCTTCCATGGTTGACAATGCAACTGATTTTTGACGTTTGGAACGCCAGGTAATCGGTCCTCCGGCCAGGATCGAAACGTTCCCAGAATGAGATCTTCGGGTCTCTGTATCGCCTGCCCAGTCCGCATCGGTGTATGCTTTGAGCGGCTCGCCCGTTTTGTGTTATTCTATGCCTAATCTAGGTGTTGTCTGTAGATAACGCAGTACATGTTTTGCTGCTTGCCAATGCTCTTTACTCGGATTTGCACAAAATTTACTTAAGTGACCAGCTGCAAATGTTATTCCTGGTCTTGTCGTATTCGACAGATATATTAGACTACCTACTAATTCGCGATATGGTACATTTTCCATTTCGCTCTCTTCCTCTGTCGACGCTTCACTATTGTGTTTTCTCAAGTTTGTAATGGGTTCTTATGGCGTCGAGACAGGATTACAATGTTTCATGTTGAATTTGTTCATGATTTCTTTCACATACTTTTCTTGAGAAATCTTGGTCGTATACCTGTGTCACTGTTTCGCTCAATGCGTACTCCGAGAATTTCGCTCGCTGGTCCAAGATCTTTCATCTTGAATTCTTTGCTTAGTTCGCATTTTACGTGAGTAACGGCTTGGATTGACTTTGAAATTATCAATAGATCGTCTACGTACACTATCATGATAACTGCAGTATCATTTATTTTTCCGATGAAAGTACATGGTTCAAGTCTAGAATTGTTTAGGCCAATAATTTTCAACTTTTCGCGTAACTTATGATGCCATTCACGACCAGATTGCTTCAGACCGTATATCGGACGTAGCAGTTTGCAGACTTCGTTTCATCTTCACTAAACATTTCAGGTTGCTCCATGTAAATTTCATCGTTGATATCACCTTGTACATATGCCGTGACTACATCCATTTGATGCACGTGTAATTCATTTTCTGCGCTTCAAGCCAGAATTGCTCTTATCGTTTCTATTCCCGCGACCAGCGCGTATACCTGGTTGTAATCAATTCCGTGGCGTTGTTCGCAACCACGCGCTACTAATCTAGCTTTGTGTTTTCCCCCGGTACTTTCGTGACATTTCTTGACGCGAAATACCCACTTGCAACTTACGACGTGCATATTTGGACTTCTATCAACTAACTTCCACGTTTTACATCTCTTCAACGATTCTATCTCGCTATTCATTGCTTCGAACCATTCGTCTCGGTCCTCGCGCTCGACCGCTTCTCTTAATGAATTTGGATCCTCGCTAGATAGGTTCGTGCTAATTTTTGCCTCCTGATACTGTTTTGCTGGTCGTCCACGAGTTCCTGTTCGAATGTTTCTCGGTCTTCCGCGTCCGCGAGGTTTGACTTCTAACGGTTCGGGTAAGATTTCTGGCGGGGTATCGTATTCCGATTCATCTTCACTATCGAGGCTTTTTATTTCTATTCTGTTCTTTTTCCACGTTTTCTTCGATGAAAGGTTCAGCGTTATTTTCGTTATTTTCGATCGGGATGTCTATGGAGTTTTGTATACTGTCAGAATTTGGCTCGGTTATGCGTACGTCTCGGCTTTTGAATATGTTTTTCGCGCCCCTCTTCCATAAACTGTACGCCTTTGATTCGGACGAATAGCCTACAACTACTGCTTCTACGCCTTCCGAATCGAACTTCGATACGTCTGGACCTTTTTTCAGTCCTATAGCTTCTGAACCAAACTTCTTAGGAATTTAACGTTAGCCTTTTTACCTGTCCACATTACTATTGGCGTTTTGTTTTCTAATGCTTTGGTTGGGCATCTATTTCTTAAAAACGCTGCGGTACTTATTGCCTCTGCCCATAACGGTTTGGGTAAACCCGAGTCGATTAGCATTGTTCGCGCCATTTCTACTAGCGGGTTCCATCTGCACGTTCCGCGATTCCATTTTGTTGCGGCGTATATTCCATCGTCAACTGCCTTTTTATTCCCTGATTTTCTAAATTTTTCCTAAAATTTTTCGATACATACTCTTTTGCGTTATCCGATCGTAACTTTAAGATTTTTCGATTTGTTTCTTTTTCAACGCGTACCTGATACTTCTTGAATTCATTTATGATCTCGTCTCCGAACTTTAGGAATACAACTTCTATATGCCGTGTGTAATCGTCGATAAATGTCGCGAAATATTTTGCTCCGCCTAGTGACGTTATACATTTATCGGTCCGCAAATATCTGTGTGTATTAACTCTAACACATGTTTAGCTCGGGACGTTGAGTCTGGAAAAGGTAAGCAGTGGATTTTCGATACATCACAGTGTTTACATGGTACAGCGTTGATATTATCAGGTAAATTTAGGCCGTGTACTAAATTTTCGTTTCTGAGTCTTTTTGAATCTCCATAATTTAGGTGTCCGTAACGTTCGTGCCGTATTTTGGCTTTGTTATTGTTATTTGTGTCTGCGAACATTACTTGCGCGCGTGTTACTTCGACGGTGTAGACTTGGCTCTGTTTTGATGCTTCTAATATTATCTCTCCTGTCGGCTTTAATATACGCGCTTTTTCTTGACTAAATTTAACGCAATATCCCTTGCCAGTGATCGCAGATACCGATAGCAGATTCCCCTGCAATTCTGGTGCATACAATACGTTGCTTAACTTTATACTTTTTGTTTTCCCCGAGACCATGATTTATAAATTTACTCTACCCATTCCGATTGCTTTAACGATATCTTTTCCGGCGGTACGTATACCACACTTGGGACCATCGCTAATACTGTCAAAATAATCACGCACGCAACACATGTGCGATGACGCTTCGCTGTCAAGGCACCATTTGCTTATGTCTGGTGTATACGTACGCGCTGGTAACGCTATCTCTATTTCGTCTGTTTCGTCTTCTTCTCTCGCTTGCCTTGCGTTATTCTGCACTCTTGGACGTTTGCACTCTGCTCCACGATGACCATATTTGTTGCAGTTGAAACATTTTCCGTTGAATCTTGGATAATGCACTCTACCTTGATGCGCGTTTTGCCTGTGGCCGGCTTGATTGCGTTTATCCGTGCCCTTTGAAATTGGCGCGTTGCTCTCGTTTCCGACATTTTGATTTCCGTCGTCCCCTCGTCTTGCCTCTTCTTCGATTGATTTTCCCTTGATTAATTCGACCGAGGGTATTTGGTCTCTTGACTCTATCGCTATGCAGAAATTTTCATAATCTTCCGGAAGGCTGCTTAGCAGTATTATTGATTTCAGCTCTTCGGGTATATCCATGCCTGCATCTTTCAGTTGGTTAACTTTCCCTTGAAAATTGTTGATAAACTTAGCCATCGTTTGAGTTGGTTCCTTTCTTAAATTGTAAAGCTCTCGGTACAGCACTGCTTTTTTCACAGGGCCTCTCGAGTTGTGAACTTTTTCGAATTCTTCCCAGGCTTCTTTAGCTGTCGTAGCTTTCCGTATGTGGCCCAACTCGTTTTTTGATACGCTTAATGTTATGAGTACTGATGCTTTAGCATCTCTTCTCTTCCACGTAGCTTCACCTTCTGTTGCTGGTTCGGGCTTTACAATGCTTCCATCAACGTGGCCCCATAAATCGTTAAACACGAGGACACTTTTCATTTGCATCCGCCATGTTTCAAAATTTTCGTCCGTTAACTTTTCAATGTTATGAACTCCGGAAGACTGCATAATTGCTCCGAATACTTTAACTTTAAGTATTTGTCCGCTTAATAAGACACTTCGGTTTGCTCCTCCCCTGGGCCCATAACCTGTTGGGTTTTGCTTTACTTAGGAGGATCAACAATATCAAACGTACACGGCTTGGTAATATATCAAGTGTTTATTTCATGTTGTCTTGCCAGAGGCTCAAGTACGACTGCCTGGTATGACGGCTGTATACACAGGTTACAATGGTGTCTGTATGTGAGTTCATATTCTCACAATGTAAAATCGATTTTTTTTTATTTTCTTACTTTTTTCGTCAACGGCTTGATGAAAAAATTTTTAAAAAATCAGAGCTTTTTTTCACAGAGTACAAAAAAATAGAAAAGTTAAGGCAAGATCAAAAATGTTAATTTTAATGGTTGGTTGAGTTGGCATAGAATGCCCCATGTATATTTATGCCGATGCACACAAATAGAAAATTCAATCGTACGAATAGTTTTTGAGTTATCTAGCACGCCAACTTTCAGAACGTATTTTATAAAATAAATGTGTTTGAAGTTTTGGGTAGGTATGGAAACTATCTTGCGGTATCAATTTGGAAGAAAGTATCTCGTGATTAAAATTAAAGAAGATTAGGTTACTCGAAAATCAGTGATAATAATCTAAAATATGGCTAAACTAGGATTTTTATCACTAATTGTTGAGTTACAGAAATATCTGCTTCAATTTCGATCAAGAGATACCTCCTTCTAAATTGCTTCCCCTAGATATTTTCTTTTAGAGCGCTTATCCGAGATACTTCTTTGCAAAGCACACATTTGAGATGCTTCCTTTTGGACTGCTTCTGAGATACTTTTTTATACGAACGGGATACGTCGCTGACGAAATAGCATTCGTACGTGCAAGCAGTAATTTTAAACTCAACAAATATTGAACATTCCGCTACTAAAGTTCGCCATTGACACCATGCAACCTTATAAAATATAATCGCTGAACACCGAAGTGAGGTGGGTTGCCCTACTTCCACACTTTGGGTGAATTTCCGCATCGGTCGTGTGTTCACACTAGACGGCGGCGATGCGCGAAGATGCGCGAAGATGCGCGGCGGAACGCCGAAATATCCTCAACCTGGATTTCGCGCCTATTCGTTGCGGTGCGCCACGTTTCGCCGCCGTATAGTGTGACCACCCTTATGGATAACCATATGAGCGAAAATTTCGATGCCGGTCGCCGCCGTCCGTCGCGATCCGCCGCGGTTTAGTCGGCGTCAACCTTCATCTCTCTCATCTACAGTCTCATCTCCTTTGACAACAGTTGAGCATCTCTCTGAGGTTGTTTCCGGCATTATTGTTGGTTGATCGTTCAATACCTGCTTTTCATACCATTTCAGCAACTCTTCCCAGTATATATCGATCGTACTGTTATCTGTGTAAATGAATTCGTTACATGTATTTAGTTCATTCATCATTTTGCCATTGAAGATTATCCCGACACCAGTTGACCGAACAACAAGTACTGCGGCCTCAGGACGGAACAATTACACAAGGATCCGAACACAAGACCTCTCATATGAATATTCCAGTCAAACAGATCCTGTGATACCGAACACAAGCACACATTCACTGATCGACCGCTCAGAATTATTTAATATCTGAATTCAGTTTCAATTTCATTTCGATTTCTATTTTAGTGCATTATTATTATTTTTTTTTTTTTTTATGCTAGCGTATAAGCACATATGCACTTTGTTTTTATTGGCTCATCTCATTACTCTTCAACTCACCTGTTTCGTATTCCGCATCTACTTCTTTAATTCTCATAAAAACTTGTTCTTCAACAATTTCCAATTCTACTATTTACGAATATTTTTGTTTTTTCGAGTCTCTTACGGAAATATGTTAGTTGATTATGTTTTAAGAGCCCCCTCCAAAGCGCAGCTCAAAAAATAATTTTTAAGAGGTCGCTCAAGATTTTAAAAAATTTCCAAAATCGTCAAAAATCGATTTTTTTTCTCGTTATTTCGCTATTTTCTACTATACAAATGATTAGGATCCTGAAATCTTCAAGTCGATATTCTGATATTTAAAGGTCGCTCAAGATTTGTTTAAGTTTCCAAGTAGAGTACCTTAGACCTTTTCGAGCGACTTCTGAACATGTATATTAGGGTGGTTCTTATTTAGGACTTGGTGGAATTATTTGTGATCGATTAGGGGGGCGCGATGCCGTCACAAATAATTTTAAAAAAATCACTGTAAAATTTGTGCTCTCAATTTTAACATTAAGACGTGCCGCAAAGGGCTTTTGTATTTTTTTTTTATCTCATCTCACTAAAGATATAATATTGGGTTTTGTGCACTTCTAGACCTTTTTTTTTCTGTGGCACTCAAATTCATTGGCTATATATTACTTATTTCAAGTAATGAAATGTTTAAATTTCATGTACAGGGTGATCTAGAATGCGGTACTTTCCTTACATGGATTTCCTTACATGGATTCTTTGTAAACATCTAAGATAAAAATTCTTAATTCTAAAAAGGCGAGAGCGAAGCCGTTGCCAGGTAGGAGCCGTTTAAAGTAAGCCAATACGAGAGTAGATACAAGACTGGCTCAGGGCCGCCACTGCCGGCCTGTCCGTTTTCGCGACGCGTTACCGGCCGCCGCGATCTCGCCAACTGACAAAATGACGATAGCGGCCCTGAGCCAGTCTCGTATCTGCTCTCGTATTAGCTAACTTTAAACGGCTCCTACCTGAAAACGGCTTCGCTCACGACCTTGTGGGATTACTAATTTTGGTCTCAGATTTTTACAAGAAACCCTCCGGTCTAAGGAAAGTACCGCATTCTGGATCACCCTTTATATGAAATTTAAATATTTCATTACTCGAAATAAGTAACAAATAGCCAATGAATTTGAGTGCCGCAGACAAAGAAAAAAAGATCTAGAAGTGCACAAAACCCAATATTATATCTTTAGTTGGATAAATTGAAGAAAAAAAAAAAAACTATAAAAGCCTTCTGCGGCATTGGCTAAATGTTAAAATTAAGAGCTCAGATTTTACCGTGATTTTTTTGAAATTATTTAAAAAATTGTGGTAGATTGGGGGGGCGCAACGATTTAAATTTCACCAAGCCCTAAATAAGAACCACCTTAATGTATATATTAATAATTCATCTTTGTTGTCTATAAAATTGATAAAAATATCATAAAAATTGTTACTATTGAAAATTAAATAAGTTTAAAAAACATAAAAATTATAAATTTTTTACTTGGAAACTTAAACAAATCTTGAACGACCTCTAAATATCAGAATATCGACTCGAAAATTTCAGGATCCTAACCATTTGTATAGTAGAAAATAGCGAAATAACGAGAAAAAAAAAAATTAAAAAAAAATCGATTTTCGACCATTTTTGAAATTTTTTAAAATCTTGAGCGACCTCTTAAAAATTCTTTCATGAGCTGCGCCTTGGAGGGGGCTTTTAAAACATAATCAACTAACATATTTTCGTAAGAAGCTCGGAAAAAAAAAATTCGTTTTTTTTTTTGGGCCACCATAGTATACACATATACATGTACGCATCTCTATGCTGTCAAAAACCACACCTAGTTTTGACTTTCTTACCACATCTATTTTTTTCCACTTTGGACGATGTGAAATTTACTCTCCCAACTCGTCCTTTTTCTCTTTATTTTTCTTGAGACTTTTCTTCTCGTTATTCTCATCCATTTTTTTTTTTTTCGCCTCTTTGTGCTAGCTGTTCATCAGCCAACACTTTACTTTTTACTAAATTAATTCTTTTTAGATACGCGTAGTGAAGCTAATGTGTAATTAAACTAACTGTGGCCCATAACCTGTTGGATATGAGGATGAGTTATGGGTATGAGTAATAATAAAGTAATCGTATTATTCAACGAATGATATATTTATTAATTCAAATGAACTCTCTTCTTAAGCAAGTCTAAGTCTCACGTCTAAAGAATATCACGTGGTAAATGGTAGGGAAAAACTGTTGTTGGACTAGGGGATCGGGGCAGGTTTTATTCAGTTCGACCAGTATTTTTTTTGTAATTTATTTAATACTGTATTTGCTTCTACACGTTTCTCTCCACAATCTTACTCTTTGCCTGTCCGATGAAGAAGAAGGCGGAAGTGCCGCTGGCGTGATCTCTACACATGTCTACCAACTTAACTTATTTTTCATGTTAAATGTCTCTAGACACGCGTTTATAGAGTATTATATTGCCAACTTTCATAAAAACCACCGCGTAGTGCGGGGTTTGAATAGTCTCGTCTACTGGCCACTAGGGGAAACCAACAGGAGACGTATCTTTCTAACAATTTTAATTCCGTTGCTCAGACAGAATAGCTTTTCCACTTTTCAGTTGGACGATCTACATCAACCATCGAACGATCATGGTGTTATTACGTGAGGAAAGTGATAATAGTATAGAAAAGGTGGATAATATCATGAAAGGTCCAAGGAAAATGATTGATTCATCAAGTGCACAATAGCCGAGTATAAACTAGCAGGCAATAAGTGGCACTATCGTAGCCAATCGAGAAGTATCAGTTTCCAGTTTGTCTCTCAATCCGTATTTTGATTGGATTCACCGGTTTCAGTACGATTTCCATCTGCAATCGAATATCTTTGACTGGCAAAATATTATCCTTCTTCAAAACATATCTTCGCAGAACTGTTGCAACTACTGTCTTCATTGACATCATAGCATAATTCAGGCCTGAAATTAAAACAATGTTTCCGATAAGCAATAATCAGTGTTAAATGACCCTCGAATGTTTGAATCAATAAAGCCTGGTGAATACATATTTGAAGTCTAGGAAGAGGGAGAGTTTAGTTGGTACATCGGTTTTACCGGATAACTGGAGGATAAAAAAAAAAAAAAATGTTTCCGATAGACACATATATCCAAGTCTCTTCATGCTTGTTAATGTTTATTCCAGTATTATAATGACGTTCAGATTCATATTTCGATGTAATTGATAATTACGACTAGACGTTTGGCAGGTAGACCTCACCTATACAATTTCTTGGCCCCGCACTGAATGCCATGAAAGCACAAGGGTGTCGTTTCGCAACATTTTCGGGCAGAAATCTGTCCGGATCAAACTTGAGCGAATCTGGCCAGTATTTCTCGCTCTTTTGTACTTCTAGAATCCCGATAACAGCAAGACTTCCATTTGGAAGAGTGTGATCACCTGGCAACAAAAATCGGCACGTGAGGATCAACTTTACCTCTAGCAGAAATTTCTACTCCCACGAATTTTTCGAATTTTTTATTATTTTATAGTTTTTGAACAAAAACAACACTCTTTTTGTCTATCAAAGTGAAAGGAGCTACAATTTCTCATGGACTCACATACCTATATCCAAATCGCCCTCCACCTCACGTACATTGAAAGGGGGTGAAGGGAATAGACGCATCGTTTCTCTGATGACGCGTTCTAGGTACTTCATACGCGATAGATCCTTGGGTGAAATAGGACTCTCTTCGACGTCATCATTTCCATAAATTTCATAGATTTTCCGATACACTTTATCCTGTGTTAGAAAGTATGCTTAGAGTTACGACATTCCCATTTTCACTGGCACTAATGAATATAGCAAAAGCGATATGAAGATACCTGCACATCTTGATAATATGCTAGCATCAACATAACATAGGCGATCGTAATGGCTGTACCCTCAGTCCCCTGAAACACAAAATTTAAATAGCGAAGAACATGTGATTATATACTGTCGGCGCAAAAAGGTTTGGCCCCTCTGTTTGAGTGATCATAACTTCTACAGAAAAATTGATAGAGCATCGAGTCTGGAAAAATTGTACAGCGCCAAGTTTTCTGCGTCTGATGGTTATTCACAAATTTCTGTGTCAAAATCGTGGCAACCGTTATAATCTCCGAAAAGTTAAAAAACGTAGTTTTTCGGAGTCCATCGCCGTACGTCAACTTAAACTCGTCACCGTTTGTCTGCACTAAGTTTCAAAAATCTGTAAAAATTCAGAAATATTCCCTGAAAATTAACGAACATGAGAGCGTTTGGTAATTTCGAAAATATTCAAAAACCTGGGCGCCAGGTGTAAAAAGGTCCAATGGTGCGATTTGTGGGACGGATTGGTACCGGCGAACCTGAGCTAGCTCAAAATTTTCGTCAAGATATACACTTTTTGATTCCGTAATCAGTTTTTGGTTTGCAAGAGTCAACTTCCAGTAATCGACGTCAACAGTTTGTCAAATTCGCGTGGGGCCGCGTGTGTCCAAGCTGCGATATTCGTCGCTGCATTTACATTGTTAATTGCATTAACAATTGAGTCTGTGATGGGCGCGGCAAGAGGGAAATGCAGCAACGAATATCGGGGCTGGGACACGCGCGGCCCCGCGCAAATTTGAAAATTTGTTGAAGTCTATTACTGGAAGTTGACTCTTGCGAACTAAAAACTGATTACGGAATCAAAAAGTGTATACCTTGACGAAAATTTTGAGCTAGCTCAAGTTCGCCGGCACCAATCCGTTCAGCAAATCGCACCATTGGACCTTTTTACACCTGGCGCCCAGGTTTTTGAATATTTTCGAAATTACCAAACGCTCTCATCTTCGTTAATGTTCAGGGAATATTTCTGAATTTTTACAGATTTTTTGCACTCATTTTAGACAAACGGTGGCGAGTTGGAGTTGACGTACAGCAATGGACTCCGAAAAAACTACGTTTTTTAAGTTTTCGGAGATCATAACGGTTTTCACGATTTTTACACAGGAATTTGTGAATAACCATCAGACGCAGAAAACTTAGCGCTTAACGATCTTTCCTGTCTCGATGCTGTATCAATTTTTCTGTGGAAGTTATGATCACTCAAACAGAGGGGCCAAACCTTTTTGCGCCGACAGTAGTGTCTAAACAAATGATGAAATTCTATTGACTCACAACAATCACCATCGTATCGACTTCTTCGCGGAGTTCTTCATCTGACAAACTTGCGCTGCTATTGGTCAGCGAGATTAGATGATCTAAGAATGGTTTTTTCCGAGGCGTCGACTTCCCTGATGAAATGAATTATTGTACAAACAAAAGATCGTGCAACTGTCAAAACAAATTACACAATTATTACTTACATGCCGGACTTTCTTGATCAGCTGAATCGGGCTGTCAGCTGCTGCGTTCCAGGAGCTCGTTTCTTCTCATTCGTATAACCTGTGGATTAATCGTAAACCGACAAGAGTCATTAAATCTCGTTCTCATTTACAGCATATCCTGTTTCACCTTCATGTTGAGATTGTTGAACGTGTAATTGCGACAATGCCATCATATTCTCTTCCGTGAAACAGAAGTCTGATTGCCCGAGTAATTAACGGTTCATCAAACCCAATAACCAAGGATATTCGTCAAAACTATAAGAAAGTATTCTCATTCGTACGTCACGAGTGAAGCCATGAATCAATTTGATTTGCTTCTGTTGATCCTTGCCAAGTTTTGTACGGTAGAAGATGAAATCTGGATGTAACCAGAGATGGAAGAGTCTTTCGCAGAAGCTAGCGGTTACCCTGAAAATAACGGATATTCGAAACGATCTGATAAATCTCCCCCTGTCAAATAATTGAAAAACTCTTATGAATCGCATAAATTGACTTACTTTTGTACTGCCCCCACGTAGCAAGGATTTTTGTTCGCCTGCGCACCCACCTCGACACCGATAGCAGTCTCTGAAATAACGACTTGATGATTGGGTCCGATTACACAGAAATACAAAAAAATGAGTAGTGACTGAAAAATCGTAGATCGCCAGTAGAAGACATGCCACAGATCATGTCCAAGGTACACGAAGCTGCCAAATTGAATACTTCAAACTCCGATCCGTCCAGGTTCTTCTCCATTATATTGGTCATCATCTTCGACTTAGTGGCAAATATTTCGACAAACGAGTCCAAGGTCTTTGGATTGAAAGTAGGCTGTATTAGTTTTCGATGCACCTTCCATTTCGGCACTGTAACTCAACGAACTTTATCATCAACTGAAGAATATTTGGAGACGAAGATAACGAAGGACGATAACTTACCAGGAGCTGAAACAAGTCCTGTGCCTAGCAAGGATCGAGTGTAATTCATGAACATACGACCTTTCCCGAGGGTCTTTGGGCTCAGAGATATTGCCTGAAATTAAGACTGGATTCGTAAACACTTATGCTTTTATGGCGATCAAATTATCTCACCTCGATTTGTTCAGGATCACTAACACAAACCAATAAAGTCGGGCCAACCCATAGTCGAAACGGTGAAGGGTATAAGTTAACTAGCTCTTCATTCTTCTTTATGAGGTCTGCAATTTGATGAGACCGATTATTGCAAGCCTAGATTTGGCAGGTGAAAAATATGTGAGTACTAATGTGGATGCTTCGTTTTGGACGGACATTTTTCTTATTTTTTATTCCTCCATTGACGAAATGTGTACTTCCCAATAAGCACCCATTCGTATAAAAAACGTATAAAAAAGTCATATACTCTACGTTTATTCATCGGAAAAATGTTCCTCAGTTAAACGCATAAGTAGCGTTTATTGAAAACGTTACGTCGATACGTTCGTTATTACGCAATAAACAACGTTGAACACACGTGTATCACTCGAATATTTGGCCAAATTATTGTTGCGCGAAAAAAAAAATTAAGATACCTAAAACAAATTGATTACAATGTATGAGGCGTTGATCAACAACTAATAATCGCAAAAAATCGCACTTTCTTCCTAATTAAGAATTTCAAGATTCGAAAAACTTCGCATTATTGTTGTGGCCGGAATTCGATCCGGGGACGCTCGCACTCGCTTGTATTACTATTCGCACGTTCTATCAACTACGCCAAACTACCTATTGACGAAGTTAGTCACTTTCTCGTAATTGTCTTGGACTTTGCATCTGTCTCAATGATATCAGCGTTTTTATGCAACTGAGATATGATAACTAAACATCCGAGTTGCAAATATGTTATCAATTTAATTTCTTGCCTAGAGTTCCACACGTTCTCGCTCGATTCAATTATATCGCACATTCATTATTATATCAAGAAAACGTATAAATGTCGTTAAATCAAGTGCATATTATTCTAAAATCGAAACGCTTGATAGACATTCACAAAATAGACGTTGCCATTACATCTGTTATGAACGTGTAATATACGCGGATATGAAGTGATTGGAACAACGTAGAAATTGCGTGTCACATGCACGTATCGTGATCTGTTTAATAAACGTGCATAATTGAGATATTGTTAATGGTATACACATCGTTGTTCGGATACCATCAATATACGTGTGCATTTGCAATCGATTAAACCTATAAATCGAGTACATATTATACGTTAATACTATCTAAAATCGAAACGTTTAATAGACATTCACAAAATAGACGTTGCCATTACATCTGTTAGGAACGTGTAATACGCGGATATGAAGTGATTGGAACAACGTAGAAATTGCGTGTCATATGTACGTATCATCAGCTGTTTAATAAGCGTGCATAATTAGGATATTGTTAACGGTATGCACATCGTTGTTTAGATACCGTCAATATACGTATACATTTGCGAGTGATTAAACCTATAAATCGAGTGCATATTGTACGTTATAATTATCCTTTATAAGAACGTGTAATATACATGAATAGAAGAATTTATTCGTAGAAAAATCGTGTATTATAAACGTAGTTGTATGGTTTCTTAATAAACGTATTTCCGAAACGTACAATATTGGTATTGTCATATACTGATACCAAAAATCAACTGAATATTCATTTAATATTCGTGAAATATACGAATGGGTGCTTATTGGGTTAAGAAGGAATTTCCTTAAAGTTTGAGCCTTAATTCCAATTCTAACACTAATCTGAACAGTCCTTAAATCTTCCCATTCAAAAAGCGTGTATAAGTCTAACGATGTTTTTAATCAATTATCTAATGCTCGTAAAAAAAATATTCGTCCAAAACAAAGCACTCCAGTACTTACACTCGCTGCTTCCAATAAACTGATATGTGCATTGCCTATAAACGGCAGGAGGCCCTTCGGATTCCGAGGCCAATTTGTAAAGACGTCGTCTTCGAAATTGCCACATCGCGATATACACTATTCCAGAGAAACTTAGACTAGTGATAATGGAAGAGGCAACTGTATCGGCCATCTTGTAATTTCTTAATGATCCACAACAAGCTGGCAGTGATCTTAGTTATTGCGAAAATTCCATCATTTTTTCTTATCCACTAAACCGACAAATTTATTCTATTACTATCACTGCATTAGACATATTTGGTTGGAAAGAGTCAATAGAACGGCTCAAGCAGAGAGATTGAGTTTGGTGCCTCTTCGTAGGTTCTATTTATGTCTTCTTACCTGTGTACCTACTTGAATATCTCGTCGAGAACGATAGGTGAAAGGTGTCTTCGTACGATATGCTCACAGTGGGACAAGGTTGATAGAATTTTTTCTACATGTATTTCATTCATAGGATAATTAGTTGAGTATCAATTTTATACGATTTTTTTTTTTTAACATTATTGATGGGTTACAAGAAAAAATCAATTACAATTATTGTCCACTGATAACTATCGAAGGATTCAAACTTTGTACCAGATAGAAGTATGATTATTTCGAATCTGTTCTGCTGAACAGAATAGACCTACAACTATTCAGTTAAAAGTTTCACGTTAATGCAATGATGAGAGTATTTTTATTTTCCATAAGGGAAATTCACATGGTGAAATTTTACAGGGAAATCGTCGATTCAAAGTTGTACTGAAGATCCATGGGATATGATTGACCCATCCCTCAATGAAGGATTCGGGCTATGAGCGTCTCATTGATCCGCGAAAAACTCTCATATATTGTAATTATTTTAAATTGCTCCGCTGTCTGGGTACATACTACAGAGAGTTAGGGGCCGCAAGTAATATTGCTATCTGGATTTCGGGGGTCCTGGTACTCGTTCTTGCTCATACTGTGTCCTAACGATGTGAATCACTTTCCATTTCGGCTTTGAATTCTTATTTTGACCGGATCAACTGGTGCGAGCACAATTTCCATCTTCAATCTAATATCCTTCACTGGTACGACATCATCCTTAATCAAAATGTATTTTCGCAGAATAGTTGCAGCCAGCGTCTTCATTGACATCATTGCGTAATTCAAACCTAAAATGAAACAAACACCACGATGAATAAAATACGACACGTATATCATGATCGAAGACAGTGTCCCCTTGGAGCACCTACCGATAGACACAATGATATAATCTTCGAAATACGACTTATGGATAATACAGAGAAGCTTGGCGCATTGCCGAAAACTTTAAATCAATTCCCATACCAGTGTGGATCGAATCCCATGAATATTATACAGAATTAATACATCGAGCCTCACCTATACAATTCCTTGGCCCACCACTGAATGGCAAAAATGCGTAGGGATGTCGTGCTGCAACTTTTTTGGGCGAAAATCTGTCCGGATCAAATTTGAGCGGGTCTGGCCAGTATCTTTCGCTTCTCTGAACTGCTAGGATTCCAATAGCGGCTGTACTTCCACGTGGAAGAGTATAATCACCTGGAATAAGTAGACCGCATATCACACAAGGTTTGGCATTATACGATACGCATGCTATGGATGTATGCGAAATTAGGAATCAAACATCCCTAAAAGAAAGCGAAAAACTTCCCTGATAAGCTATCGGGAACATATTTTTGAATCGCCAACCAATAAGTGGGCCGGACTTTCTTCCAGCTTCGCGTACAGTCTTGTTCAAGTAATGGTAAATCGATAAAATATTGAAAGCTTACAGACCTATGTCCAAATCGTCTGTCACCTCACGAACAATGAAAGGGATCACAGGGAATAGACGCAGTGTTTCTTTGATAACGCGTTCAAGATACTTCATGCGCGGTAGATCTCTATGTGTGACAGGACGTACTTCGGCATTGTCATTTCCATAAATTTCGTACAGTTCCCGGTACACTTTTTCCTACCAGATCATCGAATGTAAATTAATTTCTGCAAACGATGGAGTAGCGAAAGTGAATAGCATACCTGAATATCTGGATGAGATGCAAGCATCAATAGCAAATACGTGTTCGAGACAACAGTCGCATCATTTCCCTGTTGGAAAATTGACTCTTCATTTTTAGTTCATTAATTGACCAATCATTCAATTATTTGCATTTTCATAAATGTACATATGTACTTACAGCCACGACCATCGTATCAGTTTCTTCGCGAAGCTCTTTATCTGACAAAACAGCCCTGCTATCGGATAGCGTGATGAGATGATCTAAGAATGCTTGTTTTCGACGAGGAGTCGAATCGACTGAAGAAATGAATGATTTTTCAACGAAAATGAATCCAGTTGGAAACGGATTTCATTCCATATGATCGACGGGTCAAACTGATTGTTCAGTAAATAAATTCTTACCTGCATCGTCGGCTGTATCTGATTCACTGTTGCGTTCAAGAAGCTGATTTTTCTTCTGTTTTATAACCTGTGTTTAAAAAAACAAACATTTGTAACAAGGAGACAGATACCTTTGGAG
The DNA here is from genome assembly GCA_963978835.1 of Tenthredo scrophulariae. NCBI lineage: Eukaryota > Metazoa > Arthropoda > Insecta > Hymenoptera > Tenthredinidae > Tenthredo > Tenthredo scrophulariae. The sequence goes on from OZ022233.1 coordinate 15,111,232, forward strand.
TTTCTGTACTCACGTTGTCAGTAAACTCGTGCAAATACTTGATGCACTTCCGCTGTACTCTGCCAACTTTCGATAGGCGGAAAGTCAAATCTGGATGTAGCCAGACGCTGAATATTCTTTTGCACATGCCAGCAATGACCCTGGAAATAAATATGCTGTCGAATTATTCTTTCTTATCGTTTATCATGAATTTACAAACTCAGGCTTACTTTCTACAGGTATGAATGTACATACGTCTGTGCTGCCTCCTCGTAATGACAATTCCGGTTTGTTTGGGCCTCGATCTTGACTCCCATGGCAGTTTCTGAAGTAACAAAGTGATAATTCGATCCCAGGATAACGAAAAATGATAAATTACTGAAAATTCCTATATCTTTACAGTAAGAAACATACCGCAGATCATGTCCAAGGTGCACAGAGATATCAGACGAAATATTTCGAATTCGGGTCCATCCAAATTCTTTCCTATTTTATCTGCGAGGATCTTTGATTGGGCGGAAAATACTTCGACGAATGAATTCAAGATCTTTGTATTGAAAGTCGGCTGGATTAGCTTCCGATGTACTTTCCATATCGATGCTGAAAATCACGTAAGCTTGGTTTCGCGAGTGAAGAACATTGGGCAACATTGAACTATAGTACCTATACAATCATAGATAGAAGTCATGCGATTGGAAATGGACTGATGGCCTACCAGGAGCCGTGAGAATCCCATCACCTACCCAGGGGCAAGCACAGTCGACAAACACTTTGCCTTTTTCGAGGGTTTTCGGACTGAGGCATATCGTCTGGAATCGAAAACTCCTACATAAGTACTCGCTGAAATAACACGCTGCTTACAAAATCGAATTGTTTTACCTCAATTTGTTCAGGTTCAGTTATACCAAAAACCAACATTGGACCCAGCCAGATTCTAAAAGGTGAACAATATGCGCTGATGAGCTCGTCCATCTTGGTCAGAATTTCTGTAATTTTATAAGATAGCAGGACGTAGAATCAAGATCATTATGACGGTACTTTTCATCAGCCTCCAAAATGGTGTGATTCACAGGAATTCTATTCAGTATATCAAGAATTTTGATTTACGGGAAAAAGTCGAGAATTCAATTTTTTCCTTACAAACGCAAACATTCAAATCGGACGTGACATGACTTTTCTAATGCACCTCATGTGGATGTAAAATCCTGCGTGAATTTGAAATCATTTTATCTCACCGTTTCTCAGATAATTCGTCAAGTTTGTCGGATGGACCGAAAACTTCTAAAAACCTGATCTTCGGATACTAGAAATCCGAAAACGTAAATTTTCTTTGGAATCATCAAAAGTCCTTTTTCTACCGGAACCAATAATTCTCTCATCATCAAGGCAATGAGAAGTAAAGAACCATGAGACTAATGTGAAATTTAGGTAATAGCAGGAAGCGATACACCTACGTTCACCGTTTCCCATAAACAGATGCGTATTGCCTAGAAACGGCAAAACCGGAGGCCCTTCGAATTTTGAGGCCATTTTGTAGAGGCGCCTTCTTCGGAAATGCCACATCATGATGTACAGTATTCCAATGCAAATAATACTAGTGATAATGATGGAGGCTACTGTAAGGGCCATCCTGTAAGTTTTCAATAATCTACACCAAACAATCGACAGTCTTAGTTGTTGCAGAAATTTTATTCACTAAACCGACAAATTTTCGCGCTCACTTTCTCGGAATTATTAAAACTTTATTCCAAACACTCGATAGGACAAGTTTTTTATGACTAAATCAGCCACTTAGTCGTCGTCCTATACCAATATTCCTATCAGTATAAATATTCATGAGATGTAAATGACGTAAGCCAACACATAAACTCGAGTAGAGGGGACAAGAATGTGTGAAAGGACTTTGGAACCACAGTATGATTATGATTACTAACCCGCAGGTTATATACGGTAAAGATTCGTGGATGCGGATCACTTTTTGATGCTCGACAATGAATTCACAATGAATTGAACACAGATTCATTCAACAAGTGATCCGCATCCACGAATCTTCACGGTATACGAAAACTGCCTCCAGTGACTGAAAAGTGATGTCAGGATTCCGGTATGGTACTCAAACTCGTTTCCGCTGAATCGTGGCGAGGCAAATCGATTTCTATTTCGTCACTCGATTGTCATTTTTATTCGATCCACTGGTTTCAGTGGGAGTTCCATTTTCAATCGACTATCTTCGATTGGGACAATATTATCCTCCAACAATCTATATTTTCGCAGAACTGTTACGGCTAACGTTTTCATCGACATTAAACCATGATTCATGCCTGAAAATAGGACAAATTTCAAGTTCCGGGATGAGTTCTGCTGGATGATTGTTGTGATAGTGCTCCACGAATTGTCCATGCTCAATCAATCAATCAGTTAGCTAGCTTGGTCAGGTTGACCAGAAGTTCTGCAATTCCACCAAATAACAAGACGTGAAATCAACTTTCCATCATCTTAGGCACCCACCCATGTGATGACCGGAAATACTGTAGAGACCTGACAATTAGGAGTTCCATTGGAATCATCGAAAGTTATTTTTTCCCCGAAACCAATACTTTACTCGTCGCTAATGCGATGAAAAGTAAAAAACCATGAGATTAATGTGAAATTTAGCTAGTAGCAAGGAGCGATACACCTACGTCCACCGTTTCCTATAAACAGATGCGCATTGCCTATAAACGGCAGAACCGGAGGTCCTTCGAATTTTGAGGCAAAATTGTGAAGACGTCGCCTTCGAAATTGCCAAATCGTAAAATGATGTATCCCATAGCATAAAGCAGCAGTGATAGCATAAAAAACAACTGCGAGAAACATTCGGTAACTAGTGAATTGACTTCCGTTACTGCAGAAATAGTCTAATCGATTTCGATAAATGTAATCAATAAACTTTCCCCCTAACTTCATCCGAATTCGTAATAATAGTTTGAAGACACTTGATACCGGCCTGTGCAAGGTGACTAAGCTTGCATCCGCTGCATCTGACCTGTTTATATCTAATCACCCGAATGAACACGTTGCATCGGAATCTTTTGATTCCTTCTACTAGATCGACAGTAGTTTTTCTTTTTCTTTTTCTAGTATTTAATCCCTTACGTATTACAGCACCGAGACGTTGCAGCAACATAACTTCGCAATATTGGCAATGTTGCGATGATATTGTGCAATAGGTTTGTTCGTCATAGCTACACCTTTTACACTTTCACCAGATTTTACACTTTTCAGTATAAATTCACACCTCTTATTGGGCGAGTGTAAAAAGTGTAAGAAAAGTGTAGAAAGTGTAAGTTAAGACGAACAAACCTAATGTTACTGCAATGTCTCAATGTCCGCTATTCATTGCATAACATTGCAATATTTCAAAACTTCTCTTTCCATACGTTTAGGTATGTTATCATATAAGTCTAATAAGTATGTGTGAATATCCAATTTTTAATGATACAACTACCAACAAAGCATTACCAGTTCGTTATGAAAAACGCCATCCGATCTGTTCGATCTAACCGGGATTTGAACCCAAGTCCGCTCGCATCGCTGTATTACTAGTCGTACGCTCTACCTACTACGCCAAACTACCCTATGGCAATTGGTCTCATATTTTCCTATTTTTTGAAACTTATGATCAAGGTGTCGAACTAAGAGCTATAATAACATTTCAATCGCACCGATCAGTATTATGATTGATCAGTGTCGAGGCCAGAACATGCCTGGAAAATGTTGTAAAAAATATGTGCGTAACGCGTACAAATTTATGCGATATTGCAAATTCAGTGATTTTATGTATGAAACATGCAATAATAAAACTACGTGACATAAATAAAGTTTTTAGAAAGGATATATTCCTGAAAGGTTACGAGGTCGATTTAGAGAACTTCGAAATGAAGAACACCATTGCTTGCGCTTGATTCGCTCTTTTTAGTCTTCTGATCGTTGAGGCTTGTTTTGGGGCCTTTGGAGTGATCCCACAGAAAATGTCGTGCATGTACTTTGTTCGTTGGATTCAGTACTCTACCTGAGAGGCACCTTATTTTTTGAGAATCATTAATTTTCAGCCTTCTTTTTGGGCTTTTCCGTCGCCAGCGTGTTTTTTCGGGTCGTTTTTTCTTTCGCTTGACTGTGTCTCTCCCTTTCCCCCCTGAAGATTGCGTCTATGGCAGATGAAAACTGAGGTTCGAAACTTTTCAATTTCCTAATGGTGAAAATTTCGCGTTTAAACACATCCGATTCCTAATTTTTCGAAAGAATTTCGAGTAGTGTATCGATGTAGGCATGCATATGCTGCTTCATACACGTCGCTATACAGCTCCTCTATACTAGCATTTTTAGGAATCAGAATAATTTTAAGTCGAAAAATGCTCCTGGTATCAGGAGAACATCTGACCCGAGGAGATAGCTGAAAAATTCTCGTGAATCGTACGCTTTTTTATATTTCGCTTCCTCGAAATTAAGAATCGCAGGAAGGCGAAAGCGAGAAATACCGAATCAATGAATTATTAAATGCATACAGAAAGATTATGGCTATGGTTTACACTCAGTCAAAGCCGACTCGACACACTCCAGGTTTCTCGTCTGTTTATTGCAGGCCCACCATCTGCATTTTTTCTCTGGTTGAATAGATTTGCTTTCGGAAGACATCGATTCGAAAAAAAAAAGAAAAGAGGATGGCCAGCCTGCAATAAACAGACGAAAAATCTAGAGTGTGCCGAGTTGGCTTTGACTGAGTGTAAACCATAGCCATAATCTCTCTGTATAAATAATAGTATACAGGGTGATTCTTTTTGCGCGCACCATTTGGTAAGGGTAGATTCCTTGTGAAATTCTAAGACTAATTTTCCTTTACCAAAAAGTCCTGGGTCTAATATTTTCCGGGCTACAGAAGGTCTTACTTGACCAATCACAGAGCTTACAGCTGCTCAAGTTAGGGCCGGGTCAAAAGTATAAGACTAGCAGTGCCCGTGGCGAGTCGATTTCCAGAGAAATAAAAATAAATGATTAAATCTAGTGATAAATTTTTTCACCATATGGCATTTGGGTTACAGTTATTGTCGCCAGGAGTCACCAGGAGTTGTTTTCGTACAACATACACTTTCATTATCTGTGACCAGGACAACCACTACGTTGGCTTCGTCCTCCGGGTACACCGCTACGTAGTTTTCGTCCTCCAGGTCGACCGCGCCGTAGTTTTCGTCATCCAGGTCCACTGTTACATAGTTTTCGTCCTCCAGGTCGACTGTACCGTAGTTTTCTCCGTCTAGTTCGACCGCACCGTAGTTTTCTCCATCTAGTTCGACCGCACCGTAGTTTTCGTCATCCAGGTCCACCGTTACATAGTTTAAACTACGGTGCGGTTGAACTAGACGAAGAAAACTAAGGTGCAGTCGACCTGGAGGGTGAAAACTATGTAATGGTGGACCTGGATGACGAAAACTACGGTGCGGTCGAACTAGACGAAGAGAACTACGGTGCAGTCGACCTGGATGAGGAAAACTACGGTGCGGTCGACCTGGAGGACAAGAACTACGTAGCTATGTACCTGGAGGACGAAAACTACGTAGCGGTGTACCCGGAGGACGAAGCCAACGTAGTGGTTGTCCTGGTCACAGATAATGAAAGTGTATGTTGTACGAAAACAACTCCTGGTAACTCCTGGCGACAATAACTGTAACCCAAATGCCATATGGTGAAAAAATTTATCACTAGATTTAATCATTTATTTTTATTTCACTGGAAATCGACTCGCCACGGGCACTGCTAGTCTTATACTTTTGACCCGGCCCTAACTTGAGCAGCTGTAAGCTCTGTGATTGGTCAAGTAAGACCTTCTGTAGCCTGGAAAATATTAGACCCAGGACTTTTTGGTAAAGGAAAATTAGTCTTAGAATTTCACAAGGAATCTACCCTTATCAAATGGTGCGCGCAAAAAGAATCACCCTGTATAACATAGGAATTTATTGTTGCAACAATGATAGAATATTACATAAGACAATGCTCATCGTGACCTTCATGTAACAATTTGTAGTTATTTCTTAAAAATAAAGGTCCACCCATCGTAAACGATCGACGTTCTTGATGTGCTTCCTGGGATACAATTAAGAAGGTTCGGAATAATTCTACAAAATATCTCGCTGACGCAACCCCCATGCATATGCGTTGGCGCTACGGAGGCTGGGGCAGGCCTATGGAGACTGTATGTTAGGAGACCGATCTCTGTAATACGAAAGTGGTTCAAGTTCTGTCGCTTTGTATACATACATATACGATAGTCTAAAGTTCGACGCGCCTCTAGCGGCAGCCAGGAGTAGTATTCTCCACGTGCATAATGTATCGCAAGTACCGGTTTTAAAAATTCAAAATTCAAGGGTAATTATTTATCGATCAGAAAAAGATGAAATAAATCTATAAAAAATAAATCATAATAATAATAATGATAATAATGATAATAATAATAATAATATATTAATATATATAATCTATTTTATTCCCGACTCAACCGTAAAGACCACTTTATTGACCTGAAAAGCGGGACAAAAGTGGCATTTGATTCCCTAGTATACTTTTTGTCCCGCAGATTCACTCCTGCGGGAAGAAAAGTAAATTTGCGGGAGAAAAAATACTTTTTCTTTCAAATTTACTTTTTCTCCCGCAAACGCAGTTTTCAGTCTAACTTATTTTCTATCTTTCCTTTTCAATGTTAAACTGTTTCTCTATATATTACTATAAATTTTCAATAAATTTCAGTTTTTAGACTTATAAAATAATCACACTTAAACATTAAGAAAGAAATCATAATGATTTTTTTTTTAACAACAAATGCTTTCATTTATTTGAAATATTGGATATTATTAATAATACTACTCTTTTACAATAAAAGAATAACTAAAGAAAAATATGACAAAAAAAATGATACAATATAAGTGATATGTATAAGTTCTAAAAGCAGTATTGTTGTAACATATATTAACGTTTCAAGTTGATGAATAGAACGAAAATGAATTCCATTTTTTTTTCTATTGAAATTTCTAATCTTGTTTTCAGTCGGGGGGGGCTTCGCCGCCCCCCCCCCCCCCCCCCCCCCCCCCCCGAAACCCCCCACGGGGGCTTCGCCCTCGACCCCGCCGCCACGCACAGTGATCTGCCAAGAGTCGTCTGTTCCGAGGTCATTGAAATCTTCCGTCACTTTTTCGAATCACCCGTTTCATTTATGTGTAGAGCAAAGTATCGTGTGAATCACGAGAGGATTAATAACATTGCCATCCTGACAGAATACTCATATTCGACTACTACACTCACAGACCATACAGTCAAATAAAAATTTGAACTGCTACACTCCGCTCCGTGAGTCCCACTTTTCAAGTCAATAAAGTGGCCACGATTCAGTCGAAAATAAAGTCCTTTATTTAATTATTAATTTTACCCAATAGCGGTTCCCATGACGACCTGAGCCTTCACTTAGCGCCACTAGAGGCGCAGCGAACTTTAGGGTACCTGTAGCTATAGATATACAGCGGCAAAAACGGGGACGTTTTTTCAGGGGTGGGGATGACTTAGTTCGGTCTCTTAACATACAGTCTCCATAGGCAGGTCACTGATCACACAACAGTTGCCCGTACGATAGGTTAGTGCCATCTAGCGATTGAATAGACGAACTACTTCAATGCCACAACGATTGCTACGCCTCATAGTATGCGATCATGAGCTAGAATCACAGTAACGTAATGCGGGCTCTATACAATTAGGCGCAAAAAAAAAATATTTTTTTTCCTAACTAGGATAAGGTATTCTCATCGGACTTTGGTGATAGAAACTGATAATTTTCAATTGAAATCAATTTGTCATAATAAAATGAATAATAAAGACAAAGGAAAAGTAATAACAATCACTTGATGCTTAGATCTCGTTTATTTCAAAGTATATGTCATCCAATAATTTCTAGACTATTTCAATCTTGCATAAAACCCGCAAGACTGGATAGACTAAATTGCTAGAAAATAAACAATGCAACGATACGAATCATCGATGTTATTCCACAATATTAGTTTATTGAAGAATTACCTTAATTTGTTTTTTTCTTTTATTAGAACTTTAATTCATTGTTTCTCTAAAGAAACGAGCGATTAAAGCCTATTTCAAATACCAAGCAATTAAAGGAAATTAAATGCATGCAACTATATCTATGTACAGTTCTTTTCTAATTTATATTTAATTAAATTATAAATTGAAACTGCTGCTACAGCTTTATCTAAGCTTAGAGCCTATAATGATATAATTTAAACAATAATTAATTATTAAATATAAACTACAAGATATGAAGCTGACGAAATGCATATACATAATATAGAAATTTAATTTCTCACTTCTGTTTGTTAATTATTTTTTTATTTTTATTGTTTTTTCAGAGAATAGAAATGCCCGAGATTTTATTGATTTCACCACACGAACCGAGTCAGGAATTAAAGAGTAGAATAGTAACATTGAAATTCACGTTTACTAATTAAAGAAATAATATACATAACAAGAATAATAATAGTATTGACGAAGATAGAAAGTTTCGTTTGTTGTTTGCTGTTCTTCTCATCAAATTTATAATAGGTATGTATACCGTGAGTATTCGTGGAAACGCTTTATAGGACGCCTGCATATACGCAACTCAAAAATCATGCAATTAGGTTCTATTTCGCATATTGCGTACCCATTGGCTACGTGGGAGCAAAACCTAATCGCTTGATGTTTGAGTTGCCTGTATGCACACGTCCTATGAAACGTTTCCACGAATACTCACGGTATATACTTTCACCGAAAATCATAAAGGCATGGTTTTATAGGCATAGCAATGAGTGTCTAATTATGGATAGAATAATAGAGGAAATAATAACAATAGTAATAATGATTATTGAAATAGAAATAGACCACAAGTGCACCAGAAAGAATATACTTTATTGCGAACATATTCCTGTTATTATCACCACTCTCTCTCTCTCTCTCTCTCTTTCTTTCTTTCTCTCTCTTATCCATTCTTACAGTAAATTATTTCTCAAATATATTCAATAGCTAGCTAGAATTAAATGCAGCTCACATAACATATGTATGCATACCTATGTATGTTTATGTATTTGTATTTCTTGTCGTTAGATCGTTTTTATTTTATTTTATTTTTTGTTTTCGCAATTTTTTTCTTTTTCTTTTTCTTTTCTATCCGTTTACGAGGAATCAATTAAGTTATTACTGTTCGATCAATGTATACTACAACTGTCATAAATAATGTTTCCTTTCTTTTTCATTTTTCTTTTTTTTTCTTTTGCTTTGAGTCTAGAACGTAATATTTGCCTACTGAAAAAAAAAAAAAAAATCACGCACTATCATATCTTATACGATGCGTATAGTATAGGCCATTTAGTTATAATCATAATTACATATTTTTTACTCTTATTGTGACAAAGCTTAGAATTTTTTTTTTCTTTTTTTTTCTTCTTTTTCTCTTTTTTATTTATTTATTTATTTATTTGGACCAATGAAAAAATAAACCAACGTCCCAAAACCAGCTGCGTTAGTTATTTTTTTTTTTTTTTATATAATATCAATCATTTTCCAACGACCGAAAGGTTTCTTGGCAAAATTTCGTAAAATTATTTAACGGATAGTTAATGTTTTTCTTTCGCGCTGTTTTTTTTTCTTCTTTGTTTTTTTTATGTTCGATTTTTATTCATAGAATCGTAATCATCCGCTAAATATAATTTAGAAATATGTATTTGGGACGCGAGTATATAGCGTAATACTTTTCTCATTTTTTAAAAATCTTTTTTCTACTTCTACTTCTTCTTCTTCTTCTTCTTTGCATAAGAAAGTAAGAAAAAGCAGAAGAAGAAAAGGGATTCATTAAATCGCGTTACACCAAATATGCAATGTACCTAACATATGTAATAAGAATAAGTAAAACATCGCAAAGCTAAATTTAAACGTTTCTAAAATGTAAATCGATGTTATTATTCACTTTTTATCCTCTTCTTCTCATTTTTCTTTTTATTCTTATTCTTATTCTCATTCTTCTTATACTTCTTATTCTTCTTCTTCTTCTCCTTTTTTTTCATCATCATCACCGTCTCAGTTTTCTTTTTCTCTTCTTCTTTTATCTCCAGTAATTTCATAATATAATTGAAATCGTTTTATAGTAAAGAATTATTTAAAAGGCCGTTTTCTTTCCACGTAGAAGTGAGAGGGTGGTATATTGTAAAGAAAATTTTTTACCCACTGGGGACATGCGATTTCAAAAATTAGGAAACCAAAATAAAATCAAATAAAATCAAATAAACTGAGCCGATATAAGAAAATAGAAGAGACATTTCTTTTTTTCTCTCACTCTCACTTTCCAGTCATTCGAAAATAAGAATTACAGAAAACCTTCTCCCTATATATGGGGCATTCCACGCCAACTGGACTAGTGTTAAACCCCAGCCATTTCAAAATCAAAGTGGAATGCCCTATATATACTAAACACCCACATAATACGAAGGCGATTCAATCATAATTACATATGTTGTATTCATAATTCTATCGCTAATGTTAAAATTTTCATTAATGAAGATATTATATATATCTCAGCGAATGAAAATCACCACGATATGGATATTACTATTAGATTTTTCATTGATTTTTTGTTATTTTCAATTTTTATTTTCGATTTAAAACGACCTCGTATTAGTGATTAATTAGGTAAGTCCACCAAACACCCCGCTACCATTAGTTTTATCCAACCGAATGTAAATATAGCGAAGAAATATAAATTCAGAAAAAATTCAGAATACATAAACAATTTCTAACTAAGTAAACAACAGGAAAAAGAAAACGAATTAGGTAATAATAATAAGAATTAAAAATGATGATGATGACGATAATAGTAATATTAATGATAATAATAATAATAAAAATTGCATTTTGAAGAGTTGGAAGTGTTAGAAGGAAATCTTTTTTTTTTTTGCTCCAGATAGAAAATATATACAAGTAATATGATAAGAGATAATGAAAAGAAAAACTAAAAACTAAAAAAAGCAAGAATTAAAATGATCTTGCGCTCTTTTTTCTCTATAATTCAATGTTTTTATATTATTGAAGCTGTTTGTTTTACTTATATATTTGTTTGTGTCCTCTATCCTTCCCACCTGCCTAAACAATTATTATACTATATTATAGAAATTTCATTCGATCGATAATATAATATAATATAATATAATATAGTATGTATGTATACGATGAATAACGCAGCGCAGTATATGATCATTGTCATATAATATGATATTGTAATGGATCCATCGTAGCTCTAAAAATTACATATTTCTTTTATATTCAATATAATATTAATTATATATATTATAATATATATACATATGGGGCATTCCACGCCAACTCGACCAGTGTTAAGCCCTGACCATCTCGAAATCATTTCAAATTTTTTTTTCTACATTCTACTGAGTGAAAAATGCGTCCAGAATTTTTTCTAGATTTTTCGATTCAGCTGTTTATTTTCTATAACTTTTCGAACTTGATTGAGAAAGCTGATTTTCAAAAATCTGAAAAAATTCTCAAAAATCGAGTGGATGACATTTAACAGTTCCCCGTTTTCAAAAATACGTAAAGATTTTTTGTCCATTTTCCATTTCACTAAATTCGGAATTTGGAAATTTTTAAAACTGAAATTGACCGTGTAAAAGATAAATTTGGGTCAAATCGTACGGGAGAAATCGTATGAGTGGGAATCCGTAAGGATCAAATCATAAGCTTCGGTTTTTATTTTTCAGTTTTCAAAATTTCCAAATCCTGAATTAAGTGAAAGAAAAAAAATTCTTTCCACATTTTTGAAAACGTGGGCCTGTTCTATGTCATCTACTGGATTTTCGCGAATTTTTTCAGATTTTTGAAAATCGACTTTCTCAGTCGACTTCAAAAAGTTATAAAGATGAAATGATTTCGAAATGGTCGGGGTTTAACGCTGGTCGAGTTAGCGTGGAGTGCCTATATATACTATAATATTAACTATTAGAATACAGAATAGATTGCAATTACCATAATATATTATTCAATAAAACAATTATTATCATTATTATTAATTATTAATTATTAATTATTATTATCGTAATCCGATAGCGTTTAACATTCACTTGTGTATTTCTCTATATCTCTTCCTCTCTCTCTCTCCCTCCCTCCCTCTCCTTCACCCTGGATTTTTTATTTCGTATTTAAAATTTTTTTCTTTTTCTTTTTGTTCTCTGTTCATTCTTTGTAGTTGTTATTCATTTAAATTTGCTTTTGTATGTTTTGTATAGGTATATCTTCGTAGTATTGAAAACAATTAGGTATAATTAATTTGAGGCAATCTATCAACTTAGTATCACAACTATGATAAATCGTTATTTATATCGTAATAATCGTTCAATGCATTTCTATTATATTTATACTATATACGGGGAATTCCACGTCAACTCGACAAACCAAAACCATTGACCCTCTTCGATTATTTCAGCAATTTTTCATACGGTAGCTCTCAGTTCGAAACGCTTCTCTGATTTTTTTCAAATTTTTTCATCCAACCGTTTTTGAGTTTTGAATTTTCGAAAACTCGAAACAGCGCCGTAATCGATTTTATTGAATAAATTCTCTAAAATACTATGGCCAACGGCGAACATTTTTTGGTTATGAAAAAAAGTGGAACAACTGTTGGTTCTATTTTTTTTCTATTTTTTTTGTCAACACGAAAAATTTCCCTTCCAAAACTTCGATTGATGATTTATTTTACATAGGAAACAGCGAAGGGATACGAAAATTTTATTTAATTAAATATAATACATTCATTTCAAGAATTTCACGTGAATGATAACGTTTGTCTATCGGAACTAATTGAATAATAAATTCAATTGATTGCGCGAAAAAAACATCATTATACATTGTATAATTCTGCAAGCAAACGGCAGAGTTATTACAAAACTATTTTCCGGACAGAAAGAAAGTAAACTACATTTTATTGAGAAAAAAGATTGTTCCTGAAAAGAGTGTATGAGAAAAAATTATTCACATCAAAAATTAATTAACACAATTTTGTTTCATCAATGAACTGATTTTCGTATATTTTCGCTGTTTCCTATGTAAAATAGATTATCAATCGAAGTTTTGGAAGGAAAATTTTTCGTGATGACAAAAAAAAAATAGAAAAAAATAGAACCAACAGTTGTTCCACTTGTTTTCATAACCGAAAAATGTTCGTCATAGTATTTTAGAGAATTTATTCAATAAAATCGATTACGGCGCTGTTTCGAGTTTTAGAAAATTCAAAACTCAAAAACGGTTAGATGAAAAAATTTGAAAAAATCAGAGAAGCGTTTCGAACTGAGAGCTACCGTATGAAAAATTGCTGAAATAATCGAAGAGGGTCAATGGTTTTGGTTTGTCGAGTTGACGTGGAATTTTCCATACGTATAATAATAATAATAATAATAATAATAACTATGTACTATATGTATGATAAAAATTACCTCAGAAATGTAAAGAAAATTATTTAATCAATTAATTAATTGATTTGCTTCTTATTATATTGTTGTTTTCGTTTCTTGTTGCTTTTCTGTTTCATTTCATTTCATTTCATTTCATCTCATCTCATTTCAATGGGTATAATAATATACACGATATAATCTCCTGTACAAAGAAAGCTTATAATGTTTAACACATTATTCTTAATAATTATAATATAATATATACCTATTTCGAATATAACTGTATATAATTATGTATATTGTATAATATGAATAATCGTCCTCGTCATCGTCATCGTCGTCATCTTTGTATTAATCATTATCATTATCATTATCATTATTATTAATTTAAATTTATTTTTAATAGCGTGATAAAAAATAAAATAGTAATAGTAGTAGGAGTAGTAGTATAATAGTTATAGTATATTATTTATGTAATTAATAAAAAGAAAAGAATGACAAAGAACGAATTATTTCATCGTTCGGCTACTGTGCATTATTTAAATTGGAAAAAAAAAAAAACAAAAAAAAAAAAAATAGAAGCTGCCACTCTACCTGCCTGCCTGCCTGCCTGCCTTCTTATCCACCTCCTTCTCATTCTCATCTTCATTTATTTACTACAATTAATCATTTCTCATCATTATCGTAAGAATATATATTTCTTTTTCTTTCACCAAAGCCGCTGCCTTTTGACAGCAATATTATTTGAATAATTTGACAAATTTGAAAAAAAAAATAAGTAAATAAAAAAAAATCAGTTCAAGCTTTTGGCAAAGAATGAAAATCAAAGCCGTTAAGAAGAATTTTACACATTCTATCGAAGGGGTATTTCTCTTAACGATAGTTAGTTTTTTTTTTCCTTTTTTTTCTTTTTTTTTATTTAATCCATTTAATCACGACGCGAGAGGCTGATAATATTACACATTGATAATAATTAACAATCAAGCATATTAGGTATACAAGCCAAATATGTAGCTATAAATCAATATATATATATATATATATATATATATATATATATATATATATATATATATATATATATATATATATATATATGTATATATATATATATATATATATTTATAATATATATGTATACGAGGTAGACAGGTGGGCAGTTTAGCTATATTATGTATTAGCTATTTTAAAGCCATTTAGAAATAGCCATTTCCCTCTCATTGTCGATATTTCAATATAAAGACGATTTTTTTTTCTTTTTTTTTTTTTAACTTAGTTCTAACATTATCATCGTGGATAAAAGAAAAGAAGCTTATGCCATTTATTAGTTAAAATTTTTTTTGCCGGTCTTAGAACACCCTTTTTTAAAAATAAAACAAAAAAAAAGAAAAGGAAAAGACATATATCAATTTCTTTTTTTTTTTCCATTATGCGATAGATCGAGGAGTAAAGAGTGCTTTTAAAAGTCTGCTAGTTGAAAAACGGGCAGATTATGTTTAATTAATTTTTCGTTCAATCAATTAACTAATTAATTAATTAATTAATTATTTATTATTAGGCAACTTTGCGTGTCTCTATATTATTTTTTTTTATTTTTGTATTTTTTTTTCGTATTTTTTTCACATTTCTCTCTTCTTTTCTTCTTTTCTCATTCATCTTCGATAAACGAAGAAAAAAAAAAAAAACAATTCTGCAATTTAGAGGAGCGTATTATAATAATTATGCGAGATATCACAATATCTGATCGTTATATCGGAAATTGTTATTCAACTATGCATGCTATACCGACACGGGTTGAATTATAGAGTTCCTTTTCTCTGTTTTTTTTTCACATTTTTTTGATTTTTATCAATTGTTATCTATTTATAAGAAAAAAGAAAGATAAACTGTTTACGTTGCATGTAGTAGTTACCTCGTTGTTTAATTTAATAAATTACTGAGTTAATTATTATTAATTTTTTTTTATAAGAAAAGAAAAGAAAAGAAGTGAAATGAAAAGAAGAGGAGAGAAAAATAAGAAAAGGAACGAAAAAAAAGAAAAAGAAAAGAAAATGTAATTTCAGATTATTAATATCGCGCAACACTTATCAACAAATAAAGGTAAAAACATTAACAATAGAATATAGTATAGTATAGTATAGTATAGTATAGTATAGTATAGTATTATAGTATAGTTTCCTTGAAAGACGTAATGTGATGGCAGTCTTCGAGTCCTGGAAAAATTCTGTTGTGTGATTGTTGTTGCTTTCTTGTTGATGTTTTTCTTTGCGGAGGAGGGGCGTTAGATATAGGTAGGTAGATAGTTAGATATATTCGATATTAGTTTTTGTTTTGTTTTTTTTTTTTTCTTACTTTTTGTTCGATTATCAATTCTTACTACAATATTAACTCCTTTTAATTATTTATCTTCAGTTTCACTTTTATTTATAATTATAATTATAATTTGTGTTGTGGCAGTATCTGGAATCAGATCAACATAATATCAAGTTTTTAAAAGCTGATTCAGGTAATAATAATCAATTATTTATTAACAATGTGAAAAAATGGAGAGAAAGGAACCTCCGGCATCTATAGCAAAAGAAATTGAGCGTTGGCTTAATATTCTCTATAATCTATTGAACACCAGCTATCATTTATAATATCGATTGAAAAAACCATGCCTAAACTTTTCATCATTTCTATATCGTAAATCAAACTGTCATTGCGCTCACCTCTGTTTCAACTACCTACGCCTCGACGGTCTTCTTCTTCTCCTTTTTCTTCTTCAAAAACGATGGCGTCCTAAGTCCCTTCTTCTTCTTCTTTTCTTTCTTAGGTGATTCCTCGCTATGGCTCACATCCTGCGACATGGAACCCTTAACACGGAAGGTCCCAACGGTAACCATCAACCAACATGCTCATGCATTTCAATAATACGCTATTAATCATCCCTAATAGGGAAGTTGCCCTGATTCGTTAACATCGTATTATTTTCCACAATAAATGAATAGAATTATTTCAAAGAACTTAGCAGCTTCCCTGTTATTCATATTTCTCTGTATCTATATCTTTCCTCTTTTATTATCATCATTATTATTATTCATGCAAGCGGCGCAAACAGCAAACTACCCTTTGCTATGCGCTAACGAATCGACTAGGTATATTAAACATTTGATAAAGATGAAACCATACTAAGAATTGATATAAATTATGAAAATTGTAATCAGTCTTTCATTTTTGTTTATCAAAATCCAAATTCTAGTTGTATAATTTATTTAGAATATTTATTTGAACAACTTCTACGAACCTCCTTGCTGCTTTGGGAAAAGGTGCTGTGATGTGCGTCCGAATGGTCACCATTCACCGTATTCTCTCCTGAAACATAGAGCCTCGATTAATTATTGACTAGAAATTTTTTCTCCTCATTTCTCAACGTGACAAAGATAAACCCCACATGGTTGTTAATATTGTTAGATAAATGAATGAATACGGTGAAAATTTAAATACTATGGTGCAACGGATGCAACGTACAGCAATAAGTGATGATAATAATAGAAACACACATCTTACCTTCGAAGATTCAGTTATTATTCGATAACTTATACGTTGATCTATTATTTCTGATTAGAAACTTAAATTTGTAAATAAAATGAGAAACTGGTGCAGAAGAAAAGGAGCTTGTTACATATCCATATGCCGATAACCGTTAACAGTTTAATTATTGTTAGTTTTATAGCATACTCGACTTTCGAGTCTCGCCATATCCGTAAAATGAAATAAAATTTAAACGTTAGTTTAAAATTAGAAGCAAGATTGGTTTTTAATGCTGGCGGATTGAGACGAGACCCTTTCTTCTACTATTATGTGCGATATGTGCTTTTATATATAAGTAATATAATTTATTATCATAAAATGCAATAGCGAATAATAAGCAAAACGTTAACAATGTTTAATAGCAATGTACAAGGAATGAAAATTTAGGAGGTAAAACGTAATGGCAATATTTATGCTCTATTGATCGATTGATTTATTGGTAAAAACTAAAATAAAGGAATAACTGAACTTGAAATAATAATGATAATAAAAAGAAGAAGAAAAATAAAAAGGATTGCCATTACATTTGTATACAATGCTTAAACCTTACTATTTTAAACTTAATTTAACATATATTATCTATTCTTGTTTCTAAGAATACAAAATAGACAATTTTAAGTATCCACCAATGTCTAACTTTCTCACAATTAGTCTAAGATCGCCTTCTTCGCTCCTAGTTAAGCTAAAATATCCCATATCCTATCGTATACACCTTAAGCTTTAAGAACTTGAGAATTTTACGCCTCGTGACTAGTTCAATGAACACAATCAGCCTTATCAGTTACTATTTGTACTTTACGTCTCTCTCCTCCAGCTTTTTATCGCCTAATCTGAACTAATCGACTACTTACGGGATTCGGTTAGGTCGGAAGCTACCTCGCCGACAATATCATCGTTAAGATTAATCTCAGAAATAACTCTGTAAAGAGTAGTATCTTCGTATCGAGGCGGTAGATCAATCGGCTCAGACTCAATCCTGTCTATATCTAATTCTGTGCAAAATTTATCGCACTCTACCTCAGAGCATGTACAATGTATTTCAATCTCCGTTCGATTGCTACCAGCGAGTGCCTCTTCGAGTTTCATAAACTCCTTAGTATCGTAAGAATACACCATGCAATCTTGAGGCTCATTTTGTTCACTCGAATTCGATATCAGAGAAGATTCTAGCCGGCTTTCTTCCCCGTTTTCGCTTTCTCTAGTCTCCTCAATCCCAGAACTTCTGACTGGTTTAAATTTCGGGAATAACAAATCTCCGGACACATCTGCCATGTTAGCAGTCGTGTCGAAGCAGTTTTCGTCGTTCGATAATCGGGCGTCCGAAGAAGACGAAGAAGAGATACGATCGGCTGCTTTACAAGCCTCATCAATGTTCGTCGATATGTCTGCGCTGTAAGTTATGTCTACAAGATTTGACTGCTTGTGCTCGTCGCTTTCTATTGAGCTCACTGTATCCAGACTGTTTATGCTCGTATCTGAAAGGGTGTAAGTTCTATCCAGTTTATCATCAGCGACGTAAATGATTTCCAGATCACTGTCAATGTCTTTATGAACTTTGGGACTGTTCTCAGCCGTATTTTGAATGGATTGAAACGCTGTAGAGTTACTATCGTCTTTACAGGAGTAGAAGTCGACTGTGTTTACCGATTCTAAACTGACCGCCGAATGATCGGGAGATTTTAGGCACGGTTTATCCTCCTCGGAAGCCTCCCCAATGTACTCGAACCAGGGGGCTATGAGGATTTCGGAGTCTGATAGAAAGTCTAGACAGTCGGATTGGCTCTTGAAATTCACTACCTGTGAAGGGGGGGACTTTTTGTGGCCGGAATTGTCCAAGATTTCATTTGAGTCCTCGAAAATTGGGGGCAGATGTCCAGGGGACATGAAATCTAACGAAATTCCTCCCACGCAACATCTGCACTCAGAGTTTTTATCAAGAAATACACCTTTTTCAGTACCCTGACGAGTCTGGATTAAAAAATTCAACTCTAACGATTCCACGGTTGAACTGGGCTTGGCGATGGTACAAAACTCGAGAATAGCTTCGCCCAGAGTATCTTGGTCTGTTATATCAGACTCGGTATTCTCAAGGGACGATGTCGCATTCTTACTATCAACATAAGTTCGCTCTGCATCTGAATCGGAGCCCTTTTCGTCGTCAGCGTCTATAGGCTCGTACTTTTTGAATCTAATAAACGAACAATCGTCACAATCTAATGGAGAAGGACAGAGTTTACAGCCGGAATTACATTCCCCGTCATTATTCATTTCTGCCTCGATACTTACTGCATTTTTAAACTCATCAAGGTCCGATAATAAAGCTCTGCTGTGATTTGGGGATGAGAAGCTCTCCAGAGTTATAAAAAAGCGTTCATCGCTGCTTTGAAATTGACTCGAGTTACTTCCGGCAAGGCTTTCCTGTCCCACGGACCTAAACGACTCATCAAAAGTTTGGAAACTCCGGCTGACGTCAATTTCAGCTTCTTTAGTGTGAGAATTTTCTCGTTCAACTCGCTGGACGAGATCGAGCTCTTCATCTATGTCGATTATTGTGATAACTTCAATGTTTTTTTCTTTAAAATTGGTCTCATTTTCCCTATTCAGCGTTTTGAAGTTATTCTGCATTTCCTTAAGCTCTGTGTTTGTGCATTCCTTAGCCTTTTTAAGAATACAAAAATCCGGGGAAGAGTGAGCGGGACCTTTACTCGAATCAGTCTTGTCTATGACATGGTGAACTATTTCATCAATGACAATTACTTCTTCGGTATCTATATCGTCTGAAAAACCAGCCCTATCTTCATCGTAACAGGGAAGATCGCAGACCAAACTATTAGCGATATCTTTAGCGATACCAAGGGCGTTTAGTTTGTCTTGAACTACATCATAGACCGTCTCTTCTCCTAAATTTTGGTCAAATTTCAAGCACGATATATCGTAAAGTATTTCGTCAATAAAGTTAGATGCATGAGTGTACATCTCTATGTCTCCAAGATCAGCGATTATCTGATTAACCCCGGTTTTTATATCTCGATTAAAAGACTCTCCGTCATTTTCGCGCAATTCTTTCACCGTCGAATACGGCAACTCAAGAATGTCCGATCCTTGATCAGAGCCGTCAAAACTCTCCATAGAATTGTCCATCAAATCTATGTCGTTTGACATAACGGTATCCTTCTTATCAGTCGCCAAATCCACCCAAATGAATTCGGTATCTTCGTCGTGAACACTGTCTTCCGTATTGCAACTATCTAGCCGCCTAAGCCCCCCGTTGTCAAAACTTTCTTCCAACATATCAGCTGATTTCTTTCTACTGAATCTATGCTCAAGGTCTGTATCATCGCTCGTCGGTGTCAGACTGTATATAAGGCTCATGTTTGTAGAGTCTAAATAATACTTTGAAGATATATCACTTTCAGGAAGAACACTGAGCAACATTTTCGTCGGAGTTAAGTCAATCTTCATGCTGTTTATTACTTCTGTTACACTGTCCAGTCTTGCGTAGTTTCTGGTACGAGGAGGGGTCGTAGGATCACTCGGGAAATGGCCCTTAGTCTTGTGTACAATCTCTGGCTCTGAAGATTGCCGTTCCGGATTGTTATTGACTAAATCTTCGTCCTCTAAATCGAGTGATACTTTATTAACGCCGGTGTCCTGTTCGTTCAGATTCTCAGCAAGGTTTACACTCTGTGAATCAGAGTCGTTATCATTTGGAAAGTTATTAGAGTTTAAGTTGCCGTTAATTTCCCCAATTTCTTGATCTGAGGGACTAAAGTTTCCATTTTCATCGGAAACGTTTTTAAGATTCTGTTCAGAAACTTCAGATTCTCTAAATTTTGTCTCTAGACTCGGTTTACTCTCAGGAATATCAGTCTTTTCGTCACTTCCCAAACAGAGTGTGTAAATTTCGTTAACATTCTTTAGAATAGCTCCGACAATAACAGGCTTATTATCATTGATGTCAACAACTTTTTGAAACACAATTTCCCGGTCTTTATTATCGCCTTTTGAAACGCTATAATCCTTCATAACATCCGTAGAGACGCTTACAAATTGGTTCAATTTCGTATCTTTGTTGTGCCTAGAAGAAAAGCCCGATTCCCTGTTCATCAAGCAACTAGATAAATCGCTGAACCCCTTTTCCCCTTTACAATCATCAACGGAGTAAATTTCGTTCCGATTATTATCTACCTGAGAATTTTGAAGCTGTAAGGATTTAGAGGGAGGATAATTGTTCAAAAAAGCGTTTCTTAAAGCGATGTAAGGTTTAGGCTTTGGCGGTACAGGCGGTGGTAGTTTAATCTTAATGTTATTGCGCTCTAGCTTTTTGTTCTTAGACGAATACAGTATCTCAGTTATCAGTGGGGTCATGCGAGGTGCAATGGTTCTGCTTCTAGCGACTTCTAAGTGGATTTTGTCGTATTTTTCATTTGGCCAGCCAAAGCTGTTACCGCTGCTGACGCTGCTCGAGTTGCTGGATAGACAATCTGTAACCATTGTCCAAACAACTCAGATCTTACTCTATTCTGTAGTATTTAGTCCGTAATTCAGTGAAAGATATCTCCTAAGCTAATATTTTCAGATGAATGTGTTAGTAATTGACATTAACCGTATTTAAAGCAACAATTATGACCAGGAAGTGACATAGACATGCAGCTTATGATCTTTCAATCTCTAAAAGGGTAAGCCTACCTCGTCTGTTGAGATCATTCCTTGGATCGGCCGATGCACGTCGCATTTCGTTAAGGAACTCTGATGTTGCGTCCACTGCCATTCAAAAACAAGACAACACATGCGATTTCAAAAACTTTTCAACATATTTACAGACTTGGTAAACAACTACGGGATATATATTGGAATAACGGTAGTTAAACAGTTCCTCGAATTGATTTCAGGGATATTCTCCAAGGATTTGACCGATTTTGTAGAGTTTTCATAGATTTTATTAACATCTTAGGATCTGAAGGGATTCTAATGGGCATCTAACTAGCTCCTAAAGAATTGCAATCCGATGATTAGCGACAAGGAATTGAAGTTTGGTGATAAAAATGGGCAATTTCTAATTCCCCTTAATTTATAAATTAATTAGTTTGAAATATAGATCATACTACAGAATGAAATCGCATATAAAAGCGAAGATTCTATCCGATTATCATTGGTCTAATCAATACCACGTTACCTGATGCTCTTTGTTGAATAACAGTTTGAGATTGTTGCTGTACTTGCTGAATCAGTGCCTGTTGTACTATAGGACTATCCACGACTACCGGACCTGCTGTCGGTTCTGTGTCACAAACCATCACATGCTCATGCACTAAGTTACATCATGCGTATAACAAAATCGCTAAATACCATGCCGGTTCAAAAGTATCCAATTATCACAAAGACTCGATGTTTTTTATGTGAAAAAACCTGATCTTGGCTGAAATGATATCCTCGCTGGGATCAATCTTGAAGAAAACTCAATTTTTGGGGATTTCTTGAAAACCTGCCTCCAAAAGGATATCATATTCGGAAAGATAAGACTTTACTGCATAAAAAACACATCGGGTTCCTCTTTTTTTCCAGTCTTATAGATATTAGGGTCTATCGACAGAGTTGCCTCTACACATTGGAAATAACAAATAATTTCCTAGCGTGCAATGTGCCGAATATGATAATAGTAACTCTAGAATACTCGTCGTCAGATGATCAAATATTAATATTAAGGTGCTTGGCTATGCAATTCCACCAGACCTGAAAGCATTGGGAAAAAAGGTGCTATTAAATGGAATATCTCTGCCTGGGCACCGAAATCAATGAAACAAAATACGTTGCGCATTTCTATGTGCGACTCCGAACACGTAGGGCCCAAAAAATGTTTTTTTTACGCAAAAATAGAGAAGATATCCATGTAAAGCGGTTTTGAAACTTTTTACAACGTTTTGAAACGGTTTTGAAAGGTTTTACATGGATATCTTCTCTATTTTTGCGTAAAAAAAAACATTTTTTGGGCCCTACGTGTTCGGAATCGCACATAGAATTGCGCGACGTTTTTGTTTCATCAATTTCGGTGCCCAGGCAGAGATATTCCATTTAATAGAACCTTTTTTCTCAATGTTTTTAGGTCTGGTGGAATTGCGTAGGCAAGCACCTTAATCGAACCCTGAAATTCTACAGCTGATATATAGCCATTCAGTGTTTCTGAAAGATAGCATGCATTTAGAGAGACGGTTTCATCTACAAAGTATAGACCCTGGGACTTACTGTTCGGAATAACTGAGCATGATAAAATGTTCTTTGAATAAACGTGGATCTTCTGATAGTTTGAAAATAAACATAGTATAAAACATAAAAATCGCGACAAACTCACCGTCGCTGAGAACAACCTCTGGCTGACTCGGCAATGGTACCTGCTTCGTTTCTATTCGTAATACTCTCGGTTCTGCATAAATATAGAATAAAAAAATGTACATTAATTTCCATAAATCAAATTAACTAACGCATGAGTTTTTCATTGACCAACTCACCGTCTCGGCTCTCCTCCTCTGTCTCCGATGTAACAGAGACAGGTGATTGGATGGGGCTTTTGGCAGTGCTAGATTCGTGTGTCGCACGACTTACGTTGAAAGATGACAAGGCCTCGGATTCTGATTGGGATTCGTCGTCTGAGAACAAGAACAAGAAATGATAAGCTAGAATAGAATACAATGCGATACGATACAGTGTTTCTTGGAGACATTAAAGGACACGGATGATATGGCATTTTATTACTCACAAGGATCTCCCTTCTGTTTACGTTCAACATCCTTTTTGTACTGGTCGAGTTCCTGGTCGGTAATAGCGTCGAATGGATTCTTAGCGTAAGGAGTCTTGTAGACCATTGCATTGTGCTGAAATCCTCGTTGGATTATACCCTTGCTCGCAGCTCCTACTAGTACAACTTGTTCTCCGGTTGCGCTGATCGTTGCATCCTTATAAAAAAAAAAACGATTTAAGGAATAATCAAGGGTGTTTGTATCCTGCGTAACATTATTCAGCACATCAAATTGATTTCCATTTAAATCCGCCCGATTCTTACCTGCATTTTTTTAGCCTCGTCCCAAGTCACTCCTTCAAGTATATGCGACTGTGGACCAGCAGATATTTTGTCTGCACGACGGTAGTCCTTAATCTATACAAATTATTGAATTTCAATACCGGAGTGTTTAGATGCATTCTTTTCTTTAATGCATTTCTAAGAGAGAATTTTTACCTTCTTTTCAGTTCGCGGGTATAAGAATAGTTTAGTAACTGTTAAAAAACACTTACCTGCTGTTGTAGCTGCTTGAATTCCTTGGGGTTTGTATTCTTGGGTACAAATTGTAGAGCACTTTCGATCTTGACGGGGGTACTGCTATGCGTTGGTGAGCCATCCGTCACCCACTGCACACAAAACCAGAATATAATGAGAGCCTATAACTTTGATATCGAAAATATAACGAGGTATTTCTAAGTAGAAAAAGCGAATTCTTGTAATAAATGTGTGCCTGCTTCCACTTCATATTTTTCTATATAAATAAAACAAAGCTGAATTTCATTATGATTGAAAAATATGATCTAATAATTAGATGACAATATTGATTATAAATCTGGTTTTGTAATCGCAGTGGATGCAGAGCGTGGCCAATATCGGATAATAATATCACTGCAGGCACACATTCATACCGAGTTTGTGTATGTAAATTATGAATCAGCTAATTGTGTGTGAATACGTTTTATCCATCGATTAGATGTTATGTTTGAAGTTTATAATTAATTGAAAATTGATGCTTGGCTATTTAGGCATATAAAGATAAGCTTTTTTATGAGTATGTGAGTCGGGCGGTGAATGAAACGACAACTAACTAATCGCAGTCAGGGAATAAGAGCTGCAAATTATTATTTTCAAACCAGGAATTTATAAGCTTAAAATTTCATGCAGAGGTTTTGGGATTAAAGCAAGCGATGATGAAGGTGGGAAATTCTATCTCTCTTTCACGTTATTTGCTCCATAAACTATTCATCCGATAAGCATAAATGAGGTCTAAGTAATGAATTCGAGTGTTGATAAATGAGGCGACGACACCGTATGCAGCAGCGATACCTCCCGTGCATACATCTAGACAGCTAAATTAATAGGTAATAGATTAATAGATTCTAGATTATAATAATGAAAAAAACTTAGTCCAAGGTACAAATCCAGTAACGTGGATATCCAATTTACCTCCTCGGCATTCTGATCCACCCACTATAAATGAAAAGAAGTATAAAAAAACAACTAGATTAGATGAAATTCGTGGTTTTCGATTCCTAACGATAATACTAACTGGGAAATAATGGGCTACATACTTTACTATATTCATGCTGTATAATTAAAGGCCGGGTAATAACTACTGAAACGATTTCTTTATACGGGGAGACAAATTTTCTTCGTCGTTGTTTCAAACTCTCAAAGGTATGAAGATTATAATAGTCTATTGAAGTTTAGAAAACAGCTGTGTCGATATATTTCAGAGTTCGAATCTTTGACTTTACTTTAACTGTTTTTATTGTTTAGTCGATTTTGATTCGACCGCTTAATATAATTGTGTGTATTCGTGTATGTGTGATGTTGTTGTTGTTTCACTCATTCTTGGTTTTTCATATAGTAATAATATAACTATTGTCATGCTGTTGCGTTGCGGTACATTAATCGATAGCATCTAATCATTTTCTTTTTTTTTCTTTCTTATTGTTTTAAGATGGCATCTTTATTTTTAAGAATAATAATATTGAACATCAAGAAGCTACAGAAATATTATTTCTTATCATTAAATCCCATAGACTTTATTATGCAACAATAATATTATATTATGTATTTAATTCTGAGTATAATTTTTTTTTTCTGTTCTTTTTTGTCAGAATGAATAAATATTTCCAAAATTTGTATAGAAATTATCGTTTTATCGATATCGAAAATATTTAACATTGGAATGCTTTTGATAAAATATAATAATAATAATAATAAGGAATGTGCGTAAAAATATAAACTTTTACAATTTAAATTGATGAAAAACTTTCAATAATAATAATAACAATAATATCAATAATGAAGAATCATCATCGAAGAAGTTTCTTTTTCTGTCGTGTAAAGTAAATTGATTGTAGGGAAATAAAATTAAAAAAAAAAAAAATGAGAAAAAAAAACTGATTAAGAAAAAAATTGAAATAATAATTACAAACAATAAAAAATCAGCTAGCTAGCTTTATATTAGTCTTAGCTATTTAGTCAAGCGTATGTAAATAATGACGCAACTTATATCGCGTTAGTTAATTAATTAAATTGTATAATTAGTCAAACATTCAGTAGATTTTAATAGATTATTTATTTTATTT
The DNA here is from genome assembly GCA_963978835.1 of Tenthredo scrophulariae. NCBI lineage: Eukaryota > Metazoa > Arthropoda > Insecta > Hymenoptera > Tenthredinidae > Tenthredo > Tenthredo scrophulariae. Next base: position 15,137,670 of record OZ022233.1, read on the forward strand.
TACCTTACTTTACTTTACTACTATGTATCTGAATATGACGATAGTTTGATAATCATAGTAGCCTAGTAAGCGATAACACGAGAATATCATATGAATTCAATAATTAAAATCCGAGTATTAAATTTTCTCTCAAGGGATAATAACGTGTTATTGGGTGTTTTACTAAACGTATACTAGATTGATAGTATACATGGGAATCTTCAATAGTTATAAAGGCAACTAATCCGTAGTCAAAATTTCGATTTGGCTATAATTTACATGATATCAAAGGTGTTTTTAACGTTAATTAGTCTGAACTTTCTCAATATGATACCCGGGTCAGGATATATCCAGAAAAATGCCAAAAAAGGGTATTATTTTGACAAAGAACTGCTTTCTTCCAAAAAGCTCACTTCTTTGGCAATGCTTAGAGATCTATCCTCCACACGGAAACCATATTTAGTAACATCAGACTTTTTGACGTATAAGAAACACCCCGGATCTCATTGGCAGAAATAAAAGTCATATTGAAATTCTGGACTTAAAGCGTTTACCTATGATTGTAAAGTTGCCCATATATATATATATATATATAGGTATATGTATATGCTATTATATATATGCTAGGAAGCGATATAAACTGCAAACGAGGCGATATCACATTTGAAAAACTGTAATTATCATTTTTCTTTCAAAAGATTCTCAAACTTGAATAAGCGATATCGACGCAACCCTAAGCAGTTTTTAAATTAGCAATTAATTAATATGACACAATTTCTTTTCTATATATTTTTTTTTTTTTGTTTCCGACTATTCCAGAGCCACGATCATTACAAAAGCTCTGTGCGATTGAATTTCAAGAGATTATTATACCAAATTATGACGTATGGAAAAATTTAGGACAGATTTTTAGTCTGTTTTATTTTCAAAAGTAATAACTTCTACCTTTGTTATTTTCTTCGGATCCGGAGTTCCAGTTTCCAATATTTCAACCTTTTGATATACGTTTGGAGAATTCAACCAGCGCGATCTATCAGTTCCTTTTCTACCGCCTTTCCACAGCCTGCGTAATACACGAATTTTAAAGAAAAATTAATACAATCTGCTCCTGCTTTTTTCTATGAATTAGAAAAAAAAAAGGAATCTAATTCAATTCATTCATTCATACCCTTGTTTGTAAAGTTCTTCTTCCTCTAGCAAATATCCCAATGAAGAAACCGCCGGAGGTACTTCGACGTCGTTGCGAGGCCTCGGAGGCTCACCTTTCACCAATGGATTTCTGTAGATGTAACCGGTGCGAAAACCCTGGGGAAAAAATAAATTACAATCTTGGATTCTCCGTTCGGTACGCTAAACTCTTTGAAACTTGATAAATTGTGAGATTCATCGACTCTTGCTGTTAAAAATAAGAAATATAAAATTTTCATAGAATAGAATAGAACGTACAGCGTTGTCCAGCATTCTCATAAGGGCCTCGAATTCAGTGCCTCCAATTCGCCAACGTTTTTCAAGCTTATCAGCCAACGGTGAAGGCTCAGCGACGGAGGGATGCTGGGGCACGGGCGGTTTCCTTGAGGCATCGAATATCGCCTTTCTAGATTCCTCCGAAACAAGTGTGAGGTTGTCGATACCAGCGGGTATTAATTTAAGCTGAGTTTCGCACGCCAATACTGTGTTGTATACGTTGTAGAATGCCTCTTCTACAGTCTCGCCGCAACATATTGCGCCGCGATTTGTCAAGAACATTATCTTGTTCACCGGGCCAAGGTTTCTTGCTATTTTCTCTTTCTCCTCGGGTTCAAATACTCCTCCGATGTATTGGTGGACGCTGGCTTCTCCAATCACTATACTTTCTTGGCCAAGAGGCAGCAGTCCACATTTTAAAGACGAAACCTAACATGCGAGGGAAAGATTTGGTACTTTCGTAAATTAGGGACTGATATTTGAATCTCGAAGATATCAGAGATCGAAATTTGAGTAAATTTTCCGACTTGGAATGTAAGAAATAGAAATTTAGCAACTAAAGATTGAAATTTCAAGTCATTAACATAATCTCTACCTTCTAAATGCTTGGGGTTTAGAACTTTTGAGAGTTTTCGACCTTTTTAAAGTCTAGAATTCACGATAAAAATATGATATTGGATTTAGGAATCTAGATATACGAAATTTCAAGCTTTTAAGCTTTTGAATTGAAAAAAAATGAGGTTTTAGTACCAAGGGAATTAAATTCCGACACATTTTTATCATTGCTGTGTCTAAAGCATCAGGATTTCGAATTTTTTTGATACTTTTGAACATTTCAAGCATGAAAATAAACAAAAATAGGATTAAATCTGCTTACAGCTATAACGGACGGAGTAGTGATGTGTACGATGCATTTAATGTCAGGTCTAGCAGCGTGTATTGTCGAGTGTAATTGAAATCCGGTAACATGTACGCCAAAGTTTGTAGTTCCTTGTTCTACAACAGTCCCTTGCATATCGACTTTGACCAAGCCTGAAGCTGTGACTTCGTGATATAAGAGGCCATAAGGATTGACTAGGAAGTGTTCCTGGTCTTGATTTAATCGTGCTGTAATATGGCCACCTACGCCTTGGGTCCAACCATAGAGATCAAGCAGCCGAAATACTGCGGCTAACTTGCACCTCAATAATTTTTCACCTTTTGCATATCCCATGCTTTCTACACCTCGGATGTCGTTGATAGGCACTACGCAGTTTGAGCCTAAATCATAAATCGAATATACATCATGGTCAGATATGATTAGAGGATCGTTCCATTGAAGAAGCCTCAAGACTTGGGACATTGAATCAGTCTTTTTACCGTAGATTCAATTATGAGATAATTTTTCTTAAATTTCATTAATTTTTAACAGATTTTCAATAATTTTGTCAATTTTAATTGAATTTAGAAACCCAATTTTGATAACCCAATGATATTCCTTACTTTTGAACACGTTTGAGTTAAAGCGAGCTCCCTGTGCTCCCATCATGTCTGAAATTTGTTGTAAAAGTCCCGATGGTCCAGCACCTCCGTCTTTCATCTGTGTTTCTATAATGCGCTCTAATTCTTCTCTAAATAAACGAGAATTCATCATCATTTCAACCCTCTTCCTCCGCTCCATTTCTCTCATATCCTAAAAAATGAATAAATCAACGACTGAAATGGAAATTGACAATAATTTGAATAGAAAAAGAGAATCGAATCTGCTTTCTTTATTCTCTGAATTTTGTTGTTTTACTTCGTTTTTCACTCTTTCGAAAATTTCTGGGATGAATAAAATGAATGAATTTCATTATTCCTGTATATCTTATCGTAAAGAACTTACAGCGTCGATATCGGCGGGCCTCATTTTACTTTTCTCTTCTTCAGTGAGACCGTCGACTGCCCCATTAGTGTGCGGCTCCGAGAGCTCATGCTGACTCGTGTCCGCCATCCTCTCGCCTCCCCCAGCTAACACCGACTCCTGTAAAAAGCAGAGAAAAAAAATGCAAAAACAAAATTAGGAAGGTCGTAAATTAACGTACGAATAAATTAAAGAATGATTAAGTAAACTGTGAAAAATTCATATTGATGAAAGTATAAAATGATCTAGATGATAAGATTCGCTGATTATAAATATAATTTCTTGTAACATTACGATATACATTTTTTATTCTTTATCAAAACTCACCAACGGTATAATTTCGTGTATATCTGATACATCGAAAATATCAGCATAATTATTAATAATCGTGTTAATTAATGCTTGATGAGCTATATTTACACCGATAGTTAAATGTAGCATATTTTTCGAACATAAAAACTTTATAAAAAAAATAAATATAATATTTAATAATTATAAGAATTTCATTCATGTTTTGATAAATAAATGATAAGAGTTTATATTTATTTATTCATTTACTTAATAAGAAGGAAGAAAAAAAAATTATAATAATAATAATAATTAAGAAACTAATTCATGAGGGTACGCGGAGCGGCGATAATATCGAATTATTATACAATGATCATCTGATAGAAAGACAAAGAGAGTGAGAAGCACTTCTTGTTCCACGTAGTTTAGTTTCTTCTAGATCCCCGAGACACGATACTAAACTTCGAAGTATATACAAGCATTGGTCTGGTCCTTCCGCGTCTCTAACTACTGTAACTCTGTGTTAAAATTATTAAAGTAGCAGTAGTAGCGGTAGTGTAGTACATGTATTGCCGGGTACGGATGGATAGATATGCTAGGTATACGAAAAGATATGTAGGTATACGAAAAGGTCTGAGGAAGCGGATTGCGCCGGTTTCAACTATCGCCAGACTCTATCTGCACTATATATATATATATATATATATATATGCTTATATACACATGGTATATGTGTATAATATAAAAAGAATGAAAGAATACGAATATAAGATTTAAAAAAAAAAACTTTTTTTTCTATAAATTTAGATAGAAAGACAAAGGAGCAGTTTTATAATTATAATACATATAGTTATATAAACACCCAGGCTGTGCCCACTACTACTCTACTACTTCAACCTCGACTTCAACCGTGCAGTTTTTTCAGACACAATAAAGAAGAATCGAACGAAATTATTATTATTATTATTATTATTATTATTATTATTGACTTTATTGTATTTATTTAATAAATATGGAAGAAAAAATTTTGTTTTTTGTTTAATTTTTTTTTCTTTCTTTCTTCACGTTTTTTTTTTTTTTTTTTTTTTTTTTTTTTCTTGTGAAAAAATATGCGTACACTTAGACAAAGTATTAATTTAACTTGACTCTGGTTTTTAGAACTCTTGAGACAAATTTTCTGTCGACTGTTTATAGTCAGTATCTTACTACACACTACGTAAGTACGTTGCTGGTACCTGCCTACTTTTTTGTGTTATAACAGTTTACAGCTGCTGCAACAAGCTCACACTAAGGTAGTCAGGTACCTGAATACAGCATTAGCACGGCACAGTAGACTTTGAATTAGCGACTATTATGCAAGCTGGTAATCGTTGACCCTGACGATGAGATAATATCTCGTTTTTTTTTATTTTTTTTTCTTTTATTTCTTGTTTAAATGTGCATCTGAAGCGTGATAGAAAATTAAGAAAGCAAAAAAAAAAAAAACTTTAATTCCATGTAAATGTATATACTAGGGTCTGGTCCTTGATTTTAACATTTTCGAATTTCAATTTCTACAAATTCATTTTATTCGAAGCAAAAAATACGATAATAATAATACCGATGTTAAAAATCGTGCGTTATTTTAATTTAATTTAATGGGAAAGTTCATTCAAAGGCTTTGGGACAGTACTTAGAATTTATATAGGAACCTGGGGCTTTGACTACATTTTATTTTATTTTTTTTGTTTTTATCCTTTCTATTTTCCATTCTAAAATTGTTTCTTTTATTTTATTTCTAAGTATAAAGATTCGCGGGGTACATGTATTTTTAATTATAGTTGTTTTAGCGTTAAAAGAACGAAGTGTTATAGGTCTAATATGTAATTTGGTTAGAGGCCGGATACCGGTCGGTGAAGGCGGTTGAGGCATTTCTATGGTTTTTATTTTCCAGACGCACGAAATAACGACAACGACAACGACAACGACAATGACCCGAACACGGACATGCGGACGCGTATGTTACACGTATCTAGGTATACGTAATCTGGTTATATAATATTATACTTGTATGCATACTACGGTATAGCCTTCTTTCCCCTTCAATTCTAACATCCCGCAAAACCCCGTTTCCGGAATACACAAGGAAGCGTCTCAATTTCCGTTACTTCCATACCAGACAGTATTATACCTTCGGACAGGTGGTACAACAACTAACCTGTCTAGCCTCATGTCAATAGCTTTTCTAGATGCAATTATGCACCGTAAACATGTTTCTTTTTTTTTTTACATTCTGTTATACCGACCGCGCGATCTATAGATCATTGAATATAATTTTTTTTTTTTCCTATTCATATTTCTTTCAGATTTTAGTCTTAAAAATACGAACCAAGAAAAGAATAATTCAACAAATCTAATACACGTGATGAAAAACAAAAATATACTATATATCCTGGTTCGTGGGATGGTTCTGAATCCTGTTTTACCAACCGCACGATCTATAGATTATATATCATTTTTTTTTTTTTTTTTTTCATATTTCTTTTCTATATCTCTGTTGTAAAATTCCAAAGCAAGAAAAAAATGAATAATTCAGCAAATTTAATACATAATTATAATGAGAAATATGTAGTCCGTGGTATGGTTCTAAAGCCTGTTTTACCGACCACGCGATCTATATAGATCATTGTATTGTCAATATTAATATTATTACTTTTTATTTCTTATTTATTTTATTATTCTGAATTTGATAACAAAAATGAAAGATAAAATATATAATGCTATATAATTTTCAAAATTATATTTTCATATGAAGTTTACTAACTTTCCGCGTACTATGGGTATGTTGAATTTTTTTTGTTTCATGGATTTTTTTCCCATTAAAGAAATGACCTGCAGTTCGAGTCAGTGGGTTTGTAGGGCTTCTACTTGTTTAGGATTTGGATTGACAGTGACAGTGACAGCGACAGTGAACAGCAGTGTAAATAAAAGAGCGAATACAGCTCTTTATACGTATATATGTATGTACAAGCGCGGGTGAAGGGCTAAGGACGAAGGGCGGCGGTCGGAAACTCAGACCTGGCGACTGGAAGGGCGATCAATACGGTAAACCGCCTTTTGCTCCTGCCGCCCCATCGGCACCTCTTCTCTCTTCTACATAAACCCTCCTACTCCTATAGCAACCTTTTTTCTATACAACCTGCCGCAAGCGGTGAAAATGCATGACGCATATATATGTCGCTGCAGCACTGGACGTCGAGAAAAAGAAAAAAAGTTCAAAACTCACCCCAGCCCTTACAGACCCTAGGCGCGCACAGTGTAGATAGTATATTGTAATTTGTGTGCACGGAGTCGCAATTTAATTCGATGCGGAAGAGGCGAATTACGCGTTTCCTTAGTCTCTCTCCTTTTTTTTTTTTTTTTTCTGTTTTTCTTGTTTTCGACGATTTCGAATTATTTTTCTCAAGTAATAATTAACGAACTTGCCTGAAATTGTTCTCAAATTTGATTGTTAGTCTGGTTTTTTTTCTTTTTCTTCTTTTTTGGCTTGAAATCGAAAAATACGACTGAATTCTTCACGTCGTGATGCAGGAAAATAAAAATTTCTAAATACCGTACGGGGTGGTCCAAGAGGTCGAGTATCTCACCACCGATCTTTCGGCCTTTCAATAATTTTTTTTTTTTTTTCATTAAAAGGAGCAAAAATTAGGATTTTGAATTAAAAAACAAAGGAATACGATAAAAGCGATGCGTTTCTCAGACTCGAGTAACTAAATATAATCAAAGGACTAAAATCACAAGGGAAAAAAAAAATAGAAAATTTTCTCATTGGCATGAAATGCCCTATACACAAATGAAAAGGATTTGAATATTCATAGGATATAGAATATTAATAGGAGTTCGTAGGTATGGAACGCGTTTTGTCATTGGCACAAAATGGGCTCTGTATAATAAATGAATGATAATTTTATTATATATGGGTCATTCGGTGTGAATGAGAGCATGAAATTTCTGTGTAATTAATTATTTCCTTTTTTATTCACTTGCGCTGATACGGTATAGGCATTGTGTAGTTTTATAAGAAACGTGAGATCGTGAGATCCCCGCAGATTCAACGAACCTTGAAGAAAGAAACAGCTAGCTTCACGACTAAGTACACACTACCTATACATGTGTGTATAGCTATATATAGTACACGTATATACGCAAGGAACAGTTTTAATTCATTAAAAACCTGAAAATAGCGGTGAAGAGATCGCGAATTCATAAATATATATTCTAAGGCGATCGTGAATATCGAATAAAAAAAAAAAAAAAATACAAAAAATACGACAAAGGCCTTTCAGATTTTTACAATGAAAGAGAAAAAAAAAAAATTTGTGACGGATTTTTCATCATCATCTGTGACGTATAGCGTATATACTGTATAGTGAAACGTCTCCTAGCGAAGATAGAGTAATGAGATGCGTATGCCGTATATAGAGTAATAGTAATGAAATAAGATGATGTAAAAAAATCAAAATATAACAATATCGATAAATCAGCCACATATGCCCTGTGATGGCAATTAATTTTCATGACAAATTGATATTCGATGAATAATGAATCGAAATGAGAGAGTAATGAGCCTCTTGCCTGACTTGGTATTACTTATCTTCTGGTGTTAAAGATAATATGAACGAGTACACACAGATAAGTTATATATAAGAGAACGATTATCAGGTTAGGTCATACGTATACGGTACATGTAGTAGTATAAAGTTAAGATAATATATCGATAAGCGGAACTTGCGGCAAATGAAACGAGTCTTGATATATATATATATAAATATTTTTGTTTTCTCTTCACATGAAACAGCTCGTAAAAACTTGAAAAATAATTTCTCTATAATAAAACAGAGTCTAGAATTCGAAACAGCGCCTTCTTCCTATGATATTCGTATTCATTTTGAAAAACCGTGAAGATTTGTTACCGGCGAGAAATTCGAGTATACGATAGTTTTCAAATGAGAGAGTTTCGAATGTTGGACCTATCGCGCGGCTCGGTTTGGCGAGGCAGCGGGGAACGGGCCAACCAGCGTCGTTCGAACGACCGTTGAATTATTTTGAACTTAAAATTTCTCCCATTTGAAAACTATCAGACCCAGAAATATTTCGCATATATAAAATCGTTTCAATTTTTCACAAGGAATATACACCCGTCATAAAAACAATTTACGATTATGATTTATCTTCAGATTATTATGGAATTAAAGTATCAAATGATAACGAAGGAAGTAAAAAATTGAAAAAAAAAAAAAAAACCAAAAAACAACCTTTATTAGCCTGAGCAGACTTGAATCATCGTTCCGTCAGCTTCAAAGTATTAAACAATTCGTGCTAAATAAAGAGTCGACGACGTCGTGACTATTTTAAAACCTGAGATTACCAAATTAGCATTAAACTTGGCAACAGTTAGCCATATAGGCGATGACTTCGTGTTAATTAACAACACCTACTACTCGTTCTAAGATCAAGAATTTTATACACATATATACAACTCTCTGTGTATACGTGTGTGTATATAATGACACATATAAGATATACATATATACAGGGTGTATTTTCATCACCCGATGATAAATCCTCGATAATGATTATATATCTTTTTCTCTCTCTCTCTCTCATTACTTTCTACATTGACAAACTTGAAGGAAAAAAAAAAAGAAAGAAAAAAGAAAATTATTTTTCACACACTTTGAACGAGAAAATAATTTCAATTATAAAACACTAAAGCGAATTGTAAGATTATAAAATGAGACACTGTATATACATATGTGTAAATTACACAGACGCGATATCCTGTGCACGATGTAAATGTATAGGAATTGGCTGTACGTATGTTAGAACCACGTAGTAGCACTGGCATTAACTAAGTGGAACAATTTGCAGCATCACCCACACAGTTAATAGTATTACAGGAATATGTGTTACTCTAAGAGAGAATAATATTCAACGAGTTAGAAGCTGCCTGAATTAAATAAAAGAAAAAAAGAAAAAAGAAAAAAAGAACAGGAGGAAAAATTGTTAAATATTCATAGAAATCTTTGATTCTTTTTTCTATTTTTTTTTTTTTTTTTTTCTCAAAATTTGATTCCTTTTTTTTCTCTTTTCTAAATACAATTCAACGAATTTGTGAAAAAAAAAAAAATAAATAAAAAATAATTTCAATAATTTTCAAATTAGATTTCATTCCTCTTCTTTTTATATTTATATAATTTCACGCCATTACAGTTAATAATAAAAATTATTATTATTATTATTATTATCATTATTATTCTTATCAATATTGTTATAATAATTAATGCATAATATAGTGCAGCAAAGCCCCTTGACGCTCACTGTACAGGATTGCAGCTATATACCATATTATAGTATATGTATTATAATTTTTCCATGGTGGGTTGATAAAACAGCGGCTACACCACATTGCAGTGCACAGTGAGTCGCGCCTCCGACGCGACTGCGACTACAACCCTAAGCCCCCAACCCCAGTCCCAATTCTCAAGTGGTCTATGTCTGGCTTTCCATATCTGTTCGGAATCCGAGCCTCAGTCACGTTAACGCACGGACGAACAAAAAGGGGGAAAAAAAAATGATGTGGTAAAAAATTGAGAAAAAAATATGAGCATAAGAAAGAAGAAAAAAAAAAAAACAAAAATAAAATAACTTTGAGAAAATTGAAGTAAAATAAATAACTTTATGAAAAATGTATTTTTCTCGTTTTTTCAACTATTATAAATATAATAATTTCGAGATCTGTTCAAGGCCATAATTTGAGGATAATATTTTTAATAAACGGTCTATATATATACGTATAAGAAAGACAAAGATATACATATACCTATAGGTATATCGTTACAACTGTAATAATCAATTTTTCTCTATATAACTGCAAATCATCCGTATAATAAAATATATATATATATATATATATATATAGATCAATATCACTGCGAATATTATAGTCAACCGCGTAACCGCAAGAAACACGAGACGATCCGCAGTAGTTATACCAATACTGAATCTCCTTCCTATAGTTGATGATGATATTATTATTATTATTATTATTATTATTATTATTATTATTATTATTATTATTATTATTATTATTATTATTATTATTATTATTATTATTATTATTATTATTATTATTATTGTTATCATTATTATTATTATTATTCATTATGAACACGATTATGATTAGAATAAGGATAATCACGTAGAAGAATAAATGCGGTTGCGAAAGAGAGAGCTAGAGAGAGTTGTGTGTGAAATGAGATTAAACGTTTTACATATTCATATACAGTTTCATATATTAATTTAATAAATAAATAAATAAATAAATATATAAATAAATGAATGGATAAATAAATAAATAGATATTACGTGTATAAGAATTTTTCCTTCTGCATATAATATGTGATAGAAACTTGAACAAATAAATAAATCAAATGTCTAATAAACCGGGAGTATATATTTATATGTATGGTATATATATGTATATATATTTGATTAAAAAAACAAAAAAAAAAAAAAAAACAAAAAAAAATAGCAATTTCTTTTGACTTTGAAGTTAATATTTTTTTTTTTTCTTTTTGCTTTTACTCACATTTTCATTAATCAGAAGAAGGAAAAAAAATTGATAAATAGGCCGTTCGCGTTAATTATTTTAATTAATTATAACGATAGAAAGTTTCAATATATTTGTAAAGATACGGTATGTAAGCGTTATAACTAGCGCATTATAAATTATATGTATATATATATATAAGTATATGATACGCCCCGTTATAATATATGGTTATTCTTTTCCTTTTCCTCTTGTCTTTGTGTATTCTTGGTTTTTTTATTTTGTTTTATTTTTTTATTTTGTAATTTCTTGTAATTTTTTTGTAATTTTTACCTATCCCGCATCTTTGCGAACAATTCGTGTATTATAGTGGCGTTGACACGGGGTGACGACGATATAGCGATGGTGCGAATGGTGTTTGCAATCGCAACGGAGCAAAATGACAGTTACTTGACCACGCGATATCCGCGTAATACCACGTAACACACCACACCATATATATATATGTATATCCACTCGTCTAAGCTTCGCTTCACATACATAGGTATATGTATATACGACTTTATGTAAAACTATAAAACTATAAAATAATAAAACTATCAAAACTCCAACTTCAACTAGACATATATATTTATATAGCATATAATATAAGTTGCTCTGAACCAGAGCTTGTTTCTTACTCATATTATACCTAGGTATGTACCGCTATACCTACCTACCTAGTCTGCCCTGTCTATATCCTTATAGACTGCGGGCAGACCGCGAGAAGAAAGAATAATAAAATTATTATAAAAACCGTTATATCCGCGTGTCCGGACGAAATTTTCAGATTATAAGAAATGAAATATGAAATTGAAAAAATAAGAAAAAAAAAAAAATTAAATTAAACTTGAATTTAATTTACAAAATTTTGTCCAAATTTGCGGAAATTCGGTTGTTGGTATAGCAGGCGTGTACGTGATATGACGTCGACGATTATTTGGTGCCTTTTTTTTTTATAGATATATAGTAAATGTTGGTATATACCGAGTATATACTATGTAATATACTCTATATAGGTATATAGGTAGGTTCTGCCATGCGGCGTACTATTGATCCTGAACCCACCACCGGCATCAAACTCCTGGTACTGTACTGTTCTATTCCTCCTACTTGATACCTCGCGTCCGTGTACCGTACCACACTTTCCGGTTCGCGACGCCCTCGCTACTAGATAGTTATGTTCCAGTCTAGTCTAGTCCAGGAGTTACATACGCCGTACCCATACACAGATATATATATATTAGGGTGGGTCCTTACTTTGTGCTCGAATGAATTTTTCAATAGGTATCCCCCAAAATCGACTCCAAATAATTAAAAAAACAATTCCCTAATTTTTTTTTTTTTTTTTTTTTTCGGGTTTTTATATCTCAACTCTAACCCCTACCAACAAGAGGGTGGATTTAAAATGCTCAACAGTTTCAAGCTTACAGAGTGAAAAATGATTATGACGGAGACTCGGTATTTGATGCTTTATGCGATCACCACGAAAGACTGTAGGTATGTATGTCTACATAGACCGCCTATATACCTATCTAAGTCTCTCTCTCTCTATCTCTATCTCTCTATACAGATTTTAGAAACTCGGATACTGTTTAATCGTTATTCAAGTAAAGGTGAAAAAAGTGTATATATATATATAATATAAATAAAATGACTAAATGTAAAATATTAATAAAAATAATAATAAATATATAAGCATATACGTAAACATTGAAACGCGGAGAATGAGATGGATCAGAAAATTTATACTGACCATTTAAAAGTAAGGAGGGAGAGAGACGGAGAGATTAGTTAGGAGATGAGTCTGTATATCCATACCGGTCGTGACGTAACGCGACAGTCGAATTACGTCATGGTTCATTAAAATCGTCTCGAATCTTGTATCTCGTGTTATACATATCGAGGTAGATATATATGTATACACAATATAGTGCATGATAGATATAGATACGTGTATGGGGGTCAAGATAATATCATTATATCAACGTGTATGTACATACATATGATTTTGTATATATGCGATATCTGAGAAATAAAAAAAAAGAAAAAAAAAAAAAGAAATAAACTATATATATATATCTTATAGTGAAATCGCAAGTCAATGGTTAGATAATTTAATTCGCGATGATTATAGAGAGTTCGATCTTTTACTACGAGAACCGTTACGATATTATACGATATACTAAGGCAGACTATGTTATATACATTAAGACGAACACGTAATTTACTACATCAAATCGTGATTCTATCGCTCGAGTGTATATGGGGCATTCCGTGCCAAATCGACCTGATCCTGACCCACGACCACTCGGAACTGGTCCACGATTTTTTATATCATTTTTATAACCCTGAATAACAATTAGAATTTTTTATTTTCTTTCAAATTTTTCAAATAAAACAAATGTATTGCTCACCTTTTCCCGTTTAGACTTCTAACTCGCTGCACCCTGTAACAGAAGATAATGAAAGATAAATAAAAATGAGAAAAAAAAAAAAAAAATTCATTAATTATTCTAAATTTAGATTATTATTAATAAAAACTGCAAATAATGATAATAAAATAGGGGAAGAAAAATAATTATTTACTGATTTGTTTTGTTTTTTTTTTTTTTTTCAATTTTTTTTATAAAATTTTGGTGGTACCCCATTTTGCCCTCCCCTATAGTATATATATTCTATGTGAAATCTGTACGTATTAAGAGCGAAAGCTTTAGCGCGATTGTGAAATAATAGGATATACATATATATATATATATATGGTGTTTTTTTTTCCCCCTTTGCTGCGGTTTGAAGGCAATTATGAATATATTATGGCACCGCTTCCGGTTTACTGGACGTTATTGTTTTTTTTTTTCCCTTCCTCTTTTTCTATACAAATTATGAAATAAAGGTTGATTAAAAACCACCGTACCAACACTAAAGGTCGGTGTGGGTTGTGAATTAATTTTCTGAAAAATGAACAAAATTTTAATATTTAACGATAAATAATCTATTATTCACGGAAAGAAAAATTCGAGGAACCTATATATATATACTAATTTTCGAATTATACGAAAGACCTTAACACGTGAACCCATACATACTACAAGTAATAATATCTACGTGAATAACGAAAAAACAAAAATAAAAACAAAAAAAAAAAAAAAAAAAACAAACAACAACAACAAAACCTTCCCTAAGTACGACGAAAACGAAAATTGGTATAGAGAGAGAAATAGGTAGGGTAGTCAAGCACGACGATGGACTAATGTCAATGACCCGAACATGCCCCCGTCCCTTACTGCCCCAACCCTCCAGAAAAAAAAGGGGGCACGTGCCTGCGGGCCAGATATTCTACTCATCTATTATAAACTCTTATGGTTTTGTCTCGTACGAGTTTTATCGTACGCCTAAAATCGTCACTATGATATTTTTATTCTGATTAATATATTTTTTATTTCCCCCCCCCCCCCCCCCCTCCCCCTCCAAAAAAGATTTTTATTTATTCATTTGTCAATTATTTTGGGATGATATAATAAAAACTTAGCAGAGTTTCATATGGATTCTTGAAGAAATCCTTTATAAAAGAAATTCCGTACATATACAGTGTATATAATATAGTACCGACGCGTTACTTACATGTGTGTGTGTATATATATGTGTGTATATATATATATATATAATTGAAAGCCGTATAACTGCGAAAGCGAAAAAAATTTCATCCAGTATATATATTAGCTCGAGAATTAAATTAGCCCAAAGAACGTGCGAATAATGATAAGAGGAATTAGTCCAATGACGATATGGACGTTAGGTATAAATATAATATAATGGGTCGATATAAACATACTGTAAAAAAGTTACCTAGAAAAAAAAAAAAAAACGAAAGAACGAAAAAAAAAAAATTAAAAACAGGATCAAAGAATATTCGACATTTAATTATCTGATAATTTATTATTTAATCAATTATCAGTTGAAAATATATCATTTTATTTATTAAAAAGAAAAAAAGAAAAAGAAGAAGAAAAAAAAGAAGATTTCAATCGAGAATTATTATTATTATTATTAATATCATTATTATTATCATTATTATCGCAATCGTACTAATCGTAATCGCATAATCATCGAACGGATAGCACCTGTCTATACCATGTGTGATACGCATAGTATATATACCTATAAAGTAAATGTTACGAAATAGATAAATACACAGGTATACATACATACATACATTATCATTTAATTGATCGTTATGTGTGTATATATATAATATATATAATATATGTGTATTTCTTTTCCCGCTGACAGTTTTGTGGTATTAGTACAGGGTGTGCCTGCAGTACCTATATCATATGTATGATAGGTAGGTATACATATGGATATACAGCGTGATTCTCAAGTCGCGGAAAAGATTTTACATGCAGATTCCCTATCAAAATCTAAGAATAAAGTTCCTTATCAAAAACTTCGAGGGACCGCTCGTTCTTGAGTTATAGAAGGTTTAGTCAACCCAATCAGACGGCCGTAATGTGACGTGCTCAGTCTCGTAGCAATCCTGAAAAATCTATAGTGCCCGCGTCGCATGAACTTTGCCTGAAATTTCGGTTTTTTATTCCGTAATTTTTAGTCCTTACGGCGTCCGGTCGGTCATTCTCGTGCCCTGCGTCGTTCGCCCCGTAAATGACGTTGTCCAGGTGGTCAAACTGTTGACTTACGTTCCCCAGGTCGTCCGCTTCGTAGTTTTCGCTCTCGTTGTCTTTGGGTTGTTGATTTCCGTCCTTCAGGACTTTCGCCACGTAGTTGACGTTGTCCAGGTAGTCAAACTGGTGACTTACGTTCCCCAGGTCTTTCGCTTCGTAGTTTTCATTCTAGTTGTCGTCAGGCAGGTGATTTTCGACCACCAAAATTCTTACTACGTTTTCGACGTTGTCCAGGTGTTCGAATTGATGACTTTCGATCCCCAGGTCGTCCGCTTCGTAGTTTTACTCTCGCACCGTAGTTTACGTTATCCAAGTGGTCAAATTGATGAGTTCCGATCCCCAGGTCCTTTGCTTTGTAGTTTCAATTCTAGTTGTAAACGTAGTGAAAATTTCGGTGGTCGAAAGTCACCTGCCTGACGACAACTAGAATGAAAACTACGAAGCAAAAGACCTGGGGAACGTAAGTCAACAGTTTGACCACCTGGACAACGTCAACTACGGGGCGAACGACGCAGGGCACGAGAATGACCGACCGGACGACGTAAGGACTGAAAATTACGGAATAAAAAACCGAAATTTCAGGCAAAGTTCATGCGACGCGGGCACTATCAATTTTTCAGGATTGATACGAGACTGAGCACGTCACATTAAGGCCGTCTGATTGGGTTGACTAAACCTTCTATAACTCAAGAACGAGCGGTCCCTCGAAGTTTTTGATAAGGAACTTTATTCTTAGATTTTGATAGGGAATCTGCATGTAAAATCTTTTCCGCGACTTGAGAATCACGCTGTATATATATGTTTTTTTTTTTTCTTTCAATTTATGTTTGACAAAAAGTTTGATCCTTATTTTGACACTAAAACCACCAGTTTCGGTGTAATTCACAAAATTCGATGAAATTTTAAAAAAATTGAACTTTGATCTTGCATAGCTTTCGAACGCGACAACGTGTGGACTAATAAAAAAATGTTATCAGACCTTTTTTGTAGAACGTTCAATTCTCCATAAAGATTAGAACAGCGATTTATAAGTCAATCAGTTGTTTAAACGGTATAAAAATCAGAAGAAGCAAAAATTATTTTTCCCATGTTATTCTTATGAGAATTGAAAAAATGCGGTGAGGACAATCTTAATATTACATAATATTAAGGGCTCATATTTTCACAATCATTTTTTTACACCCAAAAGAAACTTTTGAGCCTGTTTGGAAGAATTTTTTTTTTTTTTTCTTAATATAACAGACTAATGTTATAGAATATGTATATGAAAAAATCGACGATTAAACGACGAAAGTTTTAATCTATTTCGTTGTTATTATTATTAATAATAGGTGTATATATATACTTTTTCACTGGAAATAATAAACTCATATTTTTTTTTTTTTTTTCTACTATCTTAATTCTACTATCTTTTTTTTCTACTATCTTAATGATAAATATAAGTAGATGAGTAAATAAAATAAATAAATTGATTAATTAATCAGTTGAATAATTTTTACTTTTTTTTTTTTTATCAGTTTGTCTTAATTTTATATCATTTAATTGACTATAAGCGAAAAATTTCGAACAAAACACAGCAGACTTTTATATTAATTTACAATTTTATATAGTATAGGTATATAAATACGAGGCGAATCTATCTTATAATCGTATATAGTTATACAACAATATTCACGGTATGACCATCACGATTATTTCCGTACCTATACCCACCCTGCCCTGCCCCTGCCCCTACCCCTACCCTACCTACTTCACGGCTAACCATACGATTAAAAGTCATCTTGTCTTGGGCTTTTTGCCAAATACATATATAGATGAATAGATTCATTCCTAGATAATATTATGTATATCATCTATATATATCTATTCATCATTTTATATATCACCCCTGAAAATAGTAAGAATTTAGAGAACAAATTTTTTTTTCTTTTCAAAAGAATTGTATATATTATAGTTATTAGGGACTAAGATCGCAGTGACGTCACTGCAGAAGGCGTAATTGACCTCGAACTTGCGTACCGCAGTGTAAGAAGTATTATAGTATTATAGTAGCATCGCATCAGCAGCAGCTATACCGACGGGATGAAATACCTCCCCATTTCCCCCGCCCGTATAAAACGGCGATTTAATTACATATGCAAGGTATATAAATATTAAAATATATAATATATATTATGTTATGTTATAATAAAATATAGACGACCTATATGTATCGGGAAAGATATGAAAAAAAAAATATGCTTGTAATTGTATTACTTTATAGTGTATAATATAAGAATCGAATTTATATTATGCATAAAGAAAGAAAGGCAAAATAACCAACAATAAGAATAAGATGAATACATGAAAATAATTATTATTACGACAAAGGTAAGAATCATAATTATAATCGTATTGTAATGAAATAAGAGAGAAAGAGAAAAAGAAAGAGCGAGAGCGAGAGCGGGAGATGGGAAGTCGAAGTTTGAGGTCAAGAAACTGACGTCTCTGTCTCTTGGTATTATATAGCTATACCATAACGGAGTTACGTACATACGTCTATATATATATAGTATATATATGTACAAATCAGACATCACTCATCGTCATACACGCGATACTATACACGTGATATGAGGGACAGATATATATACATGTATCTTAAGAATGTGTGTATTTATAAATGTATAGTACATGTATGTGTAGAACGTACGAGGTAAGACGAACGCACGCATGTAGGCACGCATGAAACCGCTATAATAGATCTATACAGTCAAAGTAAGCCCCGCACCGCACCACTACGCTATTATACGTAGGTACTATACGCGATAAATTAGTTAAGAATGTGACGAAACGAAAAAGAAAAGATAGAATAATAATAAGAAAATAAAGAGGCTGAAAGAGGATCGGAGATATTAGGATGGTCCTCAATTCCGTCATATTCGAATTTTAATGTTCCCATCTCGGTTCCCATGGGCTAGATAACTACGTTTCCAAATATATACAGAAAAAAAAAAAAATCCAAAACCCCAAGTTTCTATCTCAATTCTAAGTACCGTCCGAAAGCCTTTAAACTTTCTGATATTTGAATAACGTACACACGATGTTTTAGTACTTCGTTATTATTTTTTGACTCTCTATTATCGTATTGTGGTTTCGAATAATCTGAAACACCGCAAACTTCATATAAAAAAAAAATCGCTTTAGGCTTTAGCTGTCGGTACTCAGAATTGATATACATTTTTATTTTGTTTATTTTTCATACATTTGAAAACGTATCTGGCCCATGAGAGTATTAAAATTGAACAAATTTAAATGATCAAACTGAGTATACACATCTATCTAAGACGTAAACAAAACTGACCACGAGCCAGATCTTTGTGTTCTTATTATTACTGTGAACGAAAAAACGAAGATCAATTACTTTGAAAACTGTAACGACGAGAGATGATTATGCATATTGATATAACAAACGCACAACTCACGACTTTAGATTACAAAGTTACACATAGGTAGTATAAATATATAATTCAATAATCCGTAAATACTTTTCTTAGGATTATACGTATGTATGTATGTATGTATTAGTCACCGCGGTACAATCGGTCTCGTGTATTTATTTAAATCCATCCATACATACATACATGAGTATGATAAAGGTATGTATAGGAATAAAATGAAAGGAAACGCGAAGAAGACTGACTCCGACTGTCCATAGTCTATATCTATAATAGATATCTCTGCAATATTTGTATAGTGTATATATGTTCACTAATTAGCGAGCTAATTAGGTGATATTTAAGTACTTCCATAAATATTCATTTAACTGTTACATTTTGTCGAAGGAATTGAGTTAACAATAAGAATCATGTAATGTAATTAGTCATCACTGCATAGGTATATAGTATAGAGAGATAAATAATTGTATATAGTATAGTATAAGTGTATATAGATCAAATCCGGAATTTTATATACACTAATTATTCATAAATATATATATATATATTCATATACATTTATTTTCGATAAACTTATCATCGTCAATTTAACACGAGCGAACGCAGTTCCTATGGCTCGAATTATATCGAAACTTGAAAATCCTATTGCTACACACGTATGTATATCTATCTAAAAAAAAAAAAAAAAATAATAAGCACAGTTTACTCATCGATTATCTTTCCTTTTTTTTTTTTAATCTGAAACTTATTTCTTTGCATTTTTATCTACAGCTATTACTCACTGTAATCACCGATCACTACTCTACCTTTATTCACTTAGGTTACACATACGTATACGTAGAATATCTCAATTACTACGCTCAAAAAAAAAAAAAAAAAAAAAAAAAGAGAAAAAAATGGAATCGAGACTTTGGTAGACGATAGACCATTGCGTGTATAATATAGGGTCTAAAAGGTATACGTACGTACGTGTGTGCGCGTACCTACTAACTACCTATAGCTAACTGGGCGGATTATTGCTGCCTGGCGGTTTCGTTCGCTCGCTCGCTCGTTCGTTCGTTCGCTGACATTGGTAGCAGGCTAGGTAGCTGACTGGTTAGTTAGCTAGCTAGCTACCTCGCTCACACTCTGATGTCAGACTTTAAAGATAGAATTATTTATCTCTCAAATACGCATTAAATCCACGCAAAAGTGTGTGTGTGTGTGAGAGAGAGAGAGAGAAAATAGGGTTTCGAATGTGTGAATTTCGATGACAAAAAATAATAATATCGAAATACAATCAACTTCGACCGCAAACCTATATATACTATACAGTGTAGACTGTAGAAGCAAGAGAAAGAGAGGTTGAAACAATTTAGCCAACCTCCTAATAATAATAATAATAATAATAATAATAATAATATGAATAATCGATTGAACTAGTTAGAACTCTGGTATATCGTAAGAACTGAAAATTTGATAATTTTCTACCGTAATAGTATAATTAATGTTGAATTATACATTAAATGGATAACTAACTGAACAAACCTTGATGACAACGGCTAATATAATACTGTGCTGAGGGTTGATGAAGAATAATTATTCCCACTGTTGGTATTTTCAATGATGAAATATTTATAAATATGTAATTTTTCGTTCCACGGTAATATCGATGAATAATTAAAAAATATAAAACAATTCACTTTTTTTTTCTTTTTAATATAACTTCGATAAAATAGAATAAAAATATGTATATAATATATATCACAGTATCACACCAATCACGATATTTATCTTATTTATCAAACTGTTTATTAAGAATCAATGATGATAATAATAATATAGAACTGGTATTTAGAAACGGATTTATTCTCTTTAAATATCACATCTAGGTAATATGGTAAATGAATCGATTTTAAATACCGGTGATAATGAGTATGAGATTATTTAGTTTAATAATAAAATAGCAACCGGGATTTGAAACAGATTTAAAAATGTTCATATTCAATATTATAATCAAATAATATTACGTACGGAAAATGAACTGACACACTCGACTACGTATTCTATCTCTATACGGATTTGAATCTGATTCTGAATTTGAATCTGAATCTGAATCTGAATCTGAACGAACTAAACACCGAACCTCACACCGCGCTATCCAAGTGCGATTTGCGGCCAGCCTACAGCTCCGAAACACTCGAACTTCGTAAAGAAAGAAACGAGCGGAGCGGAGGGAAGGGGAGAAGAGAGAGAGAGAGGGAGAGGGAAAGGGAGGCAGCACGCTCGATGGAACGTCCGGGGTATCAGGGGTGGGGCGCGCGAGGTGTAAACTTTATATCATAGCGGCATAAGTCTGTACTGTAAGGATATAATAAATATAATAATATATTTTGGATAATTAGAATCAAACTATTCGTATTATTTGAAAGAAATATTTAATACATCTATTATTTATAACCTCAACGATTTTCGCTTACATTGACAATCTTCGCGTTATAATTATCATATAAAATGTTGTACTAAACTATGCCGACTAGAACAGCGCCAAATGGCCGACGATCGGTTTTTGTTTGTCAATTTATCTTTCTTTCTCTCTCTCTGTCTGTCTCTCTCACTCACTCACTTACTCTCTCTCTTCCTCTCTCTTTCTCTTACGATGCGATCAGAGTTTATAAATTGTGAGAGATGGTTAGATTTTTCGAAAAGTAGTTCTATCGTTATATTGATCTTAATCAAATCACGGAATAAATTTCATTTATAATGTTGAAAATAAACTATTCGAACATAGCCTCTATGTCTGATCAGATATTTCTATATTATGTGTGTGTGTGTTGTATATCACGAGGAAGAGACACACCCCTAATCTGTCTCTTATGTCAGTTAATACTAATAAGCCGGTAATGTTTTTGGGGTTAATTTTAACCGTTATAGAAAGATATTGCGAACGTTTTGTTAACTGTTATGTTATATTATGGAAATTAAACTCACGTGGATCGGTAATACGGCGAAATACCGAGACTCCAAACTCTCTAATCAGATACCTCGGCGGTTCGGTTTGCCTGGACCGTTACCAACTACGGACACACTCCCTCGCACCCGCGGCACCGCGCGGCGCAACGCGTGGAAAATGTCAACCGTCAGTCGTCGATGAGATTAACGTAGAGTAGATCGTGGATATTCGGACGAAATTTAAATCAGTAATAAAGTTGTAAGGAAAAAAAGCTACAAAATATCTCCTACGAATCGTCTGGTTATTGTCACTAATATTATGTCAACGATTTTGTTATTTATTTAATCTTTTCACTATTCATGGTCAACAATTAATGATATTTGACTAATGATATTTTTATCCTCAATCATATTTCAAAACAGCTATTCACGCATTTATATGAATACCTATGTGTGTCTATCTGTCTCTGCACTGTGCGTATCACATAATCTTTTTACCGCAGTTATTATACTACCATATACTACAGAGCAATTCCGAGAAACGTGGTCTTCTTGATGGGTAGGCAATTCGTTTTCTTTAGAAAATGGTGCCGCCGTCGTACGACCACGGACAATCTATCTATACTGATAAATTTTTTTTTCTATGACTGATATCTGCAGACGACATGCAGACGACGTAGCGGTAGATGTTACGTTATTTCAGGTTATAATTAACTGGCATATTTATAATATCGTGTAATTAATTTGTAATATCGTTCCTAATACAACGTTATATACGATATTCTTTCATAAATAAGTTCTATAATGAATCATTGAATTTATTGCAGATTTCAATTTATGTTGATTTCAAATAGTAGGTTACAAATAGAGTGTCTCCGTTAAATTTACGCATCCGGAGTATCTTATATATTTTATGATTGTGATTAAAGTTACTTTGAGTGAACCGGCAGTTGAAATTAATGCAAATATCAGTAAATCATCTGGAATAAAATTATAAATAACATGATCTCGTTGGTGCACCTTGGATTTATTGCATTCTAATCTTTTTGATGATTTTTCAGTAATTCAACTACCACTTCCACTAAAAAAATCATAGATCGTTGAAATAATAAGAACATCTAACTATTAGTCTAACTAGTTTGCAACTATATCTGGGTATTTTCTGCTATAAACAAACGCGAACGCAGACGCAAGAGCAGCACAACGGCGCTCCTTATTGGTGGTTGTCATGATTTGTCCTACTTAAGACCAATGAAATTTTATTGTCCAACAAAGTTGCACATGATCTTGGACAAATATCCAGGGATAAAAGCGCGAGCAATTTTAAAACCAATTCTAATTTCGCATTTCCGTAGGAAGTACAGAAAATAATGAGATTGCGCGGTTCCATTTTTGTAAGTTTGAAATGTGGAACGGAACAAATAATCTTATAATACCTTTAATTCAGGAAAATGTTTATAAATTATATCCATCTAATGTATAATCCAAGGTGTACAAGATTTGAAACAAAATATAAATAGAATATAATAATACCATGAAAATAATTAATTTAATTTAACTAAATTAAACAAATAATAACGATTTGCAAACTCTCACATGCTGCATTATACTATTAAGGCTTTATTATATTAAATATATTTTCTTTAAACTGCCTGATTGTCAGACACGTTGGGAATTCATAATATATCTTCGCTACATTGATTAATCCCGCAATTAAATTTGTATTATTTATTTGTTTATCTAATCTTGCGAAAATCATAGACGTAATAGAAGCTACATGCGCCGCTGTAGTGAACACTTTTCTGCTCCTGCATCTGCGTCTGTGTTTTCGCGTTTGACCTGCTCTCTCTCCAGAATCAACTGTGTTCTTTGTAACATGTGCTTTGTCAATTATCTCCCAGTTTATAATAAATACCACAATTATTCCTGGTAGGAGTATCGATCCTCATCGCAACATTGATGAACGCTTATCTTTGAATGGACGTTCCCTTGTTTATTCGACCCGACCCATGAGCCTACTGCTAAATACGTCGACGGTGTTGGAACTGGCCTCCACGCCCCGCGCTGTGCTGCATTCATCCAAGCGAACCCAGAATGAACGGGCGGTATTGAAGATAGCTTGCGGAGTCATGTCCGCGAGTATCTCCAATACCCTAGCTCGCAGCGCAGGCAAGTCATTTATTCGACCCCCGATGTATATTCTGCTTTTTACATAAGTCCAGAGGCCAAAGTCGAGCGGTCTCAGATCGGGGGTCCTATCCGGCCATTGAATTGTCCCACCCCGACCGATCCAACGGTTCGGGAACTCCACGTCCAGGTACTTTCGGACAGAGGGGGTGAAGTGTGCTGGCGTCCCGTCCTGTTGGAACCAGATTCTTGGACCCTGTATCAATAAATAGCAGGACATTAGAACGGCAATAACAATTGAAGCTCAACTAAGTGCTAGTGAATGGAATGTACTTACATTTCCTTCAAGAGCTCTGATGGCTGGTACGATCTGTTGTTGAAGCAGCGTCAGATATTTCTCACCGTTCAGATTCCCCTCGATGAAAAATGGGCCAACAATTTGGTCCACGTAGATGCCTGCCCAGACATTGAACTTCTGATGGTATTTTGTATTTGTCCCGCTAGTTAAACGGGGATTTCTCGATGAGTAGAACCTCAAATTATGGCTGTTTTTTGTTCCCACGAGCAAGATGGTAGACTCGTCGCTAAAGCATATGTGGCGGATGCCTTCGTTTTCACGCAGCTCGTTCCTCGTTGTATCACAGACACTGCTCTCACCATCCGCTGCTCTGAGCTTGTGTACCTTTTCGAACTTGTATGGTAGACAACGCACCTCGTTGATAATGCGTTGTACCGAGGCCTTGGATATTCCGACCTCTTGAGCCACTCTCGAGGCTGGTTTTTTACCATTTTCGTCTAGTATCCTTAGCACTTGTTCCTTAATTTCCGCGGTCAATTGTCGCGTCGGATACGTCCTTTTAACGGATCGCGGATCAGTGATCCCCGTATCTCTGTACTTAACGATTACTTTCCGCACGGTTTCTACCGCCGGAGTTGGGCGTCCGGGATTTTCTTCAGCGAAATTTTCCGCGATAGATTTGAAGGTGCGACCACGCGCATGTTGTAACACCATGTTTATACGTTCCTGTACTGTAAACTTTATATTGGGCATTTTGCACACTACTCCGCGTTGTGTTATGATACCGAATGATGCGATAATCGTATTTCTATAACACGTGCATGAAAAGTGGGGTGTTGCATGTTAGTTTAACGGGACGAATCACGAAAACGGCTGAACGCATGCGAGGACTGAAAAGTTAGGCTTGCGCATGCGCAGTCCACAATGATGTTACTTTCGTCCCTGTCTTGCTTTCTTTTGTTTTGTCCTGTACGCAATTATTAACGGTTTACTTAGTTCATTATTCAAATTTCTGAAACCCGACATGCATCAAGTTCGATGTTTGCAAGTATAGTAAGGATAAATCTAACCTAGTCAAATTATTTTCAAAATAGAATTTTATTACGATTAATAAAAAAAAACAGTTACAAACATTTGTATATCATCAGTTTAACGTATAATAAAAGGAAATACTAATCATTAAGGCTGAATGTTGTCATGTAGCGGTGTTCTAAAATCCGAGCTAATCAAACCGCCGTGGAGTTAGCTGCAATGATAAAAAATATAACAGTTTAATCCTCGGTTGTGGCAGCACTGGATTTTACCCGAGTCCCG
The DNA here is from genome assembly GCA_963978835.1 of Tenthredo scrophulariae. Classification (NCBI taxonomy): domain Eukaryota; kingdom Metazoa; phylum Arthropoda; class Insecta; order Hymenoptera; family Tenthredinidae; genus Tenthredo; species Tenthredo scrophulariae. Next base: position 15,163,702 of record OZ022233.1, read on the forward strand.
ATCCCAGACACCACAGACTGGTCTGAAGTCGGTCGTTTAATAGTCTAACCTATAGGAGATAAATCTAACCTAAAATAACAAACATTGAACAATTTTCGAGGAATTATTAAACACCGGAGCTTCTTATTAGCCTCATAAAAACCAATCAGACCCATTACGATGGGTCGGAGTCGTACCCCGTCACCAAACAGACGTAGAGAACGATCCCGAGAGAGAGAGAGAGACCGTGACAGACGAAGACGACGATCAAGAGATCGTAGACGGAGGTAAACACAACATTAACGATGATAATAATTAAGGATAAGAATCTACGGTGGATTCAAGACCCACTATCATAATTATATTCATTTGTTTTTTATACAGATCCGTCGACAGGGACAGAGCGAAGTCTCGAGAGAGAGACAGAGAGCGTGATAGAGAGAGAGACAGACACAGGAGATCTTACAGTCGATCAAGATCCAGAGATAGAGAAAGACCGAAGCCTAAATCAAAGCCTCAAACAGCAGAGCGGCCAGTTATAACAGGCAAGAAGTGAAATGCATGAATCGAGGAAATGATCTCAGCAATTTATTCATTTTTTTAATATTTTTTGTTTGGATTTTTTAGAGGCCGATTTACAGGGAAAAACACCCGAGGAACAGGACATGATGCGTCTGATGGGATTCTGTGGGTTTGATACAACTAAGGGAAAGAAAGTTGAAGGAAACGATATAGGCGCTGTTCACGTTATTCTTAAGCGTAAATATAGACAGTACATGAATCGCAAAGGCGGATTCAATAGGCCGCTTGATTTTGTGGCTTGAATTTATCGCCTCGTTTATTGTCATTTATGTGTCTATGTATCGTGAATCATTATATTGAAATTATATGGAATTTAGAAGAGAAACAAACATTCGTTTATAATTGGCATTCGTTTCTAAAATACACAGGATTTCATAAAATCTAATTTCATTCCTTTGAAAATTAAGTGGATTTGTATGAGATCACTTCGAAAATCATCCTTGATACATCCTTGTATAAAAAAAAAGTTAGTTTGATTTTTTTACCTGTTTTCTCCGCTAATGTGTCTTCTTAGTTTTCTTCGACGGAGGTGGGGTAGCGTCAGGCTCTATATCTGATGTATCGGTGGCTTGCCCTGAGTTTGGGACGTCGTTATTAGTCCCTTGAGTTGTTAGCTGTAACAAAAATACAGTAAATATTGAATATTCACTCCAGATTGAACGTTTCTCAAAATTAAACGATTTCCAAGAGTTTTGATCGACGCAACTCACCATACTGACGTCCAAAGTCTCCAGTCCTTTCAGCAGAGCGGGATTCTTTATTCTAAAATCTCTAGTGACGCTGTAGTTAACGTATTCTTCCAAATGTACCTGAAAAACGATTTTAATCAATTTTTTATGCCAAGGATTCTCGTTTTATACTCTCCGATGATTTTTACCTTCGTCTTCTTGCTCAAAAGCAATATGTTCTTCCCGAATTGTTCAAGCTCGTAAATAACTCTAGGAATGACCTTAGTTTCCTTCAATACTTTATTCCTCTGAGCGTAGCCGTCCACTACTTTTGACTGTGATCTAGTTTTCTGATTTTCCTGAATAACAAAAGACAAATTATTGACATAAACTCAGCTACATTCTGCGTAAAGAAATAACTAAATTCTGCTCTCCTTACTTCGATGTGTGTTATAAGGCTGTAAAGAGTCTTTGCGAGTGGTCTTCCGGCCGATTTGACCAATGTAACGAACCTGGGATATCAGAATTGGTAATTAAATGGCAATTAAAACTCGACTAAATATTTCTAGAAGGAGATATTTACCTCACAGTTTGAAATACAGGATTTTGGGCGGTAGATTTGTTGTAAAAATATTTGGTAAACGCGCTTAGTATGCCGAACAGACTTTGTAGATTCCTGAATACAGAATCAGCAGTTGTGCCCGGCGATACAGAAACATTTGTGAGAATTTTAAGGGTCTGGACAATTTGGCATAGCTGATATACCAGCTTGCGCTCCTTTTCCTTCAGCGCTTCTCTACCTGTTGCGAGAAAATAAAATAATGTAGAATATCATAAATCCTGATGTTTTTTTCTTCGAAACTCTCATCCAAGCTCACGTTCTTCTACGTCCATTCCTGGCATAGTAGATAGCGTTTGCTCCGCTTTGAGTCGGCTAAAAAACCAGGACGTATCATCCAGCTTATGCTTTATCATTGTGCAAATAAGAGAGTGTATTTGAGAGGCTGATTGGTCGTTCAAACATTTGAACTGATGCTCTTCATCCTGCGGCTGGACTTCCTCCTGTTAAAAATAAAGAATGCAATAAAATTTTGACGAAAGAGGTAGTTGACTCTCGTCTTCTCACCTCGTCAACTGTACCCAATATTGAACACAGCTGATTGACGATTTTGTCGATACTTTCTCCATAGTCTGTTGTGAATCCCTCGATTTTTAAAATCAATTGTATCACAGCCACGGACATTGTGTGCTCAATTTCTTTCTCGGTCCCAAGTTCTATCAGCCATTTGAGCATCTAGTTCAATATTGATAAAATTAAAGAAGTTCTTAGAGAGTTAGAACAGTTTCTTGTATATTCTGATTACTTTTCCAATGCTTTCACTGTCGGGTGGTAATTTTAAGATCAATAAAGATAGCATCCCGGTAATAATTGTAGGTATTCGCTTCGCTATTACTTCCTCGTCTTCTTCTTCTTCGAGCACTCTTGTCAAGAAGATTTTAAGCGGCGTTATAACGCTCATTAATTGTATCTCGAATGCAGCGTCGGGGTCAACATTGCCTGCAAAACACAACGGGGAGTTAATTACCTATTGAGCTTTGGATTCATTGAAGAATAACAAAATAGAAGCTCGAGTATTGTATACATGCCTGCTTTCGTCAAGAAATTATTCAAATCTGATGGAAAAGTAGTGCAAGCGAGTTCGCACAGTTCCTTAAAGTATTCTAATCCGAGTACGGCGGTCTGTTGATCAAAACTGCGAATTTCGTCTAAATCCAAGACGATTTTTTCGTAGATAATTCTGTAAAATTTGAAAGATAGTTGATTAAATTGACGTAGGGGTGTGCGAGTGAAAGTCAAAGAGGTCTATAACTCACCGGCCGATTTCAAAACACTTTTGCACATCCCGTTTCCTCCGCTTTTCAAGATCGTGGTTCTTTAGCTGTTTTGTGCGCTGAACGAGCTGGATACAAGTCTGTATAATATAGCGATGGAACAATTCCCTGCCTCTTAACTCCTTGGATTCATTTCTGGCCGACCAAGATACAACTTCGCTGTAAAAAATGGTAAACTACATTCGTCTATAAAAGTTGAGCGATCTCTTTCTAGTCGTAAATGTCTTACGAGTAAAGGAGAGAGACGATTTTTAAAACAGTATCTAGGTCCAGAATGGTCGGCGGGTTTTTGAAGGCAACGCTGCGGCCGGGTTTCTTAAAGGATGCATCCGTCAGGTCTTTGTCCTTGTCTTTGTCTTTGTCTTTCTTTTTCCTCCCTTCGCCTTTCTTCACCTTACCAACGTACTGAAAAAACTAATTCCAATTAGCAACAGACCAGACTCTGCTTTCTTTGTTCTCAAGCTTATCCCAGGTACCTTAGTCCGCGTTATCAGTCTATTGTAGCCTTCAAATAACGAGTAAACCTTGTGAGCCGGGCTCACAGAATCTCCGGTCCAAGTGACAATTCTGTAAGCGATTAGAGCCTCGTATACAATTATCATTTGCTTTAAGTTATGGAGTTTTTCTTGAGACTCTGGCACGTTGTCGAATAGGTCGATTCCCTCGTCCTGAAATCAGAGCAGAATCTTTGACGATGTGAAAACCGTAATGGGATTAGCAAATCGATTGTTAAGCGAAAAACTGCAGCTCACTAGTTCGAAGTGTTCCAGCTCTGATTTGGCCATTCTATTGCACAATGATTCCAATATGAATCCAAGTCTTTCTATTTCCTGAGATTCACTGGCTGCTGCTTCGACGTAGATACGCTGCATGACCAGTATCAAGTTTCCTATCGGTTCCTGTAAGACCGACTCTGCCCCACGGACTGAGGTGCATTTAGCCAGCTTTAGAGGAGGCAGAATATTTTCATTTGGCTCGTAATACTGGTTGAAATGATCTAGGAGAGTGTCTACTAGGTAGGTTGATAGCTGAGGATTCATCAGGGTTACATCTGATAGACCTAAGAGCACGAGAAATATGTAGTTTGTATTTGTTATATATTTACGATATAGTTGACAAGATTTTATAGAATTGAATGAATTTCTTGAGACATGAAATCCATTTCATTTTCAAAGGAATGGAATTAGATTTCATGAAATCCTGTGTATTTGAGAACATATTATCGTTCTGTTTCATAAGATTTCCTAGAATTTCTTGAAGTTTTATAAATTCCAAAGTAATACATGAATTTTTTAGAATTTTATGATTCTTCCCATTACCTTGGTACAAGCACAACTTGACCTCTGCTTGCTGTGTAAAACACCTTCTAAGAATGCCCAATACTTCGAAGCATAAGAGAGAATTAAGCTGAGGATTAGACTCTGTTCTTCTAGAAACTGCCTCGATGCTTGCCTGCAACAATTTAAAAAAAAAACTGAATATTTCAAGATAAAAGAGAAAGATACCTCATACTTTCTCAAATAAATTTACCTGAGTATAAATAGAGGTGTTCGAAGTGCTAGAAGTAGCGTTACCGCTTCCAGACTGACTAAGAGCTCCCAATGAATTCATTTTAAAATTTTTAAGGAGCTGTAAAAAGCCTGTAACAGCCATCTGCCTGGTATTAGTATCTCTGGAGTAAAGGGACTTCCTTAAAACCATACTCAATGTGTCTCTAATCTCAGGTCTCAGACGTACTACAGGTAATAGAGCAAATATCACCTGCGTAGCAGCGCTGGCATTCATCACGCTCAATTGTTCAAGCAGAGCTATCACCCATACCTGACACTCCAGCATTACCATTGGCGTCTTGAGACAGATAAGCGAGAGGCAGTCTGCGGAAAGAAAATCAATCAGAGATGATTTCAATCGGTAAAATCTTACTAGCTATAAATCTTCGTTTATTTTTTTTCCCTTTATGAGTAAAAACTAAATCCAGGGATTATGATAAACTGCTATTACTTGTATATTGAGAAACAGCGGCACCGCCGCACATTATTCTGTCCATCAAAGTCTCCATGACTGTGGGACCGATCTCGAATCGTTTTCTTATCAGTCTTTGTAGAATTTTATTTCCAATTTCCCAGAAAGCTGTTGTGTGCGTTTCTTCACCCAGCTTAACGCCCGTTCCCATTATCACAAAGGACAGATCAACCAGTCCTTTAACGACCATGTGACGGTCTTTTATGCTGAAACAAAATGGAATAAATTGGTGTAAATCGACTTCTAGATCTTCAAATAATTCTCACCTATTTGCTATGACGGTTCCCAATGCTTTCGACATGCTACAGTTTGTATCCAAGACTTCGTTCAGCCAAGCGCTGTGCTTTTGTCTTTCGTTATCCCGCAATATACGGTTTACCGCAAGTCTCAATATTTCCAGGGTCTGTAAATGAGTTTTGTTTTATCAACAGCTGTATCAAAAATGGCTAAAATAATAACGCAGGAACTTATTTCCATGAAAATTCTGGCTGAAATTTAACAGTTCCATATTTTTCTTAAAATTTTTTCATAAAAAGAGGGGCTACTCGCCTCTTCTCCGTAAATATCAGACACGTTAAGCAGTAAAGTCATGATAAATGGGTCGAGAATGTATTCGGGTACTTGGTGGACGTTGCGAAGTGATTTAACAAACTCTTTCATGCTGTTTTGGCTCACTTCTGCCGCGTGGTATATATGATAAAGCACGGTGCTCTCAGCCTCTTGGATATCCTTCAAACTGAAGACTCCTGCGATTGATGAGAGAAGAAGATTAGAGATAAAGTCTCATGTAATAAAACTCCAAATAATCTACCAATGTCTTCGGAAAACTCTTCAGAATCTGTATCTGCAATCTTAGCGTATTGCTTTTGAAAATATCTGCAGAGAGCCGTGATTACGATCCCCCCATTCTGGTGCCTGCATAAAGCTAGCAGCTGGTGTACCAGCGGTGGAAGTTCGTTCGGCTGCATATTTGAGAGACGATTACAGAGCGTTGAGACTACTTTGCGGTGTTCTTCCTTCGACATAGAGATTTCTCTGGATTGGAATAAGGTTCATCAACTTTCGTAGGGAAAATCTTGGCCTAGGATAGAAACTGAGGAATATATACCTAAACATCGTTGTCAGCGCGGGTAGTACTGCAGAATTCCACTGACTTGAGTAGAGGGACTTTAATACTGTTTCTTTATACTCTTTTCCCGTAATTTCGGAATCATTGTGAGGCACGATCTTACGATCTTCAAGGATTTCTAAAAGCTGAGGAAGAATGTCTCGCCAACTAGGAATAAGATGTTCAGATCATGATTCGAGTTCTGATATAATAAATGAATAAAATATATAAACTGTGAACATAATCACCTCATGAAATTGTCGTCGTTATTTTTTATCCTCTTTTCGCAAAATTCAACGAGTTTAATCAAGTGCATAGAGGAGTATTGGGGAAAGTCGGTGATTATTCTGCACACTATGGTGTTGGCTTGGCTGTTTGTTACAGTTGCTGTTTGCAGGGCTGTCAATGCAGATTCTACTACTTTGCGTCTTTGTGATTGTGACGGTCCGGTATCGTCGAAACTTTCTAATATCTTACTCAATGATTTCGGAAAATCCGCGTGGCATATTCTTCCATCGATCCAATTGGATAGCTGGATAATTGTGAATACTGTACGAGTGCGATGACACTGAAATTATCATAAACAACGCGATATATTATTCACTTATACTCACGTCTCTGGGGTTAGAGCTAGAAACGAATCTCTTTAACGGTATCGGGTCCTTTTGACTGATCAAACTCTTCAGTTTATCGTCCATTACGAAGTTTTCTGTGTTTTTAATACTTTACGAGGTTATCTTTCATTCAAGCTCGGCGTGTTCGAACTTGTCGACTCGGAAAAGTTTGAATCAACACACATGCGCGGTGCGCAATCCAATACGCATGTGCTAGTCGAAAATCAAAGATAGCGGTATCGGGTTGTCGTATCGCGTTGACTACCGTTGAAGATGTCGCGGTATAAGTAGATCCGATCACTTTCGCAGTTAGGAATCTATGGATAGACAGCTCGAGTCGTGTATACGTATCGTATAATCGTATAAAAAATGGATTCTTATCAATTCTCCTCGGGCATCACAAATGTTGCTTTGCTAAATCCAAGATGGCCGCGGTCGAGCTACAGGTTGTTATGTCACATGTATATCGGCACGTGTGTAAAGGTGAGGCAATCTATATCCTATTATTAGGGTTTTTTTGGCGTTAGCAGAGGAAACACCGCGCTGTATGCTAAGTATTGCAATAAATTCCGCAATAGTTACTTAGCGGTTCGAAATATTCCAAAAACTGATTCGCCCTCAGTATTTAATCCCAGTGTCACAATTGTTGTCATTCATAAATCTGCAAAAATCGGATAATCATAGATAGCGTATGGATATAGCGCAATGTATTTATCGATCTATTGAAACCCACTTTCCTGTCTGAGTCATGATTCAATCAGTAAAGTCAAGTCATTGGTGCAAACGGCAGCAAAAGACGAAGGTAGTCGTCACTCGCGTCTAATATCGCTAAATTTCAGTGTGATCTGCGCTCTATATTTATGAATACTTTTCTCTGTCATAGCATGTCACGTATATTTCTTTGCGTTGTGCTTGTCGCGATCTCGACATTCGCGACGTCAACATCGGCCTTAAAAATCCTTGGGATATCAACGGTGCCTTCACCCTCTCATCACATGTGGTTTATGGAGTTGATGAATGGTTTGGTTCGAAAAGGACACCAGATTTATGCCGTCGGCCTCGAACCGGCAGAGTTCGACCCTGACGCAGTGACAGAGAACCAAACTACGTCCATTGTAAGTTGTTGTTCATTTTTTCGGAACTTATGAACAAGATCTGAAGCCATTAATCCGTGAGAACTAAGCCATGAAAGCAATCATAACAAATCTTAATACAAACTATAGGTCTTTGACGGAATCTTGGACAGTTTCTTAAAGAGCGGTGTCGGCCCTATGGAATGGGCGCAGATGACTCCCACCGAATTCGGGTGGTGCGTCTATCACGAAGCTATTAAATCGTGCAGAGCTGAGATAGAGACTGAAGGCGCTAGACAACTCCTTGAGTTGGTGAAGAACACTCAGTTTGACGTTATCGTACATGATCTGTTGGCCGGTCAATGCTTGTATGGACTGTGGGAGGTAAGGAGCCAAGAATTCAACTAGATTCTACTAAAGAGAATTTAACAAGTATTTCACACGTTGATCAATTATTCTTTAGATCGCCAAAGGAAATCCAGGGATTGTTGCCATCTCACCGTTCGGGCAAGCCGCTTGGTTCAAAGACGTGGTTGGTGGCAGTAACTGGCCAGCTATCAAACCTTATTCGTATTCTCATCAATCGGCGCCGTTCACTCTGTGGGAAAAGACTTTGAACTTTATTGACTTTGAGATTGAGAATATCAGACGCCAATACTACTATTTACCGGTTCAGCAGAAACTTGCTGAGAAATTTATTGGCAAAAAATTGTCCAAATCGTTGGATGAAATGGAGAAAGAGGTCGGCGTACTGCTCATCAATTCCTACTCTGCCTTACAACCAGCAACGTTTTTACCTCCAAATGCGATAGAAGTCGGTGGCCTACAAATTAGGGATCCTAAACCACTGCCTCAGGTAAAGGATTCGCATCAGTTTCTGAAAAATGGAAATTCAGGAATTTGGAATGAGTATTAACGATCACAAGTTAATAAGAACTTGAAAAGAGGCTTCGATGAAAACCGATAATTAATTGTTCTTTATGTTTCTAAAAGGACATCCAAGCGTTTCTTGACGGAGCAGAGCACGGAGTGATTGTAATGTCACTGGGTACGAACGTGCAAACTGCTATCTTGGGTCCGGATAGATTAAACACTATCATAACAGTGCTTGGCAAGTTGAAGCAGCGTGTTTTGTGGAAATTCGATGATGATCATTTGGTGGATCAGCCGAAGAACGTTATGATAAAGAAGTGGCTTCCCCAAGGCGATGTTATCGGCTAGTATTTTACGCCTGAATGATAATTTCACTAATTTAGAAACTTGATTATCGATGATTGTTACATTATTCAAGTATTTGAGAGATTGATTGATTGATTACTCATTCACACCAAAAGCCAATGAAATTTTAAGAGTTCTTTTCTTCTCCACAGCTCATCCGAAGGTCAGACTTCTCTGGTCTCATTGCGGTCTTTTGAGTACTCAGGAGGCTGTCTGGCGCGGGATTCCCATAATCGGAATGCCATTCTTCATGGATCAGAAATCGATCGTTGAACTGCTGGTGAAAAAAGGTGTTGCTTTGCGTCTGGACTTTGATTCCCTTACAGTCGAAAGAATCTCGGAGACATTTGACGAAATCTTGACGGATATCAAGTAAAGAAAACGAAATACTTTAGAGAAAGGAATTTATTCTCTACTATACATTCACATTCAACATTTCTAAGCCATAGTTTTTTGCCAGCTTTGAGCGCCGGATGAAGCAGCTTTCCCTGGAGTACAAAGACAGGCCAATGTCCCCTATGGATCTGGCCGTTTGGCACGTGGAACATGTTTCTCGACATCCTCGCGGGCCACTCGCTTCTCCGGGCAGATTTCTGAGTCGCGTGCAGCTTAATCTTCTCGATGTTTACGCTGTTCTTGGGTTCGCCATCCTCTCGATCGTCTGGATATTCCGGCTACTTTTCCGAGCCTTGTTTAACTTGTTATTCCTCTCTCAACAAAAAGTGAAGACTGCCTGATTGAGTGATCAACTGAGTAATCCCATTTCTCTGCAACTTCTAATGTGGATTTTTCAGACCGAGTATCCAGATTTTACTATATCTGGATTTCACCATATATGGATATATTTAGAAGTAACAGAATGTATTACACCACCAAAAAACACTAATTATGAGATGTGATCGTCTCTACGAAGAGTACATGTTATGTTAACATTTCTTATCGCTTTAAGAAAAAAAAAAATTCATTTTAAACTCAAAATAATCCGAATATAATTGTCTCTCTGAGACACCATCTACCTTCCGAACCTTTTCCGCTTTCTTGACAGAGTCTGTCATTCTTTTGCAGCATTAGACAGGATGCTTTTCTATTCATAAAACTGGAAACTAAAAGCATACAGCTTTCAATGGGCATGTTCGAAGGAACAAAGTTGTTTTTCCTCACATAGAATCTCACGCTTGAATAATATGGATTCGAAAATCGATTCATACACGAAATTAGGCGGTGAAAAAGAATCCCGGACTCAATTCTCATGTCCAGTTTTGATTCCTAGTAGTCTTTATGGTATTAAAATAATATAGATCCTGAAAATTGCTCGAGATGATCAAGATTCATGATTGATGTTTCATAAAGGCCAGTTCCGGTTCTTATCTTTACACTCGCTATTCGATATCAGTAAGACGAGAATAGATTGTGCACTGTCACAAAACATTTTATTGACTCAATTTTCTACAGTAGATTACTAGTATTTTGAACTATAATTGAGGCATATAAAAGATGAATAATCTGGATTTCGTTTTTATGTGGCTCTCATCCACCGATGAAAAAGCAGTTGTCGTAGGGTACAGGTCGCATAGTTAATCAAAACTCAAAGCATGATTCGGGGTGTTCTTATGATCTATCACAAATTGAATAAATCGGGAAGACTTGAGTTATATTTGGTGACGCCTCGGTATTTTGTTCAGTCAATTATCCAATCTACGTAATGACCTCTCACAGCATAGTCAGTACTACAGTCATTAATCATGGAGAGGGATTGAAGATACAAATTTCATCGTACATACAGGATGGCGCAAAAAATTTTTTAAAAATTTTCTTTATAAAGATTGATAAACATAATTCGTACAAAACGTTGCTATACTCATTCAGTGGAACTAATTTTACATTCTTAAAAATGATAACATTCAAATTGTAGAACTTGCGGTTTCTTTTTAGTGTCACTCTGTACACAGAAGTTGACTCATCTAATCTACAGTAGTAAACATCATTATATCAAAAATCTAACAGATTGGAAATTCGAGATAATCGCCTAAAGCTATCGCCACTTATCTGGGGTCACAGTTATCACTTGGCGTTAGACCATAGCCGAATTGAGTGGCGACAGAAACAGTAGTCATAACTCGCAGCTAATATTGTAGAATTTCTCTGTGATCTTGGTGTCATACTGATCAATCACTTTCTTTCTCACAACATGACGCGGGTCTTCCTTTACTTTGTGCTGGTCGCACTCTTAATGTGCACATCTTCAGTTTTGGCCCTAAAAATCCTTGGTATTACAACGCTGCCTTCACCCTCTCATCACATTTGGTTTACGAAGTTTATGAATGGCTTGGCTCGAAAAGGACATCAAGTTTACGCAGTTGGTCTTGAACCGACTGTGTTTGATGTTGTCGAAGTAATGGAGAATCAAACTAGGTCCTTCGTAAGTCGCAATTATCAGCTAACATGAAAGTCTGGGTGTTACGGTGGGCTTACACGATATTTGAAGTCATTTAATCCATGATAGAACGAAATAGTATCCTCGATCATTCGATTATTGTTACTTTTCTCGCCTTGCTCCAGGTCTTTGAAGGCACGTTGGACGGTTTCCGAAATACTGAATCATATGACCCGCTCGAATGGTCGAAGATGAGCCCAATCGAATTCGGATGGTTCCTGTACAAGGAATCTCACGAATTCTGCCAGATGCAGATGGCGACTGAGGGTGCTAAAAAAGTCTTGGAGTTGGTCAAGAATACTAAATTCGACGTTATCGTACAGGATTTGATGGTCGGTCAGTGCTTCTATGGACTGTGGGAGGTGAGGAATCAAAAGTCCAACAGAACTCCACCATTCTTGAAAATTCGGAGCTATTAGCTTGAATCTAACAGTTGATAGACAAAAAGATGATCAAAGACTACAGGTTTTCAAGGATTTTGATGTCTAATCTTTGTTTAGATTGCCCAGGGAAATCCACCGCTTGTCGGTTACACGCCGTTTGGGCAATCAATTTGGGTAAAGAACGTCGTCGGTGGTAACGATTGGCCAGCTATTAAACCGTATCCGTTTTATCCTCACATGGCGCCTTTCAGTCTATGGGAGAAGACTATGAATGTTATTTACACTGAGATTGATAATATCTTACGCCAATACTACTACATGCCGATACAGCAGGAACTTGCCAATAAATTCATTGGGAAAAGGATGTCCAGATCGCTCGAAGAAATAGAGAAACAGTTCACCGTGATGCTAATCAATTCTCATGCGACTTTAGAGCCAGCAACATTCTTGCCTTCGAATGCGATAGAAGTTGGTGGACTCCATGTTGTGGATCCAAAGCCACTGCCTCAGGTGAAGGATTTGGAGAAATATTGATTAATACCAGCGGTAAACAAATACTCTGCCATGAGAGAGGCTCAGATCAAGAATTGATATCCATGAAAAGGCAGCAAGTGAAGTTTTTCGCAGTAGTAATTGACCGTTTTTATATATTCCTCAAAGGACATCAAAGCATTTCTTGACGGGGCAGAACATGGAGTGGTTGTAATCTCGCTAGGTACTAACATAAAAACAGGGATCTTGGGTTCGGATAGATTGAATGCAATCGTAACCGCACTGGGGAAGTTGAAGCAGCATGTTCTGTGGAAATTTGATCTCGATCACTTAGCAGATAAGCCAAAAAACGTTATGATCAAGAAGTGGATTCCCCAGGGCGACATTTTGGGCGAGTATTTAAGTCTCGAATCATAGTTCCACTCATCTGTCCACTTAATTATTAATAATTACTTCGATATCGGAGTGATCTACTCATTCATTCATTCACTCAAAATAAAAATTTGACACCGGGTACTGATTGCGATAGAAGTGATCAGGTCTTCGAACTTTTTTCCAAACATATACGAACTATTAATGCAAAGGCTTGCTGAAAGATCGACAAATTTCAAAACTCCTTCTTTTCCCCACATAGCTCATCCGAAGGTGCGAGTTGTTTGGACTCATGCGGGTCTTTTGAGTACTCAGGAAGCTGTCTGGCGAGGAATTCCTCTGATCGGAATGCCTTTCTTCATGGATCAGAACTCGAACATTGATCTGCTAGTGAAGAAAGGCGTTGCCTTGCGCTTGGACTTCGAATTCCTCACAACCGAATTGATCTCAGAGACAATAGACAGAATCCTTACCAATCCCAGGTAAAAAAAGCAAAACAGTAAAGACAAAAGAGTTCATTCCCTACTTTACATCCACATTCAAGATCTCTAAGTCATCATTTTCTTACAGCTTCGATCGCCGAATGAAGCAGCTTGCCTCAGAGTACAGAGACAGGCCAATGTCTCCTATGGATCTGGCCATCTGGCACGTGGAATATGCTTCCCGACATCCTCGTGGGCCGCTCGCTTCCCCGGGAAGAGATCTGAGTCGTGTGCAACTCAATCTTCTCGATGTTTATGCTGTTCTTGGGGTCGCCTTCCTCTCAATTTTCTGGATCCTTCGGTTCCTCATCCGATCTTTGCTCAACTTATTTCGCACTCAACAAAAAACGAAAACTGCCTAATTGAGTAAATAACTGGGTGTTTCAAATTCAGAACAAACATCCGAATTTCACTACACTTAGAGTTTATCTTATCATGTATATAGATATATCTAGGAGTACAAGAATTTATCTTAGAATGTAAATATAAATATATCGATACCATTTCTATGTTAGCACTTTTCATATCATTAAGCATTACATATTAGATTTATAGTAATAACTGTTGAAATATATACTAATTACCTTCCATACTTTTTCCGTTTTCTTATCCTATAATCTTCAATACTTTTACAAGGCTGGGACGTATCTTTTCCATTTACAAAAAAGGAAAACTGAAAAAAAAATACAGCTTTCAATTGGCATCTTTGGAGAGACGACCACCTAAAAATGGGTTTTAAAAATTGATGCTGACATAAAATTAGGCGATAAAAATGAAATCTTTAACTCAGTTCTCAAGGCCTTCTTATCAAATGATGATTCTGGTTTTAAAAAAAAATGGAGACGTTGAACATTTATTGTTCACGTTTTATACAAGCCAGTTTTATTTTTTATTTTTTTTCTGAGCTACTTTGCACCGTTGCACATCGATATCAGTAGGATAAACATTGATTGCAATAACAGTAGTACAGATTCAATGACTTTCATAAATTCCTGACGCTATAGCTGTCGCCTTGTTTCAAGCGTATGAGTTACTGTTCGATCAATGCTATGCAAAGGCTTGGAAACGAACACAGTGTATGTCAATTATCCAATTTACATAATAAGCTGTTTCGTCAGAGTCACGATGATAGTCATTAGTCACAGAAAAGAGTCAAGGATACAAGCGACATTGTATACACGGTGATGCTAAAGAACAATAAAACCTGTTGGTCTAAAAAGCGAATAAAATCCGAACTCGTTGATTGATTCTGGTAATATTTTTTTTAATAGAAAGTAGATGAATGAGGCTTTCATTCAGCGTCTTTGGAACAAGAGAGTCTCTCCCCGTTATGAAGTTTCAATTAATCTGAAAACTTATCTGCAACGAGCGCAGTAGCATAGATTAAATCACGTGACAAACACATAGGATTATACTCAATTCTTGTTCCTCATTCGAAATGTTACTAATTTTACATTCCGAAAAACGAAGATAAGTCAACTGTAGATTCACGCGTTTAGAGTCTATTTACGTCCACTCATGGCATGCTTTCTTTTTGGCCACCCCATACAGGCATTGGCGTATTAATTCCAATGCAGTGAGTACTGATACTATTGAGAATGTAACAGACTGGAAGCGTGATATAATCGCTCAGAGTTTGAGCCACTTATTTGGGGTCACACCAATCAGTTGATGCTGAACCATTGACATCATCAGGCGATAAAGATGAAGTAGTTGTTACCCGTAGCTAATATTGTAAATATTTAAGTGTGATTTTAATCTCATACTGATCAATAACTTTCTTTCTTACAGCATGGCACGGATTCTTCTCTGCTTCGTGCTGATCTCGACTTGCACGATTTCAGCAATGGCCCTGAAAATTCTTGGGATATCAACGCTGCCTTCACCCTCTCATCACATATGGTTCACAAAGTTTATGAATGGCTTGGCTCACAATGGACATCAGATTTATACGCTTGGTCTTCAACCAACAGCGTTTGACAGAGTTGTAGAGAATCAAACGACGTCCATCGTATGTCGCAGTGAACAGACAAGATTAAAATGAATAAATGCAGCCGATGATAGTCGATGATTGAATTATTTCTACTTTATTCGTTATTTGCCAGGTATTCGAGGGTGTAATGGACAGTTTTGCAAACAGTGGAGCATTTGATACAAAGAAATGGTCAGCAATGAGTGCCATTGAAGCGTCATGGTCGATCTACATGGTATCTCATGAAATTTGCAAGATGCAGATGAAGACACAAGGTGCTAAGCAAGTTCTCGAGTTGGTGAAGAATATTAAGTTTGATGTTATAGTACAGGATCTGACCAATGGCCAGTGCTTCTATGGATTGCGGGAGGTAGGAAATGAGATTTCAACAAGGCTATGGGAATCTTCCAAGTCTAGAGCCTTCCGCATAGATTAAACATTTGATAAACAAGATGATGATAAAAAATGAGAGTTTCGAACGATTTTGGTGTCCAAATTTTCTCGTGTATTCAGTAATCCATCTAAATTCTATTCTAGACTAGCTCCGCAGTTGACAAAGAGGCAATACAGAAAGCTAGGTAGCTCAAGCTGACTCGTCGTAGAATCTGAATTGAATTACAAAACTGGATGCAAAAGAGATTGAATTTTATTTTTCGTCAAGTACTCCTAGTATTGAAGATACTAATTGATCTTGAATGGTTTTTAGATCGCCAAAGGAAATCCACCGTTTGTTGGCTTCACACCATTTGGTTCGCCGAATTGGGTCAAAGACATTGTCGGGGGAAATAACTGGCCAGCTATCAAACAGTTCCCTCTTTATCATCATACAGCACCATTCACTCTATGGAAAAAGACTTTGAATTTTATTTACTATGAGATTGATGATATTGTACGTCAATACTACTATTTGCCCGTACAGCAAGAAATTGCTGAGAACTATATTGGGGAAAAATTGTCACGATCGATCAATGAGATAGAGAAAAAGATCAGCGTGATGCTAGTCAACAACTACGCAGCCTTAGACCCGGCAATATTTTTGCCTCCAAATGCGATCGAAGTTGGTGGCCTCCATGTTAGGGATCCAAAACCACTACCTGAGGTAAAGGATGCGCATGGGTTTCTGGAAAGGAGGAAATTATAAGGAAAAGAAACAGGATCCAGAATGGATATTGCTTAATATGCTAGCAGAAAACAAGTACTTGAGCACGGAAGAGGCTTGATTATGAATCAAATCCCATAACGTTTCAGAGTAACAATTAACTGTTTTTGTTGTTTCTTAAAGGACATTAAAGCATTTCTTGACGGAGCAGAACACGGAGTGGTATTAATATCGTTGGGAACTAATGTGAAAACTAGTGTCTTGGGTTCGGATAGATTGAAAGCCATCGTAACAGCACTAGGGAAGCTGAAACAGCGTGTCGTGTGGAAATTCGATGCCGATCATTTGGTGGATAAGCCGAAAAACGTTATGATCAAGAAGTGGATTCCCCAGGGCGACATTTTGGGCAAGTATTATACTCCTGAATCATAATTCCACTCATCTATCCCCTCGATTATTGATAATGGTTACGTCACTTCAATATTGGACTGATTGATTCATCATCATTGAGAGGATTGCTTAGCGATCGACAAATTTCGAAAGTCATTTTTTTCCCCACACAGCTCATCCGAAGATGCGAGTTATTTGGACTCATTCTGGTCTTCTGAGTACTCAGGAGGCCGTCTGGCGAGGAATCCCTTTGATCGGAATGCCATTTTTTTTGGACCAGAATGCGGTGATTGATCTGCTGGTCAAACGAGGAGTTGCTTTACGCCTAGACTTTGATACCCTCTCAACGACAACAATTTCAGAGACATTAGACCGAATCCTTACCGATCCCAGGTACAGAAAGTAAAACAGTAAAGAGACTGAAATTTTTGCTCTCTATTTTACATTCAGATTCAAAATCTCTAAGCTATAATTCTCCTCCAGTTTTGATCGCCGAATGAAGCAGCTCTCCCTTGAGTACAGAGACAGGCCACTGTCCCCTATGGATCTGGCCGTCTGGCATGTGGAATATGCAGCTCGACATCCTAGCGGGCCGCTCGCAACCCCAGGTAGAGATCTGAGTCGTGTGCAGCTCAATCTTCTCGACGTTTACGCCGTTCTAGGGGTCGCTGTCCTCGGTGTCTTGTGGATCTTCCGATGTCTCCTCCGAGGTTTTCTGAGCTTATTTCGCTCTCCGCAAAAAACTAAAACTCCTCAGAAGAAGCTCAAATCTAATTAAATGATCAACTTATGGTAGATACTCCTACATTTCCTTGAATTGTTCCAACAGTTTCTAATGTTCAGATTGATTATGTCGAGATTCAAAGTTCACACTAGTAATATTAATAAGCTTTTCTACACATAGTATTTAGTAGTGCATAAAAAGAGCTAATGCAAGATTTGACCTCAAAATTGTTAGACTCTAATCGCTATACTTATTATCGTCGCTTTTGATACGGATATGAGTAAGAACAAATGTCCTATTCTGAGAACTATGAATACCTCTAATTTCAATTCAACTCAATTTATGATCTTAGAATTACATTCACTGCCTTGCAAGCGTTTTATACATAGACGAGGTCACTTAGAATAAAGATAACAAGCCAATATGAGTTAATTTCCTCGAATATTACAACAAGAAATTCTTCAGATATTTGTGAAATATCGTTAATTCAGTTTGTGGCAGCCGTTCGTTGATCATATTATAGAAAGTGAGGTAGAATTATTTTACTACTAAATCTAAGCCGCTTTTGATTTTATTCACCAAACTAATAACATACTTGTGAAATTTTGAACTTGTTGGTATTTTTTAATCAAGATTCAACCCTCCGCTCCAATTCATAATACTCCTTATCCGTGTCTTCAGCCGGAAATGGAAAAGAAAAAGGAAAAGAAACTTTTCAATCCCTTTGTGTAAACATAATCGCTAGTTTATATTGAATAATGAGTAAATTCAAATATCGAAGAAAATATGTTCATGGCTTACAGTATAATGGGAGAATCTTTCTAGTAGTAGATACAACATAAACATACTGGTAGTAATGGTAGAGATTTATTGCGCTCCTAGCCAGTTTGAATTTAACGACCCGCGAAAACATATCGTTTCCGCGCGTAGTCGAGATTCAAAAGTGTACGTACATGCGCACATGCATACGTGCATCTGTGTATATGCGCGCAGTGTATACACGTATACCTATATAGTTACTGATCGATCAAATTGCCCCGCGAAAAGGTGGGTCAATTTATTCATTGACGATAATAAAATTCTATCATAAAAAAACCGATCGTGACTATATAACACATGCATTAGAGATAGGTAGATAAATAGATGGATAGATATTTACAATACCCACACACATATACCCATCTAACTTAGGGTGGTCCCTAATTTAATCATTTTCGAATTTGAATGCTCCCATGGGCCAAGACGTCTCGAAATACATGTACCGTGCGGTTTCCACCTCAACACGAATCAATTGTGGACGGTTGCATACAATAGGGCGTACGTTCGGCTATCTTCGGATCTAGGCATGTCACGCTTCCACGAAAACGCACGGTATACAAAAAAAATGTAGTCAAGACCCCAGGTCCCTATCTCAATTCTAAGTACAGCCCCAAAGCCTTGGAGTTTTCGAATCCTGATGAAATTTTTTTTCGAAATATCTCCAATTTTTTTTTTTCGGTGCCTTGCAAATATCTTTGCTTGTTTCTGCCAAAGAGCTGATACAGGTATAAGCATTCGGTTTCGAATGCTTGCTCTTTCGGCTCGTATTACAGAAATTAGAAAAAGAAAAAGAAAAAAAAAATGCTATTCCTTTTCCATAATTTCGACGCATTTGATTTCGAGAGTCGTCGAGCGGAGGGGGATGGAGCGCGTGGGTCGTTTCGCGATTCTAAATTAACGATATCGCAAATAGACGCGCAGGATCCGCACAGGATCTCATTGACGTCGTTTCACTGCGTTCCTTCTTCTCCGCGGCCTATATATACCTATATATGTATACGTAGTACATATACATATATGTATAGGTATACGGATATCCACTACTCTATTCAGTGGCGAAATCCTTAACAGATTTCGTGATTGCTACTCGGCCTCTCTCCCTCTCTCTCTTTCGCTCTCTTTCTCCCATGCCTATACGCCTACCCATCCACATATGTACCCTTCTTATACCTATACTCCTCAATCCATTCCTATCTCAAACTCGACGTAGAAGCTCATTCCCTCTACGATCGGTGAACCATTCGAATCAAGAATTGTATTTTCTCGTTCAATTCTTACGCCGCGTTAGGTTCTCTCGCATATCTTCATTGTATTTACTTATCTATATATAGGTAACATGCATCTGTATCGGATAGTGGAAAGAAAGAAAAATGTATAAAACTTGGGGTTTTTTTTCGATTGATTTTTCGATTTTTTTCTTATTTTTTTTTTTTTGTCTCAAATCCAATTCTGGAATTTTAAGATCATGCTGAACGCCTATATAGGTCTTAAAAACCTCGATATTCATCTATTTTCGAATTTTTGATAAACTGTACGTTGTACGAGGCTGAAATTTATAAAATTAAAAAAAAAAAAAAGTCATGAAATTTGAATAAAATCGTAAGATTTGAAATAGTTGTAAAATTTGTAAGAATGATAATATTGTAAAACAAATTCTGGATACAGAGAAAAAAAAAAAATGGAAGAATAAAAATCGTGATTTGGTTTCTGATCGTGAACTCGCGCGGTTGATTTCAGGTTTCTATTAAATTCGTTGATGAGAGCAGGGCAAATATTAGGCAGTGCGATAAGTGCAGATGGGGTTTGATGAGCTATACACGATTTACCCATTACATTACAAAATCTATCACCAGATGTTGCTTGCCTCGCGGTTATAATTCCTTTTCCAAAAATTCAACGTCAATTAATATCGCGATAGTACTATATTAAAAAACAGGGATAGCAAAAAAAAAAAAAGAAAAGAAAAAAATATCATGTAAGATTTTCAAAAACTGTACCACAAGTTCAAGAGTTCAAGTTTTTTTCTTATTTTATGGTCTTTCGATTCAATTACACTGTACTATAGGTATAGTTTTCTTTTTCCCCATAATAAACGGAAATGTGAAAAAAAAAACGAATAAAAATCAAAAAAGCAAAAAGCCCGAATGTAAAACAGGCAGTAAAAACTGGTTGGTCTCCAGCCTCGTTCATGATCCAATCTAGCGATTGGCCGACCACCCGCTGTGATACGACTGCGAGAAAACTTTCTGGTGTCATGATTGCGTTTGGTGTATAGCCGGTGGCCAGAAGTAAGGCGTTAATACACCTTACTTATACTACATTACATTACGATGTTATTTCTTTATTGTTATATGGATTAGACTGGTTCAAAAAAATCGACTCTTCATTTTTATTTCCGAAGTCACATGTTTGACAGTTGTGGGGAGAGAAAATAAGACGCCAGTTAAAACTTGAGCCCTTAATATTAAAATCTAGGTATTCCTGACCGCAATTTTTCATTTTCCATTTGACTAACGTGGGAATTTTTTAAAAATTATTCCTTAATTTTGTAGCTCAGTAACGAGGCAACGTACATAAAAATCCGATACTTATTTTATAGGAAATTTGTTGCTCTACAAAAAAGGTCTCCTGTAATTTTTCGATACCTCAACTCTTTAAAAAGTTATTCAAGGTTAAAATTGAACTTCAACCTTGAATAACAAAAAGAAAAGTTGAGTTATCAAAAAATAAGCACAGTCGATTTTTTTGAACCAGTCCAACATAGAGATAACGACATTATTTAAGAATCGAAAGAAATTCTGTTTCACTTGATACCATTAATAAATTAAGATCGTTACAACGATATGATATAGTATACTATAATATTTTATATACAGTGCGTATTAAGGATTCTCACATATAGTGTATCTGTCAGTAATAATTTATATCGAACGAACTTAAGAGAGAGAGAAAAAAAAAAATAATAATATCATCTCGATCGTTGTCTATGATAGTAAATTGATTTGGTATAACACCATAACTTCTAAATCAATATAAATAGAAGGCTCGTGTTAGCCGAGAAAACCTTGGTCTATATTGTTCTCGCCGTAATGCCTCTGGGAATTTATATAAAGGTGGAATAAAATTCGATCGCTTTATCTCCAAATTTTCTATATTCGAACTATTTTCTATATGATTTTTTTTCCTCGCTTTTTACTTCGAATTATTGAAAAAATATCGATTTAAATAAGAATACGTTTTTTTTTTCTTTTCTTTTCTTTTTTTTAAAATCAATTTCATCGAGTCGTGGACATTATATTGGAAAAAAATAAGTTTCCTATCTATATAGGAGATGTTTGGAAATTTTTTGAATCTGTTCCTCTGCAGCCAGCCTGTAGCTATTTCTAGTATATAACTACGTCAGATAAACGCCACGGGGGTTGTTATATACACCTATATACCTATATATACGGTTTGATTTATCCCAACCCGCTGCTTTCTACCCCAAGACGTATCCCACAGGAGATGAAACGAGATATACTACATACGTTATAATAGCGTATGTAGAATCGCACTTTTTAAAAATATTAAAAACCCCTTTCCATACAGCCCCTTGTCTATTTTGCAATGAACAAAAAAAAAAAAAAGAAAAAAATTGTAAGCTTGTCCTCTAGTATCTACTTTTTTTTTTTTTCGAAAGATCTCGTTCTGTCCGAAAAATTTGACGAATTATCTCATGTAAGCGACGAGTTGAAAAAATCCAAAATTTACAGGATTTCACACTCGTCTCTATCAATGTGTGAAAGTTTGCTTCAACGATTTGAAAAATGGAGTTTTTATTTTTTAACTGACGCATTTTTAATGCCATTATAAATACTGTATCCTCTTTTCTCCCAATTTTACACAATTATGTTTGCTGTTTGAATATTCGTATAAACGGAACATGAATATTGTAGAAAAGCGATTTTTATTCAAGGAACGACGGCCTCTAAATTTTCCATTCCGTTGCGGTTGAATAGTTTGAAATTTGAATTATTTCCTTCGCGGGAAAAAACGACGAGTGGTCTCCATCTGCGTTATTACACACACGCGTATTATAGGTATAGGGATATAATAAGAGGCTAATATACCCGCCACGTGTATAGGTACGTGTGTGTAGATCGAAGGGTAAATACACTCGGATTCATGTACACATACTTAAATACATAAGACGCGATATTCCGCGACGGAAACACGATATTTCAGACCGGAAACCAGACTGAAGAAAGGGAGAGGAGGAGGAGGGCTTCATCCCTCGCCTTTGCCTTTGCCTTTGCAAAATTATTTATCACTAAACTCTGAAGGCAGCTAATATACCGGTGTTCAGATGTATAGAAACGTGCGAACCGGATATTGATCTGACTTGACTAATTCTATTCGACTTAAATTCAGGTACGTTGAACACCGAGATCAATCAAGCTTATCGACACAGTGTGTTCCGCACCCACCCTGCGAGCCCGGAAACCTGCCTTTTTCAAAACGTGAGGAATGGTCCCATTTTTAATTTTTTTATTTCATTTTTTGTAAAATTTTTAAGTTTCAGACTCAGGGTTTAAAACCCTTTTTCCAAATTCGTTTGTGAATATTTTTCACTTAGCTCTTCGCCTTTGAGTCAAGAATTGCGAAGTGCATCTGGTATGGAATGAGGACATTTTCACGGTGTGGAAAAAAAATAAATTTCCTGAACATTTTCAAAGTCATGGTTTTGGAGCCTTAAGCTTCTTCTTAGAAATCTTTGTTTTCATAATTTTCCTAGGAAAACCTTATCGCCATTTTTTTGCGAAAAAAAATGAAGGGCTTTATCTTGAAGATAGTTTTCACATAGATATAGAGATGATAATAATATACGATTCGAGTCACGAATGTGACTGGAGGTTCCCTACAGCCTTGAGGATCTTCCTTGGACTGCAGGTGGGTTTGGGTGCCGGAGGATCCTCGATCCTAATTAAAACAGTTTGTATAATCCTCAGTTCGCGACTAGAGATCGAATTGTGGTCGAGTCGTAGTTGGTCTAGTAATTGTTGTCGTCGAGGTCGTTGGGGGTATAATAATTACTGTTATTCATTGACCCGTTGGTCGGTGGTCAGTGGTCACCCTTTTACGAGTTTGAATTGGATACCTCGAAAATATCGGGAAAAAATTGGGTAACCGATAAAATCAGACCGAAGATTTTTCTTATTTCAAAATCAGATACCAATTGTACCGCAGCTACATGATTCATGAACATCGAAAAAACGCCGATATCAGAAAAAGCAGAAGAAGAAACTATCAGCATCGAAGAAAATCGCGATAGAAGTAGAAAAACGATCGGGAAATCCCAGAGGCCCTAGACCTTGTTGCAATGGCTTCATGAACTACGGATATCGTCCGTGAAACTAAGCTCACACTTCTTCTTCTTCTTCTTCTTCTTCTGCTTCTTCTGGTAGTTTATTGCAACTCTTTTTAATGCCTCTAGTTCTGCAACTTTCCGCAGAATTCTATATGACCGCATTATCGGCGATCGAATGAAAATTAAACTCGGAGAATCAATGAGGTAATCCAGCATTCCTCATCCGAGTTCCAGGATTCGAAATGAAGATTACGTCAGTCAGATTATAAATCAGTTAGTCCAAAGAGTTTGGGAAACTGATTTTCACCCAAATCGATTGGGCTATTTTCAATTTTCGAAATCCAAGGCGCGGGAAATTGTATTCCAAAAAATTGCGCTTTTCAGATCCCAAGGTTTTGTCGTATTGCATTTCGCGGTCTTTGTCCGAAATTTTTAGATAAAAATTGCCAAAAACTTATCCCGTTTACCTCGAACTCAATTTGTGTCTGTACTCACACCGTAATAGAGTACAGGTATCCCTTCCCAGAAGCAAGTGTCTATAAGGTATTATAGGGGAAAATCGCTACGGGGGTTCTTTAATATCACTCGCTGATATTGGTCCTGTATCATGGTACCTATAGTGCAGCAGTCAAGGAAAGAGTAGAGGGTTGGAGGGTTGCTTTCTCCCGTTGATGATCTTGATAAAAGATGAGATAATATGAGATATTGGTAGGTATGCTGTGTGCGTGTATAGGTGATATGCGGCCGAATCCACACACATTCGATACTGTTATCAATGTGTGGTGTGTGTATAGTAAAAATTGGCTAGTAAGTGAAACCGCGAAGGTCTGTCCGATCGGATATTATATACGGGGCATTCCATACCGAATGGACCTCTCGGATTCGGTTCACGATTTTTAATGTCATCGCCCGAACTCTGAAATAAATGACTCAAATTTGTTTTTCCTATTTTTTCAAAAATTTTCTGATTCACTAACTATTTTTTTAAACAAACACACCGTTGGCCATCATTCCAGAATCCAATAAAATCTCACTCTAAAATGAAGTTGAATCGTAGAGTAAATGGGAGAATTTTTGAATAATTTGAAAAAAAAATCTCAGTCGTTTTTAGAGGCGGGACAACAACGTATAAAAATCGTGAAACGAAGCTGGTCGGGTCCGGGTCGATTTGGTACAGAATGCACCGTGTATAACTATAAGGGTTGTGCATTTTCCAGGTTTCATTTGGTATGGGGTTGGGTTTTATTATTAAAAATTCACTTAATACGATACAATAAATGTAAGCATCTAGGTACGTGAAAATTAAGACCCAAAATGAAAAATTGACAAAAAATGGAATATAAAAAACGCTCCTTTTCATGAGGCAGTCAGAAGTAAGTATAATAATAATAATAATAATAATAATAATAATAATAAGGGGTTGTAATTTGGACCCTGGGCATCTGCATGAGTTATACTCCTTTCTCACTGCCTCATTTTTAAACTTGACCGTTTCTTTTCTGTTTATAATATTTTCTCAGTTCTTTACCAGGGACATAGTTGGGCTTTTCATTTTTGCTACTTGTTTGACAATTTCGGTTATTTATACTATACTTGAGTAGCCTGACTGCTAAGTTCGGTCAATTATACTCAGAGAATTCGACTAGTTCAACATTTTTATATTTAGTACGATTTTTATTATTCAACTATCGCATTGTGCTACTATTTGACTATTTTACGATTTAAACTGCTTTAATATTTCACTATTTTATATTTCCCTGTTTTTCTCGTTTATACATCACTGCTCATTGAATATTTTCACTATTTAAACTATCTCAAAATTCTACTATAAAATCTGACTATTTCATTACTCGATTTTTTGAACATTCAACTATCTTCATGATTTCGTTACAATATCATTTGATTAATTCAATATTCCGAGAATTTCATTCCGTTTAAAATTCGACTATTTTTCTCATAGTATTTTGAAATTTGACTATTTTTCTATTTCACTCCCTTGCCATGCTGCTCTATGAATCCTTGAAAATAATTTTAACCATTCAACTATCGATACACTTCTACTATTCCGAAAGCTCAACGATTTTGACTATTCGACTATTCAACTCTTTAATTACTCAACTATTTCAACAATTTCATTTATACTTTACGGCTTCGTTACAATTTTGAAATTCCGATTTACTTATTTTTCTGTCAGTTATGTATTCCAACTATTTAAGACATTTCACTATATAATTTGACTATCCGACTATACCTATAATTCTTCAACTATTTCAACTATTAAGAACTTTTGTTACTAAAATATTGCATAAAAATGAAAATAAAAGAATCATTGAACATTTGCACTATTTCAACTATTTCAAAATTCGACTATATAATCTGACCATTTCATTAATCTCGACTTCTTGAACATTCAACTATCTTCATGATTTCACTAGAGTATCATTTGGTTAGTTTAATATTCCAAAAATTTAATTCCATTTAAAATTTGACTATTTTTAACATAGTATTTTGAAATTTGACTATTTTTCTATTTCACTTCCTGGCTATGCTGCTCTATGAATCCTTAAAAACAATTTCAACCATTGAGCTATCTATAAAATTCTATTATTCCAAACGCTCAAAGATTTTGACTAATTCTTCAACTATTCCAAACCATCCGATAACTTTTGTTATTGAAAAATTGCAAAAAAATTGGAAAAAAAAAAATGAATGTCATCCAATTAACTGCAATTTTCAACTGTGATCTACATTATAATGAAATGGTTGAAAGTTCAGAGCCTGCAGCAGCCGCCCGGAGTAGTAGCGGACAACGTTTGGTCATCCAGGTGTATTGGTGCACACGACACGTGTGTCTTGACTGTGGGGTTGGGGTGTCGCGCCTCCCTCTCCAACCTACGCTAAAATTCTGTTATCCTATTGGCCAAGAGTTACCGTGACGTCACACCGCCTACCCTATGTATATGATAAAGCACGCGGAGCTTCAGTCTGCCCCTGCTTCTCACGCTGACTTGTCTACCTGACTGAACTACCTGCTGCTGCTGCAGGTACGTAAACTAAAACTACCCTCGGTTTTTATTTTCGCGATATTATATATAAATGCATAATTATATTCGCAAGCCGAGAAAAAGCACACAGGTGAGCTTTGGAAAAAAAGAAAAAATTCAAAAAAAGAAAATTATTTGAGAAGATGTGGATACATCAGGGGTGATTTTAGGGGTTGGCAATTACATTTCCAAGTACGTGCCTTTTTCATGATTTTTTTTTTTCTACAAAAAAGAATATATAGTTGATTTTTTGTTTAGGTTTTTTTTTTCTAACATTTCAGCATTGCAATGTGGGGATAATTCCTTCGTGTTCATTCGCAGTAATTCATATTTCATTTTTTTTTCTTCTTTTCTGGGGCGGATGGGGACTAGGGATGAAATCAAAGCGATTTGAGATAAGCTAAAAAATAATTTACTGCCCAAGTTGTACAAATCCGTTAATCCGTTACATACGTACATACATACACGTTATATTTATTCGTGACAGTATTTATTATTGGAAAAACTTTTCGAGAAAGAGTTTCTGTTTTATTCTTCTTCATTTTCCGTGATGCTTGATGTAACTTAGTGAGTGAGAGCTGTAAGGGTAGCTTTATATTTCAGAGCTTAGGGGGTGGTTTAAATAAATTTCAAGGATCGATCAAAAATATATATACATCTATATACGTATATATTTTATATTCACTGTGAAAATATATATATTCAAATGTAAAGGATCAAACATTTCCTTTTATTTTTATTTTTATTACAATATTAGGTATGCATGTATTCATGTAATTTTTTTGACCCTGAAAATTGTCGTATCGAGTATTATACGAAATAAAAACGTGTCGTCAAACGCGTCGTTCTAAAGTGTCGTAAATTTTTGTTAAAAAAATAAAATCAAAAACACAAATTCTAGACCTATACGAGTTTCGGATTACTTCGTTATAAAATCCGCAGGCTATTGAATAGGGGTTTGTTAGAATTTCGTTCGAAAGGTTTCGCCGATTAAAAAGCAGACCCGTTGCACGCGAACACCGCAAGCTTTTTATTAATTTTAATTTTCTTTTTTTACTTTTATTTCGCTTATTTATTTGTCCCAATTAAATTCGTACACGAGTTTGTGCTTCGTCGTATTATACTTGAGGTGAGAACAAAAAAGAGAGAAAAATGTGACAAAAGAGAAAAAAATGAAGAAGAAAAAAAAAAGACGCAACAGCAGAGGGAAAATTGTCTTTTTTTTTTTTTTATTCCCTTTTCTCTCACTCTGCTCTTTCGACCCCTTGAATCTTTAATGCGTGAATTTTCATCGGAAAATCTGGGGTAGTTAGATGGATATTTTTCAGTGCCATTTATTATTTGGATATTATTTCTATGCGACTTTGCCAGAGGGAACAGGGTGGGACGGGGTGAGTGGTTTGAAGCGAGGGCGGGATGCATCGGACATGTTTACTTCCGCGTTTACCTCAGCGCGAATATAGGAAACCACACATTGTATATCACTTATACATCGCTGGTTCACGTATTATATAGGTATAAACTGAAATCAATTATTAACACCGTGAAATATGATATACGACTCGCTTATTGGGTTTTTATAATACCTCATATACACCTATTCCATGAAGCGCGGTTACCTCATACCAAATATCTAATGTCCAGATATGACCATGGTGATATTAAAATAGGGCGCGTCGCTTATGATCAAAGTTTGAAACAGCTATGACCAAAAATCGTATATTATTTCCTTTTTTTTTCCAATATAAAATCGGAGATTATGGAGTAATTTATTACGGCCGCACACCTGCGTAACCAACTGATACACAAATCCTTGAATAATTCGGTGTTATATAACCGTCAAATTATTCTTCATGAAAAACTGCGACGATTTTGTCCTGGCGAAATTTTCGAGGCTCTAACGGTTTTCGAATGACAGCAATTTCAAGTTCTATTAATCGCGCGGTCGCCCGCTATGAGGTAGCGATGCACTAGCGCGACCGTTAAACTATTAAAACTTAAAACCGCTGTCATTTGAAAACCGGTGAACTTAGAACGTTTTTTCTTATACATTATCTTCGTAGTTTTTTACAAGGAATCTGACCGTAGTGATAAGAATACGTTTTATTCAGTTTCTCGATTATCTTTACCTAATTTGAACGAGAAGGAAGTTTTCACGGTTTCGTTAAATTGCACCCGTACACACAGCGGCGAGAAATGAGAATGTAACATAATTCAAGTACGTATCGTCGCCGGTTCGTGTTAAACAATCAAAATACATATACATCCAGGCATCTGGCACGAAAAGGGGATTTATCTCTTTGATACCGCGTCGACTGTCGCTAAACCGTGTTTGCATGGCTTACGCATATAATAGTCGAGAAGTACACGAAATATCACAAAGTTATTACAAGCGATTACATCTTAATCTAACAGATGATGTTATAACGAGCTTGCAGAGGGTCCCCACCACACACACGAAAATATATACCTGTATCATACAGAGAATTTGAATGTCGAAATTTTGCCTTATTTCGTTGAAAAAATAATTCATATTCTATCCGAATGATATAAATTACTCAAATTTCGTTTATTTATTTATTAACTCGGATATGAGGAATACATGGGTGAAGAAAAATAATGGCCCATGAAATCGAATAGGATATACTATATAATATGTATATTCTAGCGAGGGGATGTAAAAAAATAATATAAAAATGCAAAAAAAGGCCAAATAGTGCAGAACTGTGACAACAAAAGAGTGTGCATGGACAGAGATATAATTCTACCTGCCTGGGTACATGAGGGATGAAATATTCATGGTTCGTAGGACGTATGGCACGCTACCTTTACTTTGAAAAGCTCACGCGATGTAGGATGTGGGCAGGTAGCTAGTATATTATATCTATATACCCCATATCCATCGTCAAACGACAAGATCGTTTTACTCACTGGAAATGTGTCAGATGAAATGATTTCACTTTTCTATCTCCCTTGTTCAATCCTCTATCTCTTTTTCTTATTTTTTTTTCTCATACTTTGCTCTTCTGGTTACGTAAAAAAAAATAAAAAAATTTTGTATATATATATATACATACACAAATGTATATAATTTCGCGCACGATTTCGCACATCCTTCAACCCCTGTAGCATCGAAGGTGTACTACGTGTAGCAGTATAAAGGTTGGTACTTGATTCACCCGGTAATGCAGTTCATTTATTATTCTAGCTTTATTCAAATGGTAGTTAGAACTGCTGGGATAGGATCCAGGAAAATCATTTAATTATATGTGAAAATGCGAATGTGAATGCGAATAGCGCATTAATTATTTATTCATAATTATCATGCAGAAATACCAGCTACTACTGTTTGCTCGGTATAGCTTGATGTTGATGATTATAGCTAGTGGATATTTTCTAAACTCGCTGTGCGTAAAGCTCGATTTTACGCACGCTTCGCGTTCGAGAAATTCAACTGTCAACGCGCGTTGTGTTGAAAAAAAACAAAGTCCCATACTAGTGCAAAAAATGATTCTCAACCCGTGTGATTTTCACCCTTGTTTCGCTAGGGCGAAAAAATTCACACTAGTCCGAGAATCAACACTTTCGCACTAGTATCGAAAATTACTATTCGCAACGACTGCTCGAGTTGAGAAGAGAGAGAGGGAGAGAGAAGGTGAAGAAAAAAATAAAAAAATAAAATCAAAAATCAATAATCAAAATTGGATTTTCTTACGATGTTTACTAACACAATTCTTCTCTTCTATATCTATCATACTAATTCCTCAATATGATCGTTATGAATTATCTAGTTTTGAGTTCATTTGAATATAGAAGAAGGAAGATTTTTTTTCTTTCTTATTTCTTTAAATGAAGAAATTTTCTTTTTTCACTGGAAATAATATATATACCATGCTCGTATGTTGTAAGCCATAATTTGTTTTCCCTTCGTCGCGACGTGACGTGGCTGTATATATACAGGTATACAGCTGTTGATATTCGTAGGATAGATCTCGTTTTATTGAGGAATGATTTGTCGGGATTTCGAGGATTGGACGAGGATTTTAAATCAACCGAAGGATAAAATACCAGTAGGGATGGCGGCCCAAGAGGGGTGTGTAAATATGCTGAAGGGTGCGAATTTTATTTGTGTTTTTTTTTTTTTTTTTTGACAAAGTTGTGAAAAAATTTGTCAAAATAATTGACAGAAAGAAAAAGAAACAAAACAAAAGAAAAAAAGGAAAACAGAAAAATTTCTCAACCCCTTTGTTTTTGTGTTTTTGAAAAAAAAAATATTTTTTTCTTCTTCTTTTTTTCCTTCATTTATTTATCCCGATTTCTCATTTATATCGAGTATTCTCTATCGCGAATGAAATTTCGGTGCTGTTACTCGCGTTTTTCATTCTGTCAGAATTACGCAAAGATTTGGTATAGTATATGGACCAGGTACCTTACTAGATAATTATATACCTACGTGTATTCATCGTTTGAAGAAGTGATTTGCTCGAAATTGCTGTATCGGATTGAATCTTATTCGTGAATTAAATACGTGCGAAAAATCTTCGTATTTACGATTAGAGAGTCAATAGATCTAGACCGTACATAGTGTATATATATGTACGTCCCATCGGTCTGAAGAATTCGATTCCAGATCACTTAATCTGTGATTACAAATTTTCAAAGAAAAAAAAAAAAAAAAAAAAAGAGTCGAAAAAAAAATTCGCTATGAATTCATGTCTTTTTTTATTTTCAGTATTTCATAAAGTTTTCGCGAAAAAATTGTAAATTGTAAATTTTTCATCTCATCAGCTCTCACCTACCCTCAAATATTCTGTTTGTATACTTTCGCAAGTTCGAATCCTACACGAGGCTTGCGGAAGCGAAATAAAAAAATAAAAAAAAAAATTGTCGCGAGGAGAAGAATGCTCTCTTTTTTTTTTTTTTTTTTTCTCTTTTTCCATAAAACTGATCGAACGACGATCAACTGATTTTTTTTATTCTCTGCCTAGTTCCGAAATTAAATCGAGGAAACTTAGGATAAAGTGAGGTGAAAGATTTTGTCCCTGTAGCTTTTTTTTTTTTTTTATCTCGTTTTTTTGCATCTCAAAACGATTTTGGGTGTCGAAAGATACTTGCGGAGCTTTATTATTATTATTATTATTATTATTATTATTATAATAATTGTTTTCACAAATCTTTAAACAAACTTAGGATATAGACTAGATAGCGATACTTATCTTTCGGTCAATATCAAGTATACAATCAGTGCGGCATTATCCACTCCGTCAATTCCGTCTATCCCCGATAATCTCACCAGTCAGCTTATTACATTGGTAGATATACATGTATATAGGTATACGATATACCACGTTCATACATACTTTTACCTATAAAATGTATATACGAAGAGAAGTTGGGAAAAAATTTTCTTATCTAAAAATTTCTAACCCCGGTCACGTTTGCTAATCGTGATTCCATTTTCTCTTATTAGAACTATCGCGCTATACCTTATGTATACTCACATTTATTTCTATATCATCCGGTACTTTTTATAATTAAAAACAACAAAACCGCCGACGCTATTTTCTCCTTGATTTTATTTTTCTATTTTATCTTATTCTATTTTATTTTATTTTATTTTATTTTATTTTTTCCCTTTTTTGGGTATCGATCTCATCATTCGCGAACCCTTTTTCCCCTCTTCGAAGTAGTTACCTCATAGGTGGACGGGACTGAGATGTATATACATCTATACATGACGTATAGTATATCCTACGTGCGGTTTTCTACTCGAATCGTAAAAATAGAAAAAAAGGGAAAAAAAGAAAAATAAAAAATTTCTCACCATCTTCAAGTGTCCCCTGGGGATTTAACACGGATCTAGATAGTAGTAGTGGGTTTTCCGAGGAAAAGAAAAAAAAGTAATTCCTTCAACTTTGCCCCGGAATTCTTTTTTTTTTTGAATTGAATAAATTTTCCCCATTTCTACGTCGCGTTTTCAATTTTTATAGGAGAAAAAAAAGGGGGGGGGGGGGGGGGGGTGTGTAAAAAGGGTAAGAGAAGAAAATCAAAAGACACGGTTTTCCGTTTTTGTATAAAATTTACTCCGCAAACTTATAAATTGAACAGATTTTAATGAATTTTGCATCGTGATATAATATGATATTTTTCACATATGTGGCGCCAGAGATATTGATAAGCGATATTATCTCCGAAGTATGTACTCGCATAACAGAGCAAATCCGCATTCGAGTACTAAACAGATAAGTGTAGTGGATTAATTATCGTCGTTTCCAAAAATTTTTTACTCTTTATCGCAAAATAAAAATGTTATTTATTTATTTATTTTTTCTTAAATTTTTTCTCATTTCGTTTTGGAGGTATCCAAAATCCGCGAATTATATATCGCGTATCGGTTCTGATGGGGTGGAAAAGAAGCGGGTCGCCATTCACCCCGGGCGTTTCTCTGCAAGCGTTTGAAGCCTGAATTAAGGAGATTTCAATGCGACCGTGAATGGAGTGTCACGGCTTGCCTAAAATATGGGGAATCCTTGGTTATATAGTGTCGCTCAGGAGCAGCTCCACCTTAACCAGATTCCTTCCTGTCACGCGATTAAACATAAGCTTCTTCTCGTGATTTTTTCTTTAGTTTTTTTTTTTTTCTATTGTATTTTCCCTGCCGGTTTTTTTTGGTCTTTGAAAAAGGCGGATCTGAAAGTATATTTGAAAAATGAAAAGGTTGAAGTCAGTTTCATCAAGTACATGTAGCGAATAGAGTCAGACAAGGTAACAAAGTATCAAGATTTCGAGTATCTTGCATGTTTCGCAGACGATTAATTAAGGTTCAAGTCACTGTGGCCGTGATTACAGGTGAACTAAAAATTTCAACGAAAAAATCGAGTTCAGTTATTCAATCGCAAGCACACGGCTATCGTAAGAACTAAAATTTTGAAAAAAGAAAACATTTTCACGATGAAATATACCGTTTTATGATATTTTTTGCCTGAAAAAATGTTTCTTATCACTTTTTACACGATAATGATCTTCGATTTTGATGATCCTAGTTCACGCGATAGAAAAAAATATTTCAAGACAGAAAAATGAAAATTCATTGCAACACGTATCGTAGTTATTTAATTATCATGTACACTGTTGAAAAACGTGATTTTTGCTGTTCGCAAATTGTGTCATACTTTTCGAATCCGAAAACGGAATTTCTGAAAAAAAATTCGGGCATTCTACCCCCTGGGATCGGGACATCATAGTGTTTTTTTTAGGTGTATATCCGTGGAATAAGTCTATTGAAGATTCGGTAGGGTATCGAGGATCCTTTTCATCGTTAGATGTGTGAAGCGATCGGCTTATGTATTTACAAGGGGTTTGATAGCGGCGGGTAGTATATATGAAGTAAAATAAAATCAGCACCAGTCTCGTATTGGTTGGTATTAGGCACTCGGTGACGATTGGTTTGAGGAAGGGGTTGTCTGCCGAGATTCCAATATTAAACCACTCACTCGAGAGTCTATTGTGAGCTGTATTATACCACGATAAATGACTAAGGAAAAGCTTTGTGTAGGTATACAGGGTGGTTCAGAATCTGCGTACCGCAGCTCGTGGGAGAATTCCTCATAAAAAACCTGCGGCTAGAATTTTCCCTCGAATTTATGGTGAGGGAGAATTCAGTGTCTTAGATTTCCATGAGAAATGTACCGATGAGCTGTGGTGCGGTTATTTTGAATTACCCTGTATATAGCATACAGGGGTGGATGTCGATCCCGAAAGCTCGATTTATTTTTTCGAAATTATAACATCACAGGAATGGACTCCGGATTTATTGCTAAATTTTGATATATTGACGAGCTTGCAGAGCGAAGGGTAAACATGAAACAACCCCCGAATCAAACCGACTGTTGAATGATCTGTAATTTTGAATATAATATATGAGACCATGATTTTTACCATCAATTGATCGTTACACATATTGTGGTCGCTATTAATAATCTTTTTATGAAAAATGTATGCACAGTGTTCAAGCTTTTATTAAAGCTTGTAGAAAAATTATTATAAAAAAAATAATGTCATGCTATAGGGTTTTTTTTTTTTTTTTTGGGGGGGGGGGGGAGAAAGATTCGTTTTCAGATAAAGCTCTGAAGTTTTGCGATACTTGAAAGCTTCAAGCAACAAAATGAGACTTTTGGATAAACAAGCTTCATTTCATTCCTTAATTTTCTAATTTTTCGAGCTTATAATTGAACAAAAAAGGTGACTGGCACTAGTTTTGTGGTTTCATGTTACTCAAAAGCTCAAGTCAGCGGAATTTAAGACAAAAAGGTTTATTTGAATCATCAATTTCGGGATGGACGATCAAATAATTGTATAAAAACGAATTTTTATATCAAGCTCTGTGGTCTTTCGTTACTTTAGAGCTTGCAGCTTGAAAATGAAGATGAAAATTGTGCTTTTCGAAGTTGAGTTTATCGATTATTTTCAAGGTACACGATTCATCAATTGAATAACTAGCGCATTTCGACATTGAGCTTTCCAGTTTTGCGTTACTTCAGTGCTTTGAGCTTCGATAGAAATAATGAAATGGCTTTCGAGATACAGGATGAAACATGATAGAATAGAAAAATATTTTGACACGGAGCTTTATAAAGCTTTGAGCATCAAATTGAAGAATAAAGCTCGTTTTTTTCTTCTTTTTTTTCTTCATTTCCTGATTACTTTCCAAACACGAGTTGAAACAATTGAAAAATGAGTATGTTGACACGGAGCTTTGAACCTTCACATCGGCTCGAAAACTCCGAGCAACAAATTGATGGAATAAAAGCTGCTTTTTGATGATTAGGTTCAATTTTATCCCCAACTTTGAAACTAAAAAATAATAAAATAATTGAACGGACATGATTCTCTGAAAATACACGTGAGCACGTAATAACTAAGGTACAAACAATAAGTAAAGGTTTCATCAAGCTCTAGTTTAAGCTTATAATAGAAGTTTGAAAGACATTCGACGTATCTGTACGAAGTGAACTGCGATATGGTCCCTACGGAGTACTAAGTCACTCTATCTCCACTATCTCTGAGAAAAACAATTTATTTTTAACAATCGAAGCAATTATCCTTTCGACTGAGGTAAACGGGCAAAGAATCTATCACCGACTCCTACCCAAGTCGTAGACTCGTTGAACTATGTATTCAACAAAACGAAAGCTCCCAGGCCAGCTACGTAATTCCTTCGTTATTTTTTCGCTTTTTTTTACTCCCCCCATTCCCCACATTTTTTTTCTTTTCTTTTTTTACCTTTTTCTAAAAACAACCGCGAAATCTTATCTCTCTCTTTTATGTATACGGGTATAGGGTATATAATTGGCGCGGAATGACTTCTATAAATGAAATGTTACGTTACCAACGTAGTGCAATCACCATAAAGGAAATGATGATCATTTTAACGAAGTGGGACAGAAAAGAAAAGAAAATAAAAAAAGGGGAATGTTGAATTGAAAAAAAAAAAAAAAAAAAAAAAAAATTACGAACAAAATTAATTCTTAAATTTTTCTTATCGTAGTCAGAAAAGCTGGCATCTTATTCTAGTTAATGAAACTTTCTTATATACTATATATATATACAAAGAGATAAATTTGTTTGATTTTTTTTTTCCAAAAACGTGCCTCGAATTTTCAACTCTGATAATTTTTTTTTTTTCTGATTTTTCTTTTCTCTCTTGTCTTTCTTCTGGTGGAAATTAAATTCTGCACATCGTTGTTAGCAGTCCCAACCACCCTTCGAAAAAAAAGTGACTAACATCATTAACGGTCCTGTGGTTGACCATTTTTCGTCTCCACAATCAGAGGTGGAAAATCCTGATTCTAGGTTCGTTTTGAGCTTTCAGTGCGATTGATAAATCGAGTGAGCGGTCTTCGAATTCGAATAATGATAGTAACTCCGGGGGAAAAAATCTTCGAATAATTTAAAAAAAAGGAATCGAAAGCTGAAGATTTTTTGTAGAAAATTTCTCCCCTCAAAAATATCGGTAAAAAATTTATTCAACGAGTTATACGCGACTCAAAAGCTCATTTAGTATTTACTCGATAACTACGTCGAAATTTTTTTTAATCAAAATCTAAGAAACGATTTTTTAGAGGAAACTAACAGCTTTCTAAGGCCGCCTTGAAAATGTTTCTATATTTATCTTTCCGCGGATTAATACCAGCTTAAAGTATTTTGAAAAACTTTTTTCTCGAGTTAGAGCGAGTTAGATCTGTTGTATGTGTTCGGTAATTCATACCGGGGTATGATAATGAATTTTGGGTTTCATTGTCAGAGGTGTGAAGAATGGTACAATCTTTTTTTCCTTTTCGAAAGATTCTATTATACACATACCGTTACTATACAGCGAGGATTAAACGCTTCCTGAGAACTAGATACGCGGAGGAAGTCCGTGGCGTTAAAATTAGTCTTGTGAAATGGTATTTCGTACCTGTTCACTAGCATATAGTTATAGCCTGCTTCCTAGATCCGGAGTCCGGAGTTAAGGGTGAATTTCCATCGCCCTAATTCAATTCAATTAGCATGGGGCAACCTGCGAATCAATTATCGCATCAGAGCGTGAGAAAATTGTTTCTAAAATTGAGAAAACTAACATAAAAAAAAAAAAAAAATCTTTTTTTTCTTCTCATCATCCGCATGGTAAAATATAATTGCCGCAACCACGTATGACTAGTCAAGAAGAATAGAAAGAAAAAAAAATTTCTAAAAAAAGAAAACCTCTGCCTCAAGGCTTGACCCTCTTCGTAACTCTTGGCTAGAAATTGCCTCCTCCCATCTTCCGGATTAAAGCTGCACCCTTCGGAAAATGAGAGCTTTTTAAAAAATTCATTGGGTCTTATTTTTAGTTTTCTATTTCGTTGCAGAAATTAAAAAAATAAGAAATACACCTCGTAGCAGTTTTTATCTATCTTTAGACTTTTCGGAGATCATCGTAAGATTCGTTCGCAAATTTTTCATCAGAATAGTCAATTTTGGTTTTGATCCTTCTTTTAATTTTTGTCCTTTTTTTATTTTTTTTTTGGTTTTCATCGAATCATTTGCTTCAAGAAAGATTTGAAAAAATAAAAAATAAGAGAACGAAAAATCTCCGTGTAATCATGAACTTTTAATACTATTGTATGCAATAACTGGAAGATAACCGAAAGCGCTGCACGCAAAGTTACTTATTTTCATGTCTTAGTCTCTGGGGTGGCAAAGCTCGATTTCAAAGGCTGGACCCGGGAGAAATCTAGACAGCTTATCCCCGTGCATATTCAGAATCCACACATGACTCCGCACGGGATTGAACGTGTAAAGAACCGCAAACAGTAGAGATATCAAAAGCATGAAACGTGAAGCTGTTCAAAGACAATGGTCTGTACCATACCACACAATATTAAAGGAAAAGATACGATACTTGCGAATATATATGGGGCATTCCCTGGCAAAGTGACCTGGCGAAACCCTAACTATTTTTGATTTTTTTTTACACAATTTTAGATTTTTTGATTTGTGAGCTGAACCTCTGCGAGAAAAGAAAATTTTCTTAGCCGTTAGCGAATTTCGGAAGAAAAAAAAAAAAAAACGGAAATGGATTTTCACAGAATTTCTATTTTTTATACTTTTCTTCCAGGTTTTTGGAAAAAAAAAAAAAACAAATTTCTTGGCTCATATTTCTCTATTCCCTTGCCCGAAGCACGTGACTACGACGAAAAATATCCTGCGCACAGTAGGTTCTTCGACGAAATCAGATTTACACGTAGCTTTTTCCCACTCGATTCAGCAGTTCTATAATCACCCTTTTCAAACCGCTTGACCATATGGGTGACCATATAGGTATACGAGCATAGAGCTATACTGCAGGGAATTGTGACCGAAAGTTTTTCCTCTACTACGTAAAAATTCATTCATCGATGAATAGAATCGATTTAAATAAATAAATAAATAATTAAATAAACGAATGAATGAATGAATGCAGAACTGATTTTGGTGCATATAGAAAATCGAAAGACGATTTATATTCTTTTCCTATTTTTTGAATTATAATTAAAATACTAAAATAGTTTTTTACCTTTTTAATTACAATCTCAAATCATAGTAGATTCACGACTGCAGTAATTAATTTTTCAACTCTTTTTTTCTCTTTCTTTCAACGAGGAAAATACGTGCAAATATTTATGAAACTTCACGAACTTTGGAAAAACAGTTTAAATTGCTTACCAGTAGAATGAGAATTTAATTTTTATACAGATTGGAGAAAACCCTTTATTCTACTCTGATACATAATTGTGTAAAAAAACGAAAGAAAAAATATAGGAATTAATTAAATTTTTCTTTTCTTCTTTTTTGATTTTCAATTTTTTTTTTTTTTTTTTTTCTGTTTATATCGTTTTTCCTCCCGGTCAATTTTCGACCCTTGTTTTTTTTCCCGTTTCGACGTAACGAACCGAAGCGTATTACCCGGCAGTTACCTTCTCCGCGCTCCTTTCCCGAGGATATTTATCATAAATTTGTCCTGATTAAATGTATGTATCGAACTCGCGGGTTTAATACCGAGAATGAGTAGAAAAGGGAAAAAGTTCTGAACTTTTATGAAAAGATTGACAAAGCGAAGCCCTATTCCTAATAATTCACTATCTTCTCTTTCCGGGGATGAAAGAAAAATCGAAAAATATATCAGGCTCAATCATTATCCGTTTCTTTGGTATTTTGAGAAATTACATTTTTCGGGGTGAAAAGGCTCCGAAAGTGCAACGAAGTAAATCCCATCTCGATAATCGTGGCGATTGATTTATAAAACCAAAGGCAACCAGAGTTTAATCAATATACTTTTAATTATAATATGCAGATTGGAAAAGTGCAGCAAATGACTTTATTATTAATTCAACTGCACCCCTGCGAGGCACAGACTTTGGTCTGGTCTTTATTAATTCACCGATATTACACCCTCGGGTGGTAAATATCATTTTAATTATATTTATCGCGAACTTTGTCTAATCGTATTATTTAGCTCGAAATCAACTTAGAGTTGGGGTAAAAATTTCAATTTGTTAATCCCGTATTGAAAATCGTTCATCATTTTACAAAATACGAAAGAAACTGGCGCGATTTTTTCGCTATGATTTATTGCAAAATATTTTTTTCCCATTTTTGATATTTTTCAGTTTTATAATCTGCTTCAATTCACCCTAATCCGATCTATGGACATTATAATACGAACTCGAATGTGACGTGAAATGAATTTGTGAACGCAGAAGAAGCTGCGGGGCGAATCAAGCTTGTTTATTATTTATGAGCTTTTCGTATTGTAAATTGAGAAGAAAATTTGAATCCTCGATCTGTGCCGGAGGTCTCGAATATATGTACCGGATCTAACTGATAATATACAGAAATGTACTCGTATGCATGATGCGAAAAACGTCTTTTCTATATTTGCGGTAATCAATCAAACTGCGAATATACGTCAGGCGACAATACCTATCGCGTTATCAAAAATTTTATTCGCATCAATTTTACCGGTAAGGCGAAGAAAAAAGGAAAAGAAAAAAACTTATTACCTAATAAGATTGTAGTTATGATGATTATTCGCGTCTATGAAGCCGAAATTTTGTTAAAAAACAATTTATAAGGGATGAAAAATTCGCCTTTTATTATACCAGATGTTTTCCTCGATATTTACTCGTCGTTTTTGATCGTTAGAGATGTTTAGGCAATTTATTTAACGGTGGTATACAATAAACGTCGGGAAAACCGCACGATATACAGGATTCCCGCATAGCGAGTTGATGAGAAGTAATGAATTTTGTTAAATTAACTGGCTGGAACACCCACCCGGCAACTCCTGGGTGCCCAGTTTTTACAGATTCCCTGAAACCCGAGGGAAAATAATTTCTAGATTCAACTGGATCGGTTGAAATATTTTTCAATCATAGATTATTAGGGTATATCAGCGAATTTTTGAATTATAGCATTTTTTTTATAAAACATCGCTCTATTCTACACCGGAAATTACTCTTCATGATTTTCACTGCGGTCGATCCTTGCGGAGATAGGATTTTTACAAATCTGGGTAAATTTAATTCTTCGATATAACCAGATCGGTACATTGAATATTATAAATGATCAATTATCGAAGGCTACAAGTATGTTTTTGAATTCTACTATTTTTTTTCTAAAACTTTGAGCTATTCCACGCAAGAACCTACTCTTCACGATTTTCACTGGGATCGATCCCCGCGGAGATACGATTTTCACAAATCTGTGTAAGTCTAATTCTTTGATATAACCAGATCGGTACATTGAATATCATAAATGATCAATTATCGAAGGCTACAAGCATGTCTTTAAATTCTACTATTTTTTTTCTCAAACTTTGAGCTATTCTACGCAAGAAATTTCTCTTTGAGATTTTCCCTAGGATTGATCCTTCCATAGGTACGATTTTTTTAAATCTTTGTGAATGTGATTGTGTTCGACAAAACCAGATCGGTATATTGAATACTAAAAATGATTAATTATCAAAGTATAAAATCGATATTTCGGAACCTTGTATTTTTTTTCTTGAAACTTTGGTCTATTCTACACCAGAAAACCGTCCAAACGATTTTCTCTCCGATCGACGTTTTCGGACATACGATTTTTCGAAATTTTCGACAAGAATTTCTTGAAAATTCATACCTCGGAGTCTATCCACCGTAGAGAGCTGAACTACTCATGTACATTGTCGACTCAAAATCGATCGAAGATTCGGAAAAAAAAAAAATGTTACAAATCGGTGAAATGATAATTGGGCAATTTAAGATCATTAACCGAATCGGAGAAGTGAAAAACGACTCTTTGCCTTCGTTACTTATCTTAATCCTCCTAACAACCCGGTATTTTGCATACGAAAAAGTCTGACAAGATATTTGCACAGGGGCTGTATGAATACACAAAATAAATTGCGGCTGATTATATTCCTCAAAAACCAAATTTATAGATATAAGAGATATGAAAGAGAAGAAAATTGTTAATTTTAATTTTTTTTTATTTTTTATCCCACAGTTTCAAACGTCGAACGGAATCTTCTGACTTCCATTATACAGATAGCTGTTGAAATTCACCTGTTTAAAAATGTACCGATAAAGTTCTGACTGTCGAGACGGTGGCGTTCATGGCTATTGAGTCTCGCGTGTCTCGAGTGCTCGAAACTAATTGAATAATTAAGATCTTGCATCGATTCGTCATGACATGCTCGAAAAGTCTTAGTCCCAAACTTCGCAGACTCAAAACATGTTGAGATAAAAAATTTAAGGGATGATTCTGAGCAAGAGTTCAACACATGAAAATTAATGAAAAAAAGGGGCCTATCTCGGTTCCCGAGAGCCCCTTGATTTCTACTACTCCGTTTTGTCGAAGAAGAAAACATTACACGATTCAGGTATACATATTTGGGGAAATTTGACAAAAAAATAAAAATAAAATATATTATCTGTATTGGTTTTTGTTTTTTTTTCTTTTTTTGGAAATATGGGAAATTCGTCGTATGAAATGGATATGGGAGATCATCGTACTGCGTCAACTGTACTGAGAGTTGATCGCATAGCCTAGTCAATCGTTGAACACAAAGATTAGCATTTTAATCGTAGCTGGTTTGAAGTGGGTAGGTAATTACTTCTCAACGAACCGACGAACCAACGAACCAACGAACCAGCCGACCAGCTTTTACATAGACATACTACGTACATAAACATATACTGCAATGTACGTATAGGTATGCAAATAGCGAGCAGCTCGTCGTGGTATCCCAAAATTTGTATTCTGACCTATTTTAAATCGAAAACGCATTTACAATTTTCATTTTCGTTGGGCGTGTTTGATTGGGGCAGATATTTCAACCCTAGATCAGAAAAAAAATAAAAATAAAGAAAAGCGTTGAAATTGAAAAATGATGAAATCGAGGACCCACCCCTAGTATGCATTTTACTATTAGCTTCAACTTGGCTTCATGCATTTCTAACGTAGCTATTATACGTATAATAGCATACGTCAAGGTGCAGGTAATCGTTTGATGTTTTTTCCGATACTGTCAGCTGCATGGCGTACATCCCTATTCACTTTATCGCATCATCCCAGGAAGAGATCTCTTTGTGTACTAGACTCTGATCCAAAGTTGAATTTCCACTGTATAACAGGGTCGACTAATATCCAGATTTTTTTTTTTCCAAATTGTTAATAATATTCGAAAAATTTCTCACGCTTTTCGAGCTCCGAAAAAAAAACCCGGATTTATTCCCCACCGGGTCTTTTCTCGTTCTTATGATACCTTTGACTGAAAATTTCTCACCGATAAATTATCTCGTCTAATTTATACACAAATGTACAGCGTTCTTCATCTATTCTTTACATACCGTGCGTTTTCGTGGGAGCGCGTCATGCCTAGAACCGAAGATACCCGAACGTACGCCTTATTACATGCAACTGAGGGTATATGTGATATATATAGATATACCCTTAGTTGCATATAATAAGGCGCACGTTTGGGTATCTTCGGCCTTAGGCAGGGTGGGCTTCCACAAAAACGCACGGTATGTGTTAACGCCTCGAACTCCGCTCTGTGTAACATCACCGAATTACATTCTATTGACTATAAAACATCGAGGTGGGTAAAATTTACAGTCGATTATTATTTACGGCTGCTACTTCGAGAGGGTATAATAAATTTTAACGATTCATACATAAATATATATATATATGCTTGTTTGATGTTTTAATCAACAGGTAATCGGTCAGATCGATCGTACAATAAATTCCGACCATATATTGCGGACGGAAAAAGAATCGTTTCCTTGTTGGATCAAAGAATTCACTTTTTTCGTAACTTTAGAAAATCTGTCCGATCGAGGATACGATTTTCAGTGACGTACGACTTTTATGAATGAAAAACTCCCCGGTCTGCCGAAGTTCACAATCAAATCGAAATTTCCTGCTGGATTGTCGACCTGTAATTGGAGGAGATCCATCACACACGCCGCACGCGGTTCCATATATACCTACAGAATTTTGCTTTTCGGAAATCCCCTGTAATTATACCTCAGTCTGTCCCATTATAAAATCCAGAAGATCAAAGCCATCTGGAATTAAAATTCTGTCTGTTCATTCTGCGGGCTTTTCCGACCACCAACAAACGGGCAAGTGCGGTTATGCGAGGATTCAGCTAGTGCCTCTATTTGCAGAGGTAAAACCAGCCAGGGTATGTCAAATGCGAAATATAAATGGATAGTTAATTATCTAAAATTATTTAAAAAAAA
Source organism: Tenthredo scrophulariae (assembly GCA_963978835.1). Taxonomy (NCBI): domain Eukaryota; kingdom Metazoa; phylum Arthropoda; class Insecta; order Hymenoptera; family Tenthredinidae; genus Tenthredo; species Tenthredo scrophulariae. The sequence goes on from OZ022233.1 coordinate 15,207,714, forward strand.
AAATAATTTATTTTTTTTTTAATTCTATGATTGCGTTTGACGGAATAAAGTTACCTTTGAAAATAAGAGTGGAAAATCTCGGAGAGTGATCACAGAAAATTTTAATCTTCTCGTTTAAAATCGTTTCTAATGAATCATATATAAAATTAAGAAGACGAAGACGCGAAGTATCATAAGAAGTTTGTTGAATTTTACTGTGAATACTTAAGCTGTGATCGTTCCGGCAATTAACAAGTTGTACGAGAAGTACGAGATTAAACGTTCCAAAGGAGTGGGCGGGGGATTTGAAACGAAAAAAATTAAATATATATGGGGCATTTCACGCCAAATCGACCAGTGTTAAGCCCCGACCGTTTCGAAATTATTTCAGTTTTTTTTTTTTTAACGTTCTACTTAGTCAAAAATCCGTACAGATTTTTTTTCACATTTTTCGATTCAGCCGTTTATTTTCTTTTTTTTTTTTTATAACTTTTTGAAGGCGACTGAGAAAGCCCATTTCCAAAAATCTGGAAAAATTCTCAAAAATCCAACGGAAGACATATATATAGAGCAGCCCCACGTTAAAAAAAAAAAAAAAAAAAAAAAAAAACACCTTAAATGATTTCGAGGGGCCGAATTGGCGCGGAATGCCCCATATAGAAAGTCAATTCAGCTGCGTAAAGAAGTAGAAAAAGAATGAGAAGATCATTAACGAGATGAATAAGAATGATTATACTTTACCGTTGAACCGATCACGAAGTACGATCAATTATATTCACCCACGCAGCTTAGGCGTATATCAATACGCACAAGCTCTTACCGATCCTAAATTCACATAATTTAAATCCGAAAGCAAATGCTTGAGCAATTTTGTGCAAATAAGTGAATAGAAAAAAAAAAAAAAAGAACAAAAATTGAAAATAAGAAAACGTAAAGATTTTCGATCTTCGAGTCAAATGGATCCAATTTATATCCGCAAATATTTGCTTGTCTTATATTTAAGGTATTTCACTCGGTTTTCAAAAATTCAATTATATCGAAAGTAAAAAAGACGAGAAATGGGTTAAAAAATTGAGTCGTAGAAAAAAACGTTAAAATTTAACCAGGTATTGAAATTTTTCAAACCCGCCAATCTCGATGTTAAATAATCCTGTAAATTTGAGATTCTTTAATTTCTTAATTTTTTTTTTTCTCGTAATCAATTTTAGCCCATGAAAAAATAAAAAAAATCTGTAAAAATGAATGAAGATTTGTTTATTTCGTGGCTTAGACACGATGATAAAATTTCTATTCAGATATTTATTTCCGCTTATTATAATACCGAGTTTTTGTTTTTATTGATGAAATTTATAATAATCTCTGGATTAGAGTTTATTGATAAAGAATTATGGTTGGGTACAGCGGGTATAAATATCGCTGATCAAGTATATATGGGAAAGGAGGTGATCCACCCACCCATACTTTATATCTACCGCTATACATATATACGTTCGTTGAAACGAGATTGAAGATATTTTAAACTCCTTAGATACGCTTTTATTTGAATTTATTTCAATCTCTCTAGACCTCGACCTTTTTTTTTTCTTTTCTTTTTTTTTTTCCTTTTTTCCATTCAGCAAATCTATTCACGGACATCGAAGAAAACTCCTTATAAAATATAACCTCCCTGTTGGAGTAAAGAGAAAAAGGAAAATAAAAGGAAAAATAGAAACAAAAAAAAAAAAAAATTAAATTCATTTGGATTTTTTTTTATTTTTTTCATCTTTTTTTCATTTCCTCTTTTTATCCTCAGACCGTTTATGTCTCGTGTATAGGTATAGAACAGCGATGAGATAGTCGCTGGTAATTATAAGAATGAATTTTAAAAAGAAAAGAAAAGAAAAAAATGAACATTCATACAGGTATATTTATCTCCAGACGGATTAAAGCACGTATAAAACGTGGTTCGTGTGAAAAACTGGAATTTATACTTACCTATATAGATGTACTTGTACTTGGGGGTAAGGAGGAAAAAAGAAAAAAAGAGAAAAAAAAAAACAAAAACAAAAAAAAAATTAAAAATTGTTAAATGAGAAAGATAATAAAGAAAGTTAAATAAAATGAGATAAGCTCATCCCGTTCCCACCACCATGGACATGGGCATGGTTCTAATTTGCGTAAGACCAGAATTTTAACACCAATCGTTAAAACGAAACGGGAAAAAAATATAATTTTTTTTTCGGGATAATTAATTCCGTCAAATTAATTTTCTTACATCACTGCATAATGATACATGCGTGTATTATTAATTTTTTGAATAACAGCGTAAAAAAAAAAAAAAAAAACATAGAAAATTTATAATTTCTTAAAAAAATACAATAAAATCGTGTGAAAATTTTTCATTCGTATAAAATATTTGAATAAAATTCTCCTAAATACTATTTATGTAAAATAAAATTTTCACTAATCATTTCGACCCCTGGATATATGGAATAATTAGCATAACGAATTTTCCCGCACCAAACTAAATATAATCACAAGTTTTTCCTTGGGGTATAATTAGTTAGTCGATTACTGTCATTTTTAATGGTAAATAATGTCATAGTAACATGATCTAGATCGAATTGTAATTAAACCGCGTATCTAGTTCTTCCGTAATCAATAAAATCCGATTTTTACACCCTTTGAAGTTTAATTTTCCATCGACTATTTAAAGGCTTGAAAAAATAGCTCGAGTGAATGGTAGTTTTTGATGAACGATCGTTTATTCAAAAATAACATTGGGTTCGGACTTTTCATTATACCACAGGTGATTCCTTTTTTTTTTTTTTTTCATTTTCTTTTTTTGTTGCTGAATAAATTAGCCTCACACCTCCGCACCCCGTTTTAACTGTTACTAACCAAACGAACGATCGTGGCAAACAGAGGGATGCGATGGGTGTTTATTTAGAAAGAAAAGAAAAAACTGCATCTAGGGCTTTTTTGACGAGGTATGCTTTTCCGAATTGATACTCGAAGTCCCGCAAGGCTTTAAGGGTGAGAAAACTGTTTACTGTTTTTTATCAACGAGATTCACCGGTTTTCATTTAAAATCATTAAACTTATAAATTTAGGGGTTGATTCGGTCCCGATTTCATGTTTATTCTAAATTATAGTCAATTTTCGTCCGCCGATCTAAAAGCCGGTTCTTTTTGGGCTCCTCCTTTCTTTCATATTGCTACCCTTGTACAGATCCTCGTTGGTCTATTTTTCGGGGATGGTTAGCGGCGTGAAGAAGTACCGGAACGTGGACTCGCGTCTCCTTCCTTCCGCTTTTCCTGGCTCTTTCAGCTTTCCGCTTTCCTCTTTCCATTTTACCCTCCTTCCGCGGAATCTCGCTGTCGCCGCTTCTTCCTTCGTCGTGGTTCGTGTTGATTCAATGGTTTAACTTTCTCCCCGTCGCGTCGTTCGCTGTTTGTTCACCACCCTCCGTCCTACCCACTCCTTGAACAAACACAAACAAACACCAAATACGGTAGAGAAACCAACAAATCTTCCGCAGCTAGGTAGAGCTGGACATAGTAGATTTAGAACCACGTGAACGAAAATTGGCACAGTGGTTCCCGGACCTAGAAATCATCTCGATCATCCTCTCCTTCGAAGATGGGAAGCTATAGGTTATCTCAGTTTCGCAACAAATTTATCACCCCACCTCGCGACTTTGGGATCAATTTTCGCAGTGAAATATTGATTATTTCGAAAATCTGTAAGACATGAAAAAGTTGTAAAAAAAGTGAACGAACAATTTTTTCCTTCGCCATTTCGCTCCCAGATCATCGTACGCGAAACTGGAGCCATGGTCGCAATTAATCATTCCAATTCGAGTCGCTAAGGGTGGATTTGATGATATCCGCCGAGCTTAACTCACGGGAATAAAGTTCCGTCGCAAATTTCTGTCTCGCTAAAGTACACTACGATAAGGTCTACCATCACAGTTTCAATGTTCAAGGTTCAAGGGCCAGCTGCATATATATGAACAAAGTTGCGAGCCAACTGCAATACACATTCAGCTGAACGTAGTTCACTTATTTATATGCGATTCAATTGGGGCAATTCAATTTATAGGATTTCGAATGCATTTATTTTCAAAGTTGGTCCAAGCTCGAGCCACTCTAGACTTCCTTGTCCACATCCATAGTAGCAGAGCTGCGAAAAGGACGTTAAACAGGAAATTGACGTTCCCTCAACTCTGCAATTGAAAGTTCTGAAGCGGTTTTACACACAGCTGGATAGGGTCGGTCTAAAGGGGTGAAAAATTTTTTACAAACGCAAAAAACAAGCGAAGGGGTTGATTTTTTTCATCACTGGGTGATCCATGCGCCTCCATCAGTTGATTCACTAAACTTCATCAATATTTATATGTCTGCGGTTAGACTTCGGCGAGTTTCTCCAAAGCGAATTAATCTCTTGAACTAACTAGCTGAAACTAACCTATCGCAGTAAATCGCTAAAGCAATTCTAATATATACGTATAGTAGTGCACCCTGTGCAGTAGGACTGATTATTCCCATGGATGAATACTGCACGGTGATTTTCATGGAATGAAATTCCGTACCAGACTGTGACTTGATGGATCAAAAAATTCTACCCTTTTTGTAATGAAGTTTTGTACATCGTTGTAGGAGGTCAAACCTTTATAAGGTCGATTTTGGTCTGGTTTAGCCTACATCGTACTCCTCTTTGATGTCACCACCTGTGGCTGCCGCTCTGTCTCCGAAAAGGAAACAGCCCAGTGGGAAATAGGAGGGGATTTTTCAGTATCCATTTCCTCTCGTTTCACCCTTTATTTTTTATTCCCTCAGAGCCGATCTCATCCTTCTAGCGAGAAGTTCTCGGAAAGTAATCAGAATAATGTCTGTATAGTTACAGGAACAAAGAAGACTATGTACTCGCCTATCGCCTATGGTCGAGATAGGGTAGTATACTGGGCTTTTACCAGAGCCATTTCATCGCATAAAAATCCACAGAAACACTGAAGATACGTAGTAAAATGAGGGGGTAGGAAACACCACGTCGTGAATAGAGGAGCTTAAGCCCTGCACCTATGAGGTGGAAGGTTAAAACTCATAATGTGGCTATACAGGATTGAATTTTAGTTATAAACTCCCATACGACGATGAGTATAACTGCACCTAATAGACATTTTTATCTCATCAATTCCCTCTAAGTACTGGAAAAGTTCATAAATTGATAAAAATTCCATCCCCTTCGTTGGGGATGATGGGGTTTATTTTTAACGGAAAAGTGCATATCGAAATTGCTGGAAGGGGTAGAAGCTAGAGGATAGAACCCTTCCATCCATTTTTATAAAACTCAAATCATCCGTTAGCGAGTGCCCGTATAGAGATTTAACGATGGTAAAGGTGAGGAAAGAGCCATATTCCGGGCTGCGGTGAGTCCAGTAATATTGAAAAAATTTTGTAGGACGAGTGTGGGTGAAGTCTCTACATGATCACACACGTAATTGGGTCGTAAAAAATTCATAGCTTCAGTGGCACGCGGTTTTACGATCGAATTACACCTACCCCTTGTGTGTTAATTTCACAGTGTGTATAACGTTATCAGAGTGCTTTGTTGGTAGCAGGGTTTTTAATTCGTGAACGGTTGCGACAACGGGCTTCAGCTTTCATGAAATATATAAGCAAATGCATTTATTTTTCTTCCACCTTGCAAAGCTCGCCGAGAATTTATGCGAATCCTCTTTTATCTCGTCTAATCCAGGTCCGTTACCATCTGCTTGTTTCAGACGCTGAAAACTCTTTGGAAACTGAGAAGTGTTCACACAGTAGGTGAGTCGATCTTTGTGTAATGTTCACTCGTATATATTGAGCCATAAAATGTCATATACAACCCCATAGCCGGCGGCAATAGCCACTAACAATTCTGCACGTCGAACAGAGAGGATAAACTTTGTGAGTTGGACCATATCCGTTCGCCAGGTAGACAAAGGAACTATCCAGGGTGTTTGAAGCCTTGGTAACATGACCATAATCGAGAAACCATTGCTAACTAAGTCTCACCTTAGACCCTGCAGGTCATCACTACATCACACGTTTCTAAGGGATCACATAACTCAATCCTAGATTACCGAGTTTAAACTAGTTCATTAAACTAGAAACTGGAAGCCAACTATGATGTGATATGGTCTTGTCTCTATGGCCGATGAATATCTTGGTGGTGCTCGTCGAATCTATGATGAAAAATCAACGGTCTGCATTTTTCGATTTTAACAATAAAGGGCAAAGGCTGAATAAACACCGAGCAAGTTGTGTGGAAGAATGACGACAGGGTCGACGTCGAAGAGTCGGGGAGGTTAAGGGGCGGCTTATTCGAGGTTGTAGAAGTAGTTGACAGTGCAGACAAGCTCGAAGTGTTGATGCTCGAGATCCTCAACGTGGGGATGAAATACCCTACCTACTTTATACCTACGTACCTAGGTATGCTTGCTCCAACACGAGTCGGTCACTCGTGTAATCGTTGTAAGCATCAGCCCCCGCTTTACTCGCCCAGATAGCACCACCCCTATAAAACAAACCCCCGCGACCTTCTCTTAAAGTTGATCACTTGCAGAGTTACTTTAAAAATCAACCGACAATGGGCGACCTTTTTCTGTAGTTATTGGGTTGATGATTTTTCGTGTTTTTCGGCTTGAAATCCATCGGATGGCTGTTAAATTATTCCACCAATCTCTCCCTCAGTAGAACTGTCTGCAATCAATATTTTTTATCGAAACTTCGCGGTCTTTTAATTCGGTTATCCCACCGCTGTCACCAGTTTCAATTTAGCTAAACACGAATTAATAATTCCTCGAATTCTTTAATATATTTTTTCATCTAACCACGAGTCAATCAGTGTATTTTCGTGCCTGAATGAAGTCTCCATCCCTAACAGACCCTGAGTAATGAATTTTTGAAAAACCTGTTACTCGCCGCATCGATCGTAGGCTACAGTCTGCGGAATTCTTCTTTCGTCGTCTTTCGGCGTGTCGCAATCAGACTATACTACGAGTGTAAATTATGATTTAATCGATTTGCGCGATGAGTGAGGGTTGAAATTATCGAATGTTTGATCCCTTTTTTGGAAAAAAAAATTATCAAACATCGAAATTTGAGAAAACCTTCTAACTTTGTTCGAGTTTTCGATGACTGGAGTTATTAAAAAAAATTTTTTGTCAGAGAAGGTAAGGATCCTGCGAGATATCGCGGCTTTTCTTTGTTCTGCTATTTTTTAGGCGTGGAAAGAACGCCGCTTTTAAAGAAAAACGCTTGCGTATTCGCGACAGTAGATAGTGTGTCTTTTCACGTCTGACATATTTCACGTTTCACGTTTCACGTTTCGTGTTCAACCAACTTTAGCGAAGTGCCTTGTAGTAGTCTATTGTCTATTGAATAGCTTATCTCTACTGTTTGTTCCCTGCAACACGTCGCGTCGCGTCCCGACGTCCATACCCACGTTGGGCAAGGGTAGATTTCAGGTCTTGTCATATGGAAAGAAAGAGACATTTATTAATCCACGGTAGAGATACGACCCTTTGTTTTTGCGGAACAAACGTAGGGGGAATTCGTCCGCAACGGGGTTGAAAGTTATTCGGAGAAAAAAAAAAGAAAAAATTATAAATACATTTTTCAAACCCCGACTAATCTGTCGAACCAAATTATAAACCTTTGAGAATAATTTACGATGAAGTATAGGGAATAAAAAAAACCGTCGTAAATTTATTTATTTCACCTATCTAGATCAGTCGTGCGGTCACCATTCCTCCGACATGATATAAGCCCGCAATAAATTTCAATATATTAAAAATATTTTACCCTCGAGTTCCAGCTGCGTACGGAAATTACGCCGATTCTTATCCATTGTTGGCTCGTATGTGAAAAATTGTTAACATCCTTGGGATTTGTAAGAGAAAAAAGAAGGAGAAGGGGAAAAATAAATTCCTAGACAAAATGAAAAAAAAAAAAAATAAATAAAAATAAAAATTATTTTTCATGGGCTGAATTTTATCAGCTTGTTCTTTACACCCCAATACCTGAATGTTTACCTAGCACTAGGAATCCGAAGAGGAACTACGAACTACTAATGCCTCGACGTAGCATTGAATGAATTTGATTTTAGCCAAGATTCAGATTACTATTCCGCCCTGGGTGCCCTAACTTGATCTCGTGTTTGATTTCCTGGTCTCGTCGAGGCTGTACCTTGTGCAGATTCTACACTCGATAAAGTAGTGAGAGATTCTAGATTTTGCGCATTGAATTGAACGAATATCAAATGGGGTTGTAAAAATTTTGAATAATTGGATTACGAAAGGAAGAAAAATCGCCCCTTACTTAGAAATATTTTTTTTATGAATCATCTCCATGGGATGTTGATGACGCGAACTTACCGCATCATCTTATATCTCTGCCGAGTGAGGATTCTTCGTTGAGATTCTTGAAGATCCTCGCACATGGCGACCGTAAAGCTTAACAGTAGCGTAACGGTGATATAAAAACATGATTTATTATAGCGTTAGTAGAGCAGTAAAGAACGCGAACCTCTGTAGCTTCAGAGGATCGGGGCTTACTCTTCTATTGCAAAGAATTCTGTGAGAAGATGACAATGTATTTCTCACAAATCTGCCTTTTCAAATTCTAGTAGAAATACAGTTTAGCTATATTCCCTTTTCTCGACTAGTTCTTCGTTAGTTATCCGTTTCCTTTGGGCTATTCATTCCTTATTTGGTCGATAAAATTTTCTGCATTTTTTCATCATCCGCACATGCGAGAAAAATGGACTAGAACAAAGTGGGGAGAACAAGAGGCGAGGTGGGAAGTCCGCTGACACAACCGGATTCATTAACCGGAAGATGTGTGTATGAGCCATAATACAGAACGTAACATTGTTACTGGGGTGCTTTTCCCTTATACTGATAAACGTGACGAGGGATACGTGACCCCCGCCCTTATACGAGTGCTACGCGAGTCTACGGTACTGCTGGGAATTCTCTCTCTTACTTTTTCACTCTCTCCACAATCGCAATCAATCTTTTTACCCGTAGGAAACTGTCACTGTATTCATTACTGCTGACCACGTTCCACGAGACTGTGAAGATTTCATTTTTTAAGGAAATTCCTAAAGAATAATACATTTTTTTTCTTCAAACATACAGCCAAATAAATTCTCCGTTAAAAACCGAGCAGAAATTGTTCAGGCCACAACATCGTAGGCTTAATAGTTTTCGAATTGCAGCGAGTTCAAGTTGAACCAATTTTACACAGCGCCAACTAGCGGTAGCGTCCTGCGGCAAAGCGACCGTTACATATTTCAAACTTCAACTTGCTGTAATTCGGAAACTATTTGACCCTCGATTTTATCGATTTAACATTTTCGTTCCAGTTTTTCACAAGGAATACATAGCACTCGGTTTTTGTTGCGATAAACTAATTTTCAGCCATTGCCGCTCGGATCCATACTCGTTTGAATAAATTCTACAAGTTTATGACACAGTCCTTTAGATATGGTTAGAATTTTGGAAAAAAATCGAGACATAGTTCGTCCGCTGGTTCGCTGCGACTCTTTAAATTGCCTAAACTGGAGGTAGGACCTTGGAACTTTGGTTTTTGAATTGATTTTTGAATTTCGTAGCTATTTTGATCGCGTGAAATCTCAACTGTAACTTTGTAGAATGAGTTTGACAAAAGGCCTGATCCTGATGGCGTGCATGTGTTCGAAGGACATACCTAGTGTTTGCGTTCCTCGCGAGATTTAGGAAACTAATTTAGGCCGTCACCCTCCCAAAGTAGTATTTCCTAGCGAAGTAACTAATTGACTGTCGACTGCACGACGTGTGTACACACGTACTCAGTCGTTCAGAAATTTGGCGGGATTCTCTCAAGTGACATTTAATCTCAGATCAAATCCCTTCAACAACGAATACGAAGCGGACCTTGCCTTTCGCCAAATAACTACTAATTCTGACCTCCTGAAGAGACCATCGTCCAATTCGAACCGTAAAAGTTCTTGCAGCTTACCCAGCCGAAAAAAAGTCGTTAAAATCGGCAATGGGCCTTCAAGAATTGTTCAGGAGGACATTAAAGATGAACCATCGGTATACATGATAGTCTGAAGTTAATATATGTTGAAAAAAAAATGTATGATGGAACGTTTCCGATCTTCTAAGATTGAGTCCAGTAGGAGTTCGGTCGCAGACTGGAGTTGGAAGGCCGTTGTAGTTAGCCGGCGTCCATCGATCGTCCAGTTTTTTTCCATCGTGGCAATTGCGGTCATATTTAGTGCCTGGATGAGCAAGATATTCGGCGACCAAACGTCCCAGAGCATATCAGCCCAGTCCTCTTGTTGCTGGTCTCCAATTTCTTACTATCAATTCAGATCCAGAGTTGTTCCGGGATCAATTTGGTCCAGGACAAATAACGACTTCAGGGTCGGTCGAGCCTCGTTTCTTAAACGACGAAGACTTGGGAAACAACAAAGTAGCAGACGACTAGCTGATGAGATGCCAAGAATTTAGGACCAGCGATGCAATTTGAAATAAAAAAAGCAATGTAACATGTCTTCCCAACCGAGTGAATAAACTTATACCGATCACTGGACCAGAGAACATTGTGATTTTTGGTTCTTCTCTTTGCAAATGCAAAAAACTGAGGTAGAAATTCGATTTTGGATTTTTTTTAATGCTCTATTCGATCACAGGACAAATGACACTGATAATTTACACGTGTTAAGCTTCCACCAACAAAATTACAAAGCCAAACCGTGTTGGGTATTTTTTTTAAAAGGATAAAACATGATACGAGTCAATCTTCATCATCCCTGTCTGGATACGGTAATTATCAAGGGCGAAAACCAGGGTGGATGCAGCGAGGAGGATGTCCACCCGCAGGAAACCACCGCATTTCATTTTCAACAGCTACGTTAGAGCTTGTCTGTGGAAGTATAACTTTAAGGGTAGTTTTAAATTCGTTTCTTCAAGATTGCCGATCGATTCCGAATCAGTGATTATTATTATTTGTTTACCCAACGTTTATAAAAATCGTTCGACTGCTGTCAAACGAAACCAAAAACAAGAAATACATAGAACCTTATCGATCAATCGACTTCATGCGATTTTTAACTGCAGATTCACACAGTGCATCCTCTCGTCAAATTTTCGACTATTATCATGATCGTTGTACTGATATAAAAATCTAACAGAATCAGTTATTAGACTGGTCTGTATTAGTGATGAAGAGTTTAGGCTGAATGAATGTTCGTTTTAAAATCGTTACGCATCTCGAAGTGGAGAATTTGAGCCTGAATCAAGGACACAAAATTTTTGAAGTAAGGTTAAACGGATGTCACTTGACTTCTAACACCCAGAAGAGGATCCCAGAGATCGATTTGAAACGGGACGATGATGGGAGGTGGACATTGCTTCGACCTTCCAAGTTCAGAAGCTGAAGATGAAGTCGAAGAAAGAGAATCTTGCCTAGGAGCTGAGCAGAGATGCTCGAAGAGCTATTTTCTTCAAGATTCAAGGGTTTTCGAGGATGAAGGGCGACGGCTGTTGCCTAATCATCATGAAAAACGTCACTGTGAGCGACTCCGAGGGATGAACACAAACGTATGCAAGACTTTTGCTCCAACTAATCTACCGGGTAAAGTGAGGCATTCGAAAAAGATGGTTCGAAGGTCTTCAGCGTTGGTCGGACGCAGGGAGTCTGTTGAGAATTCGTATTGCTGTTCGGACTCGGCCTCGCCTGAACCTCGGTGCTGCCAGTCGAGGATGAACGTTGCTCATGATTGTGGAGGGTCGATATTGCGTGGCAAAACTCGAGCCGCCGAAACGCAAACTTCGAGACCTCACAGCGGGAGTACTTCCCTCGATTTTTCGCGCACGAAAGGCTCTGGGAATTGGCGTACTGAGAATAGAAGTAAATTTCCACCAGTCACAAGGATATCGAGCGCGGTTGGTCACCGTTTACCAAGATATGGGACACCTTCTGGCGATAAGTGCTGGTGTTTTTCAAACACCAGGCTCAAAAAACCGGCTAGAAATTATCAACAGATTCGATTCCACTCGCAGGATCATTTCCCAATGTCAAACCGCTGCGTTATCGCTACTGCATCGACCAGTGAAGAGGAAATCATCGATTACCAGGTCCCAATTCAGCCCTGTTCGTCGTCTCACAGACTTTACGAGAACGGAAGCGAGACCAAAACTCTGGTACCAACGTCCTCCCACGTTACCATTCGCATTTGTTCTCAGAACTCCAGCTCCAGTCTTCGCTGCGATCAGTTTGATGGCGGAGAAAATGGTAGGCCACGTTTTTCCAGGTCAGAAAACTCTTTGAATCATCTTGGAGAGCGCGTTCGAAGAGGTCTCAAAGAAGTGTGCTCTTGTGACCAGCCTGAAGACGATAATCTTGAAGAAGGACTCGAGGAGGATGATGTTTCTTTCAAGCCAGAGTACTCGTCCTCGACAGAGTGTCAAATTTCTCAAAATAATTTCGCTCCAAGGTCTGGGAAGAGGACCTGCTGTTGTAAATGCAAAGAAGAATTCCGTCCAAGGATAGGCTTTGTCGAAAGCAGCGACGAGGGGGCTTTCCGACGATTCAAAGACGTTATAAATGAGACGAGGAGGCGAAGAGGACAACGATCAACGACCACGTGGCATTCCAGACAAAAAAAATATTCTCCCAACTCTGGGAGGACGACATGTGAACCGAACAGACTACGAAGAGTCGCTCCAAGAAGCCTACCCGGACCCAAAGATTTGCCCGTAAATATCGATCGTCTTGGGGACAGAAGCCCCTTCTCGGCCCGTCCGATCACCCTCTCTGCACAAAGGTACAAAGAATTCCTTAACAGATGTGAATGTATTCGAAATTCGATCGGGAATATGACGAGAGAGGAGAATATCTACGGGTATGAACCAGCTCTGAGAGAAGCCGAATCGTGGAAAGGCGATACTATGAATTTGGGCGATTTTAAGCCGGACTTACCTCCTCTTCAGCATTGGTCTCAGTACGAAGATGGGATGAGGAAAGTGGCCAACGAGTACAGGACGTTAAGGTCGTGTGTGAATTTGATGGAAGCTGAAGCAGAGAATGTAAATCCGAGGGGTTGTTGCACCGAGAAGAGTGTCACACGGACGTATCCTTCCGGGACCGAGTTTACCTTCAGGGTGAAACGAGCCCCTGACAGAGAGCCGCGTCAGATTATTTCCGAACCGGTTGAAGAACCCGGTCTTCTTGATGGCACGAAAAGACCTGGTCCGATAGAGAGGAGTGAAGAGTTTCGGACTAAGGGTCGATCCGTTTGCTTCGAAAAAAGTAAAAGGGAGAAACAGCCCTGCTGCGATTGTCCGGAAGATGTTAAACCCCGGTGCAATATTTCCCACGATAATGGTCTAGCAAATATCGAAACTATGAGAACGAGGGAAGCGGATCTGGTCAGAACCCTGGAAACCTTTTGCGAAAAGATAAAGACCATGAAATCAGAGTTCGATAAATCCTCGACTTCGGGATGTTTCAAGGACTCTGGTAATTGCCGGAGCTGTGGAAGGGCGAGGAAGAGCCCCGGTTGCAACAGGATGAAGGCCAAAAAGCTCCTCATTTTTCCACCCGAGGGCGAGGGCGGCCCGCCCTTAACTCTCTACAAAAATTCGTCTAGTGTTAATTGCCGGGTTAAAGGAGATCGGGAGACTGGTTTTAGGTACAACGTCATTTATATTCAAAGGTTCGTTAGCTCGAGCTGGAATCCCGATAAAGGAACTGACAAATGCTGCATGGATTCCGGTTGAGACAATCCCGGGAAATAATTGGGCGAGGTTTTCTTTTCTTAGCAAAAAATCTCTCTAGGAAATAGTCGAGATATTTTTTATAACACGTTTTCAGAGGTGGAGTTGCTCTTCAGGGTTCAATCACGCGTCCGTTTCGCATGGAGGCAATTTCGCTTTATACTTTTTGATTTCATTTCATTTTTCTCACGATGGTTTATATACAACATATCGATATACCTAAGCTTAGACATATTTTGTAGTCGTCGTATACTCTGACGTAATAAATGACGCCTTGAACGCTAAACCAAAGTTTATATCTTTATCTCAAGATTAAGCTACCATCGAGGTATTGGAAATCGCCGGAAGGATCTACGGGCGATAGATTCTCAAACGACGGGACATTATTTTATGTAGAAATAAATGCGACCGTAAACAAGATATCGGGTCTGAAAGTTGAAAGGGAAAAATCGGTTCCAAATTTTTCATCGTCGCGTTTCGAAGTACAATTTGAAGATCGACTTTCTCGGCACTTCAGCATCGTGGCTAGAAGTGCTAGAAATATTACTTCAGTTTTTGTTTACCGATTTTTTGGAAGCCTATCTAACAGCATGAAGAAATATATCCGAAAAATTTCTCTCGGCCGGATAACTTTAATTTCGTTCGTTATTTGGACGGGGTATTTAGTCTACGTCGAAGATTGAAGATTGAAGATTGTCATTGATCGACGATTCGCCATTCCCTATTTTTATGGTAAAATAGAAATCGGGCAACGATTTTTAGAATTTTTAAAATGCGAGCTACAGGTGTCGCTGCCCTTACGAAATCCTGCGTTAAATTCTGGCAAGAAATCTGAGACCCGATTATCCACATTTTGAAAAAAAAAAATAAAAAAAAAACGATTAAGAAGATAAATAAAATTAGGGTGCAGCTAATGAAAACTCGGATTCATTGGGGCGAGTAAGTAAAGGTGATAAATTGCCAGAGATATATTACATCAAGTATTAAAGTTTCTTTTGACGTTTGCGGTACGAACTTTGACATTAATTGGGGGGTAAAATTAGGGGGTAGTTTATCTGGAATAATGATTATTATTAGACCGAATAAGACGTGTTGTACCGAAAATCTAATTAACTTTCTAAGGTGATCGATAAGAACGGCACGATAAAACTTAATGAGGGTATAATTTATCGCACCCCTACTTACTCAGAGCGGACGATTTGAGGGACAGCTGTATCTTCGGGGATGATAGATATTCGTCGGAAATTTTCGTCGAGAATTATCTGAGGGTTTTAAGATACGAAAATAATGTGAATATAGTAAATTAATTAATAAATACATAAATAAATAAGTAAATGAAGGGATGAAACGATCTCTAATTTAGACAGCAATGCAAGATGTCAGTCCTTGGTACTGAGAGGAAGGTAAGCTCGAAGCCCCATACCACAGAAGTTAATCAGGTAATAGTCAGATTGCTTCGCAAATTGGCAAGTCTGAGTCGCATGCAAATGCAGTTGGAAACGTTCCACTCTAGTGTTGGTAAATGGAAGCGGCTGATTACTCGAGGCCATGAAGGTTCAACAATTACAAAAATAATTAAACGTCGCGTAATCCGTTCCCTCGGGGTGTAATATTCACAGAATTTAATGCATAAACGTTGTCAAAGTAAAATGCAACCGCCAAGTATGGAGCTTGCATGAAATTTTGATGATCATCGATTTCCGAAACCTACTTTACACGGGAAATCCATTCCTTCGTGGCTCACATGCACATCCAAGATCCCGAGTCAAACCTCTCGACGTTCATTCGCGAAACACTCCAAATCCATTCGGCAATATTCGTAAAATATGATTTCTTCTGTGTTTATCCTACTTTGAATGATACCTCAATTCTAGGGGATGAATTTCTCGGTCTTTACCTACAGTTCGTTCGAAAACGAATTCGGCAAACCTCGTGAAAAGTGAACGCCAGGTATGGAGCTTGCGGAATTTATCAATGAATTGGTTTCACCAGGGTCTCTCCCTGCACCCTGAATGACGTATAAATTTCAGGGGATGATTTTCTGCGCGTTTATTTTCGTTTCATGAAATGCGCACGCCAAGTGTGTAGCTCGGTATAATTCTCCATCACCTAATTTCCGGTCTTTGAAAAATCCATTCCTTCACTGTTTATCATATATTCTGACTATAAAATTGGATTTCAGGGTCTGATTTCCTCGGCGTTTACCTTAAATTAACTTCAAAATATTCCCTCCAGTCCCGCAACACCAGATTTTCTACCCTGCTCTATTACACTATTGTGGTACCAAATGAGCAGTAAACGGTTTCTGAAGTAGGGGTAGCGTGTGTTGTTGGTTCGGATAAGATCTTAGGGACAGCGTGCCGTAAGGGTGGCTACAATTCTCCCCTCTACTCGCTCGATTTCAAGATAAGAATCATCGCCGTGGGGCGGTTGGGTCTACGCGTTACCCCTGGGGAACTTTTTTCCCCAAGATCCTTTTTTTTCTTGTACGTATATATATATATATATATTTTTTTTTATTTCATTCTAGAGCTCGGTTACAAACCTCTAAGTGATTTTTTTCTTCTTTCTTCTTCTTCTTCTTCTTCTACCCTTTTGCACTTTTCTCGAGCCTTTCCACACCCCGGTTTTCCCACTCCGCTGCAGAACCTTTTCAACGTTTTTCACCGTACAACGAACTCGGCCCATTATTTTATGCCTCGGAATCTGGAGAAAAGGATTTAAGAACCCTTAAACCGACTCAGGGTAAAGAAAATTAAAAATTAACCATTGCGGTGTGATTGGAGATTTTACTTATAAGCCGATCAGAAATTATCATCAAAGATTGAGAATAAGGGAGAATTTCCAGGCTTCGAATGAATTTAAACATTCAACCCCTCGAGCCGCCATACGATTATTCGAAAATTATTATCGGCCCTAGAATGGCTTATGCAAGGTTCATTAAGGCGCCGATATATGCCGTGGTTCGAATAACGCGTGAGGTCTGGGATCCATAAATGAATATGGAACATACGAAGGAGGGTTGTGGACGCAGGGGTTTTGCGGGGTGCAATAAGCCCCGGTGCCACTCGGCGTTTTAGTTGACCGTTCCGTTTTTAGTTAGGAGCTTTTTAAGCGTTCGTCAAGGCGGTTGGACAGAGTAACGTGCGGTTAAATCGGGTATAAATATTAAACAGCCCTTGCGGGGCGGACGAGGGATGTAAAAATAATCGACTTTCGGGTTATGGTGGCGAGTGAAAAAATGTTCAACTCCTCGCTGGATCAACATTTTTCATCCCCGAAATCTCACTTCTGGTTTCTAATCTACTAGGGGATGATAATTGACAAAGTGTTTGCCGCCTGTTATCAGATTCCAAAAAGCTTCCAACTTCTCATATAAATTTCCATATCCCCGCGACAGAAGAGAAATAAAAACATATGGGTGTAAGGGTGGTTCGGTATTTCTGTTCGTTGGCGTGTGCCGTCGTAGTTGAACAAGTTTTCCCAGCTTTCCTTAAGGGTTGCGTGTCATCGATTCGACCAGCACCGTGCTTCCGTTCGGTTCCTGGTAAACCGACTCTGAGTAGTTTGTTTTTCTCGTCAATTCGTCACCCGAGGTATTTTCCTTCCACCCTACGTGGCCGGGGTGAAATTAGGATTGAAAAATAGTTTGGAGATGAGATTTTATTCGGGTATCAAAACTTTCGGACAAAGTTTAATCAGTGTTATTTATTTTTTCCAAATACGTGGACAAAGTCTCGATTAGGATTCTGCTCGGATACCTCATGCAGAGGGAGGGTGGAAATCAGTGCCTGTGAGAGTTTAACCCCGCTGGGTTAGCTGGGTAGCCTATAAACAGTCAAAGTCAGACTTGAGGCCATAAGCTGTAGAACTGAAGTCTGAGTTACGCACCTGCCCTGACTAATAACATAGGTCACGTACAAATACGTCAGACGGTAAAATTTCCTCAGGGTTATTTCAACCCCTCACTCCTTCTCTTTGCCAAGAAGATAAAACACCGCACTAACTCCTCTGCTAACTCCCATCTAATTGGTAGATTTAAGGGATAGGAATTACAAAGCTTGTGACAGCTTCGCAGACATATCTCTGGCTAAATCTCTTGGACCAGACCTCCACGGGGGATGAAAATAGATCTTGAAGAGTATTGATCATTGTTTTAAATAGCACTTATATCCAGAAGAGCCTTTTTCTCTCGAACGGGAAACGTCTGTTTAGTGACGTGGTTAATTGGTCATTTTTCCACGAAACCTTCTGAAGAAGAAAAGATCGTTTCGAAAATTCTTATCTCGGTGAGGAAAAATCCTCCAGTTTGTCGAAGGAGAAAAGAAAAACAAGATAAAACGCTCTCGACAGAGAACAAATTTATCCTATCCCCTCGCAGCGCCTTAGGGACAAACGGGGCCACTTAAACGAACGCCTCTCTTTACCATTAACAAAAACATCATCAAAACGAACTGGGATTCGAGAGCTGAGCTTCAGCCGAGATGCTGATAGCTGTTCAACGGCTATTCCACATATGTGTCAAGTCCACGAACCCTTATCAGTCCCCTCTCTCCACCTGCCTTTGAGCTAACACCTTGTTACTGAGATAAGTGATTACCACTTTGCGGTTCATTTTCTTCTTCTATCCCAAAGCACGGTTTTTTTGCTGTACTAATAATCCGGGCCATATAGCACTTCGATCGTTAGGGGATGTCCAGTCCATTGGGTAACAGATCGTTATAACCGTATGAGAAAAATGATGGAGGAATTATAACGCACTCTTCGAATACCATCATTGTCATGTTCGTGCTTGTATAAGTTCATGGTGATATGGAAATGGCGTTTATTTTATTGCAGAATGTTTCTCCGCTCAATCCTACTGCTCACAGCAATATTCACGTCTGTACTTGGAGACAAATCTTCGAGTGATGGTTTGCCCGTTAAACGTGCCCCTATGGGGTTTCAGGGTATGCGAGGAAAGAAGGACCTCGCCTTTTCGGAACAGGAGGAATACTCTAAGAGAGCCCCTATGGGTTTTCAGGTGAATTCTATTCCTACCAATTTCCCAGGGGTGATATATTTATGACGGATAACATGTGCCATGCCAGGGTGTTATATCACCTGAAATTATTTTATTCATTCAGGGAATGCGGGGCAAAAAGGATCTTATGGGGCCGGACATAAATGAAGAGAACTATGGGCATGATGATTACGAGAAAAGGGCGCCTATGGGGTTTCAGGGAATGAGGGGAAAGAAGGACTTCCTGGAGTCTAATATCGACGACAGTTATTCGCTAGTCAGTAATTTTCAAGACGATTATGACAAGAGGGCGAGAATGGGGTTCCAGGGAATGAGAGGAAAAAAGGCCATCAGTGATGACGAACTCTACAAAAGGGCGCCTATGGGCTTCCAAGGGATGCGAGGAAAGAAGTCACTGGAGGAGGTAGCAGGCGTAATCCTTTCCTTAAAGAAAAATCTGTACAATAAAGATGATGAAGAAGAAGAAGAAGAAGAAGAAGAAGGAAAGAAACCGCTTTTCTTAATTTCAAATCCTTTTATAATCCCATCAGGTAATGGACGAGTTTGAAAAGCGGGCACCAATGGGCTTTCAAGGTATGAGAGGGAAGAAGATGTACCTTACAGAATTCCCTGACGATTATGAAAAGCGGGCTATGATCATGGGCTTCCAAGGCATGAGGGGAAAAAAGGACGAGGCTGATGCGGACTGGGATAAAAGGGCACCTATGGGTTTCCAGGGTATGAGAGGGAAGAAGAGTCTCCAGGAGGAGATCGAGGAGTTGGAAAAACGCGCTGTTATGGGGTTCCAGGTCAGTTGAATGGGTTTACATACGAAACAAACTCTGATACACTTTCCTATATCGATTTGATCGAATGATGTGAACGAGGTCCGCCCAGTTTCCCATGAGATTTTTGCTGTTCCATTAAAACTGCTGAATTAAATATACTCTGGGAAATGGAAAGTTTATGAAATATTAAACTCGAAGGGGCATCCTCGTTGTATGAGTACACTGCCGGGTATATAGTCATATCGCAGATAGTGATGGTCTTTGAGAAAAGTAAGCCGCGGATTTACCCCATACGCCAAGACGAACTCTATTTAGAAATCTTTCGTTTTGTTTAAAACGATTTTTGAAAGGAAGATATTTGTCGAATGGCTGGTTTATCAAAATTTCATCACCATAGGGAATTCTGTGGAGTGATGGGGGTGGAAAAATGTCTCTCTTTCTAAACTGATCCGTCCCCATTCTCATTATAAAACATAGTATGTTTGCGCTGCAGGGTATGAGGGGAAAGAAGGCAGAGAACGTCGAGAATAGTCTAGAAAATTTCCTCGAAGAGTACGAGAAGCGAGCCCCTATGGGATTTCAGGGTATGAGGGGAAAGAAGGAAGACTATGAAGCAGAAAAAAGAGCCCCTATGGGCTTCCAGGGGATGAGAGGAAAGAAGGAATCCCATGATGATATCTACGGCATTAACACTGACTTTGATAAAAGAGCACCTATGGGTTTTCAAGGTCAGTTAAAAACCAACTAACCCTTAATTCGCCCTAATTATAGATAAGAACTTTCCCCTATCTTGGTATAAATTATTCCGAGATTCGTATCATTGAACACAGAACTTTTTCCAGTACATGAAGAAACGACGATTTATCGATGCATCACGATGATTATTTCATCTACACGTAATTGAAATTCTTTTTCATTTTTTTTTTACCTCAAAACAGGAATGAGGGGTAAAAAGGACGAGGCGCCACTCCAGTTTGAGAAACGGTCTCCTTTCGGCTTCTTCGGTACACGTGGGAAGAAAAATCCTAGGTGGGAAATCCGAGGTAAGTTCGTTGGCGTTAGAGGGAAAAAATGGGCACCTGATCATGATGATAACCAGTACGGAACAATTGGCAATGATTTAATCGATAACATCGAAAGGATCGACACTAAAGCGGATTTGTCGCCAACATTAGGTAACATAGGTGAGTACGGATCAAATTACTAATTTCCAAAATCTTGAGAGAGTATCTAAAATTCCTTTTAAACAGTTCAAATAATTCAAAAGTAATTTGAGAAGCGGTAAGAAAGCTGCCTCACACTCAAACGATAGCTAACAATCATCAAATAGTGATTTCGGACTAAGTCAGAAGCCACTCATTACCATTTGGAACCAGTTAAAGTCATGGACTTCGTTTACAACATGTCTTCACATGTTGTAGCTCACTTTAGCGCCTGTTTTAGCCGATTTCAGTTTATTTCAGTATCTTTTAGCTAATTTCTATCATACTTCTACGAGCTCAAACATGTTATAGTATCTATCAGCTCGCGTTATTAAATATTTTAACATGTTTAAGTTGAGCTCGACATGTTTCAGCCCCTCCTAGCTCATGTCAGAGTCTTCTATCATATTTCGATGAACCCTAACATGTTTCAGTGTGTCTACCTCGTTTTACTGCATGTTTGAGAATTTTTAAGCTGAGCTCGACATGTTTCAGTCTCTTCTAGCTCATGTCATGGAGTCTTCTGTCATATTTCGCTGAACCCAAACATGTTTCAGTGTATCTACCTCGTGTTACTTCATGTCTGAATTTGTTTCAGCTTAGCTGAACATGTTTCAGTCACTTCTAGCTCGTTTCAAAGAGTCTTTTATCGTTTTCGATGATCCGAATCATGTTTCAGCTTTTCTCTTAACATGTTTTCATTGCGTATTAGCTCGTGTTACCACGCGTTTTAGAATTTCTGAATTTAGCTCAAAATGTTTTAGCGTGTTCGAGCTGATCTCGGTACATGTTTCATTATTTTAAACATGATTCCTATTTGTTACAACTGATCAGAGCTGGGTTTAATGCGTGTTGGCTCATTTCTCCGCGTGTTTCAGATTGTCTTAGCTACTTCAGACATGCTCATTGCACAGCGATTTTTTGGTTCTTTGCTCAATTCACCGCGCATCTTCGTACTTTTCAGCTGATTGTTTCGATTCTAGTTCACTTTACTAAACTGAAACATGTTTTGGTACATCCGAGCTCATTTTGGCTATTCAAAACTTGAAAATATTGCGAACCTGAATGACTTCAACTGAGTTTCAAATGGGATTTTTTCAATCCTGTTAAATTCCCTTTCGAATCACCCATACGATATAATTAGTCTTTCAAGTTCCCGTTACGTATAGTATACACGCTATTCTAGAATATCCGTCAAAACTGATTTCCCATTCCATATTCGAAGCTCAGAACAGATCCATAATATAACTACATAAATGCATATATAGATTCCTAGACATTCCGTTTACCCTAGGGACGTCAGACCAAAGTGCAACCGTGCTCAAGGGCTAGTATACGGCATACCTAGACTACCCTAGAGAATTGCGGTTAGC
This sequence comes from Tenthredo scrophulariae, assembly GCA_963978835.1. Taxonomy (NCBI): domain Eukaryota; kingdom Metazoa; phylum Arthropoda; class Insecta; order Hymenoptera; family Tenthredinidae; genus Tenthredo; species Tenthredo scrophulariae. Next base: position 15,229,853 of record OZ022233.1, read on the forward strand.
CAGACACGTGCTCGCTACCCTTACCCTACCGATATTTCCCGTTGTATATATGTAGTTATCTGGATGCGTGAACAGGCGTACTTCTGAGACGTTTCTAATTGAAATTTAGATGATAATTCAGGGGCGATTTTTTTTTGTTTTTTATTTTCTGGGGGCACGAAGAATCTAGATTTTTTCGACAATTTTCGATACTATTTTTTATTCTTTTATATATTTTTATCTTTGTTTCTTTAGTGTGAATAATATCGCAGCACCCTTTTTCTTCTCTTCTTGTGCTTCTTCTTGTTTACCGTGCATTCAAACTTTGTCTATAAATTTAGGTGAAAATATCTCACACAATTTCACCAACTCGCCTCACCTCTCGCCTCGGTTGAAATTTTATTTTTTAACTTTTTCACCCTTCAGAAGTCGTCTGTCTACTCTACTACACCCCTTAATATATTGGATTGCTTTTGCAACAAGAGAGTTGTTCGCGAAGCTGAAATTATATGATTTATTACAACGAACTAGCCGGGTTGCAGATTTTTCACTTCTTTTCAACCCCTCCTCGAGATAGTTTCCCTACAGAAGCTTGCAGCTTTTCTTATAAAAAAAAAAAAAAAATGTAAAAAAAATAAAAAAACTTTTCCTTGTATCCACAATCCTACAGAATTGACTTCAATTCAGCAACAGGTTCGTTTTGTCCCCCTCTTTCGTCATCCATAATGTTTTTTTTTTTCCTTTATTTTCACCCCTATACGATTTCACGATTTATAATACCCAGCTTTTGAGACAGGAAAAAGTATACGATATAATATATTTTTAAAAGAATATAACATGAAAGGTAGTTTGATTAACAGAAATTTATTTAAATAAACAAATAAATGAATAAATAAATAAACAAATAGATAAATAATCGAACCATAGCTATTAACTAACATTGTTTTTTTTTGTCTCATATATTATTCTGTTTCAGATATCCTACAGTAGTTGGAATAATTCTGTAGAGCTTAACTCTTCCGAAAATGAATAAGGAATAAAGAGAAAAATGAAAGAACAAAAACTAAAAATAAAAAAAAAAAAAATGTTACAACAGACAGAAAGAACCTTATTATTATTATTATTATTAATGATTATTATAGTCAAAAAATTATGATAGCCACGATGATTATAGAATTTCTGAATTGTTGACCTGTTACATTTCTTTTTTCAAATGTTTATTGAAAATCAAATGACCATAATTATTATTATTATTATTATTATTGTTATTATGATTATTATTATTCTCGTTATATACATTAATATAATATCATATAATATAATATAATATATATACATATACGTATGAATATAATATAATAATGACGTAAATAAAAACTGACGTGCATTGAAAATTTGTATATTTCGTCTGATTTTTGTTTTTTATTTTTCGTTTATTTTTTGTTTTTTATTTTTCTATAATCACTATAGATTCGAAAGAGGATATATTCTCACCCCAAATCCTATCTTGTATGTAATACAGAAATAACGAGCCTGTATCAGTATTATATTATGTATATTAATATGAAGCTATACAATTAAAAGAGTCTAATTATTATTTAACTGTTTTTTTTTTTCTTTTTTCTTCTTCTATCTTGGATATAAATTTATATAGATTAATTCATTATTTATTACATGCTAATATTTATTGTAATATATGAAAATTAATTAGCGATATATATAATTAGGGAAATTATTCTACGTAATATACGTGATTGAAGTTTCATTTTTTTTATTATGTTCAATTATTTTTATATTCAATAATCAACCTACCTATACTTATATATGTTGTAATACAGATATGAAGAAAATAAATATGAAATACATATACCTACTGTGAAAAAAAAAAATAAGAAAATAAAATGAAAAAAGATACACCGCATATTAATGGTAGATAGGTGATATATATATATTTTTATTTCTCTAAATGTATACTAAACATAATCATTATCTGTGTCTATAATTGTAACAACTATACCTCGTATATCAAAATAATGTTAAATTTGAAATTACAACGTAATAATTATACCTAAAATATTATTATCATTCGTGCCATACTTTGGACGATCTCATAGATATATAGTATATAGTTTTAATCATGCAGTAATGAGAATAGAAAAGAAAAAATCCCTCGATGATTCCGATTTTTTTTTCTCTTTTTCCCCCATGTAGGGATGTCAACTGATGGTTGGAACTTGAGACGAAAAAAACTTATGTAATAAAATTAAATATTGAATAAGATGACCCCCACCTTATTATCTGTTCATATCTCTGTATGATATATATAATTCTTATCAATAAGCTGGAAGAGGAACAAATCTTCATTCAAATAAGCATCACAGCTATCAATACTCCTAATCTTAGCTAATCCTTAATCATAAAAAAAAAGAAGAATACGAAAAAGAAAATGAAGAAGAAGAAGAAGAAAATGGAAATGAAAAACTTGAGTACCCATGAGCAGACGATGAAAAGAATTCAACAGCTGGTCTCAAAATTACATTATATTCTATACGGTGTTTTTTTTTCTTTTTTTAATGAATCAATAATTATCACCTACTCAATTATACCTCAATCTACTAATTTTTCATTCATTAAATATTATTTAATAATCGGGAACTACGCTAATGTATGAGGCTTGATTCCACCGAACGGGGGGATACTTTAGCGTAATTTAAAAATCGTTTTGAAGCTAGAGTACGTCTATTGCTTCAATCATGATTAATTGGTTAAGAAAAATGAAAAAAAAATATATTTATTAAATTTAAATGCGATATTATGTATCTGTTTCCTCTATACTCTGAAATAAAATTTGAACACCCAAATATTGTACTATAGTTGTGTCGCACTGTAACTATTACTGTGTTCAATATTGTGTCTAATATCTGTTGGATATAATTCAATTGAAATAAAAATAAAAAAAAATGAAAATGAATTTATTTAGCAGATCGTTGACTTGAGTATGGCACGGATTATGTATTAGTGTTACCGTATGACGGTACGTTGTCACTTAACTCACACTTTGAATTAGTGGATAAAGAATAAGCATGAGAATAAAACCGGATAAAAATTAAAATTCAATCGAAATTTAATAATAATTCAGTGTGTTTTCACCCATATGGTATAGTGCTATAATATAAATGAATAGTGAATATTTTTTGCCTAATAATTTGATAGATAAAAAAAATATATAAATATAAAAATGAAATGAAAAATAGAAAAATTCAGAGAATCGACGCGGAGGATATAATGTAAATTATATTTAATTATTAGATATTGTAAAACAGTCTATAAAATGTTTTTGGTGTATTATGTAAATAATAAAATATATAACGGCGATGGAAACAATATTGGTGTCTGAACACTGAAAAAAAAAAAGAAAAAAGAAATAAAAATTGCTGTATGTCTCTCGCCATATCCCCACTTATGAATCAAGATAATAAATTTACATTGATGAACCATCAAAAAATTCAGCCATTTATTTATTATAAACATTTCTGCGAGGGTGTTAATTATTAAAATAATCGAATAGATTCACTGAACTCTATAATAGAGTTCAGTGAATAGATTCAAATACGCGGATAATTCAAAATGTTTGCCGCGGGCTATTTGCGGCTAAAAGTAGTACAGTCGGACCCCGCTGCTTCACTTATATAAAGAAATGAGGGAGCCCCACTCCTTCGTCACACTGACGCGCATTACCCACTGCGCACCGAAGCGCGTGGGTGCGATCTTGGATTGCCTGTAATGGTGGGGGGCAGAAGGAGGCAGAAGGCAATTCTCCACTAAATCGAGACACGGGGTCACAAATGGTGGCGCCATCTCGCGGTAGAATACTCGAACTATTTTTCCCGCAAGCATTGATGCGCCCTATACCGTACGCAACCCGCATGTCATCTGTGTGAAATCTGTCTCGAGATTGCTTGTAATAAGGCGCTTTTGTGATAATAATTTATGTAATGGAAATGAATTTTCATGCGATTCGTTCCACGTTGGTGTAGAAATTGACTCGGAGTTCCCAGACAGCAGAAAATTAAAAGTGACGCATTTGACGTCCATATGACTTCTGTAAGACCACTTTTATTTTTGTGCTGTCTGGGTTCTTGGCAGTGCGTTGAACTTCTCTGTATATTATCCATAAGTCCATATGGTCGATGTTCGATGGGAATACTCTCTAAGCACATTTCCAGATTTGAATCATGTTGTCATGTCAATGAAGACGCTGGCTGTGACAATTTTACAAAGGTATATTTTGAATAGGAAAATATTGACTACCAGTGAACGATATCAGATTGAAGATGGGACCCGTATTGGCACGAGCATATCCGGTCGAAATGGAAAGTGATAATGCGATTATTTCGAAACGATATTTATAGCTACTTTGGTAACCTGCAGGTTAACAATCATTATCATACCGTGGTTCTAAAGTGTATGCCTAACTCTTCACTCTTCACACCAAAATGAAATTGATTCTGAGCCGGATGTGTTTGAAAATTCTAGGAACAGACAATGGGCGCTCCGGATTGTAAAAATTGAGAGTAACGATCGGCTGTTTCTTCAATTGTTAAACACATCCGGCTCAGAATCAATCTCATTATGATACTTTAGTTTATATGTTAGCTTACGTCATTTACATCACATGAATATATAGGAATATGAGTATCGGATGACAACTACGTGGCGGACTCAGTCATTAATGACTGGTCCTAACGAGTGTTTGGAATGAAGTGTTAATAATTCGGAGAAATTTAGGGTGAAAATTTGTCGGTTCAGTGGATAAAATTTCTGCAATAACTAACTATTACAGATTGCTTGTCGTAAATCATTAAAAAGTTGCAGGATGGCTTTCACAGTAGCCTCTATCATTTTCACTAGTATCATTTGCATTGGAATACTGTACATCATGATGTGGCACTTTCGGAGGAGGCGTCTCTACAAATTGGCTACAAAATTCGAAGGACCCCCGGTTCTGCCGTTTATAGGCAATGCGCATCTGTTTATAGGAAACGGTGAACGTAGGTGTAGCGCTCCGTGATATTACCTCAATTTCACATTAGTCTTAATGTTCTTTACTTTTCATTGCCTTGATGATGAGAGAAGTATTGGTTCCGGTAGAAAAATGACTTTTGATGATTCCAAAGGAAATTTACGTTACCGGATTTCTAGTATCGGAAGATCAGGTTTTTAGAAATTCTCGGTCCGTCCGACGAACTTGACGAATCATCTGACAAACGGTGAAATGAAATGATTTCAAATTCACGCAGGATTTCACATCCGCATGACGTGCATTGGAAAAGTAATACCTCCTCCGATTTGAACATTCGCGTTTACGGGGAGAAAATTAGACTTCAAATTTTTCACTTGCTACTAATATTCTCGAGATATTTGATGGCATTTCTGGCAATTAGACGATTTTCTTAGCTGATGAAAAGTACCGTTAATAATCTTAATTCTACGTCTTGATATCTCATAAAATTGCAGAAATTCTGACCAAGTTAGACGAGCTCGGCAGCTCATATTCTTCGCCTTTCCGACTGTGGCTTGGCCCAATGTTGCTTTTTGGCATTAATGAACCTGAACAAATTGAGGTAAAATAATTCGATTTTGTAAACAGCCTGTTATTTTAGCGAATACTTAACATGTAGGAGTTTTTGTTTCCAGACGATATGCCTCAGTCCGAAAACCCTCGACAGAGGCAAAGTGTTCGTCGATAGTGCTTGCCCTTGGGTAGGTGATGGGCTTTTCACGGCTCCTGGTAGGTCATCAGTCCTTGTCCAATCCAATGACTTCTTTCTGTGATTATATACTAGTTCAATGTTGTCCAATATTCTTCACTCGCTGAATCAAGTTTACGTGGTTTGCAGCGTCGATATGGAAAGTACACCGGAAACTAATCCAGCCGACTTTCAATACAGAGATCTTGAACTCATTCGTCGAAGTATTTTCCGCCCAATCAAAGATATTAGCGGATAAAATGGAGAAGAACTTGGATGAAACCGAATTCGAAATATTTGATTTGGTATCTATGTGCACCTTGGATATGATCTGCGGTGCGTTTTTTACCATTGAGATATACGATTTTTCGCTAATTTATTATTTTCTGTTACCCGTGGATCGAATTATCACTTTGTTACTTCAGAAACTACCATGGGAGTCAAGATCGAGGCCCAAACAAACAAGAATTGTGACTACGAGGATGCGGCACACACGTATGTACATTTATAACTATAGAAAGTGAGCCTGAGTTTGGAAATTCATGATAATCAAACGATGAGAAAGGATGATTCGACAGCATATTTATTTCCAGGGTCATCGCTGGCATGTGCGAAAGAATATTCAGCGTCTGGCTGCATCCAGATTTGACTTTCCGTCTATCGAAACTTGGCAGAGTACAGCGGAAGTGCATCAAGTATTTGAAAGAGTTTACCGACAACGTGAGTACAGAAACTCCAAAGGTCTTCTTCTCCTAGTTATAAATGTTCGTTTTTTAACTTCAGGTCATAAAAGAGAAGAAAAAACAGCTTCTCGAACGCAACAGTGAACCGGACACAGCCGACGATGCAGGTAAGAATTTGTTTGCTGAAGAATCAGGTTGACCCGTCGATCATACGGAATGAAATCCGTTTCCAACTGGATTTATTTTCGTTGAAAAATCATTCATTCATTCAGTCGATTCGACTCCTCGTCGAAGAAAAGCATTCCTTGATCATCTCATGGTGCTATCCAACAATAGCGCTGTTTTGTCAGATGAAGAACTTCGCGAAGAAACTGATACGATGGTCGTGGCTGTGAGTACATAATATATGAATATATGAAAATGCAAATAATTTAATGATTGATCAGTTGATGAACCAAAACCAAATACTCAATTTCGCAACAGGGAAATGATTCGACCGTTATCTCAAACATCCATTTGCTGTCGATGCTTGCATCTCACCCAGATGTTCAGGTATGCTATTCACTTTCGCTACTCCATCGTTTGCAGAAATTAATTTACATTCGATGATCTGGTAGGAAAAAGTGTACCGGGAACTGTACGAAATTTATGGAGATGACGATGTCGAAGTACGTCCTGTCACACACCGAGATCTATCTCGCATGAAGTATCTTGAACGCGTAATCAAGGAAACACTGCGTCTATTCCCTGTGATCCCTTTTGTTGTTCGTGAGGTGACAGACGATTTGGACATAGGTCTGTAAGCCTTCAATATTTTATCGATTTACCATTACTTGAACAAGACTGTATGCGAAGCTAAAAGAAAATCCGGACCACTTGTTGGCTAACGATTCAAAGATGTTCCTGATAAATTATCAGGGAAGTTTTTCGCTTCCTTTTAGGGACGTTCGATTCCCAATTTCGCATACATCCATAGCATGCGTATCGTATAATACCAAACCTTGTGTGACATGCGGTCTACTTATGCCAGGTGATTATACTCTTCCACGTGGAAGTACAGCCGCTTTCGGAATCATAACAGTTCATAGGAGCGAAAGATACTGGCCAGACCCGCTCAAATTTGATCCGGACAGATTTCTGCCCGAAGAAGTGGCAAAACGACACCCCTACGCGTTTATACCATTTAGTGGTGGGCCAAGAAATTGCATAGGTGAGGCTCGATTTATTACTTCTGTACAATTTTCATGGAATTAGTTCCACAGTGGTATAGGAATTGATCCAAAGTTCTTGGCAATGCGTCAGACCTCTCTGTATTATCCATAAGTCGTATTCCGAAGATTATACCATTGGTTGGTGTTACAAGGCGACACTCTCTAAAATCATGATAGACATATCGTGCATCATTCATCGCGGTGTTTGCTTTATTCCCAGGTTTGAATTATGCAATGATGTCAATGAAGACGCTGGCTGCGACTCTTCTACGAAAGTACATTTTGATCAAGGATGATATCGTACCAGTGAAGGATATCAGATTGAAGATGGAAATCGTACTGTCACCAGTAGATCCGATCAAAATGAGAATTGAGAGACGAAATGTAAAGTGATTTACATCGTCAGGACACAGTATAGATATTCGATTTACCTGGATTTACCGATTGACGACCGATCCACGATTTACCCATGTCGTTGCATCAACACGAAACTTCTGGCTAAATAGTTGGAAGCTTAGTCTATTCGGCGAAACAGAATCGAAATTTTATCATCATACTTTCTGGTGAGTTATATTTTCAACTCCGATCGTGATTAGTCAAAATTGATTGTATTCAAATTTTCTTCGTCAACTGTTGTGAACGTTTCAAAAAATGTAATAAAAATTATACCTATTCATGATATCATGATTACATTGATAACGAATTTTTTTGCAACATTATCACCCTGGGTAATGATAAAGAAAGAACGAGCGATAACCCGCAAACAAGAATATCCCTTCTCAGGGCGATTATTTCGAGACCATATTTACTACTCTTCTCGTGACCTGCGGGTCAACAATCATAATCATATGGTCGTGTCAAAGTGTTCGCATGACTTTTTTCACATCCTCATCTCTTCTACTCGAGTTTATGTATCGATTTAGGTCATTGACATCACGAAAATATTTATATAAAAAAGAAGGAGAATAGTGGATAACATTTTTGCAATAACTGATATCGCCGGTCACTCGTTCTAGATCATTAAGAAGTTACAAGATGGCCCTTACTCTATCCTAGCCTCTATCATTATCGCTAAAATTCACTCCAAATCTCTCTGTTCATTTCAATTCTCATTTCAAGAGATTATTTTTTTTTTTTTTTGCGCCTGTTATTAGGCAACTGATACAGCTGCGCGTTGGATTGTTCAACTCCTCAACGGGCTTTCTAGATTATCGACGGTGCAGTTCGGGGATAATTCCGTATTCGTTAGTTACTATTTCAGAAGCCAGATCATGCCACTAAGTCATAGCTTTAATGTGTATGCCTTGCAGGCAGTTTATGCTGCCTAAGTAACAAGTGATCGTGTTTTTTTCGAATCGATTCTTTCGCGCGTGAAGTTGTCTGTTACAAATATTCAACCCGTCGGAGAGGTTAGTTCGATAATTATTAACGCCTAAGCCGAAACTATCGATTATAAGACAAACTGGAATCGTCGGTGTGAAATATCGTCAGAAATTTAGGTTAGACGAATCTAACCTCAAAGATAAACGCGAAAATTCAAGAAATAAGAGAAATGTGTTGATTTTAAAATTCATTTTATGTTCCAATGAGGCTTTGGGGCAAATCACATCATTTTAGGAACCATGAAATGCATTTATTCAGTCCTAATTGATTTTTATCAACGACCTAAAACGTCACTCTGACAGCTACGCTGGTAGCAGAAGTCAACATTCTATTTCCTTTCTTCGATGCGTGGCGACATGCGCAGAATCGTAATATTCGTTTACACGCTCAGACGCATAAGGAAAGGGTGGCTGCGCATTCGATTTTTGAATTTGAATTTACCTAAGCACGAACGGGCGCCGAATTGTATGAAAAATTTGTTTTAAATGAGATTATTCAATGAATATAGGCACATTCATATATCAATAGGAGAGTTATGGATGAAATATAAAGGCTGATAGATAAATGTATATACATATAGACACAAAATAGTTTATTTGGCGTAAATTAATTTTTTAGAATAACTAATTATACATTTTCATAGTTATTTCATTCATTCATTTTTTCTTCTTCTTCTTCATATTATCACAATACTTGAAATTTTTCTTCGTTTTTTTTTTTTCTTTTTTTTCTTCCACACATGCAGTATACATGTCTATATAAGTATGTATATATGTGTATTTAAAATTTTGATAAGTTTTAGTTTTTCTCAATTTTTTTCTGTTCGTGTTCTTTTTTCGCAGAAAGAATAAGAAATAAAACGTTAGATGAGACAAATTTCATTCAATATCATGACCATATTGAATATATTTGTATATTATTACAATATCGAACGATGAGTACGAATATATTTTTAATTCTCGATCGTCCGATGATCATTCAATCAGGATACCCACATCTATTATATTACATAACTAATTAATAATTAATATCATCTGATTAAAACGCGTGAAAAAAATCAGCCACCATTTATTTACGCGCCCTAAGGTTTTTATAGAATAAAAAAAATAAATAAAAATAAAAAATAAAAAAATGATCTAAGAATTTCGAAATTTTGCTACGAGGTAGAAAACGGACATGGTAATAAATACTTTCGATGAATACAACAGTTCCAGCAAAAAAAAAAAAAATAGTTAAAAACTACCCTGCACCGGAAATACATACATATACATATACATATATACTAGGTTCTTTGACGATCATCGAAAGAACTTTTTATTCATAGCCAAATTGTTTATCCCCATCCCATAACATCGTATATGTAGATATATATAAATATTAAATTGAATTGAATTTTGTATTCCTTTTTTTGATATTCGATGATAAATGATGAATCGATTATCCTCCCCAGGACCAGAACCGTCCATGATGATGGTGTGATTCAGGTAGAATTAAATGTAACCCTCTACTGATTTCGTCTAGGTCATTTTCGGCCCTTTTCTTCCCTCCCCAAGGGTTGAATGAGCTCTTATGTATGTAATCGGTCCTCCCTCCGGCTCCCTTTTTTTCTGGTAATTCAATAATTTCACTTTCTGAAGGAGTTTCGATCTCTTCATCACCGCTCTCATCCACCAGGTTGTTTATACTCTCTAATACTTCGACCCTATCTCCAGGTTTTTTAACATTGAACATATTATCGTTGTCGTTATTATTATTGCCTTCATTCTCGTACCAGCTACCATATTTCACCTTCTTCTCATCCCCTGGGTTTACCTGATCATCACCGGTGAAGAATCTCTTACCACCTGAAATAAAACGAGCTACAAAATCTGTTCAGGGTATATCGTCAAGTATTTCGAATTTAAGGACGGTAAACTTCGTTAGCGGATAGGCGGGGGATGAAAAAGCACAAATTGGTTCCCTTTCCCGGCTTTGCATGAGCTTCAGCCATCTTGGGTTATGGGTTTTGTCGTAGCTTGCTATTCGCGCTGTTTTTAGGGAGGAGAAATTATTTGCGTACATCACACACCGGAAACCAAAGCTTCAAAAGAATAAATAAAAAAATCTAAACGATCAGTGAAGTTGTGCCTTTCGCCTGAACTAAGGAGAAATCACTGCGATCTTTGGAACCTTGAAAATTTTAAGAATATCTGAATTATATCAAGATGAATGGGATCTATGCCTCCCATTTTGATATTTTTCATTTAGTTTTTGGCCCTTCCGTTTTTAATATAAGATGGGTGGAAAACGCAGCTAGTCTGTGAATATGGAATACAGTATCGTGTGGGGTATAAGCCACGACAGAAATTCTACTCGAATAAATTCGCTTTCATTTATTATCATTCTATGGGAAGGGTTGTTGATCCGATTTAGAAACTGAGGAATCCACAATGGAGGTATATAGAAGCAGACACGGTCGAATTCGGAATTCAGAGTTTAATTAAAATCCCATATTTTGAAGAGGGTTGACAAATTTGGTCGAAATCTGCTGATAAAATTATTCAAGGTAAAAATTGATCATCAAAACGTTTGATGATTAGAAGAAATTCTCACCCCAAGCATTGAAGACGCTTTTCTTAGCGCTGACTTCCTCGGGGGTTCTTTTATCCGTTTTGTCGTTCCTTTTGCCGCCCCAAGCGTTGAATCTATTTCTCTTAATTTCCTCGTCATCTCGGTCACTGTTTTTGCTGCGTTTTCCTGAATCGGTAGAAAAATGATGGAATTCAAAACCAGGACGAGAAAATAAAAGAAAATCGGGAAAACTCTCACCTCCCCAAGCGTTGAACTTGGTCCGCTTTTCCACCCCGTTTTCCACCGAATTTTCATCCGCTCCAAGATCCCAGCCGCGTTTTCCACCCCAGCTTGAAAATCTCGCGCGTTTTTCATCCTCCGAAAAACTCCGTTTACCACCCCAACTGTTGAACGGGACTCGAATTGGACGCCGTACTTTTGAGCCTTGACCAAAAGCCGTGACTCGTTTACCACCCCAGGGGCTAAACGCACGACTTTTTTTTATCTCCTGCCAAGGGTCTTGCATGTTCCGAAAGGGGTGGGCCTGGAAGAGGGTTTTAATTTTTCAAAATTAGAAAAAAATCAAAACGCGCTGAAAAAATTCCAAGGCCCTTGAAACTCGAAAAAAAAAATTGATTTTGCTTTTGTCACGCAAAAAAAAAGAGTCATTACTTTATCTTGGAGGGTAATCCATGACATCCAGGTGCCGGACGGTGTCGTTTCACTTTCCTTCATGGATGACCGTTTGTCCCTTTCGTCTTCGGCTTCTTTTGGGTTGTTTGAGAAGATCTTCGAACCCGATGGACTCAGTCCTCCGATTAAACCGGCTATAGAATTTTCGTAGGGGTTTATATCCCGGAAAATTTCGTTGTTTTTCCATTCTAAATGACGGCCTTTTGAAATCCCAGGCTTCGCCGTCGATTCTCTCGACGATTCATCTCCTTGTAATTCATCTCCGTCCCCAGTTCCTTCTGCTACTGTATCATCCGTAAATGCAGAACTCGTAGACGGATATTGAATGTCCATTTCGTTACTTGCCATGAGGACTCGCGCCAGTACGGCGATTCCCAACCACGTCCACATCTTTGATAGAAAGAAAATTTTACGCGGAATAAAACACCGAGCCTTATGAATAATTTTCAAAGTTTTCCGTTCTCGCAAAAATTTTCGAAACGTCTGTTAAAATCAAGGACTCCTCTAATTTTTTTTTCCCCACTTTCTGTCTCGATCTAACATTTTCCATTGGAAAACTCATTTCCTATTGGGGCCTTCGCTTTTCTTTGAGTAAATTAATTGATTCGTCAGTACCACCTGGCTCGCCTATCTCACTCGCATGCTGTATCAGGGATAAAAGTGTAATATGTGCAAGGGTTGAACGACTTGGGACTGTTAGGAGATTTCAATAGCAGCACTAACAATGGATTTTCTCATAAGAAAAGCTTAGCCCACCGATATTGCTCACTCTCATGGTTTGAAAATGGGGTAAAAACAGGGCTTCGTATAGGGTGCACCACACCATTATAAATTTCACAATATACATAATGCCTATTCTATGTATCATTCCTCCAACCATGACTCGTGATAATATGAAAGAAAAAAGAAAATTTCGGATTACGAAGACTTATTTCATCCCTACATCCTTCACCCCCACCAAATTCCACTTTGTTCAGAAATGCGTTTTGCTGCATCTTCTCCGCTTTTTTCGTCACCAAAATGATATTCTATCGCTAAGGATTGATTCCGCCAATTTATCGCCACTGGCCATTATCCGGCAATAAATTGGAAAGATTCCTGGCCCGGCATCCCTTTTATTCATACTTTCGAAAAATTCCGAATTCGTTGAAAATTCGGAGAATCGTACCAGCCCAATCCGATTTTTATAAATTTTCTTCAAAAGCAGAAGGCAGCATTGAAATTCGAATATTACCGGACTAAAAACCACCCTTGTAGATATTACATCGGGATGTTGACGTCGATGGAGAATCGACGTCGGAATTGCGCTGTTTAAAGTGGTTATTTGTATAAATACCTTCTTTTCATGATATATATGATATATATTATATAGGTATAATAGTGAATGAAGAGGAGACAGTTGAGCGGATTTACTACCCTTCTACACGATAATGAGATACGGAAACCTCTAATATCATAGCAATTATGTATTATGTGAAAATGACAATATTTTCACGGCCTATTCTTATCCTTGCTTTTTTTTTATCGAATTAATATCGTGCGCGACATACGCGATAACCGAAATCATAAGGTTTTTCCGATTTTCAAACGAGGATGGAAATTCTGTCTCAAATTTATTTCTATTAAGTTTTTCCTTTTTTCTCAATATTTCTAGACATCTTATCGATTAGATGAATACTGCAGTTTAATATTACGATCTCTTTCATGTTGGAAAAGTTTTTCACTTTTTCTTACTCAAATTTTACGATTTTTCACACGTTTTCTTCATTTCTTTACTACTTTTTCCACTTTTCTCATATTCGTTATAAAAAAAGAAAATTTTTTAATGCTTTTATAAATCACATTTTTCACATTTTCCGTTCCTTAGTTTCAATTATGAAAATTATTTTCAACACGAGAACGAACAAGGCTCATCAAATTTTCAAAGACTATACTTCAACTATCACACAGGGTTCAAAAATTTCCTTCTGCAGATTTCTCTCTTCAATATTTCAGTCAATTTTTGATTATTTGCACACATATATATTATGTACATATATACAAATATATATTCTTGGAATAATATTTAACATTAATTTCCTATCGTTTGCCAAAAGAAAAAGAAAAAAAAAAAAGGGGGGGGAAGTGAAGATACCCAAACGCTGTGTCATATCGGATTCTGCTCAATCCACCCCACTTTTCCCATTCTTTCCGCCAACTGAACTTCACCCCCTCATTCAAACGTTATATTTTATTTTTATTTTATTTATTTATTTTTTTTTTTCCTAAAAATTTATCGGCTTCACAACCTTATTCTGATTTTTCTTTATTATTTTTCTTCCGTTAAAAAATTTTTTCTCAATCTCGAAATTATCGAACATTATCATTCATTTTTTCCCTCGAAATACAAAAAGAAAAGAAAAAATGAATCGATAATTATTATCTCAATAATTAATGATCGAATGAATTAACGGACTTTACCCCGATAACGATTTTTCTGTTATCAATAGATACATCGATCTATGATTTCTGCGAAATTGAACAAAACTTTGATCGTTAGCTACAACGAAAAGAAAAGAAAAGAAAATGAATATAAAAATAAACGATAAGTTTTTAACAGTTTCATAAGGTTTTTCACGATTTTCCTATTGTTCATTTAGAATTTGAGAACAGATTAAAAAAGTTGAAGAAGAAAAAGACTTTATTATCTAAGAAATTTATTTGTAACAGATACAGAGACAAAAATGGTTTTGAGATAAAATTTCGCGGAAAATTTTTTCCACCCCCAACTGTGCAGTGAGCTATCATTTTTATGATTTAGAATCTTCAAAGTCCGCGCATCGCGGGTAGGTAATATATACAAAACAGTATCACAAGTTTTTTAACGCCCCATGGATTCGGTTTTAACCGGATTTTTATACCGTAACTTTTTTCCTCATCCCTTAACAGGGGGTAAGAAAAAAACGAAAAAGGAAATAATCCGCCGCGAGAGATCTAGAAAAACAAATGTGAAAAAAAATGACCGAGAGCAAAGCGTTAGAAATGTTTTTTTTTCAACCCCTAAAAACCACCCTTAAAATAATTATACGATTTTTTTTTTTTGTTCTTCGCTCACCTCGACTCCGACGACACCGTTTCACGGGGTTGATGTACAAAATGATTCCGAAATAACCGGATCCTCGTAGAATTTTTCCTCTCTTCTTTGAGTATATCTATTGTATGTATACGGGGGAGAAGTTTCGGCGTCGGGGGTGCAATGGCCAGTGAAGGTGCGCGGCGTCTACTTTATATATATACGAGCCACGTGAGTTGCTGCCTCGAAATCTTATTGGTTCAAAAATTACCCCCACATTTCTTCTCTTCTTTTCTCGCCCACACCTACGTATATAAATTCACGTTTATAAATATATATATGTATGTATGTAAGGGTGGTTTTAAAAAAAGTCGATATTAAAAAAAAAAAAAGATAAATTTTCATTTCGTGAAAAATTATTAATGTTAATGATAATGAAACAGATAATAAATATCTTTTAACGCATTTTGCAATAATTCATTTTATTGAAAATTTGAAAAATTACAATAGGCAAAGGAAAATAAGCTGAAAATGGCTTGAGCTCCCTCTGAAAATTAATCTATACATGGCTCATAGTTGGGGAACATTTTCTTTTATCATGTATTAACGTTTTCCACGTAATGGGGGTGAGAGAAAAAAAAAAAATATTTGTATATATGGAATTTTTTTTTCAACCACCCCAACATAGTATATGTATATATATAAAGGTATAGAATTTTCCTCGGTATATAAGACGATGATATATACCTACCTGAGCATTAGATAAGAAATAATCTTGTATAAAAGTATCCAACTTTGTTAGGTATTTATAAGTAATGTTATAGTTAGTTTTTTAAGTGTGAATATTGAAAAGTGATAAGAAGAAAAAAAAAAAGAGAGAAAAAAAAAATATAGGAAAAGTTTATCCAATTTTAAGAAAACATACGTATATAATATGTATCGTGAAGAAACGCGAGTTAAAGATATTCTTTCGTGCGAGGTAAGAGGGCAAGGTTTGGGGTGAGGGTGAGTTTTAATAACGACAAGCTATTTAGCGAAATCGTTGTGACGCTACGATATCTACTTAGAATAATTATAATATACGTTAATTAATTAATTTGTTGTTTAAATTCTCATTATAGCTGTACCTTAGAACCTATATACCTACCCGCCTACCGCAACCCCTAAAATACAGGGTATATGTATGTATTATAGATACTGACGAGAAACAACCATGATAATCTAACGGTAGTAATTCTAATTACAAAAACGTCTTAACCTTAGCAGATTTTCCCACATAAAATAAAAATAAAAATAAAAAACAAAAAAAAATAAATAAAAAACGGATAAGGAAAGAAAAATTACGAGAAAGGAAACGGAAATGAGTGGTGAATTATCATACGAGAATAATCAAGAATAAGAATAATAAATACAATTAATTATTTTATTAGTTTTATTCAATTTGTACGATAAAACCTGAGATTAGTTAGATGGTCTGCACCCTATTTTCAAGTTTCCAAAAGTTCTAACTATAAGATAGGTAGTATATAGGTATCCATTAAGGATCGAGGAAATGAACTCAGTCGTAAGTAACTTTATAAGATTTTCATCCCTTCGACATTGGTTTGAATTGAAAATTCCGGATCTAACGAGAGAAAAAAAAAAAAAAAAAGAAAAGTAAAAGAAAAAGAAAAAGGCTTAAAGAAAAGGGAAAACTAATTGCTACAGAATTCATAGCCATATAAGATTGCAAAGAAAAGACACAGCTTTCGTATTTTTATATTTTTTAAATTTATTTTTTAACATATTTCCAAACTGTTTCAGAATAACTTTTCTTTTCGTTAATTGACCACGTTTCAGTTCGCAGTCTCAAGATACAGATTAAAAATATTAGACAAACAGAAAAAAAAAAAACAAAAACAATTTCTTCGGATCGGTGTGAGCGAGAGGAAAAGAATTTTTCAAAAAGTTGGAAAAAGAAAAAAAAAAAAAAATTGATAGTAAATTTTCCCGAGATATAAAAATATTGATTATAAAAAAATCTCCAAGAGGCAAGAGAATATAAATATCGTGCATATGAGAGACACTTTTTGGGGGTTGATGTCTGTTTTACGAGGATCAGCTGAAGTAAATCACTTTATGAGAATATTCTCTATGATAAATATCCCTACGGGTGTTGAAAATAATTTCAAAACCTTTTTTACCCATCCCTTATAACAACAGCTACGACATGGACATCTACAACCCCATAGGTATATACGTATACGTTTCATAGTAATTTATTGAAAAATAAAAAATAAAGTACGTCATCGCCTCCCTTGTTTATTTCCCTCAAGTTTCTCGGCTGTAATTTTTTAGTTTATTTTTTTCTTTTCTTTTTTTCAACGGTATATATAAAATTATACTTTACATTTTTGAAAAAATAATATTTTCCAAAATGAAATACTGTATCTATTTTTTTCTTATCGGAAAAGCTGAAACTGGAATTGAACGAGATACGGGCGATTATTTCATCCCGTCGATCTAGATGGTAAAATTCAGATCGTAAATTTGAGATTTTTCAGAGTCTGAAAAAAAAGAAAAATCCAGGAGATTTTCAATAATTTGGAATCTAATTCGGTACAGTTTATTTCGAACAGTTTTTAACGCTGCAGTTCCGACTCCCAACTTGAATGAACCCTTTCTCTTCAATTTTTTTTTTTTTTTATTTTATTTTTTTTTATTACTTTTTCGGGCATTAAATTCTACCCACCCCGTGCATATAGAAAGGGGCGCGGAGCGTTCATTTGTGAAATTTGGGCGCCGTCTGACCCCATATGTGTGTGTGGGTGTGTTTAGTTAGTCTGTGTCCAGGATTGCCAAAAGTACAAAAATTACCTACCTACCCCAACCCCCTACCCCCTCAGTTAAGTGTTCAAATATTCCTATTAGCCGTTACGCTACAGCAAACAAGAACATGCCGCGTTACTTCCGGCCAATAAATTTTTCAAAACTTCTTCAACACTCACGACCCTTTCCCCCCTACCACCCCCATCATTTATAATCTACGGTCTATAGGTATGTATTTCTTTTTTATCAATGAAATAATAAATGAACCCTCTTTCTTAATTTTTTTTTCTTATTGATTTTATTTTTCTTGTCTCATTGTCTTGAAATTTATCCATTTTTCATTAGGTGATAATTTTATTTTGGTTGACATTTTTTTTTTTCTTTTTTTTTTTTCCTTTAGCGGTTTTTGCGGTATTCCAGCCACAGATGAACACATATTATACATGTAATACTCATTTTTATACACAAGTAATAATCAAACTTATCGTTTTTATTTTATGTTAAAAAGCCAAAATTCTTAATCAATAAATGATCAAATATACAATCTTGTACACAATATATGGTAAAACAATGATAAATATATTTATCGAATATCAACCCGTCTGTCTTTATTATTTGCTTAATAGATATCGTGGATACGGTTGTTGGTAAGGTTCCAAAAGTCCCTGCCCGATACCCTGGGGTAAGCTGGCTTCTTCCTGATTTTAGAATAGTCAGAAAGTTTTTTCAGCAATTTTGTTCTGCTCGTTTTAGCGAATAGCGAAAATTCCCCGTCAGTAGTACCGCCGTCGTTGATCGTCACGTCGAATAAATGGGGATTGGGGGAAATCCTCTTTCCTCTAGCTACGTAAAACGGGTCATCTTCTTTCAGGAGATCGTCGAGCATACCCCTTCGATTTCTTGGTGGTTTACCCTGCGTCTTAGGCGCAGATCGCTTCAAATCGTCGGTAAAAATCTTCGACAATGATTCCACGTACTCGGGTTTCGGGGAATTCGAAAATCCCGCCTCGGAGACCACCCCTAAGGCGCTACCGTCGCGGTAGAAGTCTTTGAACGCCTCTTCCTCGTCGTTCGAATGATAATATCCACCGATTTTCATCGGCGATTCCTGATCCCGATCGTTATTATTATTCTTTTTACCACGAGACACGAAGAAGGGCTCATCCAGCATGCTCTGAAGATTGGAGTGCTTGTCGCGGGGGCGAGAGTAACGGGGTTTCACCGCTGAAAATTCATCCCCTTTAGGTACGCCGCCCGGTTTCGTCCAACCGTTTTCATCGCTTCCGAAAATTTCGGTCGATGAACGTTGGAGTCGATAATGGCTGCTGTCCTCGGCGGTTCCCACCCCTGGACTTGTTAAAAACGGCTTTTTACCATCCCCAGGGCTCGTACCAAATAACTTTTGGTTTTTGGCACTAGAAACTTCTGATTCTTCTGAGTTAAACGGCTTTTCATCCCCCAAATCACTGCTCCTTCTTCTTCTTCTTCTTCTCTGCAGTTTGGAGTATAACTTGTTAGCGGATTTCACCTCAAGACTCAGCCTTTCCAAATCTCCCTCAGTGAAAACATCCCCGTAGTTTATATTCCGCTTTCCTCTAGCCACGAAGAAGGGGTCAGTGTTATGGGCGGTTATCATGTCTTCAAGCTGCCGTCTGTCCCTTACATCGAAAACTTCAACATCACGTTTTTTTCCCCTTGCTACTACGAACGGGTCTTCGTTACCCATAGAACCCCCTAGCGTTCCACGGTCGTAATTTATTGCTATCCAACCTGGCTCCTCGACGTACAAGGGTTGCTGTCTTCGCCAACGCTCATTCCCACGACGATCTCGGCTTCGTATAGGAACATTGCACATTTCGCCATATTCTAGAAGGTCCGTATCGCCGGGGTGATACTCTTGGAGAGGTAGAACCAGCGAAATCGGTTTCTTCCGAGGGCACATATGGATTTTCCAACTGTCAGAGAAGCCCAGGACTTCAGGGGTCGAAGACAGGTCATTTTCACTCGACCAGGGACGAGGGTGGCTGTTGATATATCAAAGATCAATTTTAGGGGTTGAAATTCGTAGATATTACTTCTGTACATCCTACAATAAAAACGGAAGTTCTGAACAGTAAAATCAAGCAATGAAAATGTTCGACATTTATGTGCTTTTCGCGCGAACTAAAGAGAAATCAATGCGATGCTCAGATTTTCAATAGTTCTAAATATATCTGAGATCGACCAAGACGAATATGATCTTTAAATTGGTAGCTTTGATTGGCGTTTTTCTAGTCCACGCGATGAGTACATTCACACCCGTCATTTTCATATTCGTTATTCATTTTTCATTCGCTTCGTTTCGGTTGTAGAATATTCACCAGTGCAGAAAACCTCCTAATTCTCATTATTTGACCAACTAATTTATAATTTGTCGTTCATTGCACTCGAACTATGAGCTGCTTGCTTACCGCGAATAAACGACTTCCGGTCCTTGCGGAAGATCTTGATGTATTAAATTTCCGTTTAGCCGAGGGTTGCTCCAGTCCGAGCGCCTGCCTCTGGTCGGCCAGAAATTCGGATCTTCTTCGAGGGGTATCACGAGACGTTTTTTTGGCTGAAAGTTGGAATCGAGATTCTAAGAAGAAAAAGAAAGAAAGACAACAAGAAAAAAAGAAATAGCCCATTTTCCGCAGTTTTTATCAGCTGCTATAAGCTCAGACGATTTAACCGGATCGTAAGGGATGAAAACGAGCTTGTTTTGCATCGCTGATCAATAGACCGAGCGTAATTTTATGCTCGAATGTATGTTGTAAATGAAAATGAGAATGAGAATTGTGAGGATTAGGTGCTTCTAATATTCTTGCTTCATCATTAGGATGTGTAATTCCTGAATTGATATTACCAAGATACGTAAACAAGAAGAAAAAAGGACGAGTTGTATGACAGACATTTATTGCGCGGCTACTAATTCATACCCGGTTTTTAATAATTGCCCAAATACACGTAGGTGTATAAGAAAATTACCTAAAACCACTATAATTCAAGGCTATTTTATATCCCAAAGATTAATTCCCAGGATAACATATCCGACTGAAAATGAACAGAGTCAGACGTTATTCTGTCTCCTAATTTATCATTTATTTATTATATTCTTGCCTTACGAAATTTTTATTTTATTTTTCCTCTTCTCTTATCGATTCTCACATCGTTTGGTGAGAGCTATACTACAGCCTGTGAAACCGACTTGTACACGTTTATAATTTAACAATAAAATAGATGAAAATTTATTTAAAAACAAATTTTCTCTTCATTTTTCACTTTGGGTTTTGAAAAATGATGTCTGAAATACTCACCTCAAACTCTTCAGACGATACCAGAGAGAGGAGGGTTATCGTTACCAGTAGCTCTCGCATTCTGAAAAATGGAAAAACAAATTTTTACTCTTTTCCAAAATAAGGATTTCCCAGATTTTTGGTAAAAAAAAAAAATTGCCAAGTGAAATAAATTTCGCGTTTTTGGGAGAGAAAATAATTATTACACAGCACGAAGAAGAAGAAAAAAATCTTTGAAAAAGAAACGAACTATCATAGGGTTTTGGAAAATCAAAATTTTCCGGTTTCCAATCGACTTTTGATGGATAAAAAAAAAAAAGAAAAAATTTCCAACCGGAAGTCGGGTGCAAGGTGTTGTACGAGTCTACCTGTTGCGGGGCGTTAGTCCACCTGTTGGAGGCGATCCGTTGCTTAGCTCGTTTACGAAGAAGTGGCTGAGGTTTTCGGAACGTCCGGGTATATATGAGGGGATTCGGAAGTCCCTCGGGTAAGAAAGTCGCGGTTCGCGAAACAAACGGATTGCACGGGGAATAGAGGCACCGTAGTCCAGCGCCACGTCAATCTCCGATGCCTCAGGCTATAATATGGGGAGGTATCGCATACGCTGACCAACTACCTATACGTAGGTGTACGCACGAGGAGGACGCTGAATTATTTCAATTTCATTTGGTATCGTGTTGACATTTTTTCGTTCATTCTTCTTCAACTAATCATATTTTCCCTCAGAGGGAATCCGGCTCTTCGAATTTAGAACCGATTTATAGAAAGCAAAAACGATTTTTGCGATCCTCAACTTTGTCTTACAATTGGAAACCGATTTTTTTTTTTTATGTAAACTACAGTTCTTGAAAGTTAACTGCCAATTCTGGTTAGTCAGTTTTCATATTTCTGGCTTAAAGTTCATTTTTCTTCGTATATACCGATTTTTGCAAATTTAGAACCTGATGTTATCAAGTTAAAACCGATTTTCGTATAATTGAACCGAACATTCGCCACATGAATCAAATTTTCACGAGATTGAACACGATTTTCTGAAATTGGAACCGATTTTCACAAAATTAAATCGGATACTTTTTGATTCGAAACAAATTTTTACGAATTAAAATCGATTTCTGGATATTGCTGAGACGTTAATAAATTTCCAGAGTAAAATCGCAGCCATATCTATTTGAAAATACATTTAGAAACTATTATCTCGTTTTTTTTTAAACGGTTTTTAATTCAAGCTCGGGCGATTTACCAGCGTTGGGAATAAAGAGCATTCGTTGGCTTAGGTACATGCGATTCCCGCACGTGAAATTGTCCGAAAAGCAATGATACTTACGTCCACACACTCATACGTGTACTATTCTGTCACGATATACTCTATTCTTCCCAGAAATTTCCAGTCTCTCTCATCCAGATTTATTGACTATATTAATACTGTTAAAGCCGACTACGCCCTGCTGCTATAAATACTCGAGCCTTTTTTTTAATCCCAAAAAAGTACGCGAAAAAATACGAAACTGAAAAATTTTTCTAAAATTTTCGAATCCATTTTCCAATGTTCTAGCATCTTCTGAGACCGTCGAGCTCCCTAGGATCGATAAATCCAGGCGATAAAAATCTGGAAAAGGAAGTGAAATCCCGAAGAGAAGAATAAAAATGGTGAGAATTGGGAAATTCGAAATCGCAATTTTCCTCATTAAATTTTTCTTTCTTATAGAAATTTCGATTTCTCGGAGATGGGGACTGCCCTGATTGGCTACTGGCCGAAATTAACACGCTTTCAAGAATGGTGTGAAAATATGATACGAGTATTTAGTCAACGTTTCGATTTTTCACTTTCCTAATTTTAAATTTTCAATTTTTCCAGACTTCAATTAAGATGAAAATCCTCGGACAACTAGTCGCCAAGTCTGTAACCGATGGAAATCTCGATGTAAGTTCATCCCGGAAAATATTCTCAGGAATTCATTCGTAACACAAAAAAGAGGAAGAATAATCCAAAAGCTTTATTTGGGTGCGATTTTCGAGACCTGAGGTGATACTTCGGGGGCGATGATGTGTCCTGCGATATCTTCCAGCCTATTTTTCTTTCTGCCTTTTGAAACGCGTAACAGAATACGTCCGAATCCCAGAGCAGAGGGAATAACGTAGCATTAAATTTGACCACTATATGGTCCGCCACAGACCAAACTCAAAGAAGTAAATTAGATCAATTTTCCTTCTGTCGAGAGTGAGAAGTCCTTTTTGTCTCTCTACCAAGGTTTTGTATTGAATAAAACTGGTCCCACGTACCTTATAGCTGGGAATAAACTCCGAGGAAAATCGACGAGTGTGTTGGACGTTTTTTCTTCCGTTCAAAGAACCAAAAATATCTAAGAAATTTTTAGAATAGTAGAAAATCGGTTTCTGCGTACTCAAAATCTGTAAATTCTCAGCAGCTCTATCAGCTCAAATTGTTCCCGGAACTTGTGGACAGCGAATACGATCCAGATCATTAAAAGGACTATGATAATTGTGGCGAATCTTAAAATCCCAATTTTCCAAAGCAGCGAGATGAATCTGTAGCTCAAGTAAATTACGAGGAAAAATAACCGTCTAGCAAAGTGGACAATTCCGATGAACACGATCCAGCTGTATTTGAGTAAAATTTTTGCGAACGAAGGAGTGAAGCACAGGTTGAAAATGACTGGAAACACGACAGAAGACAATTGGAATAATAACAGGCAAAGTTTTTTCGCAAGAATCGATGATATGTTGCCGATTTTTGGGTAAAACATTTTTATACGGTTTAGGAATAAACGCGATTACTACTTTCTGTCCACGACAGATTCGATCTCATTCATTGCTCTAGGCTGACTGACCTCATGGATTTCAAGACGGGCCAAGGATTAGGATTAAATTTCTTGTGTGTCAGACTCGGTGTGAGAAATAAGCCGGGGCAGTAAACAGTGAACAGTTTAAACGTATTTTGAAAATCGTGATTGTAGACAAATTTCCCCTTCCGATAGCGAAACGGTCGTAATCTATGCTTCTTTCGTTTTGCAGGAGGACAAAGTCAAGAAACTCACACAGGATGCTAAGCTAGGTTTGTATTTTTGAATTCACTGCTTAGTCGGAAGTTAAACTGGAAATTGGTGGATAATTGATGACTCGACGTCTGAAATTTTGAGAATTGCATTTAATCTTCTGATCTCAGAGTCTGGAGATGCAAAAGCTATGGTAGCTGCCCTGAATTTTATTCTTACGTCTTCGACGAGTCATGCAGTTTCGGCAACAGATTTAAACAGTGAACTTCAGCAGCTGGGTCTTCCCCGAGAGCACAGCACCACCCTTGCACGTCTTTACACAGAGCACAGCCCCCAAATAACAGGAACCCTTGCCGGTCAATCTCTGAGATGTGAGTTTCTGATTATTTTCGATTCATTTTACTTGTTCGCGGAATTTCACCGACGGATTATAAATTTCTGATCGTTATAGTGAAACGGCTTTCTTCGGTCGACACCTTGGAGAGGGAAGCCGCATCCCCATTCGTTAAAATCGATTTTAAAATCAGCGATGCTGATGGGAAACAGGAAGCTAATCGCATAGCTATACCCAAGGACGAAATCCCGGTATTACTTGCAGGTGAAAAGCGAATTTCGAAAATTTACATCCGGGAAAATACCAGAAACGAAAATTCCAGATTCTCATTTTGAACAAACGACGTTTTCATATTCCAGAACTAAAGCGGGCGAGATCACTGATGGAGGGACTGTGAAATTCGGGTAGCTTACTCAAAAATCGATTTTGGATTTACCTCAATGAAAAATCTCGTACGATAATTCGATTTTTGTAAAATTGAATAAAAGAATTCGATCTATAAATTGAAATCGTCTTTTCTAATGTCCTCACCGTTTTTTCCCCCACGTGTGATTTTCAAAAATATTCTTCCTCAGTCGATAGATCGTAGAAATTCCAAAGAAACTGCATGAAATGAACAATATTAGATAAAATCTGTAAAACTTTTGAAAAGTAGTATAAAAACTTTGCAGAATTTGACTGAAATTCGTAGAAAAAAAAAAAAAATTCCACAGAAACTTTTCTAAAATTTATAAAATCGATAAAAAAAGTCTAAAAAATTTCTTTTTTGAACTGAAATTTTCATGGTAAAATTGTAGATCTGTGGATCTCCTTGGATCTAAATGATTATAAGGTGTGATCTATAATTGTCGAATAATTTACTTT
Source organism: Tenthredo scrophulariae (assembly GCA_963978835.1). NCBI lineage: Eukaryota > Metazoa > Arthropoda > Insecta > Hymenoptera > Tenthredinidae > Tenthredo > Tenthredo scrophulariae. The sequence goes on from OZ022233.1 coordinate 15,255,488, forward strand.
TTATTTTCTTGGTAAATGAATATACAAAGTTTACATTTAGTTTTATGCTTTTTTTTTGTGGTATATGATGATGGGTTGAATATATATATTATACATACAATACATATATATATATATAATATATAATATATTGATACGTTGTGACGATAATAGTACCGATTTTTTTTTTTTTTTTATAACTGGGCTTGAGTTTAATACGTTTATTATTTCTGTGAAGAATAATAATTAATTACATCATGATCATATAATATACATGAAATGATGATCGGCATTGATATTGATATAGATTAAAAATACCAGATGATGTATTGATGTTATTAAGTAAATGAAAAAATAAAGAAGAAACGTTAAACTGAATAAAAACCAAAAATGGGATGCAAATAATAAGAAAATTAGTGATAATTAAATTTTGTTAAATAATATAGCTACGAGTACCAGTCGTCGATTATTATATCCTTCACAGAATATAATGTTTGATATTATTGTTGAATAAATACCAAGTCTATTCTAATCAGTCTTTATACAATATTCGTACACTCGATTTCACCTCATTCATATTTACAATATTTAATAATAATAATATAATAATATATGGTATGAATAATATGATATTAGAACCGATAAAACGATTATAGGTATAATGTATCATTCAGATCCTCGATATGATGTATACCTGTATATATAATATAATGATTAAGAAATGATAAAATGAAAATATACTCTATACCCCAAATGCATAATATAGCAACAATATGATAAATTTAGTGGAGGGTCGAAAGCCTTTTTTTCTTCTCAATTTTATTTAAATATGTATTTTTTTTTTCCAATCACTATTTCTTCGATCAATGAATTGGATGAATTTTTTTTTTCAAAATTAAATATAAGAACACAGACAGCTTTCCTCGTAGTTTAAACCTAGTTGCATTATGACAGAACTGACAATAAGAAGACCTTATCAGGATTTAATTTCAATCATTTATAATGTAATGATAATAATTATAAGCCTAATATCAAACTCGTCGTGTATGTTTAGGTGGTTATTATATTATTATAATTGTTTATGCTATTAGCTAACGCATTTTTCATATATTCTTATTCTTCGTCTTCTTCTTTCAATTCATATTCTTATTATTTTTCCTGCTCAAGCTGCTAGTTCATATAGAGTTATTATTATTGAATTGAGCACATCGCAGGTATAATGATTAACATATAGTACTACATGTATTCAACTTGATTATTTGCAATGTATCGGGTAAGTATATTAAATAATATTTATAATTAATCTATTCATGTATATATGTATGTAGCTGGGATTTATCGATTACTATACTACTACTATTACTACTAATAATGATAATAACAACAACAATAATAATAATAATAATAATAATAATGACAATAATAATAATTAGCGTATCTTTTTCTGCATAGTTACAACCATATCGAGATTAGCTTATAGGGTATAAGCACATATTTCATTATAATAGTATATAGTCTTAGAAAAATTCACGAGATAGAGATATACATGTTTCTTTTTTGCTTTCATTGATTATTTATAATTATAGCTATTATTATATTATATAGGGTGGATTAATTAATATATAAATGCATTGCTATGATCAATGTATATGATATAATAATTATAGTATAAAATAATATACGCATGAGAGCTATTATACTTACGATGATCACTATTTAAATATAATCATAATGAATATGAATTATTATATATATGTGTATAATTTATCGGATGATGATCACCAGGATATGATAATATCAAATTTTTATCTCTCGTGTTTTATCTATTTTTATTTTTATTATTATTATTATCATTATTATTTAATATGTGTTATTAATGTGTATCATAATCACGATGCGGTGTAAGAATTATATTGGTAAGAAAATATATTTATCACTGAGAATTATAATATTTAGGAGATTCTTTTTTTTTTTCTTTTTTTTTTGCTGCTGTTTAGATTGATATAGGTTTTAATATTAATATGTATTACCTGTGCATATTATATCAATTACCATTATAAATATACTGGTTCAGAAATTATAATCTATGTATAGTATATTATTATTCGGGTTTTAACTTCGTCATTATCCATACTTCTTATATTTCTTTTCCTTTTATTCTCTTTTCTTTTCTACGTATCATGAATTTTGTTCTCATATTTAATCTGTACGTTTCAGTATGTATACTATATGCTATATAAGATTGATATGAAAAACTATTATATCTCAATTATCTTTATATCGCCCCTTGTATATTGTCGATTGACGGACTTCGAAAAACTCTTTATTCAATCTCAATTAATACTTCTTTTTTTTCTCTCTCTTCTTTTTCAAAAAAATAAAAATCCAAGCCACATATAGTATATATATTTGATAATTATTATATATATGCAGAGAATTAGGGGGGCCATTTCATTCTAACGGAATTTTTCTTTCTTTTTATTTACTTATTTCATTTACTTTATTTTATTTACTTCCACGATAACATATTTTTTTTTCTTTTATTTTATATACTCACATATTATAATATATATATATATATATATATATATATATATATATATATATATGGTCCTGTTTCGGATATTAGATGTCAGGGCGTTTTTCTCCCTCAATTTTTAGTTTCATTTTCTCTTTTACCACCTGCACCACGAGCTGCGTCCATCCATATATATATATAGCGTATTACAATAGTATCTTTCAAAATTTCATCTTTAATTCGACTATATATGTGTATTATTATCTTGCGTAGAAAATTTTCTTATATTTTTTTTTTATATTATATTATTTATCATGCCGTGGCTTCGACGGTTTATTATGTATTTTATTTTAGTCATCTACGATGTTGCAGTTCTTATTTACTTCATTTTTATTTTACTCCTTTTTTTTCTCTTCTTTTCTTCTTTTTTTCTTCTCTTCTAATTATAATAACGAATTTTTCTTTCATCAGTTTATGCACAGTTTATCGTAAACATTATGTTTCGACTAAATTTCAATATTCGAACACAATATGAAATCATGTTTCATGGCCTTGTATCTTTTACATGATTATACAATATTTCACCCTATATATTCATGACTCGATTCATATACCTACAGTATATATATGACCTTATATATTCATTTTACATTATACATTATATATATATTATATTATATTATAATCTTATACTAATAAACAACTGCATTCGTATTTGGGTACGATTATAATAGGCATTATTCAAAAACTGCAGTGCAGATATAAATTGAATTTCAAAATATATAGTAGAAAACACAAATAAAAATAAAAATACAAAAAGATATCCGCAAATATTGATCAGCTATAAATACGTATACATTTTTTCAATACTTAATATATGAAGTACCTATTATATAATATTTTCATAGATGCGTGATATGAATAACTGAAGACCTCGAAAACATGAAAGGATTTTCTTCAAAAAAATACACAGCTATGTTATCGCTGAAAAAAAAAAAGAAAAATTCCCCGCTGCTATGTTATTAAATATGTGTTGCGATAGTCAAAAATAATTGTACATCTATAAAAAAGCACAATGAATTTTTTATTATGGAATAAGATTTTAATTCGATTATTATATTTTGTATATAAAAATGAAACAATGATATATTAAATCGCTGTAATTGCAGCAGCGGATCAAAAAGCACCCCATCGTTTATCATAATCTAAAATATAGCAATGTACAGATATTTTTTTTTTAATACGTGTGTATGTGTGTCTGTTTGTTAAACAAAACTTTATACAGGATATGAACGATTAATATAGAAAAATGATTTAAATATAATTCTTACAAAATTTAATATAGATATATTTTGTTTAAAAAAACTAATCATACCTAACATATATATATATATATATATGTATCATATCATATCATTTAATGTAATGTAATATAATAATTTATACAATAAGCTTACAAAGAATTATCGTCGTAATAATCTCATTACAATAACACTACTATACCAGATATTCATCATCGCTCAATTACTCTCGATAACATTTCTGAAAACCTGGCTAGTGCGGTAAACAAGTATCCGAGTCTCCGCTACTAGCCATAGAAAAATTAGCCGAGTCTCTATCGCTCTGTCTAATTTGTGCAGTTGTTGATAATTTACCAATCTGTGATTGTGGAAAAGTGTGATGACCACCAGGCAGTGACCAAGGTTGTGAAGAATGCACAACTTGCACAGGTGGAAATCTTTTAACAAACGGATTAGGTCCTCCGTGTAAAAGCCTTACTCCATTATGATGCGACGGTAGAGTAGTGTGGGATGGTATAGTTGAATTATGATTTGGAATAGTAGTATGTCGAGGAACAGAACCACAGCTACCAGCCGCAGTTCCTCCCATGTTGTTATTGTTGTTATTGTTCGTACCGTTAATGTTGTGCGTTGCATGAGGCAACGGCATCGTTGAACAGTGTGGATAAGTGACTACCGGTTGTGTCGGATAGTGTGGAAGGGTTGCCGAAGAGGCTTGCAAGTTTCTAAGGTCGTTGTTCTCCGTAAAAGAAGTCATCCTCATGTTGGTCGACCGCCCAAATGGTTCTTCGTTTGGGTTTAGTGGCTCACTGAGCTTTGGCCTCGAGAGTTTTCGCCTTATAACTACAGTAGCTTCGTTTGGGTTCTCCAAAATTACCGCTGGACAGCCGGCAACCATTTCTGTGCCGTTTAAAAGCGGTGTGTGGTTGACGTACTGAGGAGAGAAAGACTGGCTCGTACCAGGTCTTGAATTTGGTGGAGAGAATGCAGTTTTCCCCGACGGTGGCTGAACCCCACGCTGAAGGGAGCAGCTCCGCCACTGCGGTTCTTCTCGAGGTTCTCCCGTCAGATCATCGACGCTTGTTGCTCTGCGCTGGGAACTGCTGTGGCTTGCGTTACTGGCATTGCTTGCGTTGCTGGCGTTACTAGCGTTGCTTGCATTGCTAGCATTCGAATGAACACCGCTAGATGTCTCGCTTTGGCTACTCGTGTTGCTGTGTACAGTTGAACCGTCCAGCGGTGGAGAATTTGAGAAATCTGACCGAGGGGTCAACTCCTCGTGTGGCATTCCTGAATCTGCACGACGCAGACATCGAGGGGTCTGACCACCGTTTATCTACAACATATTAGGGTCAGGATATCAGAAGGAGAACTTCTTGGGACACAACTTTTTTCGCACTGCGAGGGCTCGACTATTCTTGATATTGCATAATGCGCGATGCGAGGATTCCTCAGGGATTTTATTACTGGTTTCAAACATTTTTTCTAAATTTCGTAGCTCAGGAGCAATGTCATTTCACAAGGATTTCATCACGGAATTCCATGAGATTTTATAAGTCTCCGTGGAGTTTCACAAGGATTTTAAAAAGCTACTGAATATCAAGAATAGTGAACTCCTCAAGTTTCAAACATGGCAATATCCAACAGGAATTAATTACCCACAGAAAAATATTTTTTCAAAATCGCATGACACAATGACGTTAAATAAAGTTCCATGCAATGACATCAGCAATATAAACCACAATATAGAAATGTGCATAAAAAAGTTGTGCAATGGGCTGATTGTGCCTCTTCAAACTGCCATCTCTTCCCAGCGAAAAAGTGAGAATATTAAAACCGAGAAATTGGTCTTAAGAAAAAAGAAAAAAAAATATATGTACATATATATATTTCTTGCAATTTCAACGAACCGCGAAACCCTGGAGACGTACACACAGACATACACGAATTTTCATCGACTCGAGATAAGCTACTGGTTAGTATAAGAGAGTTAATTAATACCTGTGTGTTACTATTCAATGGTGCAGTGACGACCTCTGAAGGAGGTGCAATGTTAGTAAGATTCGGAGACGAGGGTTGCAAAGGAATAGGAAGTGGTGGTGGATCAGGAAGAGGTTCTGGAGTAAGAAGAGGAGATGGATCTCCTTCCGAGGGCTGCAGGTCGCGGTTAGCACTGGCATAGTATGTCACATGGTCGTCGTTCACGCACTCCAGCAGCTGTTAAAGATCCATGCAGTGTTAGTAAGGAGAGATAGATAGAATAAGATAGAGAGAGAGAGAGAGAGAGAGAAGCTGGATGATCATTGTGATGATGATTAAATAAAATTGACGAAATATCTGCATTATATTTTGGCAAAGTATCTATAGCACATCAACAAGCTCGCTGTTTAGTATTCGGATCTACTTCTCTTCGATTACTATCATGTTGCAAATCACATATATTCATGGATAATTAGAAACCGAGTACTATGTACTAGCATTACGTTTTGTTAATCGATTATTTTCTAATTCTAATAATTATCACCAATTAAAATACACGTGTATATATATATATCATTCTACCAGAGTTTCATCTATACTGCAGCTACTGTATTCGCTAATTTTTACTTTTCATCACCCTTATCTCAGAAACTGCGCCATTAAAAGATCTCTAATTTACATTGGAATGATGAACACGAAAAATCACCGAACGTTCGCTTCTACCGGAAAGTAAATTCGACTTTTGATTTTTTATCGTCAATCAACATTCTTTCTTCTTTCGAAATAAAAGATCCCGATTTCCCAATTTCGCTAGTAAATCTTTCACCGATCTCAGAAATTTATGAATTCAAATTCCCTGAATGATCTCTAAAACACGGCGGATGAAAAAATCTATAATTTATAGAATTTTGGATACAGATAGCAGGGCATAAAAAATTGGATTTCATTTTTGACTGAAGACCAATAAATCACAATATGGGTTTCTAAGGTGATGAAAAGTGCCTGTTTACACTACGACCAGTGGTGTGACTAGAAGTGAAATTTCCAAATGAGACTTGTCTTTTTTTTTCAACGAACTTTTCTGTTCCTTGAAAACTTTCGAATTCAATTCTACCACTGTATAAGTAACACCACTGCCTACGAAGATCGACGGTTAGCATACTATATGATATAGAATTAGATCTGCACGCGAAAATTTTTAGTTAGTCTATAACAGGTAATATACAGGGTGAGTTTTCTCTGGTATCGAATGAGGGAGGGGCTTATCATCGCAAACGCCCCGCCTTTTTCTATTCATACATGGTCTTGTCATATCGAGAAACCCCACTTTTATGCCCTCCTTGTCCGGAGTCTAGAACAGGTATGATCTTATTTGGGATAGTAATGACAGAGTGGGGTTTCTGATGGTTTTGACGGCACGTGGAAATAAAAGTAGAGTTTCTCGATACGATGATAACAAGTGTGAATACAAAGGGGCGGAGCGTTTGCGCTGATAAGCCCCTCCCTCATTCGATACCAGAGAAAACTCACTCTGTATATTCAATTAGCATATTAATATTTTAATCACACGAATATGGATAGTTACTGCTACTAGCTCATGGTAATGATAATCTTTCTTACATAAACCATTTTATTGGAATAGTTCCTAGTACGCGGTAGCAGCCATCTTCCCCACTGTTAAATTGAAATTAATGAAAATTGTGAAGAGATATGAAGATGATAATAATAATATGTAATATGATAAGGATATAGATAAAAGGTGAAGAATATTGTTATTGGTGTTCAACGTTTTTCTGTCTAATCAGAATTGCTTGTTTTTATTTTTCTCTTTCCTTTTTCATTTTCATTTTATTTTTCATTTTTCATTTTTCTCACCTTATTTTCCTCCGAGGTTGAATCGTCCGCTGGATCATGACCTCCTGCAGACATTAATGGGAGTTCCCGTAACGTAGCATAGTCCCCGTCGTCATCTGGTCCACCGTCACCGATACCTCGTCTGGTTTTTCCCTTATTACTAGGGATGAAGAGAAAAGAAACAAAATCACAATTATTACACGCGACGAAAGTGTTGAAAAAATAATTCAAGAATTCAAAAATCCGTAACATAAACGCTGTTTCTTTTTTTGCTCCAATTTCTTAACGAAAAATAAACCCCTAGAATTGTTTATTGAAATATTGCTAATTTACTGAACGTTTTCTGTCTCTTTTTACGCTAAGAAAGAAAAAAAAAAATTCAAAATAAGTAAAATAATAAAAATTTAGCCCGGAAATTGTAATAATTGTACGGATTGATAGAAAATCTTTAAAATATTACGGATTATTGGAGAAATTAATAATATTTATACAGCGCAATCCGGTTATTTTGTTAATGACCAATCATTAGGATTAGTGATAGGTATATTAGTTATACAGTGGATTGTTAGTCGAGCGATTATAGCGATAGATATTAAAATGTGAGGGAACTTAAGCATATATAGGAACTGGTGTGATAGAAATGTTAGTATATAGTAGTAGACGTTTGTTAAATTAATAATGCAATGTATTTATAACAAAGAAATTACTTACAAAAATACAAAATATATTATTTAATTGTGCGTGAAAATTGCGGTGTCAATTGTATGATCGATTATATGATCATGATTTCTGGTCAGCTAACAATTATGCTAATGAACAACAGTGCGTTATTTTTATTTTTTTATTTTTATATATGAACAATTTCCCTAAGCTGCTAATTTGATAAATTTATTTTCGATGATAGCTGCGCCTTATTATAAAATAATTATTATTATATGTACTTTTTTTTTTTTTTATTTATGTTGTCTTTCGTATAAATAATAATTTCAATTTTGAATTAAAATTTCGAAATTTCAGATCGATTTTTAGTGACTAGAAAAGCCAGAGAATTATATAAGCCTTACTATATTTATTGTATTCGCTAATCATTTTTTGACGAGAAAAAAATGTGTAATAATAATTATACACGATTTCTGATTCCCGGATTTTGATATAGGTATAGTTATAGGTATACAGTCTAACATATGTGTACGAGTACGTAATAATAATTAGTTACTTCTACCCGAACACAATATTCAACTAATAATAATAATCGTTATTTTAACGAAATTTTACAACAAAATAACAAACTAACTACTTTACCAAAATATAATATTTATATTAGGGTGTGTTGTTTCAGGAAATTTATTTTACTAAAAATCTATTTTACATAAGGTACAGGTCAATGAATTAGAAAATATTTCCATTCGAAGATTTCTTTTTTTCTCAAATTTGATATTACTCAGCCGGTTTTGATGATGAAAAATTTCTCAGAGTACTGTTTCATAGGAAATTAATTTTTTTTTCGGTGAAAACTCACTCTTTGAATTATTTTTTGTCCTTATCTGGTAAAATTTTTAGGTGATATCGAGAAAAAAAAGTACAAAGACCTGAAGTAGCACACCACAATTTATATGTACAAAATTTCAAGCCTGAAGTAATCTATGGAACAATCAACACATCCGATAATAAATTAAATTTATCGTTTTTTATTTTTTTTTTTTTTCTTCAAAATTTATGAATTTAGAAGAAAACTTTTTCCATTCATCACTACAATCAGAAATATAATTTCAAATTGATGTTCCATTTACTACTGGCTTTTATACGTTGCTAATATATGTATGCATTATTAGTATACAACGTGTTATACATATACAAATATGGATAAATGAATATATATATATACAGGGTGAGTCTCTTCAAAGGTCTGCGATGGGTGAAACTTACTTGCGGCGAAGGCACGCCGTGATTCGTGATTAGGCATTGCTACCCTATCCTCACCCGGATAATTGTTTACCTGATTGGCTGAATGCATGCCTTCGCCGTGAGTAAGTCCCACCCATTTGAGACCTTTTAAGAGACTCACCCTGTACATACGAATAATTTAAATATCTCGCTGCAGCTAGTCCACAAACTATATCACGACACATTATCGATTCTGGATGATTTATTAATAATTTAATATTAATCAATCAGGAATTATAAAAGAATTTCATGAATAATTACACCAGATAACAAGAATGAATGTAATAATCTTCCATTTATTTAATAAACGCTAATATTTCTGCGATCAATTTTCGAAAATTATTATTTCGATGAAAGAGACAACAAATTGTCCAATTCAACAATATCATTACTCGCATTGGGCAAGGATCGAAATAATATTAATTACAAAAGCTATATTTAAAAATTACAGAATTAAGCACGATGTTATTTTTTTTTAATGCAAATATCGATCTTTTTTTTTTGTTTTGAGTTTTTCTTTTTAATTTTTCTTTGTAAAGCACACAGTGATTAATTTCTTACTGCGAAAGCATCAAGCGACACGGACATGATATAGACGAGTTTTCCTTACTGTCAAAAACAAAAAAACAAAAAAATGAAAAAATTGTACAACCGATGATCCTGATTGATAATCTTTATGATCAGATAAGCATTTGGAGCGAGTATCAAAATTTTAAATGAACGAGGAGAAATCAAAAAAATTTTGGAAAAAATATGGCGAGCAATACAATAATTAAGCAAAATTAAGATAATAAACGTAAATATGTATGTATGTATGAATGTATTAGTTGTGAAAGAAAAAAAAAATTGCATAGACGATACATTAACAGGCAGACAGATAGACAGACAGACACAAAGACACCAAGAGGGAGGAGGAGGGTAGTTACCGCGCGCCGGACGTACTGGGCAGGTCGTTAAAGGTGACTTTTGGTTTTAGTTTCTTGTTCAGCCATCCCTTATCCCCAGTAGGAGCTAGGGAACCATCAGCTGGCGACTGGGCAGGAGATGGACGGAGTTTTGGTCTCAACCAGTAAATCTGCTCGTCGCCATCAGCATTCGATTCACCATCAACAGAGTCCGAGTTTCCTCCTATCAAAGTGAGAAAAAAAAAGGATGGAAAACAGCTTATTTTTCGACAGTAAACAAACTCGAGACTTTCATCTTGCATCCTCTCAATCATACAAGTCAATCATTGATAAAAAAGAAGGAGACAGAACGAAAAGACTCGGACCCCACCTTGTGCACGGGCTTTTCGCTCCATGGCAGCCTTCTGGATGACACTCATGATGGCCTTCTTCGGGGAAGTATCTGCGATCGTGTAAGTTCTCCCATTACCGACGACTAGAAGTGGCGCGTTTGTCCCCTCTTCGTCGTCTCTGGTTGATAAAAGGTCGACGTCAGTGACGAGCTTGACTGATCTTGCAGATCGTACCGTAGCCCTGCCTATGGTCACCCTCAGTTTGAAGATCCACTTCTGTTTTATGGTGAGGAATACCCAGAGAACAAGCCACAGGAATAGGTGGAGAACGGTACCGATTATACAGGCCAGTACTGCCCCGTCGAGACTGCCTCGGTACACTACTGTGTAGTCGTATAATAATGGTGCACTGCATATTGATATTGCGAGAAAAACGCACAAGGCTACACAGTGCGTGAAATAGCCCCATCCGGAACCGTCGCGACCTTCTTTCAGGAGTATAACACGCCGTTCACGTTCCTGGTTCAAAAATGCTGTGAACCTGCAATCAGGAGACTGGCTTGAACCCTTTTTGTTCAAATTCAGAATTTTCTGATGAAGAGAAGTCGCAGACATCTTCTTACCTTCCGTGAGCGTAGAGGTACATCACCATGCTTGAGCACAATACCAGCAATGACGAGAGTGCGAAGAGAGCTAGAGTCACATGGGGGTTGAGCAGGAAGTATGAATCACCGAGGAAGGTAGAAATCGTGCTTGTTGTTGATATCGTACGTGTTCGCAGCATCGGGAGAACCTTTAGGGCCCCCATGACCTGGACCTAAGAACCGGAAGAGGTGTAGGAACGTTGAATTCCTGGAAGAACTTTGAGTATTCATCGATACCTGTTGTTAAAATCGCCTTACCTTGTAAAGAACGGACATTCCTGCGTAGGCCAGTAAGCTCTGAGCCGAATTGGCGAGTAGCTGAAGGCTGAATATCGTCCCCAAGGCTTTATTGCATGACCAAAACACCGCTGGGTATCTTACAGAGTAAACTGCAAGTGCCATTGCGTAGTTCAAGTACTCGAGCGTTATGGGACCGTAGGATTCACCTGGAATTAATTAAACACGTTGCAATTGCACAAACCCAACAGGGAAATGTCCACTGATGTTAATGTACCCACCGGAATGCAGTTCGAAATTCAAGTTTTCTGGCCTGTCCAAATCGGCCAAACTGTTCATGCTCAGAGCCATGCTCTCCGCAGTCATGTTTCCCTTGGTAGGTCTCGTGGGTCTTGTAGTAGCTGTCTTCGTGGTGACTTTCTGTTTAATTTTTGGTTTCACAGTGCCATTCTTCGGGGTCATTTTAGTAGCGTTAGGTTTCTTCTGCGACATGTTTCCTTTGGCGGTGATCCTGGTGTTCAGAATCGCGGTAGTAGTCTCCATACCGTACCTCGTGGTCGTCCCAATCGTTGTGATGATCGTGGCTGGAGTAGTGGACGTCGAGGTGATCGAGGCGGTCGAAATCCTCGAGGTTGAGGTCAGAGGGTTCAAGAAAGGAGATACTGCAGTAGTCTTTCTTGAGGTAATGGAATTGTTAGTGGGTCTGGTAACCGCGAGGAAAATATCCCTCAGATTAACAGTTGAGGGTACTTCGTCCTCCGTATCGACCATGCCTTCAGTGTTCGGTACCTCAGTGGTCGATGCTAAGATGCTGTCTATGTCGTCTTCGAATAACGTCGAGGTCACGTACGGCTGAGGAGTTATGAAGCCCGAAAGTGTGCTCAGGTTAGCCGGTGGATTCATGAAGCTTAGGACGACCAAACGGTCCTCGTGAATCACTACCCAGTCCAGGTCGGTGCGCCATATAGCTTCTGCAATTAGATGAAGAAGAGATGTGATCATAACGGCGAAAGCACGTCAAAGTCGTATTCAGACTCCGTCACGGTCATCGATCTCCTTTGTAATGAATTCCGATGATTGATGAATGCGGAAAGAAGATTGTACTCGAGAGGAACTGATGCGGCTGGTTTAAAGTACGGATAAAGACTTGGGGAACCAGTCTAGCGAGGAGGACATGGAGAGGAACGACGTCAAACGATATAAAACAATATGGTTCGAGTGTGTTTGCGGTGGATAAATAAGTTCCCAGTTCTGTAGCCCGGGACAGTATCCCAGAGGACCTCTTCAGAGGTTGGGGAGGAAAAAATCCTTTAGGACAGTTGTTTACGATATCGCTATCTCACTCTCCATCGCCTCTTCTCTGAGACTTCTATGTACCTATAGACAGAGGTGTGTGTATTACCGGAGGACGAATGCCCACTTTACTAGAATTTCAAAGGTCGTGTTCGTTATTAAAGATAACGGGAACGGTCCCTCTCTTGAAAGCTCCCTCTGCACTGATCGAGGGAAGAATAAGACAGAACAAGTCGCGTAAAAAACGAACTATAAGGGTGTAAAACAACCCGGGTCAATGTAGCTCTTCAACAAATTTAGAAATACGACTAGAGTATTTTTCTCCTCTCTTGACCATGGGGGAGATACCAGAATGGACACCGAGATAGACTATTATGGAGGCCTGGAGTTGTAATTTCCTGCATGTCGTGAAATAGCGTTCCCACACCCCAGGTGAAGTCTTGTTTTATAGAAACTTGGGCAGAACTTCGTTCTATCCTCGACGAAACGTTTCTACTTCTACTTTTTCTTTTTCTTCTTTACTGGTCTCTAGCAGTTGGGTATTAAATTCAACAAAGACGCGATTTCCTCGTTTTTCAGCGTCTAGCAAACAGTGCTTGAGGCTTTCTGAGACTCCATTCTACGCTCGATATTTATTGCGAGACATTTTGAAATTTTTCAAAACCATGATCCGCAGCGTTAAGAAAGGTGGGGATAGTTTACCAATGCCTGAACGCAAGGGTCAATTTCCCCGGCAACTTTTCCTCGGCCACTCTTGGTCATTAAACAAAGTATACAAAGCTCGTAACAACGATGTGAAATGTTTTAGCTATAAGCTTCCCAGCCCAGAGTCAGTGGTTAATTCACAAGTTTTAATATTTCGCGTCACGCTAGCTGGTAGAAAAGTTTACCCCGCCGGTGGGGGTGAAATGATTTAGAACGTAGCCGTGGTTCGTAATACCGGAATGGTTTAAAACTTTTCCATAACATAATCGCGAGAGTATGGGTATAGGTGAGTAGAAAAAAAGAAAGAAAAAAAAAAGAAAAGGGTCGAGCTTGCAGAGACACCGGTTAATTAGTCAAACTAGCTGATGCCACCATCTAGCCCAAGGGCTGCTAGGTCGTTTAACTCTTTCTGTTCGTCGCTTGAGCGAAGTAGGGTGAAGAAAAAGGGAAGAATAACAAAGCGAAAAAAAGTAGAAAATGAACGGGTAAGAAGAGAGGAAAACTACCCTGAAGGGGTGAATTACCTTGCGGGCGGGTTACGCCAGTAGCCGGTTTAATTCCACCGAGCTGAATAAGGTGTAAAAAAGTTTTAAATCCAATCCAGAAGATTAAGAAAAGAAACTACCCCTACCCCGTATGGACAAAAACGCGGGATGGGGTACCGCTGGCAATCTTTGTCCCGAGACTTTTCTTCTATTTTTCGATGGAAACTCGGCTTTGAAAAGCTTTCAGAAAAACGAGAACGACAGCAATGTAGAAGCGCAGTCCTGTTCAATTCCCCCCCAAAGGATCATAATTCCTATTTCTTTCCCTGATGAATACACTCATCCATCTCAAAGTTCATAAAACGTGTAGAGTGGCTCTTCAGCCGCGTTAATCGATGGTGAGGCAAACCGCTGACTTTACTAGTTTGCTTTCAAAACTGAACCCTGAACATCAGCCAACTTTCTCCCTCGATAGAGTGGGGGAGTTCCCTTTGATTTGCATGCTGATGCTAAATTTGTTCAGTTCAATGCACAATGGCCACGGTCGCAGAGTGCAACAGTTGCATCCTGTCTCTCTCTATCTTTATCTCTGCTCTTTCTCACTATCAAGTTCACCAATGCATCGATCCCGTTCATCGGCTTCGCCAGGTGAACATTGAGCATTGTGTGTCTTGGTATGGCATTGAATCGGTGAATGAACGATTCCTCTCTATCTAAACTCTGATGTCTGGGTTATGTACAACGAATGTCAACGATTGATCGATCAGGATCATCGTTGACAGTTCTACACATGCAGAGGGAGTTTTGAACGCCGAACTTTTTCGCCATAGAAATTAAAGACCGTTAAAGAAATGGAAAAATGAGATAAAAAGTGGCCGAGAGGCAACTTCACTTCAACTTCAAGTACGCATGTACGCATTCAAGTACGCATGAGTGATACCGAGAGTGCGTCTAGTACATGAAGCATGGAAATGTCAAGTTCTACTGTGCAGAGTGTTTAGTCAGTGGAAATAAGAGTTTTGAAACAGATCTTAGTACGTGGTCTTTTTTGTCCTTAATTTGGTGAAAACTGGTGCAATGACCAGCCATCATCTACGGGGGGAGACAAGGCCTCATTGATAGAGATGGATGGTACAAAACGCACGCTACGAGTATGATATACTTGAACGCATTCATACACAAACACATATGCATATGCATGTACGGTAGAAAATACTGTGGACGGTATAAGCCGATCGTAACCATTCCTTTACGACCCCCCGAGCGCTCATTGCACCGTTGCATTCGTAGGAATATACCTGCCCATGTGCAGCATGGTTCAGAAAATGAAAATTAAAAGCGAGTGTGTCATAACTCCAACGTGAACGTAAAAAAGTATACAAAAGTACCGTTCCTATCGCACTAAAAATCCATGGTGCGTTCAATGGCGCTGGAATTATTTATTCATTCTATTTGTTTATCACAATATCGTACGGTTTTCGCACACCCGAACAGAGATACGTTCGCAGAATTCGCGTCCATCGCTTAAATTTTCGTAGATAATCGCTGGTCAACCTGCTGCTGCAAATAATGGCCGATTTGGCCATTTTCAAAATCTGGCGATTCTTCCTGTCAAATAATTTCCGGTTTGGACGGAAGAGTTGAGACCGACGATCGAACTCGATTTTCACGTATCGTGAACCCAAATCGTAAGCCATAAACTTGAGGCATCGCCAGTTTGTGAAAATGGCCATGTATTTTATGTAACTTTGATTTTATCGGAAACGGTAAACGATAGATCGATTCTGCGAACGGATTTATCTTCAGGATTGAATAATCTGTGAAAATGATACACTAACAATCCGAAAACGACAGCACCCAGTATCTTGAAGGACTGTGTCCATTTTTACCATTTTATAAAATTGCCAAATCGAATTTTGAGGCTTGTAGATCTGTTCGAAGATAACAGAAACGGAAGAACTGATTTAAGCGTGAAGTTATATCTTCAAAAATGTCATTTGGGGAGCTTTTCCGCGTCCCTTTTCGACACATGAACTAATGGCACCAGTTTACGACGGTGGGGCTGTCTCTGGCAACTTCAACTGGCATTAATGGACTTCTATTGTTGGTTATTGTTAATCTGAGAACAGTATGCATTTGGGTTTCGTTTTGTAGCCATTTCCCGTACCTACCCAGAGTTGATTGGTGCTGCAACAGTAGTGCGCGTCGTTCCGGGTCGAGCACGCGCTCTGGCTAATCGAATTACCTGCTAATTAGTTTACATAAAATTACGCTGGGCTGTCGAGCGTAGAGCGTGGTAACCACGTCGCCCCTTGAACGACACTACGGTAATAGCTGGTTTATCGTCGTTTCCGTGTTGAATATGTACATCCATACGTGTATACATAAATGCAGGTTTACAATTTTCAGGGATAAAGATTGACGAGACGAGCTCTCACTCATGTCGAATTTATATCAAGCCGAGGGGCATTTCTCATATTTTCATTTGAACCTAGGGGAAGAAGAGCTTTCCAACATCTTTTCAAACTGAGAAGAAAAGCAGGAGAAAAATTGATGGAAAAATCTCCGAAGGTTCGAATCCTGGAACAAGACTGACCCCGCTATAGTCAGACTTTTGAACAGCTCCATACCTACCTACCTACCTTGTTCGAGATCAAATCGCGTACATAACTAAAGAACACGATACGAGCCACGACCTGGCCATAAGGTGTAAAACGAGCAAGCCAAGACGAAGCGAGCCAAGATAAGGCCAGGGAACGTCCGTGACGACGTATTGATCGACCTGCAGGTGTAGTGCCTTTACCTGAGCGTGCAGTTTGCTGCAAGCTCGCGATGTTTGCACTCGGAAAATTTACTTCTTACATAACAGTGGAGCCTAGAGTGTGAGCGTTAGACAAGTTTTTGTCATTTTTTAATGTCCAGTTCAAAGTTGATGAAAAATTTGGGATAGAATTTTTTTAAGTCCCCTTAGAACTTTTAATACTTCGTTCATGTCCCAGTTTTCTCCGAGGGCTTTTCAACCATGGTTTTTATGCCCTTAATAGAATTTGTCACGGAGCAATGTAATCGGTGGCAGCGGCGGGATGGTTTCATTGGAAATTACGACGGCGAAATTTCCTCTAGTAGCTAAAGGTGGATGTAGGCACCACGGAGATATATGTATATACCAAGCTGACGACAGATTGTCGTGTAGGGTAGATTAATCAAAATTTATTAAACTACCAAACAGGACAAACCCCCATAAACAAACTAACTCAACAACTATGCTACGCGAACTTTCTACGTATATGTCTTTATTATACTATAGTATACATGCGTTATATACACACATGTATACGCGAGTACAGCGGGGTATAATGCACTGGTACGTCGGCATGTTGGTTTCCCTCAGTCACGCAAACCGGCAAATTATCTTGAATATAAAAAAGGGAAAGTAAAAAATGAAGAACTCCCGGAATGTTCTTCTCAGCTTTTCGTGGAAAAAGGAATTTCGTTCATCGATCATTAATTGAGAAATTATAATTCTGCTAAAACTGAGAAAAGAGAATAGATCGTTTCTCACTTTACCCAGAAGTTGGAAAAAATTGAAAGTAACAAAATTTCAATCATTATAATCGCGTGAAAGTTTTTACTGCCGGTTATACGGTCGACTATAATAATCGAGCTGGGTAAGCAAGTTTATATAGTTTAATTCAACTATATCGTAATGGTGAGGTAATAAATTTGTCTTTGCTGGTTTACCAGGGACTGACACCCTTAGCTGCATAGGGCGTTTATCATTAGCAAAATATCGTGCAACTACCGAACTACCCCTAGCCTTTAACGCGCGACAGCAGCTGGGTGGGAAATTATACATTATACACAACCGCGAAACCCTCGAGCCACTACCTTCCACTTTACTACTCAATCCCTTATAATATCCTACGCAGATGTATAAAGAGCTTCAGTTTACTTTACCCTAAAAGTTTTCGAGGAAATCTTTGCCGTTGATTTTCATTCCGCGATGGGGGGTGGAATTTATATCAAAAGCAGAATGATGGAAGAATTAATTACAGCAAAAACAAAAGAGAGATTTCTATTTTTATTTCGTCTCTTTTTTCTCTTTGTCGGTCCTGTAGTTTATGTGTGATATATGTCCACGCAGGGGATGATCAACAGATAGATAATGGAGGTAAAAAAAAATGTTCAAAAGCAAAAAGAACGGGAGGAAAAGATAGCCCCACTGATGTGAAATTTAAGATACTCGTGCTCGGTTTAGTGTGAAATTAAACTACCCCCAAGAAGAGGACCCTGACGGATTACCCATTGAACAATTTATCTCCAAAGCCTTGATACGACTTCGTGCCCTAGAGGCTCGTCAAAAAAGGTAATAAGGCAGGCAGGCAGGCAGGTGGGTGGGTTCAAAAAGGCAGGAGTATAAAGGCGAAAATTGATCAGAAGTATAGCTAAATAAATCCGAAAAGGAAGAACTGATTTAGAGAGTTTTTGTGAAACTAGAAGAAAGAAAAATACAAAATTGGAAGTTCAACTTTCGAATCAAAAGAGTCATAGCAATTTTTCTTAAAAATGAAAATTTTCTAATCGCGCTGTTTCGGATATGATTAATCGAGTTTCCAGACCTTTTTGAAAATCTGGTTTTCCGGGTCGTAGAGGTGCTGGAAAAAATCAGTGAAATTCATCTTCAATACGCTGTGCGTAAAGTTCGATTCAGCGCACGCTTCAAAAAATTACATCAAAAGAAAAAAAAAAAAAAAATACATCAGAAGTATTAGCCTGGTGGAACTAGATATATATATACCAGGTTGTCCGACATGGACGAGGTGTGGTCCGGGTCCTATTCAGGAACCGAACAAACGAATTCATGAGAATCGCATGGACACGAAGAAGAGCAGAGATATTCGAATTTCTTTTATATTTTTTTACCTACATCAAAATTCACGAGTTCTATTATCATTCACTCCGATGCTACGCCATGCAGGTATTTCTTTATCGGCATTCCCTCCCCGAGAAAGTGGACACGAAAATTCGGAGATTTGATGCCGTAGATTCTCAATTTTTTTAGCATTTCAAAAGGTAGTAAAATTTGCGATTTTTCGTACGTCGCAGGTCATTCGACTCTGCCAGTTTCGAGAAATACCTGCTATCAAGTGTCACCGGGCTCGATGGGATTTCAGACATTGACAAAGCTATCGCAAATGAATCTTATCAGAGTTTCAAAAAATTGTGGAACGTTCTGCGAAATTTATTTGAAATTCTTTACGGGTTTCGAAGATTTTTAATTTACTCAAACTCGTAAAATCCCATGAAAAACTCGAAATCGGTTAAAGATATTAATGGCAATCTTGTGAACTCCTCAAAAAGTCGATAATATTGAATTGAAAGTAATAAGATTGTGGTGAAATGTCGTAGATCTTTTTTGAAATCGTTCAAATCCTTGGGACCCTGATATCCTCTTTGCGAAATTTTACGAAATGGTCTAATGGGGTTTGAAAAAAGACAGGAAGACCCAAAAACCCTGATTTTCGAATGTTTCAGGATTCTGCATCATCCTTGAATTTTTTTTTTCTTTCTTTTTACATATTTTCTCAGTGCCTGCGATAACGCGAAGTGAAATGGTTCAGAATTTAATATTCTACCAAGGATTTGAGGAAAATTCAAGTCGCCATTGAACAGATCCACAAGCCAGTTCTCACCCTTCGGACTTTAGCTGATAATAGAATCCTCAGCGAGTCGATGAAGCGAAAAGCACCGAATCTTCTGGCACTTGAAGCAGCTGTTGAGAATTTAATCTAAACTGTACAAAGAAAATGCAATACCAAAGATCAAGAATGTTCGGTGTCATGAGACTCGAAGCCGAAAAAGCGAAATCGAATTATCTGGAGATTTTGAAATTCAGAAAAAAACATTCTGTGAGTAAAACGGTAGTGACCGATTCCAGAATTGAATCAGATTGAAGACGGGCCAAATCCCATCGATTGAAAAAAAAAATTGTCAAAATCCGTTGATCCGTCATCGAGATATAATAGATTGAAAAAAAAAGTTATCAAAATTTTCCTTTTTTCATAAGTCAAAAACTGCTAACGGAATAAAATCGAAAATTTGATCAGTTCTAAGATACATAAAACCTCGTCGATTGAGGTAATGAAAGTCAAAATTCGTCCGTTCGTTTGCAAGATGGATCTCAAAACGTGTAGATCCGGTGAAAGCTCGGCTTTCAATTTTCGGGGTGAATGCATAATGCATAGCGTACCTCTTCAGAGCGAGAATTCAAAAACGCATATCCTAAAAGGTAAGGTTCTTCGAGGAAGAAATCCGGGCGGATTTAATTATCGAATTGTTTGCGGAAAGACGGAATTTCGGAAAGTTGTAGCTGGTGTGATTGGGTAGTTGGTTTGGAACTGTCGATCGTGCGACGGGGTACAGGGTTTATAAGGTTCTGTAGAATTTAGGAATCCGCAATGAAAAAAAAAGAAAAAAAAATCTAACCACTTTAATCAGGAGGTCCTTTTTTGCCACCCTGTTTGCATGATGGAAGTCTGCGGTGATGTCTTCCGCGTAAATCTACCCCCGAATAGTATGAAATTTTTTTCTTCTACTACTTCAACCCTTAACTAAACTCCCTTTTTTTTTTCTTTACCTATAGCTTCGCCTGTCACATCGTCACGAAGAAAGTGATTTTTTTCCTTCTTTGCCAGAGATTTATCCACCTACCCTCGGTCTACTAATCCTCGCACGCTCCTCGGGGGTTTCGCCTCTACCCCACTTTCCCTTTTCACTCTTCGACCGCTTTTTTAGCACCGGATAAAGAAATAAGGACTCGCTTTTGGGATCGCCGGGTATTCGATGGCGTTCAGAATTCGTAAATCGTATTCGAGCTCGTCGACAGAAGAAAACCAAAGTGTTATTTTTTTTATCTCTTCTAGGTATACCAAATAGAACAAAAAACTGGAAAAAAAAAAAATCATTCAAATTTTTCGACCCGGTTTTCGACAATAGATATTCTGTTGAAAGACAAAACGTTGATTTTCACACAAAGGGATGGAGCTCAATTTCAACGAGCCAAGTCGTTTCGAATTTCCGATAAAAAAACAGAAGTTTTTAGCCCCATTTGATCAAGTTTTGTTGATTTGTTTATTTTGCGATAGAAAAAAAGAAAAAAAAAAATGATTTGGACATTTTGAAATTTTTATTTGAACATCACATGAATATTTTACGATAATCGTGCATACAAAGAAAAATAATTCAGGTTTTCAAAAGCTCGCACGTATAAATAGTTTGAAATAAAATTACTCCTTGCAGCCGGCAGGAAGGTAAAAGTTTGTTCGTTGTTTAGTGCTGGTAATTTTTTTAATTTAATTTTTTTTTCCACCCCTCGAACGAGCATAAAGTTTTTTCGATATTTTTTGTCCACCGAAGTTAGACGTGGGAGAAATTAACAGATACAGAAAATGAAAAAAGTTCGACAATTATTTGAAACGAATTTCGAAACTTTGAAACAAATTTGGTTAATTTATATTAAAAAAAAATTCTACCAATATCTGGTCATGGCCTGTGTAATTTTTATATCCCAGGGGTAGCTCACCCCATTTATAGTTTTTCTAAATTATCAAAAACGGTGGCCATCATTTTTTTCTCAAATTGAAAATAAGGACCTTACCTTTCGGCAGAAAACCCGCATGAATTAGCCTCGCTTCCATCAGCAGGGAAGGGAGCAGAAAGCACATGGCTGTGCAGAGGTGGATAAAGGCTGCCGTAGGACCCCCATGTCTCCAAAGATTAGTGGCCAATCCTATAAAATGAAAAACAAGACTCGATTTTTTTTTTCAATTATTAAAAATTGATTGAATTAATTAGCGAATAATCCCGTTAAGGGATGAACTAATTATGTCGTAGTTTCCAGTCAAACTCACCATTATCAGGGTTGTTGTTGATCAGGGATGAGGGTGGGTCTCTGGTACAAGCGCTCAAGTGTCGTCCTAGTTTTATTCCATCATTAGCCAAATTTCCTAGTTTGAAAAAAGCTGCAGCCAAAAGTACGGGAAGTAGTAAAACCCCTGTTCCAGCTAGAACCAGACATGCGTGAAGCTCGAGTCTCGGTGGAGGCTCTTCCGTAGGCCAAGGGAGAGACAGATATGCTGTAAAAAAAAAAG
Organism: Tenthredo scrophulariae; assembly: GCA_963978835.1. Lineage (NCBI taxonomy): Eukaryota > Metazoa > Arthropoda > Insecta > Hymenoptera > Tenthredinidae > Tenthredo > Tenthredo scrophulariae. The sequence goes on from OZ022233.1 coordinate 15,277,815, forward strand.
AGAAAAAAATCAGGAGTCAGAATTATATGCGGAAAATAAAAAAAAGCAAAAATAGAAAAAAAACAAAAATAAAATATATTCGACAAAAATAAATGTCGAGAAATTGTTGATGAATGATAATCAAGATTTTTTTAGTGGAATGATTAGATGCAGGGAGATAATTGGGCGTGGGAAATTAATTCACGTCATCTAGTTATATTTAGAGTGAGGAGTCGTGACGGGCGGTTTAAACGAACGCTGCTGAGTCTTAATTGAATGTACTTTAATTAATTATAAAGCACCGCTTGTCAACAAGTTTCCTTGAGGCTTGCAGCCTCCTCAGCGGTGATTCATTTTATACGTGTATATAGGTGTGTATACTTTTGTTAAACGGGAAAGTTTCTGAGCCCAGTTTCTTCTTGGAATGAAACTTTTACCGCACGGGACTATGTAGCCTCGAATCAATCAACGTTTCATTTAATTAATCAAAAAATATACTGATCAATACTTTCTAGAAATTGATGAACGATTTCAAAGAATTAGTCAACACTCAACAAATGCTATTCAATAATTTGTACGAATGGGTGATCGATAGATGAAAATTATTCAACGATTTATCAAAATTATTCAACAATTTCGTTGGATTTATTCAACGATCTCTTAACACTTTATCAACCTTTTTCATCAATATATGAGACAATTTTATCAGAGATTCATAAAAACTGATCAAGACTTCTAAATTTACGAAAAATAGTCAACACTTCGTGAAAATGAGTCAACAATTTCTAAATATTGATTAACGATTTGTAAGCGCCGATCGTGGATAGATAAATATTAATCAACGATCGAAAAAGAGTTGATGAGCGATTCAACAGCATTGTTCAATATTTTCTGCGAATCAATCAACACTTTGTAAATCTTGTACACCAATATCTGTAACGATTCTCCAAAGATTGATAAACACTGATCACCGATTTGTGAAAATTGATTAACGCCTCGAAAAAAATTAGTCAACACTTAGTAAAAATCGATAATTGGTTTGTAAAAGTGAATGAAAACCTTCTCAACATTGATTAATCATTTTCACGAGTCGATCATTGATAGATAAAAATTAATCAACGATCGAAAAAGAGTTGATCAGCGATTTACCAAAATTGTTCAACATCTTCCGCGAATCAATCAACACTTTGTAAATCTTGTTCACCAATATCCGAAACGATTCTCCAAAGATTGATAAACACTGATCACCGATTTGTGAAAATTGATTAACGCCTTGAAAAAAATTAGTCAACACTTTGTAAAAATCGATAATTGGTTTGTAAAAGTGAATGAAAACCTTCTCAACATTGATTAATCATTTTCACGAGTCGATCATTGATAGATAAAAATTAATCAACGATCGAAAAAGAGTTGATCAGCGATTTACCAAAATTGTTCAACATCTTCCGCGAATCAATCAGCACTTTGTAAATCTTGTTCATTAATATCTGAAACGATTCTCGAAAGATTGATAAACACTAATCATCGATTTGTAAAAATTGTTCAACGCCTCGAAAAAAAATTAGTCAACACTTTGTAAAAATTTGAAACTCCTTACCAATGAATCTTTTCGCACATCTAGTAGCGATGTAGGCTTGAATAGCAACAGCTCCGATACCGTACCAGACGGACCATAGACTATTGACGTGACCTCTTGTGCAGGATTCTCTTTTCGCTGAATTTCTACTTCTCCTTGTTTTACTGGTTGTTGTAACGCCACTTGAATTTATGCTCGAAACAACCGGAAGAGGTTTGAGTCCCGGTTTTTTGCACTTTGCCTGGTTTACCTCGTTGTTATTTTCGTAGCCCATGAGGCTGCCTGTCATCGACATTGTGTCTCCTGAAACGGAAGTGAAGAGAAAAGAAAAAAAAAAAAAAAACACATTGATTTACTCAAATTTATGTTACGTTCCAAATTGTTGACAAAAAAACGTTGAAAAATTAGCCAACGAATGTTTTTCGCCGTTTCCAACATCCCGAGGGAGAGATAAAGAGAAAGAAAGAAGTTAGGGGTACATAGAGTAATAAAAATGGAAAATTATACGAGATAAAGGGGAAATAAGTAAAATGTAAACCCAATGGCGCGCGAAAGATAAACTAGCCCGAGTTGGTACAATGGTTAGACCGGAAGTCTCCGATAACGGGGTGTAACGTTTATTATAACCGAGAAGATAAAACGGCGAATATATTTGGCGAATTAAATTCGTGTTAAACGATTTGACGCAAGCGTTTTTGGAAAAAAAAACTTTTCGTTCGCTTAATTTTGCTTAATTTTTTAAAATTTACCTCCCGTAAGCCGTAAACAGAATTTTTTCTTCTTAATTTTACGGGGTCGTAAGTATTCGTTAGGGGTTGCAATTTGCATGTTGATCGCACGCCATTTTAGCAAGGCTTGGGGTTCTCCTATAAGTATATAATAACAATTCGAATTAAATAACAAATGCAAATATGCAAATAACATCCCCTTTTCGATCATAAATTTTTTTTCCATTTTTTTTTTCTTTGTTTTCTTATAGTTTAATCTAGTTGTAATTAACATTTTATAGTTCTTCGTTACACGCACCAAGAGGGTGTAATTATTAATAAGTAGCAACATACGTACACCCACGATATCGCTGGTATATGAACTTTGGAAATTAATGGGTCTAATTAATTTCATTCACACGTAAATAACGAATCAATTATACTAATTATGATACGCAAAGTTATGAGAAAAAAAAAAGTGAACCCTTATCGAAAACTATGTGCATATAGTATATGAATAGAAAAGGGTAATTATTAATACATATGAAAAATAAATTGGGTAACTAATAGCGTCAAGTTGTCTTCCCTCGCCTTAAATTAGTCAAAATTATCAGAGCTCGCGATGAATATTCAAAAGTTTTTAGGAAGTGACCCTGCAAGTTCTCAAAGTCTTTGGAGAAAATATATGCCCCATCGTTCCGTGAAACTCTTCGCTAAAGTCTCGAACTTTGAAAGCGTATCTGGTATACTTAAAGCTCAACGAATTTAGAACTTTCAAAAAGTTTCAAAAGCTCGAAAATAAAGCTCGAGAATGTTCTCAAAAATTTAGGCGAATTTTGTATTTTTATCTTTTTCTAACTAAGATTGATTTCCTCGAGCTTCGATATAAGCTCTTTAACTTTATACGTGTGCCCTTGACGTTTGATCAATAGCGAATATCGATTCACGCGATTTACAGTACAGTGCAGTACCACAGTATGACGATCATGAATAATTATACAACTACACCTACCTACCTGCGTCATTTTCAGATTTTGCAATTCAAAAACGAGGGTGCAGAGGCCGGCCGCTCCGCCGCTCACCCAAATGATGAATATAAATAAATTCAAATATATTTATGGAAATAATGTGAAAAAAATGTGAAATATAAAGAGACACAACGATGATTATCGGCGTAATTAATAAACCAAGATTTTAGAAACATAAATACCGTTTTTATTTATATCTAATTACATTTACTCACCCCTTCTTCAAGGACCCTGCTACAAGTCTAAAGTATCGAGGGTCTTTCTTCGGGGTAATTAGTCGGATGTATCAGCATCTTCGGTGAAAGGAGCACCTGTAATTAAATAAAGGAGTAAAACAAGGTTAATTATAATTCAGAATTGATGTCATTAGTTGTGTTTTACTTTCTTGAATTGTTAAGCTGAAATCAAATTTCGATTAAAAAAGAAAGAGGAAAAAAGGGGGCTCGAAGTTTGAGCAGAGACTGAACCATGAAATGCAAATACAAAATTACTCGCTAAGTTGAGTAATTCGATTTTAATTCAAAATCTCTTTAATCGGCTTTTCTCTTCTCGCGCGTTAAGTCGTCCTCGTCGCTTGCTATTATTCATAGAATCCGGGCAGCTCTTTACCAGTTTCTCTTTTGGCCTCTGGATAGTGCGCAAAAACTAACGACAACTGGGAGTTTCCCTAGTTGGTTCGTATCTACCTCAGGCATAATTGCAAACTCAACCCCCAACGCTTGAGTCAGGTCACGCACTACTTGTACTACTGTTCCACTTTTTTCGTCTACCCCCTCGGAGAACTAAAAGAGTTGACAAATCGCTACCTTTTTTTTTCCACAATGGTCTAATTCGACATAGAGTAATAACATAAAAAACTAAAAATTCAATCGGAGATGTTGAGGTGTCGAGTTGACGTGGACAGCCCCGTGTTGAAATATGAAGACTAAAGGTGGTCATTTACTGTTGAAAAACTGAAATTCGATTGCAAATCAACTGAGGATAGTCTCGAATTTATTGAGATTAAACGGTGTTGAATTGTTTTCTAATAAATTTCTAATTGACACTAAAATGTGATATGGATAGTTTCGAACTTAATTTTGACACCGATGGTGTTAATTCGCAAAGGAAAATCCATTATTCGGTTTTGAACTATCTCAAAATAGTGTTTTGCATTTGTAATAAAGATGTTAATTTATTGTTGAAAAAAACCACAATTCAGTCCTGAATTAACACCCAATGATGTTGTCTCGTCATAAAGTAGTTTCAACTCAGAACCGAACAGTGATTAAAATAATCTCAGACTGAATTTCAACCCCGAAAGTGTTAACTTTTTATCGAAAGTACACTGTTTGGTCTGGAATTAACGCCGAACGGTGTTAAATCATCCCTAAATAGTCTTAAATTAAAACTAAACGGTGTTAAATTATTACCTAATGGTTGTAGAATAACATCAAAATATGGTGTTTACATATTCACATGAAATATTAACACCAATGGTGTTAAGTCACTGAAAATTCAATTGAAAATTAACACCACACTATGCAAAATGCAGAAGTAGATCCACGATGAATTTCTTCAATAGATTAAGACTTTTTTCAACTATTTTTCACTTCGTGTATATAAAAGCCGTGATCCTGATCCTGCGCCACCCTTAAGACCGAGTACTCCAGCCCTTTCTGAAACCCTTTCTTCTTTATTGTTAGACCTCGACTTTTTGCGGTTTACAATTAGGTAGTGGCACGAGCCACCTGCCCGTGTTGTCCTAATTAGGGGTAGATTTAGCAGCCAAAAGAGCGGAGAATTCTAGTACCCTTATGGCACTTTTGCGCCCTTTATAAATTTCTTTTTTTGCTCTCTTTATTTTCGTTTTTTTTTTTTTATTTTTGTTTTGTTGTTTTCTCTCGCTATCTCTCTCTCCCTTTCTCGCCCCATTGTGACAACCCTTCGCACCTCTCCGCCGTTGATTGTTTGCCAATTTTTTTCTCTCTTTTTCCACCCTGCTGCAACCAGTAGCTCACACTCTACATTGTGCCTACCAGGCGGCATTGTGTATCGTATGGTGGTTGTTTTACTTCTTGTCTCCTTCTTTCTTTATCGGTTAATTGAATCTTGGACATTAATTTACCACGCGGGAGAACGAGAGATAAAACCGGCTGTTCAACACCTCCGTCCCCCTTGCCTAATGATCTCTGAAGAAATTGAAAAGTTTTTTATCCCACTTTTCGCCTGGTTACAATTTCTTTGCTTCTTATTAACATCGAGAGATTTTATTTCCTATTTTTTTTTTTCGATTCTGCGGCGTTGAATTTCGGCTTTTTTTCCCTCAATCCATCACCAACGTATACTTTAACACCGATGCACGCTTTGACGCTGTTCACAAAGGTGTTAAAATCTGGTCAAAATATTCACAAAGCTTTTTCACCGTGCGTTAGGGGATGATGAATAATTTGTTGCTTTTGCCTTTCTTCTTTTAGTCAATATCACTGCTATTTTCACCCCTTTTGTCCACCCAGAATCCACCCCAATTTTGTTAATTCATTTTTGCCATCGCTTGCAGGACCTGGTACGGGCAGATTTTTTTTTTTTTTCTTTCAAACACCCTAAAAATCTTTGCAACATCTTGCTACTCGACGTCCCAATAACCCGGGCTGTTGTGATACAAGAATATTTCATCTCTTGCCCCTAAGCAGGGTAGATGGGTTTTAAAAAGAAATCAGTACCCCATCTTCTCAAGAGGGCAAACTCTGGGCTGCATTCAGCTGCTTTGACTCTCTTCATGGAGAGCGAGTTGAAAGAACGAATAAGAAATCTCGACGGCTTTATACATTTAATAACGCATTTCGCAACCCAAATATGTATTTTCCCCCATTATAGCACCCCCTAGCATCTCTCATCCCCCGTTTAATACCCGTGATATGCATAAACGAGCGAAAACTGTCCGAAATTTTTCATATTTTTTATTTAATATAGGTACTTGAAAAATAATTACAGCCCTTTGATTACATCCCTCGATTCAATTTCTGTTCTGTACAGAATTCGGAGTTTTTTTCAAAAAAATTGAGCGACGATTTCATTCTCAAATTCATTAAAACCCTCGAAAATCCGTATGTTCGAAATATTGGCGGAAAATCTTTTGGAAAGCCTTGCGACTGGAATAGTTTTTGGATAATTTCATCCCCCAGTTTGTTTCACTCGAAAAAAAACATCGTAAAGCATAATATTTGAAGACGTTTTATCTCGCTTCATTTGATTTGAAAATATTGCAAAGCGAAGTATATACCTAGACGGATATTATCGGCGTAAAGTTTGTGCAGCGAAACGAATAGAGTAAGATATCGTTGGATCGCATCGTAGAGTTCGTTATTGCATAAAAGCTCGGAGACTGCACTGAGCCGAAGAAAAGCCTAGCAGTTTCTTCTCCATGATATTATTCGACGAGCTAAAGCTTTTGCACTACTTATACTACCCTGCACTGCACATTGCATCCCGGAACTTGGATGCATATTGAATTCCTCAGGCTATAGGACTAAGTGCGCACCAACTATCTGGGCGATCTTCGATTCCCGATACTTAAGGCTTTCATGTTCACCAATATCGTCATCATATTATTCCTTGTGCACAATTTATGCAGGAGAATGATGAATTAGTATGAATTACTGAAAACTGACAGTCTTAAGATCGCCAAAAATTGTTGTGTTTCAAGTACTCGCCACTTCCAATGTGTGGAGTCCACTATTCCAGATATTCAAAGCTTTAATGTGCACCGATTTTATCACAATATTATTCCTTGTGCACAATTTATGCAGCGCCATAATGAATCGGTATAAATTAGTAAAACCAGTCAATCTATAGATCGGCAAATATTTATGTAGGTATGTATAGGCACTGACTAGTTTCCAGTGCATAATACCCTAGATCGAATAGTCAAAGCCCACAGTCATTATAGATAAGCTAAGCTATCTGTGTATCTCGAGGATTGTCATTACATTAATAGGTCCAGTCGACCGCACTGGGATATGCTCAGCTTATCCAATCAAATCATCTACCCCATTTCCAATCACCATACAAAATCCCTCCGTAATATCAAACCCCTAGAGAAACTGGTAGGAAGATAATCGCAAGACAACCGCTTAATTAGTAAACCACTTGTTTTGAATCGATAAAAACTGATCATCATGTAATTTAGAAAAATTGAGAAATTTTACAATATAGAATATGGGAGTAGGTTCGATGAAGATTGAAGAGAAAAAAGTTTTTCGATTAATGATAAAACGATTTCTAATTTGCTGCTTTTACAATTCCGCCATATCTTATTGCACTTTTCGATCGAAATAGAATTGCTCTGGTACCAGCATGCTCGATTTTCGATCCCTCAACCACGAGGTAACGTCTGAATAGCTGCAGCCTAATTAACTTAGAATTATCTTGCCATGAACCAAACCTACGGAGCTGGAGAAATTTTAATGCCAGGTCAAGTATCTCTTAACCCCTTTTCCAAGCATCAAGTAAGTGTCTCACAACCATTGCTAGATATAAAATGCCGCGTAGACTTTACGACGCTTTCGATGAATGGAGGGCAATGAAATTTTACAAATTTCAATCCAATTGGCACTTAAGTTATCGATTGACATTATCAAAATAAAAAATAAACGAAAAGCAAATTTTTTCTTTCTTCCTTCTTTACCGTATTAACTAATCGTTAAAAAATTCCGGTCTTTTTTCACATTTGGAAATAAAACTTGGCCTGGATTGCTCTTGTATACAAAACTACAGCTGGATATAACCAGACCACCTACGACGAGAAACTGCATAGCTACAAGATTTTATATACATATATATATACCATTTACGGTACAACAATCTCTGTGAAAGAAAAAGTGACGTTTGATTGTGGCAGGAAATGGTTCAGTTTTACGATAAACGGTCGTCAACCTCTGGTTCCGCGACTAGCTGCTCTCATTGCAGGATGCTGCAGCCTTAGGACGCGTTAGACCGAAAGTAAACGATGTCTGATCTCTTCCTGGAAAGCTTCCTCCTCTTCTCTTTTTTTCATTTTTCGTTTTCGCCTTCTGTCCATCGTTTTTTTTTTCTTTATTTTCATTTTTCATTCTTCAGGCGAAAAGCTCGCTTCAAGAACCTGTACCGTGATCACTGATCGATCAATTTGTCGATAGCTTTTTCTACGGACTGAAGACTGATCTTTATTCAAGCACTCCCTAATTGATGATGAAGTGAGGGTGCAGGAAGAAGGGAGAGGAAATAAAAAACGAAAAAAAAAAACGGATGCGAAAGAAGTTTTCAGGTTGGTTAAAAAGTACCCTGATAAAAAAAGCCCACCTATAAACTCTTGGGTCATTACCCTTAGAGTGCTCTGCAACTACTTCCATCTCGGTTCTCTCCAGCCCCTGTGATCAACCCTATTTTGCGTACCCTATACCTGCTGCCCCTATCTCGATCGATTAGATAAAATTTTTTTAACATTAAAGATCGCGTTGGGGTTCTCGAACGAACGTTGGGAAACTCTCGTAGGCGTATTTATGCTGTTAATTATACATACATACCGTGAGTATTCGCGGAAATGTTTCATGGGGAAGGGAAAACGCCTACATACAGGCAACTTAAACATCAAGCGATTAGGTCTTGTTCCCACGTAGCCAATTGGAACGCAATATGTGGAATAAAACCTAATCGCTTGAATTCTGAGCTGCCTGTACGCAGGCTTTTTCATTTCCCCATGGAGCGCTTCCCGAGCGCTTCCACCAATACTCACGGTATATATATCCAGCAGAAAATTGAGCTTTCAATTATTGCACCTATTGCTTTTCTGTACTCCACACAAAGTCCTGGGCACAGTCCTTTATAATTTGATTAACAGGATGTTATCAAAGACACAGCAATTGCTCGGGGTGTTATTGCCTTTCTAATTACCAGTCACGAAATAATCAAAGGGATGATCTCGAGATTTTCCGTCAACTTTGTGACACCGAGAATACAGGAGGAGGTCAAAAAATATCTTCGCATATTCGTCGGCTTTTATTAGGGCTTGGACGACTTCGAGATTTGAAGAATTTCGAGGGCTGCGAAGATTGAGAATTTTGAAGTTTCGAAGATCCCAGGGTTTTCAAGACTTCAAGGATTTCACGATACCGAGGCGTTTCTAAACTCTACTGATTATAGAAAGGTAATAATCCCAGTCGCGGAATGTCTTTGTACATGTATCGGCTTATATTAAGGTTGAGATGATTTTGATATTGAGAATATCAACATTTTCAGGATCTCAAGGATCGGAGGGACCTAAAAAAGTTAAATAATCTCGAAAACTTTGGTCTTCAAGAGATTCCCAGGATTTTCAGGAATTCATGAATTCCCAGATTTAAAGGATTTCAAGGATTTCCTAATGTTTAAATATTATCAAACTCTGCTGATTGGAAAATCATCGATTTCGACACTTTTCATAATATCTTCACATGCTTATCGGATCGTATTAAGGTTCATAAAGTTCGAAGAATTTCAAGGGTTGAAAATATTCAATGACTTCAGGACTCCCAGGATTTCGAATTTTCCACCGGCAACCTATATTCCTGCCCTGCACATACGTCGATGAAAACTACCGTGTACGACCGTATTCTTCCGTCCAAATGACAATTCCATAAAACTCATAATTTCCAACCCTTGAATAGTTCCAGTAATACCGTTTATCCGTGTCGTGGTGTACGTATACGTGATTCGGTGTGCCAGAGTGGCCCAACACCAGAGACAGTTGGAGTGACAGTTTGTAAAACAATGGTCTGCTGTTATCCGAGGTATAGGAATGGCGGTGGGCATGGGGTGCGAGAGATGCGCCCGGCGTGTCGAGGAAGAATAGCATATGGAGGAAGAAGGGTGGGTTTGACCGAGGCGACGCGATGCGATGCGACGCGACGCCGCGCAGTCTCTCCTGGTGCAGGCGTCGCAAAGCTTTCACGGGCGTTTGCCACTGTCGCTTGTCACCATCCCCCTATTTCACGCACACAGATATCTTATTCCATACGGTATAAGTGTGCGTGTAAATGACGTGGGCGACGTCCCTGCATCCAGAAACACGACGTCAACACCAGAGCACGTTTTCGCTGCACATATTCGGGCTCACCTGACAAGAAAATATATTCTGGGTGCACCGGCGCGAGAGGAATAAATAAAAGGGGTGAAAAAGGTCTGAGATACTTAAAACTCCCTTATCCAGACATTGGGAGAGGAGGGGAAACGGAAATGTATTTGTTTAGCGAAACTCTGTATCTGAAGAGGAATTGAGACTCTTCAGAGCTTTTTACACTGATATTCTCATCACATACCTTCGCTTCTTGAAAGCTCAGGTTTATACTGCGCAAGCTTACGATGTGGCGTCTTATTTCCATGATACCTGAACCCACCAGCTGAGAAACACGCTTGGGTTGACACCCTTGAATAATACTCCCTTACTCTCTTTCCCCCTTAAACTTATTCCTCTTCTTATTCTCGGCTCGGAAACACTTCCACATCACTTCCTCTTCGTGTTTTTACCCCATGGTAGGTGGGTAGGTAGGTATTCATCCCTTCCACAGTCTAGATACTAGAGGTTTGTTTTCATTCACAACAGACCTCCATTAATATTTCGCCCTTTTTTATTCCTTAACACCCTCTATACACCCTCGTGATTTCTTTACGCGGAAGAAGAGAAAGAGGAAGAGAAAGAGGAAGAGGAAGAAGGCTCCGGTTCGCTCACGCAGATCGGAACCTCCTCACTCGTCCGTGAGTATTCTCTTTTATTCTCGAAGGCGTAACAGATAAAGGGAAAACAGTGCCTACCACTTTGCTCCCCCTTTCTTCCTTATCCGTTCTCTTTTCTTCTTTTTGGATCCGTCAATCCTCAGCGAGGAGCTTTTTTTCACAGCATCCTTATGCGCGGAAAGAGATTAAATTGGATTTCGTATTATTTTCAAGACACTTCAGACGAACAACGTACACTCTCATAAATTTTTCTAGGGGCTGTTCCGGTCATTCAGCCACCTGCATCCCTCGCTCCTTTTGGCAATTGAATCACATCGATTTAGAACGCATCTGGGGTACGGATGTGGGGTCTAAAGGCAGTGCAGATTGCCAAGAAGAGTCACCCTCGAACAAAACAGAGGAAGAAATAAAGAAGCCATTCGAATAGTGGGGCTGCGGCTCTGTAGATCTTCAGGATTAAAAGTTTGATGAGAATCGAACTACGAATGGAGGTGGAAGTGGAAGAGTGGCTTGGTTCGAGGGAGGATTCATCACTGCGCTGAATTACAGTCTTTTCCTGTCTTCTTTTATTTTTTCTTCTTCAGGATAGAGGGACGAAAAATCCATTGGACGGTTTTGAGACACCACCTGCTATCATTCCCTGAGGAAAGAATTTTCTGACTCAAACTTTGTCAACGGTAATGGTCGAAACTTTTCCACGAAGTGTATGTATAGGAACTTTACTCAAGTATCGGGAACTTGAGAGTTGAGAAATGGGAGAGAAGGAAAGATAGATCTTGACGAAGGTGGAGGACTTAATAGAATAAATTACACCCGGGTGGCAAGTAGCTATTATCATCGATTCAAAGTACACTTGCTTCTAGGAACACTGAGTTTAAAGTATGAGGTTGATTCGGAAAGGTATCGACAGATTTGAATAAGTGACGGACGTTGTTCAAACTCCAAAGTTCATATCATGCTTTTTACTGTTTCAGGGTAATTGGAACAGGGGAGGTTTGAAAAATCTTGCTGAGATGAGTGGGAAGTTTTCTTTTTACGAAAAGAATTGTTGGGTCGAAAATCTCGGGTTGTGAAGAGGAGATCAGGCTTTTTCTGAAATTATATTCAATGGTTTTAGGGATTTTTAGATTTCTACGATTTCAAAAAGGAAACTAGAAAGCCACAGCAGGGTACGAGCCGCAGGATGAACCAGAGTTCAGTTCTAAATCCCATTTTCATCAATTCTAGACCAAGGGATGGTCTCTCACTCTATTCGCCGACCTCAAACACGGAGAGTTTGTAGTGCCCTGAGCCCTCGACGCCTGAGAGTAAGGACCCTCGCCCCAGTCTGAGAGTGCGATACGGGAACATTTGGGTTCCCTTTTAGATGGCAATAAGGAACCGGGAATATCTGGAGCCTGGGTCTCTCTGGCTGCCATATTGGCTGTGAGTCGCCCCGAAGACATTGCTGGAGGGTCATTACTGCAGGAGAAATGTCGGTCGTATAGTCAGTCATCAGCAGTTTCTATCCATGGCCACAGAAGCCAACACCCCGAAGAATTTTTCGGGAGTATTAAATAGCCGAGGGCAGTGGAGTTCGGCGTTTTGAAAAATGACGAAGAATAGAATGTGGCAAAAATTTTTCAGGGGTAGGTGAAAACGAGCCGTTTGAATAAATCCCGAGCTTTTTAATTGGACGATCGATTACGGAGCTTAAACTTTTCGACCAAGACGAACGAACGCTGGAAGGTGGTTAAATGTTTTGGTCTCTTTGCGGACGATCCATCACCATGCATCACTTAAAACCGCTCCCTGCAGTGACTATGAGAGAGGGTGCCTGGCTGGAAGCTTGTCGGTGATCTTGAGGATCTTGAACTTTCGAGGGGAATTGCCTGGGCGTTAGGGAAGACTGTGGTACGTGACGTGCGTGATAAACTCAAGGTTTAAGTCCGGGGCCCACTGAATCTAGCACATATGAATGCAGGCCGAGGCTCCACGGCGTATGAACCACCCTCAATCACCTAAGCTATTCGCTGAACCAAAGTTCCTAATGCAGAAATTTTATTTACGGTCCATAAAGCGGCGACAAAATTTAAGACAATCTCATTCGCCGATGATCTGCACATCCCTCAATACATTCAACCGATCCCTTTCCTCGGAGATTAGTTCCTGATCCTGAGCTTCAGCCTCTCTTCCTTCCTGAAGGAATAAACCATGAAAAAAGAAACAGAGAGACAGGGATGTAAAGCCATTTCCTCTATTCCCTCAAGATACCACCCTGAGACGTCGACGACGTTCTCGTCTTACCACTGGCACTGCAGCTGATCTATGAACCCCAGAGAACAAGACGGTGATGGATGATTCAAGACAATACAACAGGCAGCAGGGCTACTCTGCTCGTTGAGGAGGAAAAAGACACTCTGATATGGCGCTGGCACAATGCTCCTCGTCGTTCGCTCTAAGACGAAGGATTTTTTACTTCAGACGCTCTCGCTGCTCATTTCAGACGCATGGAGCCGTCTTTTTTATTCATCGTTTCCGTCGCTCTGAATTATTTTTCTGAAAGTCTGTTCGCACGTGACTTATTAGACTAGAATATATCCCGAACGGCTTGATACAGAGATCTGAGTTAGGGGTAGTTTTCAGGCCGATTGAACACCCTTAGAAACGATATTTCAAAAATACTTCCAACTATCACGGATATCGAGATATTCGCGACCGGATTCACCCACCCCTGTGATTCACCGATTCTTCCACCCCTAAAAAAAACAACAATTAAAATTTCTTCAGTATTTTCGCATACGTACGTTAGGGGGTGGTTTCTCGCACTTATAACGAATCAGCAGTCGTATCGTCGCCATGGCTACAGTTGGGGAGAAATTGTCTCTTATTCTTCTCTGCCCCATGTTCTCTCCGCAAGGATCGTAAATGCAGGATTAATTGCGAGAATATTTAATTTGAAAAATCTTTATAAAGGGCAACAGCGGCCTTCCTCGTACCCACCTACTTCCACCTACCTACCTGCTTAAGAGTCCTTTATCAAGGAGGGTGAGTCACGCTGCCAGGAGGCTCTTATTCTAAGGATTAAGTGTACAGTTTTACGTTTACATTACATCGCTATGTATATACAGTGAGGTACATAAATGCAGCTTTGAAATAATGAAATTTCAACATCATAGCCGTATACCGAGGATTTTAATTGCCCGTATTTTCGGCAACGCGCACAACTCGGCCCTCAGAAATAAGAAAACTTCATTTTAGGGTCCCATTTCTTCGAGGGGAAAAACCGTGACGAATTCACCATCCCCCTCCCGACTCCTGAGACCAGGATGTATCCTGGTTTTTATTATTTTATTAGCTCCTCGAGAAGGAACGGTTATTTTCCACACCAACTGACCATGTGCAAGTAATGGCCCCGTGCCCACTATTCCACACGTATCCATAGCAACCCCGTAAGAAAAATTCCTATAAACGTAATATAAACTGAAACTACTAAAGCCCACCCCTCTGCAGCTGCAGTTGCATCTTGAACCCCCAGATATATATGAAATCCGTCTTATCGCTCACAGCGAATATCCTGGGCTTTTTCTCATTCATAAAATAATGTTTTCACCACGCTCTGTGTAAAGTTTCATTTTCCGCACGCTAAAATCGTTATGTTGAAAAACGAAGTCCAATACACGTGCGAAAGGTGATTATCGACTCGTTTATGCGCGTCTGAGAATCAACGCTTTCGCACCAGTATCGAAAAGTCCTATTTTCTGCACAGGGTTGATTTTCGCACGCTTTTACTATCGGGCATTATTCAGCTTTGAATGGAGAATATTTTTTCGGTGAATTCGCTGAGTTTTTAATTCTCAGTCGCTCGTGAAAAATTCGGCATGATTTTAACAATCCAGCTTATCGACGATGGCCTATGAGTTGTTGACCCTAATAAAATCTAATATTCTAGGTGTATCGACTTAGTCAGCGTTGATCTGAAGATCCTTTCGACTGAAAACCGTGACACTAGGTCGAGTATAAATTTTCGAGTATAAAGTGTCCCGTTTTACCCTCGGCGGTTGCCTCTTCTAGTTATAAAGTTGACCCTTCACTCTGAATGCATGCAATATGTAGTAGATGCTAGAGGTGCATTATTATGGTGATGGTATAGGAGTGGTTGAGCAGCTATTGACCTGGAGAAATGCAAATGCGTTCATAAATAAAAAGAAAAAGAAGAATATGAAGAAAAAGAAAAAGAAGAAGAAGTTTTATAAAATCAGTAGAAAACGAAGGGCGTTTAATTTCTGTCTAATAAAAAGAAACGACCATACCTTAGATAATCATCAGTCTCAACTCTACAGAGTATGAAGATTAGGTGTCGTTGCGCTAGGCGCCATGGAAGTGAACGTTTAAAATATATTATAATGCTAGAGAGATGGCTCGCACTAGGTAGCCAAGAAAATTGCAGTCCTCTATGCTCCACATCCTGAAAGAAGAAGCAAGGAAGGTGTGGGGCGGTGTACCTACTTCCCTTCTCGTTAAATCAGCCAGTACGCTATCCTGAATTATTCAAGTATTTCGAAGCCAGTCTTTCCCTCGCAAAACTTCAGGGTGACACTGAAATGCCTTCGCGAAACTTTAGGAGAAATATTTAATGAACCTCGGGAGAAGCTCCATTGCGACATAAGAAGTAACAAGGTGTAAACTGATCAATTTCATCCACACCAACGGGACCGATGTTCACAACTCCAAAGTGTTTTCCATGCAGACTTGATCTCGTGCTTTTAAATAAAGTCGTTTTCAGAATCACCAGGGTCTTCTACACCTTGGGAATGGCATAGACATTGGTAGGCCTGCGGTACATTCCCAGCTAGCATCTACCCATATTACTGGATCAGGAATCAGGATTGCCCGTTAATTAGTTTACCGACTACAAACCGCCTCCCATTCTCAAGGGAACCCTTTCCGATCTATAATGAACCATAGTGTATGTAGATGGGTAAGTGGTTCATCCTCCTTCACTCCGTCAGGTTCACCCTTGGTTTCCTTTCACCGTTCACTGCCCCTACTTTGAAGTTTTGATCATTACGACAATGGGATGCCGTTAATTTTCCATCAGTTTGTAGTGCCTCCAAAACGATGAATTAATCGATAAAAACTGAGTGGTCATTCTGGCACTGCATCATCATAGACGTTCTATCATACTGTAGTCACATTTAAACGGGTGTGCACCATTGTCGATTCTATATACATCACAATGAGCCATTGCCCTCGACTCCTGCACACCAGCTTTACGTTAAACAGTTTGCTGTTCGACACCAACCAACAGGGATTGGACATTATCCACATACATGCCCCCAGGCAGACGTATAGCCAGCACAATAACAGCCAGACTCCATTGTTCTTTATCGACGTATTTAAATTGAAACTATGGGTCGACGAACGGACACACATGGCGTTGGTCCGAAATCCCAGTGAAATTTCAACTCAGTATCTTCATCATCCTCCAGGAAATTTATGGCGACATCTTAGTCGCCTATTAAATCCAAGGGGGTGGATTTTTGAGAAGAAGAGACCCCGTCGAATACCCTCAGGTATTCCGACGAATAAAATAAGCTCTTCATTCTCCATGGAAGAATAATACTCTACGGTGATTCAGAGTCTCGTGTTAAGAATTATTGCCAGGTTTTTTATTATCCAAAGAGGGTAGAATGAGCCGCGTAGCATACGAGGAGATACGGTTTTCACCCCTAGACAAACTTTCCGGCTATTTCCTAAACACGATGTAGGTATGTACCGCACGCAGTGATCGGGTCGGATGATTCAGTGGAAATCCCGTTGGATATTTGCCAGGACTCTGTCCACGAGACACACCAAACATTTCTATGAAAAAAGGAAAAAGGAAAAATGAAAAAGGACAAAAGGAAACTGAAAGCATAGAGAGCGGATAGCAACCGAAGTAGAAATTTTATCTAACAAATTACCATTTCCTTTTTTCTTTTCACATTCACCCATAGTTCGTCGTGCAGTTATCGTTCGGTTTATTTGTCACGCGTAGTTTTATCGCTGGACAAATGATCGGGTTATAGATATACCTTTTGGAGGGATGAAACATTAGGATGCCCGACTCTCCCCATTTCCACCCTCAATATTCCTATAGTTTTGTGTTACGAGGATTATACCTCAGTAACTTTACACCTCGAGGCATACATATGGTATACGTATACGTATATATGGATTAAATAAGAGGATTTCGGTATTGATCCAAGAATTTTTTCGTACTAGACCATAGACCAAATTTTTACACCCCAAAATACGGAAAACGTGTAGATTTTTAACAAAAGAAAACCAGGGATGTGAAAAGAAGTTCATGCCAAACCCGATTTTTTTATATCTTTATTTTGGAAATTTATGGACCGTCACCGCAGCGATTATTTTTTTTTCATCATTCGAGTTTTTCGTTACAACTTTAAGCAGCAATTATTTTGAATTCTATCAGTCAGTCTTTTCCAATATTAAAAATAAATAAATAAATAAATAAAATATCTTAAAAATCAAAAATGCTGAAATTCATCGAATGTCTTGTTGCGGTTCGTACGGAACTAGTTCAATGTTCCCTCTAAGTTTGGAGACAAGTTCTGATCAACGGTCCAAGCTTTCTGCAGCAAGAAAAGAAGTCGAAAAAAAAAAGAAAAGAAAAAACAAAATTGGAAGAAACTGGAAAAGGATGAACGTTGAACTTTTAGATCTTTTTGCGTTTGGTACAGCCCGAGCTGTTTCTACAGAGTTTAGTTGTTATATACATACTCTCGATGGAGTGAGTAGGGTATAGCCATTTAATTTCCGTTTATCGCTTCGTTTTTGGTACGTGTTTGGATTTCAGGCTATATATCCGACGATTCGAAATAGGTATAACTCAATAGAGCGAGCCGTACCTACATCGGTACGTGAGTAAATATAAATCAAATCAAACTGCGTAAAGCTCCGGGTTAATTTATTGTTTCGATCTCGAAATAGGACGGAGTGTATGTATACCTAAGTATAACATACGCGCCATATCGTCAAAATTGACTATAGATTTTTTTTTTTTTATATATATATATATAAAAAAAAATGAAAAAATATATAGTCGTAAGGCACAAAAATAATTGTGCCATTATTTGAATCCATGAGGGATTCTGTTCTGAGAGAAAATTAATTATAGCTCAAAGGATTTCAGTTTCGAATTTGAACAAGGATAAAAAAAATAAATAAAATATATAACGAAAGTCAACTTCCAGTTTGATGGCTAGGTATTATAATTTGTTCGTATTTCCAATTTCACGGTATTAAAAAAAGTCAACCACCAGGTTAAGGAGAAGCCGCATAAGAATGAAAATTTCGTCATTACCAAGCCATCACTCTCAGTGGGGTTACAACAAGCACACTTCCTACGCGACTTCGAGTTTAAACTAATTCCCTCCGCTCCTTTGAAAAGTGAAAGTGCTCCGCCATTCCAATTTCATAAATATGCCGTTGCTCGACGATGCCTCTTTGATCGTTGGAGAGAAGAGCGTAAAAAAACGAATCAGAAAAACAAAAAAACGAAAAAAAAAAAAAAAGTACAATTTTTTTCTCACGTTAATTTAATTTTTTCATTACATGACATGTTGTCAAAAAAAAGAAAAGATTTTTCCTTTGAATTTCCAACGTGTGGGTACTCGAGTCACGATTATTTTTCTTTCTGATTTTCAGCTCCACCATTATCATGAAAATTATAATCGAGCTTATTTGAGTCAGAAAATTTCAATTCGGAACCCGAAAACAAGTAACCAGACTGACCAAGCGTGCGGGCGTCAAAACACATCCGGGGCCATTTTTGGTGTAAATATTTGTATGTAAACTAAAACGTACGGTCATAGAATCATATTCCATGATTATATGTAGAATATTTGATTTAATCGTGTGTGCGTGTGTGCATAGCAAACCACGAACGTTGCGGTTGTGTAGTGTCTGGTTCTGTTTATTCTCTTCATCCCCCTTCTGTCGCGGTAAATCCATTTTCCGAAATGCTTTCACTGGAAAATCTTCGCGTATTTAATTCTGGATAAATCGTGAGCAGGAATCGGTACAGAAGAATCGAAATGGGGAGAAAACCCGAGGACAAAGAAGTGCCCTGAAAAAATGGCACGAGAGAATCCAGTTTTGGAACTGTTTTCATCGGAAAATCTTACCGTATTTATAATTCTGGATAAATCGTGAGCAGGAATCGGTACAGATAAATCGAAATTGAGAGAAAACGGGGAGAAGAAAGTGGTGTGAAAAAATGGCAAATGCATAATAGATCTCGACGTTAAAGAGCCGACGTCGAATTCGCAGAGCGAATTTAATCGAGTTTGAGTATAAACCGGAGCTCGTAAATCGACCGGTAATATCAGGAAATAGAGTTGATTGGGTTACCGAATGTAAACGATGGTTTGGTATTGGTATATATTAGTTGGTTAATTTCAAATATGTGGTACATAGGTGTACGTTCAGGGTTGATTCTTTGATGGATTCGTACGTTGGATGAACGATTATAGATGATAATAAATTTCTGTTTGATATTAGCGATTTCAAAATTAAGGGGGGTGCCAAGGTAAGAGAAGAATAAAATGTTCATCGATTTCAATCTTTTATTACGGCGAGAATGAATGACGAAAAATAATTGTGAGAATAGCGTTTGAAAGCTACGAATTTTTGCTGTAAATAAAAAAAAAAAAAAATTGAATATCACAAAAACCTAGTCCGCTTCGTCCATTTAAGTAGAACTCTGCAGAAAACGATTTCCGAAACGGTGACCATGTTTATAGGCAAACGGAATATCTAAAACACAAAAACCAATACTTTTTGGAATCGTCAATGTACCCTCTAAGCTTCTATGGAACAAATTTCTCATCCGACCTTTCGTTTTTGAAAAATTGATAAAAATGTTCGCGAGAATTCCAAAAAACGCGATCAAATGCAAAAAAGATTCGCAACTTGACCACGTTTGAGTTGATCAAAAATCCATTCCATAGAAGCTTAGAGGGTACATTGACGATTCCAAAAAGTATTAGTTCTTGTGTTTTGGATATTCCGTTTGCCTATAAACGTGGTTACCGTTTCGCAAATCGTTTTTTGCAGAGCTTTACGTAAATGGACGGAGCGGACTTCATTTTTGTGACATTTAATTATTTTTTTTTCAGTTCGAAGCGGAAATTCATAGCTTCAAAATGCTATTTTCACAATTATTTTCCGTCCGTCATTCTCGCCGTAATAAAACATTGAATACGATGAACATTTTATTCTTCTCTTACCTTGGCACTCCCCTTAAAGGGCTGCCGAAAATTGTACGAATTCAGAAAATTTTCTCGTCTCGTAATTTTAAATGAAATTCTGAATGCCTTGAGGCACGTAGAATGTGGCGGATATTATAATAGCCAACTTGATGCAGGCCAGGACCAGAGCCTATTTTAGACCACTCCAGGTTCAACGAATTCTCGGGTTTGGCAAAAACCGGCGTTTATGCGCTGCTCAGTATCAACGCTTCTGTGTCAAAACTGTGAAAGCTATCAGGAAGCTGTGGCGCCAATTGAGCAAAGGGGTAAATTTAGATCGGCGAAGAATAGGTGGGTGAAATTTTCTCACTTCTAGACTTTAAATCGCCTCGATTATCGGAAAAGCACAGTTTCGTTCGAAAAATGACTCGATTGCGGGTTTCACAGAATCTTAACGTCGTTATGGAATGAATCATTCAATCAGTATTCAAAATTGCATTTACAATTGGTAATTGGTAAATTTTTTTTGTTCGTACGTGCGAGTGTAGATTCTATGAAATGATCTTTCGAGTCAATTTTTCGAAGTTTAATAAATTTTTGGACCGATTTTCACCATCTTTTGGAGATTTTATTGAAAACTTCAAGAGAGTTTTCTCGTATTATGTCATAAATTTATTTCTTATCCGATCGATTCTACTGAGAGATTTATGAACGTTAGATGATAAATTGTACAAACAAGGGATCGTTTGAATTTGACTGAAATCATTGTGTATTTCGACGCTTAATTTAATAACGAATGACTTTTGTCAATTTACCGGATTATTATTCCATTTGTATATTGTGAATTTGTTCGACGGTAATTTATATTGATGGGGAATAAGTGCACCATGGGTAGGTAGGTAGGTCAGGGGATGGCGAAACCCCATTCCCATTCCAATTCTTATTCTCATTCCCATAAGACACACGATGGGATCAAGGGGGATGTGGGGAGTAGAATGGACGGAATAAGGGAGGAAGCGCTGACAAAAAAAAAAAAAAGAAAGAAAGAAATGAAGAGAAAAGGAGGAAAAAAGGGAGAAACGGAACTTGGGGTGTGCCGAACTCTGGTGAGTCACGCAAAACTCGAATACGCACCCCTTCCTTGCACTAGGCTAGATCTTTTCCCCCATCATCCCCTCTGCTTCCTTTCCTACACGATTTCTTCTAGATTCCCCTATTTTCTACAGACCCCATCCTCCTCCCTCTCTCGTTAACGTTGATACTATATATATATATCCTCCTGTAGTCGATAGGACTCACTTCGCCCATTTCCTTTCTCTCCCTCTATTTCTATTCTGGAAAATCGTTTTCTTTCATACCACTTCTCACACAATAACTAACGACCCCTTTGATTTACGCTTATAGCGAGAGAAAGAGAGAGGTATCCACTTTTAAACATGACGTTGCGAATTTTGCAAGGGTTTTTTTTTCTTCTTTTTTTTATTCCTCCCATTTTTCCTTTCTAAGAGGGTGCGAACACGTCACGAAAGCTCCGGTGCTTTTTCTCCTCTACTTTCGTATTTTTCTTTCCGAAATCGCCAAATCGATTTTAAACCTCCGCAAATCTGGTGTAAATAATTTTTCGATATCGTTACTCCCTCCGATCGGGGTAAAATTACGAGAAATACATTTTCCAAAAACAGTTATTTTATCTTTTCAAATTTACGAGAATCAAGAACGTCGGAATTATAATTGAATTTTCCAGCAGCAAGGGCATACGAAACGTCGTCAAAAAAACCAGTCAAATGAAATAAGGAAAACGTAATTGAGTCGGGTCTATAACGTGGATGTAAATATTGAATGAGTAATAATTGAAGTGCTTTTGGATCCTCGCTTTAATTTTTTTTTTTTTTTTCATTAAATCGAAGAAACGATGCTCGAACATACCCCAGGGCAGGAGAAGCAAGAGTAGGAAAGACGGTTTGTTTAAGTACCTGATGAAAATTCATTTCTAATTTATCACTGATCTCTGTGCACATGAAAAATATTTTTTTACACCAAAGGAAACTCTTCTCAAACGAGATTTGAGACTGGAATTTGAATAGTCGAAATCATTTTTCAAATCCATATATGCGGGTTTGGCTCTGGAATTGTGTCAGATATCGCGTCTATGTATATGTGGGTCGTATACATGCATATGCATAATGTGTAATGATACGATGTACGTAAATTTGTACAGTGAATGTTGAACCGAATTGATTAGATCGGAATATTTGTCGAGGTGTATGTATCGTTCGTTTTACTCGTTTGATTTATCGATGGTAAAACAATGCACGTTTTCACCGTAACTTTCACTGCCGCGCAGTATATCAGTGGATATTTTCAGTGTCCCTAAATTTATGTCAGGCTTATACTGTCAGGGCCATCCGTCTCCATTACCAACACGATCATATTGTTGGTTGACGTGGCCCGGTGGCACACACATAACGCAGCACATGCGAAAAATAATGCGAAAATGGGAAAACGCTCAAATCTACAACCGTGGCCGGGTCTCTGCTCGGTGGTGGGTGGATGCGCGTTTACCCACCCTCGTAAATCCCTCACATCAAACTGTAATACAGTTTCCAGTGCATTTACGGCCCGACCCAGCTTCGTACTATCATTTTATAGTCACGGCAGGCATAGAGTTCAACGTTTCATACGATTTTACGCAGTTTAAAAGATTTTTTCAAATTCTCATTAATCCGGTTGTATTCTATAGAAGAAAATGCGACGATTTTGTATCGGCAAAAATATTGTACCTCGTATGGTCTTCGAGCTAGAGAGAATTCAAGTTTTACTCTAACCACCGCCGACAGAGAGTGACTCGCGCTCCAACTAACGACGGCGTCTGACACTACAGCGACCGTTATACTATTCAAACTTCAACTCGCTCTAATTCGAGAACCATAAGTCTCTCGATTTTTTCGCTGGAACAAAATCCTCCCAGTTTTTTCACTAGGAACACGTCAACGGGGAATAAATTCTCGAAAATAATAAACTGCTTATTCTATTCTATCTTTTTTTATAAATAGTACAGCAGTTCCCCCTTAAGTTGATCCTCGATTCCAGCTAACCGATGGAATGCTTTAGTGGCGTGTCTGGAGTCGGTTATGTGCGGCAGGTAGGCCTTGTCGTCGATTAGAATTGTTGTTATTTGGGGTACGAGGTTCTGACGTGACTTTTAAGAACATCCGGTCAGTACAGTATATTATAAGTGCGACAATGCCTGGCTTGTAGTAAATTGGTCAGAGCGGTACCCACCCTTTGTTGTATCGTATTAGTTCTAGTGATTTCGAAACCGTGTGAGAATAGCGAAATATATAATAATGATGGGGAATAAAAAATAAAAAAATAAAACTATACGTAAGGACCAGGGTGAGCTGTGAGCCCATTTGGCAAACGAGCTTCGCAGAACGCATCCATTTTAATTACAAACTCATGGCGGAACTCTGGCCGGCTACTACCCCACAATCCCAACATTCAGAAGGTAATTAAGCTTAAATTACGACCTCAGGTGTCTGCACACAGCAGCGTATATCCACAACCCGAGCAAATAGTCCATCTATATGTACATGTCTAATCACGCGTCTATAAAATACAAAGAAAAAAAAAATGAAGATATTGAGGTTCTGGGAAAACTCGCCTAACGCGATGTAATATTGCGTGAAATTAAATCGTACAGTAATATCTCTAAAACTTTGCGAATTTCGTATCGATCCCTCGTGTGGGATACATCGCGATCCTCTTCACCTGTTTTAGAGACTTTGCGATGGGTTGGGTTAGGGCAGAAACCCTTCGGGCGAATCGTAATCCCTAAGGTACCCGGAGCAACTGGACCATGTAGAACGTTTTAAAAAATCTGATCCATGAATTTCGAGTTCGAGGTAGTAAACCGTGTAAACTGTACGACCTATCCTCCGCGTATCATAAATTGATTGAGGTTTTCGCTCCAACCCCTCAACCCCTATCTAATTTGCAGTCCACATAGTTTTCCACAATTATGTGCAACATTTTTTTGTTTATTTTTCTGTTTCTAGTTTGAATGATAAATTTTCGAAAAATCTCTAGGCTTGAATAGAAGTTCTAATAGCTCGTTGTAGGATGAAGGTGGGATGGAAATAGACAGCGAAACGGGAGTTAGCGCGAAACGAGTAGATAAAGTAGGTTCGCTGCTTAAAATTCATTCAAACTGCAAATGAAAGCCTGCAGCAGTGTGGAACCGGGGCGAGTAGAAGTGGTACCTATCTACAGCTATAGCCTCCACACTCATCCCGATTCGCTTAAATGACCCTACTGAATGGGCTGCATAGTGGCGCAGCAGCTCATCCAGAAAAATCCAGCTATATATTAGAATCCGATTTTGAAATAGATTTGTAAGTGTGGAAAATTGCTGTCTAGGTATTCGCGATCTCTTTCATCCCTTTTTCTTGTCGCCAAAATCAAAGATACGGGGTTGGTTATCGTCGAAGTGCACCAATCAGTCGATCGATGGCGCTTCGTCCCAGTTCGCATTTTTGATAATTGTTTACCGATTGAGGAGTCGTCTTTCGTCAATGTTCCCGTGTTTAATTTGAAATCGAATCTTGAATCAAATTATTTATTCGGTTAGAAACTCATTCGGAGTTCCAGAACCCAGATGAGAATGAAATTTGATAAAAATGTGATCAACAAGTCGGCCATTTTGACTCCGCCATCTTGAATCACGCAGTATTTTAGGTTAGATTGAAAATTGACTAACGAAAAAGCTCAAGCTATGAATTCCGAACGGAACCGGACAACTGGATTCGATTATTTTAATCGAATGAAACCATTTCTCATTCCTGTGGAGCGCGACTAGGGGTTTCAAAGGCGACCAGACAACCCTGTCGCTGTACCAGGGTCGCCCTATCTCAAACTCAGCATTTGCTAACGTTTAAGGGAGAGATTAGTCCAATCGGATAAATCGCAGAGATATACTATCGAATAGTCTAAACGGGGTGAAAGAGATATAACTTCAATAGAGAGAGAGAGAGAGAGAGAGATGAGGAGACCTGGAGGAAGGAGAGAGAGCGGCTCTTCCCCTAAATGGCTATCTATAAAGATCGGAGCTGGTGGTATCTCTTCTCTCGGTTGCCGGGTAGTAAGGATTCTTCCTGGTTCACGGGTGACAATGGGGTGAGGGGCTAGGGGTGGAAACCGAGGCGTCATTTCCACCCGGGCTTTCCGAACCCGAAGCGCCCCTCTTCCATTCAATCAATACCCGATGCCGCCCACCGCTAAACGCCTGCAGGACTGAACGCCACCGACTCTCACGCGCAACCAGATCCTACAGGGTTTACCATTCATCCTGATGTAATCCCCTCTATACTGTGGATACCGTGTACGACTAGACAAATATCACGATGGACCAGTAAACCAGCGATCATTCAAACGAATCGAAATCGAAATCTATGCATGAAAACCGTGTTTCACGCGCCTCATTTGTATCATAACGTTTCTCTTCAAACTGGCCATCTTCCGTCTGGTTCCTATCACTTTTTCTTCTTCGTCTCTTCATCAGAACACGGATCTTTCGTCAGAAGCCATTCGTGCCATAACGTTTCTCTGCAAACTGACCATTCCGAATTTTTCCGATTCTTTCGAACATCACATGCGGAGATCATTTGTTGCGATTACTGAACCGGGAGAAATCCGATTACAAGTTGAGCTTGATGATGGTGTAGGTTGCTCAGTGGGCAATTCAATATCCCAATTTTTTTTTCTCCGAGCTTTTGGCGCATCTATAATTCACCATTTCATCTCTCTGGCAATTATTTCTCTTCTGTTAGTCCCGAAAACCAATTTCATGACATGGTATTAACGTCCCGTTAATAATGGGCCGGGATCGTATCGGAAAAAAATATTTTTTGACTTGTTTTCGGCAAACGAAACTCGGCTTTTCATCCATAAGATATATGGGGGTCGTTTTATCTCCATGTGGCCAGGTAGGTGCGATCGAATCCCGTGTCTGACCATACTTTGGCAGGACAAAGCGAGGAGATAATGACAATTAGATAATCGATAACCAATAGAGTATACTGACGCATGAAACCACCCGACAAACTGTATTGGCTGATGATCGACCGATTCTCTGATTCAATTGTACATCAGGATGCATCAGTCCAAACCAAAGCTGGCTTCTCTGAACTTCTATGTCCCCATCCTTGATGCAGCTTAACCGAAGCTGAACAGACATCTAGTGCAACGTACGGTACCTCAAGTGATTATCTATTGTACTGTTTACATAGCAGATAGCTTGCCCGGTTAAAGAATGGCGAACAAAACCTTAAAGGATTGAGAAATCGATAGAAGTTTAGACCGTGGCGTGCGAGAGAGTAATCACGTTTATAAAGTGGCCGGAAATATCTGGGCACGCAAAAAGATCGTTGCTTCTTTGTGTCTGGATGAAGGTGGAGGTATATGATCAGCTATATCGTTGATTTGCAATTTTCTAACCGAAATTAAACGGGGAAAATAATATTTCATGGGTCGTGTAATTCAAGAGGTATTCCGAAAGATCCTGGGGGATTAAAGGACATTTTTAGCAATCACCATGCCCTGTAATTAATTAATTAGTGGGCTGCGGCGAACGGTCGAATTTTCCTTCCGCAATAAACAGAGAGAATGTTTTTTTTTTCGAGTTCATTTATCAACAAATTATCGCGGGATAATTTCCTACCTTCTAAACGGAAATTGCGGGGTTTACAGCTCGCGGGATTCGAGTGGTCCCCAATGTCGACCGATCAGTAGATCTGCGGGGAAATATAATAAAATTAACGAAATACTAAACGGAATCATTTCCAATGCGATTAAGACAACCATCGATCGAAAACCCGATTATTTTCCACCAGAAATGAACCGTACGACAAACACTGAAGAGCTGCATACTTGGCGTGCACATTTTGGCACTATGCAATACCCACTGTGAAGAGCTACATACTTGGCGTGCACATTTTCGTAGAATGATATAACTGGGTAATGGCTCGTAGTTTTGTTCGTAGAGTATGATATGAAGCCTTTGGGGGTTTTTCGCATCCATCTGTCTCCCCTGATCAGACGGCTTCCTCTTCCTGTTCCTCTTCCTATTTCTCATCGGCTTTTCATCCCCAAGGGAAAAGTCCGAAGCGCCCGTGCGGTCGCGTCAACCCCTTCTGCCGATATTAATATGTTTGTGGACGCAATTAGTTTTGCGGTTGTTTGAAGGCACACCGATGCGATGTTGAATTCAAAGTGAGTATAACCCGAGTTAGTGAGGAAGGAAGGAAGGAAGGAAGGACAGGACAGGACAGGACAGGGCTGGGAAATATGGATTATTGAATGAGGAAGAGGGACTGCCGAGAGCCGCACGAGGCGGGAGGATTAAATTTGAGTATTTGATGAAGACTGATCAAGCATCCCTTCTTCCGCCTACAAGTAGATATAGCGATATCTGCTCCGTCCCTTCCGTGATTGAACAAGAGAAAATCCTTTCGGTTTAATCCCGCGTCCTAAACCACCCCAAACTACTAATGAATGTATTTCTACGAAATCATTTACCCTGTTCACAAACTCATTGATAAAATGGTCGCTAATGATGATTAAACCTTTGCTGAAAACAACATATGATCAAAGTATCGAAACCATTGAACCATCGGACATGCTGAATCAAGTGCGTCATAAACAAGGGTGAGAAGTGAAAACGAGTTTCCCTCACCCCAAAAATACAGAATAAAATATCGAAATAGTCGAAATATCTTGTCGAATGCAAATCCGCCGATGCGAATATGCATTCAGGTTCTAGGGCTCGCCGGAATCCTGTGTTTTCTGTCACTAGCTGTTACCCCACTATGTCCAGCTGCAGCCACTCGAATCCGGACCCGGGATCGGACGACATGAACAGAAAATCAAATAATTGCTCGACCGTGTTGAATGGCTACAGGGATTCGCTGGGTAGACTCGACTGCACAGTGGTACGTTTCGCGGTTTTACCAAACTTCTCCCGATTTTAGTTCCGGGTTTTTTGGTCAAGAGAAAACCGCTGGTCACAAGTGTTATCGTACTTTTTTTTTGCATCTCATGACCCGGAAAAGAATCCTTTCGTACAGCTTTATGACTTTCGTCTTAATCCTTACGAAAAGTGCTGCAGATGATTGGGAAAAATTGCTAATGCAGAAGAACCGCAATGCAGCATTGGAAAGTTTGCAGTCTCTAAGATTGTGATGTCACTGTCTATAAGCTCGCAGTCATGGTTCATTGGATATCACTGATGTGAGATGGATTTCTCAGCCAATCGACAGCAGATAACAAAGTCGATGTCTTACTGCATTGCCTAGTCTACCACATGATTATTGTATCCTTACTGCGTTGCGTTGGTATAATACGTGTATGGATAGTGAGTATAGAATTTCAAGACTCACCGAGTGTGGAATGACGTCGGGTCTCTCCTTCCTTCCACGGCGAAGAAATCTGTATAACAAAAACGATAATTCAACGGTTGAAGGATATCGGGTTTCGCAATTTAGAGCGGAAACCCATTCCCTGTTAGTTTAATGTTAAAACTTCTGTTTCCCCGAGTTTTAGGCAAGTATTTTTTATTTTTTATTGGGGACGGGGGTGGGAGCAGGAAGAACGCGTGCACAAGAGTGTTCCTGCACAAGAGACTTGGGAATATCGGTTACATTCGAGCGAACGAACGAGCCGGCGTTATTTCTGTTTGCTAATAAAATGAAGAGACATGAATTCCGGGGGTCTGATATCGCGATTTCACGGAGGGTTGCGAAAGAGAGAGAGAAAGAAAGGTAAGGACGGGATAAAACCGAGGGTCAATTAGGCGCGGAAACGGATCTGCATAGAAATGAAAACTTTTTATCCACCTCTTTCAACGCCCACGCGTTCATTTCAGATTCCGAAATCTGCCAGCTGGATGGACACGCGATTCATCCAACGAATATTTGAATATCAAGAGCAGACAAATTTTCAATGCCCGATTTACATCGGGTCAAGTTTACGCCGTTGCAAAATACAGCCGGGGGGTAATAATTCCGCCTAAAAATTACCCGCAGAAGCGAAAAATTATCGAAAAAATGGTGAAGATATGAGGGCATGGAGTTCGGCCCGAAATACACAACAAAGAATTTCTTTCCCTCTGGTAAATTGAACTGCTCTGCTGCAACTGCATCAACGCATTGCGTCGAGACGCTCACTGCACTGGCTCCGGGCCAATTCTCTTCAGCTTCGTTGTACCCGAATACATGTTCTGGCCATAACGATGAGGGGAAATTACCGTGTAGTTGTTATCGACCATTTACCGGATGGAACCGATCTTTAGACGGTGGTAAACACCAGGGTAAACATTTTGGAAACGGATTTCTCAGCCCTGACTAAACAGCTACGGATCCAAAATGCGAGAAGAATCGTCGGGATTACCCACGAGCTATTAAGGTCCAGATTTGTCCAGGTCTGGTGGAACGGCGTAGCAATTTAATACCAGCACCAGAAATCTCCATGTCTGCAAAGTTGTCTAGCACACATCCAGGTAAACAAATTTCGCAAAATTTAGCTGATTGGCTGGTCGTTCGTCTCTCCGTCGTTCTTGCTTACTGTTTATTTAACGTCGTCTTCTAAAATCTGATTGGGTTATGGAGTGGCGAGCACTGAGCCGTTATCAGACGTCGCGACGCCCTGGAGATTGCCTGACTGAATCCTGCCTGCCTACCTGTCTCGTCTCGCTAGGAGTTTACTCCAGATTCGTAGACTGGCTTGAACGAACTGAACTTCAACGACCTGCAGCGAAGAGAAGAGGAGAATCCAGTCTCGCAGACAGACATCCCACCGTTTGATCTCTCCCTCTTTTTCTCGCTGATCATCAGCCTCAAAGTTCGCAGTTTGTTTCAGACACCTACGATTCCACATAATCGAATTACACTTTCAGACAAAGGTCTACGGTGCGCGGTGTCCACCTTGGCAAACTCCACTTCCAATCATGGTGTTGATCATAGTGATCAGATTAGGCTGCATCCCAAGGGTTCTAGTGACGTTTGAACCGCTTCAGACCTTGCGGTGAATTTGCTAAACTCTTCTTCGTGGATTCTATCGCCGTTTTGAATACCCCAAGGATTTCGGTGTGCAGTTTCGTGCGATTTCAATCCACCCAGTCGCTCTAATCCCGTTCCGAGTTTTTCGATGGAAGATTATTTCGTCTAGACTTTTTCGATCGGAATGTCAAGTAAATTTCCTGCGCCTTTTTTCACAGAAGGTCCAGCGCACGTACCGATCGCACTTTGGAGAAACTGCAGTGAGACCATTGCCTCCGCGAAAGTAAACGAGTATTCTTATCTTATCCGTGTAATACGACGACGTGATCTGCGCAATCCGGAACAGACCAGTCGTTTTAATTGCGTAATTCGTAAGCAAAAATCCCAGACTTTATCTCGTTGGGAATCCGCGCCTGATTTAAAGTGTCCGAAGAAAATTTTGGGAAATAAAATTTGCCATAATTTCTCAAAATGAAAAAATTCCGGTATTTTAAGACAGTAAAGTGGTCAGAAATTGGGTGGAAATCTCATCGTTAATCGGGGCTGGGCTGAATCCAGGGAAGATTATCACGGCTGAATTGCCGCCCTTTCAATTCCCCAATTTAGGGTTGAGTCTGTAACCGCCTCTGCACTCGGACGTTCTCCGAGCAGTAGGACGATTTGGAGAACACTTATGGGTAATGAGTATTAATAGGATCTCAAACTGTGAATAAAAGAGGAAAAAGAATAAAAAAATTTGAGGGAGGAATCCGAAATTTTAATCCACACCCCATTTTTCTTCTGCGTTATTAATTACTGTACCTTGAGGTATTATGGGACGAGTAATGAGGAGAGATCCCCTCCGCGAATTAAAGAGTTGAAAATATGTGTTTGGCGGAAAAAGGGGAAGGAGAAAAATGAAGGGGGAGCAGTGGTTCTGAATTAATTATTAAGGGTTACTTATCGCGGAAAATTATCTCGACTCCGTTTTGGTCTTCGTTTTGGTCGTTGGTTCACGACTCGACTAGAGGCAGAAGGAAGTAGGCGTTTGCAAATTTTGGTAGTATACAGGAAGCCTGTAGGATGAGGGAGGAGTAAGGAGGGGGTTGAAATTAGCTACCTGGAAGCGTCGCGAAGGGAAGCTTAAATATTCAACGTCAACGCCAGCGACTGGAACCTCATCCTACTGGATTTAAAATTCTACATTCTACATTCTGCATCCCCATCCCCATCCCCATCCCCATTCCCCAATATCTCTCCTCTCTCTTTCTCTCTCTCTATCCCTCTTTACCCCGTTATTTTCATACCACGTTAATTACTCTCACGCACACCTAAAACCCCACACTATTTCCCCATACGCACCCCTTTACACTCATGGCTACAGTATAGGTAGTACATACCAAACTACATGCATGAAAATATTTTAAATAATTTTTTTTTTTTCTTATAAATTTTAGCGGAACGATACGGTAAAGTATCGCCGTGTTAAAAAAGTGACAAGAGTTCCCACCGAGTCCCGTATAATTTCGATGTAAATTTATGCAAATTTAGGTGCAATTTGTAATAAGGTTCTCGCGTCTATGGAAATTGCGGTGTATAGATTGGCATCCCCCCCGGTGCATTTGGGGGGATACGGTGCAAGTTCTTTGAATTTCGAATCGAGTATGTATGTAATGAGCTGGAATGTTATCCAAGGCAAGGCGATGCATATGAGGGCAGCTATAAGCTTTCGAGGTTTTAATTACGGCGTTTCCGGTAGCTTGGATTGGCTTTAGTTTCGTGTCGTTGATCGCGCTCCAAATTATTACGCACACATCTAAGGCGTATTTAAATTCGTATTAATTCCCCAATTAAATTCGGTGCGCGTATATCGCGTTATAATTTTTAACAATCACAAAGCGTAATCAATTATCTATACCTTTACCGAAAATTAATTTACGAAACTTCTGTCTATGTATGTGACACGGATACACACATACACCCGTATGCCGACACGTACCGTATAATAGCTATCTATATGTCAAAGCTTTGTTACACGTGACAATCGAATAAGGCTGAATAACAATCATGCAGATAGGATAGCTGTACGTGTCCTCGTCCTGACGCCCGTTATTCATTATACAATACGATCTGATATCATAATCTAAAAGCCTTTGACATACGTCCTTTGAATATCGACGCGAGATAATATCGCCGCAGATTTTATACAGGATTTTATAATTTATCGTCATTTTTTATCGGTCAATAAATCGATTCGCCAATCCAAAAATCCGAGGATTGATACGAGATTCAGTAAGGGTCTTGTCAGAGTTTCGAAGAATTCGCGATTTTATTTTATTCTCTTTCATGGATCTCCGACGATTTTATAGACTCTTCGATTTCCAGGAATCGATTCGTTCGAATAAAAATTTTGCCCATTTTATGAACGGTTTTTTTATTTTCAGGACTCGTTTAATTTTAACGGTTATTTCCTGCGGCTTATGAAACTCTTTTCCATAATTTGTTTTCAGAGAAAAAAGGAAGTTATTGTAGTCAACCCGAAAATGAAAAGTTGAATTTTCACTAAGTCTGCATATAAAAAAAATACAAGCTATGAATATCACAAGCTACGAATTTTTTAGTACTTGTAAAAATATCCATTGAAAAGTGGTAAATTTTTTCAAAAAATTCAAAATGATCCAAGTTTTGAGAAAAAAAAATGTATATATATATATTTTGGGTTTAGAACTGGAAAAAAACATATGAAGATGAATTTAGATTTTTTTTTCGTATTTTTTTTTGTGGAACCACAACTCGAAACGAAAAGAAAAGGCCTTGTGTTTTATTCTGATATCCATGTTTTTGAAAAATAGTTATGAGCATTTAAAAAAAAAAATTGTGCGAAATTTTGAAAAATCCATCGTGTTTGGACGGGTTGAGATAAAAATCTGAAAAAATCCAGAAAGACTGCTTTCAGTAGGCACAAAAAGATGGAAAATTTTCAACAAAATAAAAAACGGTCGGGGTCACGAATTCGTCGGTTTCCTATGGAATTCCCCATATATGCAAGCGAACGACAGCTGCGGAGCAGCAAAATTACGATTAATAATCGAGGCGCCGCTAATGCGACCCTCTCGTGCAATCGAGAGGGAAATCGGTATCAAATTTAGCTGCCTTGGTTCTCCGTCTCAACCTCCTCTCTTCGTTCTCATCATCACCTACATTAAACATCAGGTATAGGTATATACCTTCATAAAACACGGAATGAGGCCAGCTGCAGTCAGAATAGTTTTTCATCCCTCGTATAACAACGCGTCCATGTATATATAGGTATATACCGTTTCTGCAGTTCATCATTTCCACTGATTGATAGGATGCCTATACTATTCTTCTCCCGATGCCTAAGGGTTGTTTTTTCGTTTTCGTACTTCTGTTTTTTTTTTTTTTTTTCAATTTTTTTCAATCCTTTCTTTTCTGTTCTGCTGATCGTTAACCGAAACCCGATTTTTTTGGGCAGAGCTGCGGATGCGAGGTGCATTGTCTTTCTGGATTTCACTGGTTTCGGTTTTGAGAAATATGATTTTTTCGTCTTAATGAAAAAAGCGGTGAAAAGTTACTTTTTTTTTTTCAAGGTACTCCCCGTCGTCCTATAAGCACAATATTTTAACGAGTGGGGAAATGGTATCTATCGTATGAAAACTTGGAAATTCATTTCTTATTTTCGTTTTTTTTTTCCAAAAACGTTCGAATTGTGAAATTCTGTAAATTTTTGTGGCTAGAGTTTTTCTCGACTTACACGATCAGAGAGTTATATGAGTAAAAGAAAAAACAAAGAAAAAACAAAGAGAGAAAATTGGGTAAACGATGAGATGCGAAGCGATGCCAGGAGCAGACTAATTGAATTTTTTGATTTTTCTTTTCATTTTTTCATCGCATGAAACGTGAAGTACTATCTCTGAGAAGAGGCATATAATGAGATGTCTGTATTGATCTTCCATCGGGTCTTTTTAGAATTTTTCGTTTAATCGGCCATTTTCAACTTATTTAAATCTCTGTCGTTGTCGTTCGTTTTTTCTTTTTTTCTTTTTCTCTTTTTTTTTTTACCCTCTAGGAGTATTTTGAGCTTTGTGTTGAAAATTGTCCGAAATTAGGAGCGTGGGAAACCGCAGGAAAAACGCGTAATTTGACTAAGCCCTTTATGCCTGGTTCACGCTGAATACACATTAGAGATACCATGCCTCATGCGTGTATACACAAAGGGGTATTTTTCGAGGATCATATTTGCGTCTCGATTTTAGCACGTTCATATTTCACCCGGATTCCCCGTATGTGGATATTAAATTATGGCAAGGTGGAATCCAACCGCATCTTTATTATTACTTGCTCCTTCCTCTTCGATAAGCGGGAGCGAGGCTCGACTCGAAATTGATGATTCCGTAAAGAAATGTTGATTAATTTATTTATTTTTTGAAAATCCTTTTTTCTCCGCGAGGACATTTTCATTTCATTCTGTTCAAGAGATTTTTACGATCTTTTTTTTTTTTTTTTTTGTTTAAACCTCCGGCTTATCTCCTGTGTAAGGAATGTAGCCTATTTTTACGATCTTCTAATTAAAGGATTTCAGAAATTCCGAATCCTTTGCAGGATTCCATAGTTATTTTAATTTATTTTAATTTATTTTTTCGTCATTTATTTTTCGTTTTTTCTCCATTCGAGAAGTGAAAGAAACAAGGTAAACTTTCCCAGGCCTTTGTCTCTCGGTTAATTTGATAAGAGTATAAGAATAAAAAGAGCCCTAAGTAGCAGGGAGATCGGTTGCTCCTCGGGAATAACAATAGATACATGATTCGAATTTTGATAAGGGTCCCCTGCAGCACAATGTTAACTTGCCAACAGTATATATTATATATTTCTATATAATACATACAGAATTACAGTATATTATATAAAGCGAGGATTCTTGGCTGCTGCATGAACTACATATATGGTATATTATGTTAGGACGGTCCTTAATTTCATCATTCTCGAGTTACAATGCCCCAGGAGGTTTCGAAATATGTAGAAAAAAAATGTAGCCAAAACCCCAGGTTCCTATCTAAATTCTAAGTACCGTCCCAAAGCCTCAGAATTTTCCCGATTTGAATAAAACATTTTGTCGCGTGTTCAAAAAACGCGAATAAATTTTTTTGTTCAACATTTATCACCGCTTCAAGTTGGTTTCGTAGTTTTTTTTTTCAACCTGATCAACCTCTAAGATATCTTCAATCTTAAAGAATTTAAAATCGCGAGTATTTTTCGAAATTTTCTCACAGTTCAAAAATCTTTTTCAACGTCCTGAAACCTTGTCAATATCTTTCGTCGCTTGAGAATTTAAATTTTGACATCTCTAATCGGCTTTCAACGTTTCAAACATCGTTTGAAAACTTTAATCTACCGAGAATTAAAAATCAACAAACGTTTCATCAACTCTTTTCCCTCTGTTTCAATATTTTTAACTTTTTCAACCTTTCCCAAAGTCTTGTAGCTCTCCAGGACTAAAGTCATCAATCGTTATTCAACGTTTCAACATAAAAAATCGAATTCCAGAACTTCAAAATTTTTTCAACCCCTTCGGTAATTTTCAATTTTTCACAGATAAATATTTTCAACCGTTTTCAATATTTTTCAACGGCTTTCAACATTTTTCAACATTTTCAACATTTTTCAACATTTTTCAACATTTTTCAACATTTTTCAACACATTCAAGTAAAGCTGATTTGGGGCATATTTCCTGCGGACTGATTGACGTTCGATGATGATTACCGTTTGATTGTTGGGTTAGAAAAAATTTGTGAGACAGATATTTGACAGAAATAATTTCTCACCGTAGTTAGTGTATGATGAAAGATGTGTCCGGGTGCAATGCCTTAGTGTTTACTTTGCCACTCCATAAAAATAGTGAAAATTATAATTTGTTTGAAATACCGAAGCTATTGGGTTCGTTCATAGGATTGGGGTTGCGCCTGAGATGAAGTCTTTAATAGGTCACGTGAGATGGATTATATTTAACTTTAGAGAATAACACCGAGTTACATGCATACTACTACAGTTTTACGAGTCTTAGGGCTGCAGACGTCGAGATGTGTATGTGCTACGTATGTGTGGCCAAAGCCGAAAGATAACAGTATTACTGATGCCTGTGCACCGGTGAAGAGAAAAGCTCGTATATACCTACACACAAGAAAAAGCCAACACAAATCTGGTTTTAATCTCCGTTCATACTTTGTCTTTATTTTTTTCTTCCCTTATTTTTCTCAACTAACTCATTTTCATTTTATTTTACGAACTACAAGCTGCAGCAGTGGAAGCAGCATTCTTCTACCCAGAAGAAGAAGGAGAAGGAGAAAAAGGAGAAGCCGGGTATTAGAAAAAAAAAAAAAAAAAAAAAATTGAAAATTAATTTCAACCTTGCATCTTTTATTTTCTTCTAAGGATATTCAGATTACTTCATTATCGTTTTCCTTTCTGTCTCGAGGATCAAAGCAGCCCGAAACTAAATGTAAACATAGAAAATTTACTCCTCATGGGTATGTATGTATGTATGTATGTACGTGTGTACATATGCGCTTAAATAATCAACATCCTCGCGGTTAACAGCTTTTTGATTGATTGCTTTTCTATTGATTTTCCTAAAATCACTACCGAAAATACAGCCACCAAAAAAAGGACGAGAAAAAAAAAAAACATGCAGGCGATTCTGGCCCCACGCATACCTACACGCACGATTTTAAAATCTCGCTACTGATCCTAGGGGTAATCGCTCTTTTTTTCTCCCCTGGGATTCCTACTGTAAAAAATACAGAAAAATTGACAGTGCGTTGTTCATACGTGAACCAAAAACTGAAAAAATCTAAGGCAATTAAAAACGGTGCGAAATCGTTAGCCAAGGTAATTAATCGCTGAGAAATATCAGGTAAAGGGAGGAAAACCAGATCGTCAGAACCGGTGATTTTGTTCCAGAGGATTTGTCAGATATTCCATAATTATCTACGTATATAAGTGCGGCTATTTACTTTAGGTTGAATTTTAGCCATAAAGATGGCGAGGGGCAACACCATCATCAAGGGATGTGGGAGTTAGTGGTTGGTGTATAAGGGCACTGGGGTAAGAGCGTTCAGAGTTTCCCCAATTTCCTACATTTCCAAGTCGAGACCAGACCCGGGCAGACCCACTGCTGCACGAAAACGACCAACCAGATTAGGTAACTAAGTCCTAGACATAGGTATACAGCCTTGGTACTTTAAACTCAACTTCGGCTATACTACCCCCATTCCATTCCATTTCATTCCATTCCCTTGGCTTTATGCTTAAGCTAAACTTCCTGTAAACCCCGTTGACGTACTTCAGATCAAATATACGACTACGGCAGGCGTACCTAATCTTGTCACAATCAGCCAAACATTATAACATATACCTACATTAAACGATATCTTGAAAGCGTATTAGCTTAACTTCGGATATCCAAGCCTGGAGGAAGTTTGATTAACTAAACAAGAAGAAGATACATCCTGAAGTACAACTTTTTGTCATTCGGATGAACGCTTCAAGCACTTCGTACATGATTACATGAAACCCGTTGCATGTACGAGCTTTAAATTCAACATGTTCGTTAATTGAACATTTTCACACAGTGTGAACTATGGATATTGAGATTTTTTGATAGCTGCACAAACGATATTGATGAAGATGATTATGAGGAAGAATGAAGTGGACCTTGAATGAAATGATACTTTCAATGAATGCAATGCAATTTCCGTAGTTCAGACGATGAAAACATCTATTTTAAATATCCGAGCGGAATTCGGTTCATTTGAGATGATCGATGATCACGTTATCTCGTACGAATAAATCGATTGAGGGTTCGTCCAGTGAAATCTGGAAAAAGTTCGCTGGTTGAAATATTTTTGTACATAGAAATGGAAATTCTTGATGAAATGCGAATAGAAGACATAATTCAGAGCCAATATCACAAAATTCAATGTCGTATATTACGATGATGCTGTTGTGTGGAGATTTGGCTCGATGCTTAAAAGAAAACACGTCCGAGTCCCCGCAGCATATTCGCAATCTGATATGGAGATTTCATTACACTCTAGTGTGAGAGGCAGCGCATTATGTGTGGATGTGACTCATTGTTATTGTTTTTCGAAGCAAGTCCTGCAGTCAAAGCATCCGGTGACACTTTGGCGTCATGTAAGTATAATGATTTCAACGTGTCGTTAAAATGATGTGACATCTTCAACGTTTCCATAGAGAAAGAGAAGGGGGAAGAATTTTGATAAGCCAGAAAGAGTGGATGAAAAAAAAAGGGTTTGAAAATATTATATCAACGAGACTTCACTCTGCTTTCTTTCTCTCCCTCTCTCTCTCTTTCTCTTTTTTCCTACTTTTTATATTTATGATCGATTATGCTTGTCTACAGTTTCCGGTTTGCTGCTAGCTCGCTATGCATACAACCATAAATAGCTATTCCCGTTTCCTTTTGACTTCAATAATTATTTAAGAACGGGTGGACTTTCGGGTCACCGGAAGTTGGCCTAAAATCAATGGCGGATGAAAGAGTCGAACAGTTGTGATAATCGGATGAAAAAAAGTTGCCGAAAAAACAATTTTGGTCGCTCCGGGTTCCCCGAATTCCTGATGAGAATGGAATAAACCCTTTTCTCAGAGAACAGGAGCAATTTATTTGTCGGAGTCATCGGAGATGGCGAGAAAGAGAGAGAGAGAGAGAGAGTGAGAAGCGTCTCATCAATCGTGAAATGAAGAAAATTCCTCGAACCGTCGAAAACCGAGGCTGTCAAGAAGCCTCTATCAGTTAGCCGGATAAATTGGGTCGCCTGGAGTCGAAGGAATAAGAAACGACCTGGCTTTTGCCTCTCTCTGGTCTTAGGGGTGCGCGTGGATGGTTCAAGTTCGTCTGTGCAATGAGAGACACCGAGGAGAATGAAATAGGGAGAGATATTCTCCAGCAGCCACCTACCTATTCCTCGTCCTCTTTCATCCTGTAGAATTATTCTCCTTTATAATATGAACCTGCCTTCTCGGTGATATCGAGTTTTGGAGACACTATGGGGGCTGAAGAACCAGTCCGATACTCTCGCTTGAGCTATAAATTATTTTCACCAAATTGGTAACATTTTCGAGTGGAAAGTCCCGCTCCGCTCTCTTCGAAGGGGGTTGGAAGTTCCACTCACGAGAAGACCTCGTTAACCTAGGCTGCCGCTTCCGTTCCTCCCATCATCTACTCGAGGCACATTTACATCGTAGTATTTAATATTTATCATCAGCTAAAAGCGATATTCAATTCAGGGGAAAAATCTGCTTCAATTTGCTCAGCCACCGTTAGGTACTTCCAATTTTACTGAACATCGAGATACCAGAATGAGGGGTAGCAGCACTGGAACGGTTCTGGCTTTGGTCACAAAAATGGCTTTTGCTTAGGGAGTTTGAATTTTCGTACGGTAAAGGTGGACGCAGGGTTCTGTCAGGAATGGAAAATTTTGTGCTTGGGTTTGACGAGAATGTCCTCCTCTAATTACAATCTAGACTGAAACAGGAGGAGCTGGAGTATAATGAGCATCGTTTACCCTATGACTCGAGATGAGCCTTGCGATATGAGGGGCCCTTCGTCCCTCGGTTTCTCAGTCAGTCCACTCTCGCATTTCTAGTTTCCGAGAGAAACACGCACTTCAGACATTCTCCTGGCTCCTGCCTCCTGTCTCATCTGCAGCATTTCGCCCTCAAAAGACATCTGTTGCCGTGTTATCGTAACAAGCAACGAAAAGAGAGAACGAGGGGGAGAGAGAGAGAGAGAGAGAGAGAGAGAGTCGGGGAGTAGATGAAGAGGAGAAAGGGGCCCACGGCAAAGATCTGGAGACTGGATGAAGAGGAGGAACAACTAAATGGGTCAAGATGGTGTCTGGGTTTGGGAGGATGATGAGGGGCTCATTTCCCAGTTGGAATTATTATTACAGGTTGCCAGAGAACTTTGATGGCTACGGGTTGTATATAAGCTCTGGATCGCGAGGTAACATTTGGCGCTTAAATCAGAGATTATTTTCGTTCTTTGAGCTGCATATGGGTTCTCCTCTTTCCTATTCATTGGAATTTCTCCCACCTTTTTCGCGTCATGGTTTTCCAGAAAAAAAAAAAAACAAAAAAAAAAATGTTCCCTGCTTCGAATGATTTTTTTCCTTTTTTTACTTTGTTTCAAACTCCTTCCTCCCAACTCTCCTTTTTACACAACATTGGATTTCCGTATCTTCTCTCCTCGTCTCTGTCCCCCTTGACGTTTTTCCCATATATCTCATTGCCTTCACACATTTCTTATTCCATTTTATTATATTGCATTTTTTTTTTCCCCAGCTTTCCATTTACCTTTTCCATCTTTTTTCCGACCTTTTCTTCTCTACGCTTTCCTTTTCAAGGTAGGCCTGTATTATTAATATACCAACCACAGCTCAGAAGTACATATGGCTTCCATACGCTTAAACGGAACCACCAACTTCTTTCCATCTATTGTATCCCATCAATGATGGATTCCGTTTTTCCTTATATTTTTCCTCCGCTTTTCCTGCAGCATAAGATTAATTGCCAGTTAGTTTTCCCACTCTGGTTTTCCTCTCTTTTCACCAATCCTACTGTTTTTTTCTTCATACCTTCGTCGTTCTCTTCTTCTTCTCGATCATGTATCGGACTGATCCTATGACTGGGAGTAACTCGATAGCCAATTCTCCGGGGTTTAACGTCATTAAAACTTCGACTGATCAAAAAATAAAAAACCAAAAAGGAAGATAAATACTCGCTTGAAAGAAGCACAGCTGAACACTGCGAAGAATTAATGAGGCAAGAAAATGGGAAAGGAAGTGAAGTAGCTCCGCTCCTTAGAGGCACTTTTCATCAGTTTAGGAACCGCGATTTTTCATGGTGGATGAAAAACCCTGGAAATTTTTATTCTTGGAAGCAAAAATCATGGAAAAAATTGACTATTCCGATGTTCTTTGCCCAGACGTGACAAAGTATAGAAGAATGACATCGGCCTCGTTTGAAACACGATAATGACTGCTCCCCTGTGTCACGTATTCATGTTTCACCATGGAATTAATGGTACGGTGGTAGTGTTATGGTAAAGGGAATATCGAACTGTTATACTATACAAACAAAGTGCGTAAGTAAGTAAGGAGGAAACGGGTGCGTGGTGTGTTTTATCAGCGTGGAAGATTTCGTGTTAACCACTTTAGTATCGATCGTTTTGTTCTCGTTTTAGGGTTCATTCACATTGAATTCATGCACACCACAATAAAATCCCATATACATAGACACATCGAAGTACTATAAGGTGTATTACATTGAAATGGTTATTGCCATAGCCTTCACAGGTCCTGTGCACCAGCAGTCTAGTGGCTCCATAGATAGGGTACATATAGTAGTACATGGGCATTGTGAACAGCAGGCAAATAATGGTAACATTCGAGCTTGCTGGTAATAAAGGCCAGTTTACACGGGTAAACAGCCCTCGTAACCCAAATTAATAACCCTGTGAATAGGAGCGAGCGAACTGAACATTGCCATATGATGAAAATCGGCCAAAACTTTCGGAATATACGGATTAAACCGATTCTGGCAATTAACGTTGTCCGGGCTGGAAAAGGCCCTCGATATTTCCACACGAAACTAGTATACAAAGGTGAAGGAAAATCATAAATTATTTTCTTTTTCCTCGTTGGAAAAATCCTTTCGATGAAATGAAAATCGGTATTGATTATCTCGGACAGGGTAGTGTGTACATCAGGCTGGCTGGTGAAAGGGGAACGATGACATGAAAATACAAAGGCTTTGTAGTATATAGTGCGTTCTTAGGTTATCCGTATTCGTATATTTAGGTATGGTATGTTGGTACCTATACGAATTTATGGATTATATGTATGTATAGTTGTTCACCAGGTAGGTAGATGTGCGTGACTGGAATTTAGTTCATTGGAACACAACCCCTGTACAGTTACTTCGCCCGATCGATATACCAACGAGAACTCACGCTGTAACCCTTTATTTTACGATATTATTACACAATCTTGATTCTTGACTCCGAATCGATATATGATCAATGAACATATGATACAAAGAACATGGCTATACAATGAAAAAAAATTGTAAGTTCAATAAGCGAAGGGTTCGTATCATGGGAATCTTCTGAAAACATCTTTTCCGGATACCAAAATCCCGGAGACGTGAAGATTTTTTGAAATTAGCTAATGTCGTACTCGATTTTTAGGGAGGAAAATTTCAACCACTATATTCTCCGTGTTTCTCGCTTGATGTGGAATTGTCTGATCTGCATGAGCCCCCAGGGGGGAATTTCTCTCGAAGAGCAGAAATAAAATGTTGGAGAAATGCAAAGGTGAATCGATTGGCTTCCCGCACTCGCGGAAAGAAAGCCTTGACGACGTTAAGCCCTCGTCTCTCTGATCCCAACTCCTTTTATCCTTTCCTTCTCCCCGCCTCTGTGGAAAAGGCCTTAAAATTCTTTCACACTCTACCTATTCGCTTGGTATTTCATTTTTTATTTTTTCTTATTTTCTTTCTTTTTGTGCGAAATTTTTATCATGAAAATATACCGCAAGCTGATAGGCAGACAGCGAGGGTGCAGAGGGGATAAAAATAGGAAAATATATATAAAAAAGCTTCGCTCAACTCCTGGCGAATAAAGAGACGGCGGCTGGATGGACTGCACAATGAGTTTTGAGTTACAGAGAAACTGGAAGACCCGCAAACCACCGACTAAATTATACAATAGGCGAGCTTCTCGTAGAACCTGGTTTCAGGCATCTCCCATTACACTTCGTTTTTTTATTTCTTTCTCCTTTTTTTCACAAAAAAACGAGTAAAATTCCACCGTTTCTTCAAGCGCAACAGGAGGAAGAGAAAGACAGAAGGAAAGAAAGAGAGAGGAGAGAGAGGGAGAGAGAGAGAGGGATTAAAAATAAAAATATATATTGCAGGCTACTCAAATTATTATCATTGTACACTGCCGGATATTTTTTTATGTCTACTACTACCACTACTGTACAATGTGGGCACAGCAATTATGAAGAAATGAGAGAGCGTAGACCGCAGCCTAAAAGAGCCTTTTCTTTATTCCTATGTTTGCACTGCACTCTCAATAGCTTGTATACCCAATAAAAGAGCCAGTAGTATTATTAACACCGCATCGTTTTAGTCAATTGTTTAGTTATTATTACTTCAAAAT
The DNA here is from genome assembly GCA_963978835.1 of Tenthredo scrophulariae. Taxonomy (NCBI): domain Eukaryota; kingdom Metazoa; phylum Arthropoda; class Insecta; order Hymenoptera; family Tenthredinidae; genus Tenthredo; species Tenthredo scrophulariae. Next base: position 15,321,368 of record OZ022233.1, read on the forward strand.
GTATTTTTAAGCGACGCACTGTATTCCTGGTGAAAATCCGGGACGATTTTGTACCACTGAAAAACTCGTGGCACTGATAGTTTTCAAATTAGAGCGGATTTAAGTCACTGACCAATAGAGAGTGAGAGCGCGATGCGCGCCGTCTGGTGGTGGCGTCTCGTAACCGCGCGACCGTTACTTTTCGAACTTCAACTTGCTCTCATTTCGGAACTATTCAACTCTCGAATATTTCGCTGGGACACTTTCGTCGCGGTTTTTGACAAAGAATACACTAATGAAAGTAATATGAGTTTATGCTTTGGGGTGTCGGTCCCGTCGAATGGGAATAAAAACGAGAATACCTGAGTTAGTTGAAAAGATGGAAAACTGAGGAAGGGCCTCAAGAGCTGCGCCGGGGAGTAGGAAAGATGGAAACGTCGTTATATCGCGTACCTAAAGAGTACAAAGTAAAAGGGAAGATCTCGTACCTTCACGAGCCAAGCTTCAGCGACTCTTTGAAAAGGACGAGGCACGAAGGGATGAGAAGCACAGAGGAAAGAGGAGGGCGAAGGAGGAAAAAAGGACTGAGGAAATAGGAAGAAGAGGCTCGGCGTTGATGCAGACATAGCCGTAGCCTGCCCAACGAAATTTCATGAACTTTGCAGTCTGGAAACTATAAAGTTGGGGGTTTGGATGCGTGGAGGATGTACGAATCTGTGTATGTTGGTCCAGGGATTTGCACACACCTACAGCATCGCTTCTCATCTTCAGGGAATAATCCAGCCCCTGAAAAGGCGAACAACGGCTAACAGTAAAGTAAACAGAGTTATAACGTCAAAGAGAAGAAGCGGAAGAGGGAGAAGACGAAGAATGCACGTGCTGGATACTAATCCCTGCAATTAATGCCTGCGATCCCAGGTCTCGGTTGTCATTAATACTTCTTCCACCACCGCCAGGGTCTTCCGGCGAAAAATGTTTCGAATCGATATTCTGATGCACGTTTTTATGGCTTTCAGTTTTTGTCAGTAAATTTTTGAAGAGAATCCAGCTCTTTATGCGGTGGGTGAGGTCTGCGGGTATTCATCAGCTTTTGCGGCGTTATACGTCAACGTCCAGTATGTGAATCCTGGTCTTTGATACCCGGGAGATATCCCCAGATTAATTATGTCCCTATCGCACCCTTTCTCGGCTCTTGGTCAGGGGAAGTCTGGCTCTTAATCCGGATTTGAACAGTCGAGTAATCTCGGAAAGTACCTTGCGGCGATTTGGTATAAAGTAACGATGATAATAATAATGATATATCTGCACGGGGTTTCGCCGGTTGAAATCTTGCGAATATTGAGGAAAACTTACTGATGTAGCTGTATATGGCAGAACCTCGAGTCTGGCTTCCCGCCATCACCGAACGTTAGCTTTTCAGGGGAGTTAACGTTAAATGAAAAAGTTAGCTAACTGAAAGGTCAGAAAGATTCGAAAGTTGGTATTAGGGGTATTAGGAAAGCCTTCGGGGAAACTCTTGCCGAAAACTTTAACCCATAGGTATACATCGGCCTGAACTCCCCATAGACAATGAAATGTTCGAAAAGCGGTTTATACCGAGAGATAAATAATTGATCAAAGTTTGCATGAGGATTTTGGGGGAAAAAATATAAATAAAATAAAATGAAAAAATTGGAAGGATCGTTCCTAAAAACCAAAGGCATTAGATTGACAGGCGTTACTTTATTATACAGCCATGTGAAAGGAGAAATAACGAGGATCGTTTTATCGACTGAGATACGTCGTCGTCGTTAGCTGGTTCGCAGCATCCGGTTGCAAGGCGAGATTAATACGCCCTCACCTCGCCTCGCCTTGACCTGCGGCCTTTCTGCAATCCTTCCTCTTCCTTCGTCTTCCTTGGTATACGAGATTGCATCGAGCATATCCATCTTTCCGCAGCTATTCCCGGATGAGATAAGTTGCATAAAAGAAGAAGGTACGAGATTGTATAGCGCGGTTTATCCACTCTGGAATCGTTTCTGAATAGCAGAATTTATGTATTACAATTCGTCAAGTTCTTCTCTCAGGATTCTATTCCGTATAAAAAATCGAGACGATTTTCCCCAAGCGAAAATATCGACGGTCTAACGGTCTTCAAATGGGAGCTAATCGAAATTTGAAAAGTAACGGTCGCACGGCCGCAGGACGCCACCGCCAGTTGGCGCGCTGAGTCATGAACTTCGACTCGCTCTAGTTTGAAAACTATTGAACCCTCAAAATTTTTTCTGATACAAAATCGTCGCAGTTTTTCACGAACAATACACTCATAATATTTTTTAATCTACTTCTCCTGATCTTGCCTTTGGTTTCAATGATTTTCGACGAGTGTTTGCGCGCCATATAATATTAACAGCGCGGGCGGCTCTATTCAGTAGTTAAATCTACTTAAAAAAAATCCTCATTTGAAAATAGAATCACGCGGACCAAATGGCCGGAGAAAAACATCTGTCCGGTTAGAACAGGTAGCTGATCCAAGGACAAGGGAATAACAGGTATGCGCTGCTCAGGAGAAATCCAGGTAGATATGTATAGGTATATACGTTTAGGCGAGCAGGTGTCGGGCAGTGATTCTCTTCTTGAAAATCAAGACTGGGCAGCTCTGCAGCTTCGTTAAATACTGATCAGTGACCATCTGCTCAACGAATTCGTACCCTGGTCGAGTTTTATATTGGCAAAATGCACCTTTTCGACTCATTTATTTTGGCCAGGTTGAATTCTTGGCATTTGAAAGAAAATTGAGGAAACAAGAAGAGGGAAATGGGGAAACGAATGTAACGCAGTATGACATGAAAAAATAAATTGATACGAATGAGAAGAGCGGCGAGTATAATTCATCGGTAAAAATGTGTGTTCTGTAAGGGATATGAAAAAAAAAAAAAAAAATGGAGACTGCAAGTATATAACTATACATATAAGAGGTTGTTAAAAAAGTTCGATACTTTATACTTTACTCTGACTGGAGGTTTCTCGAGTGGCAGGAACGGCAACGGACCGACGCGGACGAAACGAAACGGGGAAGAAAGAAATGAGTCGATGAATCGTCGAGGAGGAATAAAAAGTTTCGTAACAGAGAAGACGACGACGACGACGACGACGACGACGACGACGAAGAAGAAATAGAACAAGAAAAAGAAGAAGAAGGACAAGGCGAGAGGGAAGTTGCTCAAGTTTCTTTATATCGCGTCCGCGTGTTTCCTTCCGGCTTTTATACCATAGACGGGTATAAAAACCTTCTACAACTTCCTTTTGCTCACGGCCTCCGCATATTATCGCACGAATTCTCCGCACAAAACTCGATAAAAGGACCTCTCTCCCGATAATAAACGATCACTCATTCGATTTTATCGATAACAAAAAAAAAAAAAAAAAAAAAAATCGACATTTTTAGAGAAAAAGAGCCTCGTCGGTTGTCGGCAAAATATCGAAAGTTCAATTCTTCTTTATCGAAGAAAAAAACGTTGGTATTGAACCAGATCTGGAAATTTTTCTGGCCAATTAATCGACCGCAAAATCCTGTATTCATGTACTTTTCCATACCGTCGTTTATGAGATAATCAGATATTTGTAAAAAGGCATGTTTTCGGATACTAGAGGCTCCAGATTTGTAAAAAGTCATTTTTTGCAACGAAACCTGAGTGAAACGATCCGGAGGTAAAATATTCTGCAGAATCGAGTTCGTAACGCAGTCTGCAAACGCTGTGAAAGAGCTGCTGCCGGCTCAGTCCATCAGGAGTTTGCAGGACCGGTTCTTCCTCACAGGCATTAAACCTGCGCAGGTAAAGGTACACAATGTACGTACTATATACGTATTTATATAACGTGGTATAATGCGGTTTGTGTTATAAGGATTTGCTTCTCCGCATGCTGCACCTCGAGAGAATAATCTCTTTTATCAGTAAGTAGGGAATTATGCATTTACTCAATCACCAATATATGTGCACAAGGTAATAGCAGTAAACGTTACGCCGAGTTATACTCGCGATTATTTGATACCCCAGGGCTTGATTTTTGCGGTTTAAACCGATACTTATCGACGATATTCAAGGTGGGCTGAATGTAAGATCACGGTGCCATTGGTGAAATTATTTCAAAAATAAACTTGCCAAATTTTTTCAACTAAATTTGTGCATCCTGTGTAAGGGAATTTCGGCGAATTGATAAGTTTCGATGAGATTGTTAGATTTCTTTTTTCTAATTTTTAGGGAAACTTGAAAAAATCTTAAAGATGTTTCGGTATTCTATAGAAAATCGGATAAAGTGAAGAGAAATCCGCAGCCTGGTAGAATAATCTCGATATAAGAGACGCGTGTGGTGAGATACATAGTATGTGTTGCAACGCAATATACAAACTCGCGTAAGTTACGTGTTTCCCATATCGTAGGAAGGTGTGTACTTACGTATCTACCTTATAGATTATTCCCAGAGTATAAGGGGAAACTATACGATACGTCGACGGATCGCATACCTGAGAAGCAGGTGCTGTTCTTCAGGTTCTTTCAGGTTCAACCACTTTCTGTCTCTTCCCCTCCCTTTCCCTCTTCATCTTAATCTTCGTCTTTTGCTGGCTCACCCCCATTCGTTTTTTCCCTTTCCTCCTAATGTCTGTTGAATGAAATTCTCCGACAAAAGTGGAAAGAACTTTGAGAATGAATGTCTAAATTCATAAAAATTAATTATCAATACGATTGAATTTGTCAAACTGTCTTCACATGAAAAGGAGGAATGGAGGAAACTGATTGACGTTCAGAATCCAAGGTCTGCTACCCTCCCATTGAAAAAAATCAAAGAAATATACAGAGATTAAATTTTTCAAGGGTCGGTTCTCTTCGGGATGATCGATTTCAACATTACGTTGATCAAATATAAACGAAGAAGAATCTAATACTCTGATAAAAAGAATATAAAATAAAATAACTGCGGAATGATATTGAAGGTAATGATATTGTCCTGCCCGATTCCTGCCTGTCTAAATCTGTATGGATTTCTCTTATTCAAAAGATTTTCATATTATGTGAAACTTTCGGTTACCAATACCGCATATTTTTCCTCTCACAGTTCTCTCATTTTCTATTTCTATCAACAATTTCAGAAGCTACCCTATGAACTCATGTCTCGACGACCCTTTTCCACGAAATTCATAAACCATACTGTAAGATTTGATGAAGCAGTGAGCGAAAACGTGAGGTGGAATGAATTGGTGACAGCGGTGGGATACGCGGATTGAAATCTCCGCAAATCGCTGCTGATCGAGAGCCCTGAATAATAATTTGAGTGGTTCTGGGTATGGTACCCAAAACGAGTTGTAATTTCGAGAGTTTAATCGGACTAGATGTACGTACCAGCTCTGGACTAGTGCACTCATATTTAATCCAGTATTTGCTAGCCCGCATACGAGTCGCTTAATTGCATCGTTGCCTACTCTTTGTTCGGTCGTAGTTCTGACGTAGATTTCGCTCAGCAGTCGTCATACCTGTTGAATTTTCCATCATAGGTGGAGGTATATGCACGTAGATTCTGGAATAAAGAGGGTAACGTGGCCTCCTCTGAGCAAACTTGACTAAACATCGAAGTAGGTGAAGTGCATATTGGTATATATACATATAGCTCGCTCCTAACTTTGTATAGGTGCGATATCAGGACAACTGAACTTAAATTAATGATGATTTGGGATTCGATAAGCGGGAGATAACATTTTTCATTTTAATCGAACCAAAATTAACTATACTGATGCGATCGTGAACTACAACTTGAAGAAGCTGCGTGCAGCCATGTTACGGATATAGAGCGAAGGGAGAATATAGAGGAAAACGACCACACTAGCTGCACCACCGTTAATGCTGGATGGTGTAAATTTAGAAAAGGGGAGTCTCGCATGTTGCCGTTTATTCTTAAAGGTGAAAATAACGTGGTGCTAGAAAGCTGGGCAGTATTGAATGCTTCCAGACGAAATCCAGATTCAAAATCTGGACATAGACTAGTTCCATCAATTTTTTTTTCCCCCGAATGTTTTCAAAATTCAATTTAATAATTCAAAATCAAGTTTTCAGAGCGAGAATCTGATGCATGGGTGAAGTATTTCTTGTTTAACGGTTTATGCAGAGATATTATGGTGCAGATTCGCGATGAGATTAAAGTTATATGGGAAGGGATTGAGCCGATCGAAGCAACGGATTCTCGAGGCTGATTACTGTAATTATTATACTATAAACCCTTTGAGATATGTTTAGCTGCACAACGGAATGCTGAGATGTATAGTTAATCGGAAACCTGATACGTGGAGAAAAGAGAATTATTAGATGATTACAAGCCATATGCTTTTTTTTTATGAAATTCAGGGAGATTTTAAAAGCGTTTTGGATCAAGATTAATTTCTATGTGGGCAAAATGAAAAGGTAAAAATTTGTGTAGGTATGAGGAATGGAAAGTGATAAATGGTAACATGGAAAAATGGTAAGATGGTCAAAGTAAAATGAAAAAATGAACCGAATTGTGAGATAAAACGATCGTAGAACAGTAAAATATTGATTAGAAGATAGAAAGAGTCTAAAACGTGAATGTTAGTGGCGTGGAATGAAGTAAAATGGTAAAATGGCATAATGGTAAAAAGTTAGGATTGTAAAATGGTGATTTCGAAATGAAAAAAGGGTAAGTTAGCAATGCCTGGATGATGAAGAAAAAGCAAGTTGGTAAATGGTACAATGGTAGAATGGCAGAGCTGTAAAGTAGTGACGTGAAAACTAAAAATGGTCGAAATACGGATAATGAAATAGTAAAAAATGGTAAAATAGTAAATTGAGACATTGACTAAACGTGAGAGTTGTAAAGTAGAAGAAGAAGAAGCCAAATGGTAGAATGGCACGATGGTAAAATATCAGAACAGTAAAGTAGTGACTTGAAATTAGAGAAAATGGTAAAATGGCAAAACATAACAAGACGTTAGAATTTTTGAATAGTAACTTGAACATGGTAGAGGTGTGAAACAGCAATGCCTGGATGGTAAAAAGAAGCTAAATGGTAAAATGGCACAATGGTAAAACGGTAAAACGTCCGAAGTGTGAAGTAGTGATGTAAAAGATGAAAAGGGTGTTTAAGTACGAACAATAAAATATATAGTGAACCGGTAAAATGGTTCGATGGTAAAATGGCTCAATGGTAAAATGGCAAAATGGGAAAATGGCAAAAAATGGTGAAAATGTTAAATCGTCACGATTCGAGAACGGCAAGGTATAAAAATGTCAATATAAGCTATAGTTTCGCGTACAGGGGTAGGGGATTTTTTGCCGTGGAATGTCAAAATTTCAGCGGAAGACCGCATCTCAACCGCATCGTTTTGTTGCTTTGTACGAATACATGCATACATAGCATGTACATACATACATACTTACTTACATGATACATAAACAAATATTACATACACAATTTACATATCTACTCGAGAGATATCTATACATGTATATACGTATTTACGTATGTATCTATGTATGTATGTATGTAAAAATGAAAAGCAGGAGGAAGGGATCGAAAAGGGAATTGGAAGGGAATACAATATATATATATATATATATATATATATATATATATATATATATATACTAAAACCGCGAGGGCGTATATCCATGTATGTATGTATATGTAAGAGACGCGATGTAGGAATACCGGGCAAGCCAAAGAGAGAGGCGTGCTTCTGATCGGAAAGCCGATTGTATTCACGGGGAGTCTCTGACCTTTCTTCAAACAATACGTACTACGTATGTACCGACCCAATGCAATGCACATACATATACATAGATATACACACATACACATAGGCGTACAATCAGGTTCGATGCCACTTGTAGTATATATCAGAAGGGCGAAACGAAACGGAACAAAACAAAACAAAAGGAAGCAAAGAAAAAAAAAAAAAAGGAAAAGGACCATTTATGTATAAGGGCGCGGTTACGTCCAAGAAAATATCAGAATTTTTTTTCTTTTTTCTGTCAATTCTAGGCTTTTTCTTTTTATCCACACCGCTTGATGTTTCAGAAATCGTTAGGCAAATTTGAATTTAGAAATTTGGAAAAAATCGGTACAAAAATATAGTACGATTTATAAACCCGCTTGATACTACAATCTCGGAATCGGAAATACGCGAGTTTTTATTTTGAAAATGAGAAGGAATATCGCGATCGAATGTCGAATTTTGAAAGTCGATTTTTTCCTTCTCTCCGGTGGAAACGATCGTTCGAATTTTTCCTGCCGATTATTCGATGGTGAAATTCTGTGATTTTTAGATTTTTTATCTCACAGTTTGTGAGATGAATCATCAAGCTCATTAACGACGTGAAAACGGGGCGAGAATTAGAAATAAAAATAAATCGGGTAATTATTTAATCGATAATTTATATGGAAGGGTAAATTTTTGTCTCATAAAAATCAAAATTCCCACAATTCTTATCCGCACAAATCTGGTATATATAGAACGCTACGATAATCAAGCTTTACTTTTCTCCGGCGTTATATCAGAACCTAGAAGAATACGAGAGAAGAATAAAGAACAAGAATGAGATGCTCGTAATGAAATTAATTACAAGTAACGAGCCACTTCCTTCAGATACAGACTCCTCCATTGTCTGGTTTTTGTAGGTGGTATTTGATATCGATATAAATTTACTTATTGGAAAAACTTCAATAAGATGAGGAGATGCAGTGAAAAGAAAAAAAAAACCACACACACAAAAACAGTCCAAAGAAAATCGGAGAAGATCATCATCAATGAAATTATTGAAAACTAAAATTAAAAAAAAAAAAAAAAAAAAAAAAAGGAAAAAGAGAAAATTAAAATTGAAAAATCTGCATCAGGGTTTAGGTTGTAATAATCATCGTACATCCCCATCGTCCATTACTCTTCTGCCATTACCCAGCTACTATAATTAAAATTTAATACCCGCAGTTTGTTCGCGGTATTTAAATACTTTATAATAGGTTTATACTTTATGTCTATGTTACTATCGTTAGTATACATTCACTTGATGGCTGTAATCAAATGTAACATATAACCGGTGTTATTGAAATAGCTGAAACTAGCCGAGCCAGGGAATCACCCATTATCGTTATTACACCATATACACTAGACTGGTTCAAAAAAATCGACTGTACTGTTTCTTTCCAAAATCACGTGTCTCATAGGTGTAGGGAGAGGGGATAAGACGCCAGTCAAAATTTGAGCCCTTAGTATTGATATCTAGGGGTTCCTGAACGCTATTTTTCATTTTCCATTCGATTAACATGAGAATTTTTTTTTTTTTTTAATTATTCCGGAATTTTGTAGCTCAGTAACGAAGCAACGTACGTAAAAGTCCGATACATATTTTATAGGAAATTAATTTCTCTACAAAAAAGGTCTCCTGTAATTTTTCGATAACTCAACTTTTTGAAAAGTTATTCAAGGTTGAAATTCAACTTCAATCAACGTGGAATAACAAAAAGAAAAGGTAATAGGTGTAAGAATTTTATGAATGAAAAAAATTTTCAAATTTCACATTTTTGGTACATAATATTATTCGAGATTTTATTTACCATATACCAAGTCGTAACTGCAGTATGTAGGTATATATATATATATATGTATGCAATAACCCGTTGCAGCTTAAACCGCAGATTTGCATTCTATCTGCAGAATAAGGCGGTGTATACTCTAGCAGCCAATTTCAACGAGACAATATATTTGCATTTAGAATAGAATTTTCAATATTAATCTTCGTTCATACTTTTTCATAAATTACCCATACATACATTTAGTTATTTAACATTTACCCATATATATTCATAGTTTCAGAATCAAACGTTCTAAGATTTTTTCCGACGAAAATCGAGAACTTTTTCACGATTTTATAACAACGAACGAAAAAGAAAAAAACCGTATGAAAATACAAAAACTCATAAAAAATTTCAGATTGAATACAAAAAATCGTCGATGCATTAATTTTTTTTATTTTATTTCATTTTTTTTTCGATTACAATTCATAGTTGGATTGAGAGATAACAGTTGTTCGAATTCGATAGTTTCGTATACAAAGAGGCTTGAAATTTCTTCGAAACCTTATCCGAGGTACGATGTGTAATAATTAAAAAAAAAAAAAAAAACAAATAGAGATTGGGGAAAAAAAAAAATTCGAGCTGATTTATGTTCGTCTTATGAATGAGAGTGTTTAGAAAAAATTATACACGAGATATTTCTGGACGCCCTTTACACATCTGAGATAAAGTTGGGTTAATATACTGTATCTGTATTATTATTTATGTTAAGATGCTATCGGGTTTAGAACGTCGAAATCCATTAGTACCATCCGCCGCGACGCCAACGCATAACGTAAAGCTTGAAAAATTCATTTCCATAACGTACTGGGTTACATACATACATACATTCATTGATTCATTCATTCATTCATTCATTTATTCATTCCCTGGGTCTTACAGGACCCGGGTGGTTGGCGGGTATCCCCCAAATTTGTGAATCGATAGTCGTGATAGATTTATTATATTCGACGTCGAAACTCCGGAGGGAGCAGATTAAAGTCCAAAGAAATTTGTCGAATGGAAATTATGTGAAAGTTAAAATTACAAAAGGCTATAAAAAACTGATCGAGTTTTGCGGAGAGACAGAATTTTTTAAGAAGTAGCTCATTTTCAGATTTATTTCAGGCATTTAGTTATTCAACCGCGAAAGAGATATAAAAAACTAAAAAATTGTTCACATTTTGTCGGAAAATTATCGATTAATCGAAATTTTGTCTCAATAATGTTCATCTTTTTTTTCTCTCCGCTGAAAGTGTTCAGAAAAATTTTTGAAGAGGGAAAATTTTGTCGGAAAACTCTGAAAGTTTGTTGGAAATTTTTTTTTTTCGAAAAGACGAAATTTCGGCGGAAAATTTTTGAAGAGATGGAAATTTTGCTGGAAAATTGTTGAAATGCTCATTTTCTGTCCCAAATTTCTTGAACATTAAAATTTTGTATAACAATTGTTGAGAAACTTTGAAATTTCGTCGGGAAATTGTTGAGAAACTGAAAGCTTGTGTGAAAATTGTTGAAAAACTGAAATTTTTTCCGAAAATTTTGTTCGGAAACTCAATTTATGTTTCAAAGTAGTTGAAAAGCTTCAAAATTTTGTGTGAAAATTTGCGGGAAAATTGTTGGAATACTCAAATTCTGTCCCAAATTTCTTGAACAATAAAATTTTGTATAACAATTGTTGAGAAACTTTAAAATTCCGTCGGGAAATTGTTAAGAAACTGGAAGCTTGTATGAAAATTGTTGAAAAATTGAAATTTTTTCCGAAAATTTTGTTCGGAAACTCAATTTATGTTTCAAAGTAGTTGAAAAGCTTTAAAATTTTGTGTAAAAATTTGCGGGAAAATTGTTGAAATACTCAAATTCTGTCCCAAATTTCTTGAACATTAAAATTTTGTATAACAATTGTTGAGAAACTTTGAAATTCCGTCGGGAAATTGTTGAGAAACTGAAAGCTTGTGTGAAAATTGTTAAAAAACTGAAATTTTTTTTGGAAATTGTTCAGAAACTCAATTTCTGTTTCAAAGTAGTTGAAAGGCTTCCAAAATTTTGTTTGAAAATTTACCGGAAAATTGTTCAAATACTCAAATTCTGTTCCAAATTTGTGGAACATTAAAATTTTGTATAACAATTGTTGAAAAACTTTGAAATTCCGTCGGGAAATTGTTGAGAAACTGAAAGTTTGTATGAAAATTATTGAAAAATTGAAATTTTTTATGAAAATTTTTGAGAAATTTTGAACATCCGACAGAAAATTGATGAAAAATTGAAACTTTGTATAAATATTGTTGAAAAATTGTGTTGAAGAGGTAAACATTTTTTCAAAGATTGTTAAAAAATGTGACAAATTTTGTTTTGAAAATCGTAGAAAAACCTAAGACGTTTATTTTGGAATTCTGTACAAAATCATATGAATATTTCTCGGGAAGTTGAATAACGTTGAAATTAATTTTCTGTTAATTTTTTCATAAATAAATTCGAAATGATGTAAATCGTTGAAAGCCAGTCCGGAAGAAGGAGTACTTGTGATAGATAGTAAATCGTAATTAGGAATCGGTTTGTAGTTAGTTACAGTTTCTCGGCTGCGAATGGGTAACGAAGAAATGTTAAGCTTCAAGAAAGCTCATTTAGAATCTAATTTACGAGGTTCTCGTACTACAGCCTTTGGATAAAAACTCATATACGTCGGAGTAATAGATAAGATAGTATATTAAGACTACTAACTCCAGACGCTGCGCGAGCTTCCTGCTCTATATAAACGACAGAACCAAACGCGCATGTATCCCGATCAAATTTCGTGGTATCATAGAATCGATGATAAAATAGATCAACGATATGATAAGAAAAAGAATTCATCTCCTCAATAATGTTCACATTTTTGTTTCACAAACTGAAAATAAAATTTAATAAAAAAAAGAAAAAAATTTTGAAAAAATTTCATCTACTACGAACCTTTTTTGATTCTTGAAAACGCCGATTCTCTTCTCTGGAGGAGAGATCCTTTTCCTTTTCCTTTTCCTTTTCTGCTTTACCACGATATAATTAGGATCAGAAAATTTTTAATCACTATATAGATCAATCAAGTCACATGTATAGTATATATCAATGTAGGTATACATCGACTGTCGGTAAAACAGTAAATTGATTATTCATCGAATATTCACTGTGCTTGATGTGATATTTAACGTTGAAATTCTTATTAATTATTAATTAACCGTTATCTGTTAATATTTATTTATTTAATTATTTACTAAACAACACTCAGGCGATATTATATTCATTTTATTAAGTACATATATAGACACGTAGCACGTATTTAAATTGACAATTACATACATCAAATAATATTAATTGTTTTTTTTTATTTATTTTTATTTATTTTTTATTGATACATACAGACGATTTAAAAATCGTATTAATCAATAAATTATTTAATAAATTGATTATTGATATTATTATTATTATTATTATTAGTGATAACTGTCTACACTCAGAAATTGAAACACGAAAGAAAAAAAAAAAAAAAAAATCAAAATAAAAGACAGTAGAGAAGAACACCGTTTGTCAAAATATAAATATTTTCGAAATTCTCTATGTATTCGTTAAGTTCGATGATTATGAATACTTGGGGCTTGATGTTTATGGCCCGACGAGGTCGTGAGATCGAAAAGTTGATGAGAAACTGTATATAAAAGGCCGTAAGCACGGATTAAAACAGAAATTGAAAAACTGCGATAATAACGAAGATTCTTTGCTTTATTTCTTTATATTATACTATATTATATTATATTATATTATATTATATTATATTATATTGTATTGTATTGTATTGTATTATCCACCCCCACCTAGTCATTATACGTGTAATTATCTAATGATATTATTTATCGATTATTGATTAAATTCTGAACACTAATAATTCTTCTTTAATATTATTATTATTATATATAATAATAATAATAATAATAATTGTTATTATCTTTACAGCGATTGTTATACCCTGTGTCTTTAACTTCTCCGTATTATTATATGATTATTGAAATTATTATTATTCCTTGTAATATGTTATACAAATGATAAATTGAAGAGAAAAAAGACAAAAAAAATAAAAACAAAAACAAAAATTCGTTTATAAAGATATTTGATCAATGAAATAAATTTTGAAAAAAAACAAAAAAAAAAAAAAAAAAAAAAAGAAGAAACCAAAGATATACAACAATTAATTAAACTAATATTCACGATTATAAGATAATCTTCACATTCCTTATCATATTCTATTATTTTTTTGGATTTTTTTTTTCTATCTTTATCAATTCATAATTTTTTTTTATTTATCCTAATCTTCTTTCATCAATTTTGTTGAAGAAAAAAAAAAAATTTGTTATATTTTTATTTTTACCTTTTTTTTTTTTTTTTATCAATTAAACACTCATATACGTATACATATATGAGTATAGGCGATCGTCTTATCACACTGCACTAATTACTACAACACATCGATGTATTTATTTTATTATTTTATTTTATTTCGCAATTTTTGTTTTATTTCTATTTTTTCTTCTAACTTTTTTTTTTTTCTATTTTTTTTTTTTTTTTTTTTTCAGATCATTTTATATCATTTATAAAATTGATGATACGACTTTTATTTTCCTTTTGTTTTTAATTATTTATTTACTATACGTATATATACTTATACGCATCGTACGCGTATAATATTATAGGCATGCATATAAAGCGTCGTATAACATTGCCTGCGAGAAATGACACCGTGATGTTCTCCGTGCGGCGTCCACGCTCGCTGTGGGGCTGGCGAACGAGAATAATCGAGCATAGGCGCGCAGTCGCCGAACGACTTAAAACTCTCTCTCTCACAGTCAAAATCACACGGACACACAGATGTATACACACCTAATACACCATCGGAGAATATCTTCCGGATGTTACGCGCACTGCGCACTCCTACTACCCCAGTGGTTCTCTTTTAAATTTCTACCCAACTACTACCCTATTCTTTATTCTTATCGCCCACGTTTCTTGAAATTAGACATAGGATAGGGGTCGAAATTCATTCAACCCCTTCCCATTTATTATGTGTCTCGAATACATTAATTAGGCTACATTCCTTACACAGGAGATAAGCCGAAGGTTTGAAAAAAAAAAAAAAAAACATACATTAATTGATTATCATTATACCTGCAGATTAAATTAAGATTATTAGAAATATTCCACAAATAAGAAAAAAAAAATAATAATAATAATACTACACGTTGATTAATATAATCTTGAATATCACGGTGTTTAATTTATTTACAGATATATAGGGAAAATGAGTGATTCCAATTATCGAGAAACGATTATGGGTATTATTATCATTTTATTACATGATCAAATTTTTCGAATTTCAGTTTAAAAATTAGTTTTGTTTCTTCTCTCTCTATTTTTTTGTTTTTTTTTTTCTTTTGTTTTTGTCATAAAATTTCTAACTTTTTGGAAGAAAAAATGGAAAATTTAAAATGAAAAAATGTTAAAAAAAAAAAAAAAAAACGAAAATATAATTTATTGTAATCCTTGACGATGTATCGGCCGGGCAGGACACTTTCGAGGATACCATGCACTATGCGCATATTATATAGTCCTCGAATAAAATAAACATCTGCAAAGTTAACGTAAGGCAAGCCACAGCATCCACCAGCAGTGTGAGCGTTGAGTAGGTACCTACCTATATACCATCCGAAGCGATTCGTTGACAGATCGAAATACCGGTTCGAGGTGGTCCATGACTGTATATAACGTATGTTTTTCACGGCGAGACGATTTTTCTGTTTTTACTTTGTTTTTTTCTTTTTTTTTTCTTTTTTTTTCTTACATACGCATAGTACATACATATATATGTTTTTCCTTTTTTCGTCTTTTCTTTCTTTTCAGTTCTTCTTTCTTCGAAATGCGAACTAGTTTTTGTTTATAGGTATATTTTCATATATACTATGACATATATACTGCACACATATAGTATATATGTATTTACATAGATTCATATGTGCACGCGGTTTGTTTACGCTTTAAAATCGTTGGTCCAACTTTTTTAATCTCACCAGACGGGTACTGCATGTAGTATATACATACAAGCTATATACATACAGATATGTATAGGTATATATATATGTATATCGCATTGCTGTTGTAGCAGCAGTTGCAGTTCAAGTTGCAAGAAAGAGTAAACTGAGCTGTAAATCTCTATATACATGTATATGTGTATGGGGCATTTCTCGTCACTTCAGCCAATGAACAAGAGAAGAAAAAAAAAAAAAAGAAACCACCTTTGGAATACGTATATGAAAAATGTTCATTTTTCTTTTTTTTTTTTTCATTTTTGGTGTTCATCCATTCTCTCTCACTCTTTTTTTTCTTTTTTCTTTTTCTGCGTTAATCGTCTAATAAAAGGTACCCTCTATCACATAACGGGTTGACTAGAATGAATTTTTCTTTCTCCACGCCCTTCACGCAGTGTAAAAAAAATACTATGGGACTTGCAGAACTGCCCGGATGAATGATGGCAGGCTTTATACGATCCCCATGAAAAAGAAACAAGACCAAAAAAAAAATCCAAAAACAAAAAAGGAGATAAGAAAAAGAGAGAAAAAAAAAACCGTAAAAGGACTTATCACCCGTCACGTTACTGTCCCACCTGATATCTCTCCTTACGTTTTCTATACCACAGGTTTTCGCTCGCTAAGTATAAAGAACAATTATTCTAAGTGTATGGTTTTTTCTTCTGTGTGAACAAAAAAATGAAAATACGTATAATAAATGAAATTTTTAGGTTTTATGGCTGTTTCTATATGGCCGTAAGGACGAGGACCTCGAACGAAGTGTTTTTTCGATAGCTATTCAACACGACTGGTTTCATCTTACCAGAGTTGTTAAAATATGGATTGTGTTGGTACTACAGATATACGAAAGCAAAAACTTGAAGCAATAAATCATGTGGGATACGACGAACCGCGAACCCGAAATTCCCGATTTTTATGATTATTTTTTTTAACTGCGGTAGGTAAGCCTTTGCACTGATATACATTACGCAGTAACACTCACAGGCTTGAAATTTCTCCATTTCTTGGTGCAGATTTTTGTAAGAAAGAAAAAAAAAAGAAAAAAATTGAATTGAAAAAGTCCGAAAACGGAGGAATGAAATTCAAAAATATCCCTTCTGAGGTAATTATAACAATTTCTAACGATTTGAGTAACACGTACCACAGTACAGTTTATGGTATCTACTTACTCCTCGAGTCTATTGAAGGAACACATTGCAGTATAAATCCTTGGCGAAGTTTCTCTCTCTTCTATATCTGTACCTACATCTTCCATATATCTATACTTGTATATATATATACCTAGTTGCCAGGTTTGCTGGCTTAAATTGCAAACAGTTCGTCCCTATCTACTTACTTTGGCAGTAAACCATCTGCAGGTAGCAGTAATATATATGTACCGGGTTTGGCAGGACTATGGCCGTAGCTGAACGCCCACACCAGACAACTCTATGTACATAAGCCATATGGGCATGTATATAGGTACGAATATATATATGGGGTATTCTCGCTTATCCGTAGGACACTTTTCTGCCCATGGGTTCCCGATTTCGGTACCAGGAGAGATTTCAGTTCTTGGCGCACCCCCAACAACGAAAAAATCCAGAGTCATACACCCTGATGTGATGTCAAATGGTTCAGAAGTTATTTGATTTGAAAAAACTGAAAAAAAGATGAGTGAGTAATTTTTTAGAAGTTTTGAAATCAGAAAGATCTTTTTTTGAATAAAAATCGGTAAGCAAAACCCCAGCTTCCGGTCGTGGTGTACAATATAGTCTTGCAATTAGCAATCGAAGACATGAAACCACGAGATAGTATGCACTATTAATTGGCGTGGAATTTTAATGATGATAATTGTGGACACATATACCGTGAGGTTTAGTTTTCGATTAAGAGAAAAAGGTTCGAACGAAATCGACAAAATTTACTTTTTATCAAAGGAATTGATTAATCAATCTAATTAATTAACACCAGAAATGAAATTTTCTACGAAATTTAACACATTCTCAATTATTTTTCGTCATTCTTGAAATCATGCTTCTGATTCTCCATCTAGCTTCCTGAATCTTAAATACTTCCTCAAATCTTAAAGACCGAAAATGAAAGCGTGTGAACATTTGACGATCGTCACAAATTAAAATTTCCAAAAATCTATAGATCCAAATCAGTCGAGATAAAAATTCGAAAAAAACACAAACACCAGCACTTATTTCAGTCTGCCGAATATCAGGAAAAAATATGAAAGAAATCGAGGGGGGTCAGGGTCAGAGACTGTCCAGGTTGGTGTGAAACTCCCCATTATACTATACCGTGAGATTTTGTGGAAAGAGCTGGTTCCAAACGCGCAGGCGCTGATTTATTCGAACATCGTCGACCGGCAGAATCGAACTAGCAGCTCCACCAACTTTTCAGTAATATCCCTAGTTCTGTCGTCTGCTAGATTCGCAAGAAACATAACCTATGCCTGCCGCGGTCTGCCGCCATTTGTATTTGACAACAATCGGTAACAAACAGCAGACGGACTCTAGGGATATTCGTGGCAAGTCTGAAATTGGCGGCCCTTCTAATATTCGAATAAATCAGCGCCTGCGCGCTTGGAACCAGATTTTTCCACGTAACCTCACGGTATATGAATTGTAATGTAACACAGATATACACCATATATAGTGTCGTGTAGATAATGTAAACGACTCTGATTCATTTCATACGTGTGATATAGTATAGTGATGATATCAATTAGCCGAAGACTACAGTACGTGACGATTAGTGTCTTCGCACACAGACGAATCAGTGACGAATGGTTTTTTTGCAGATTATATGTGTATATACTATATATAGTATATTATATACACCAGGAAACCGCGAGAAATGAAAGTGACAGGAAATTTATGCGTTCAATATTACTTTAAAACCGCAAATTTACGTAGTATATAGGTATATAGCTGTAAATTATATATCATTAACTAAGCAATCGATTTCACATTTTCCTCCTTTCTCGATATTTGAATAACCAAAAATTTTCCCACTATTAATCCCTGGTTGAAATTCCCACTCCTAAGAAATTTCTGCGAATTTTCATTGAAGTTAGAACAATTCATTGTTTTTTATGAAAATTTTTACATTTTCATATAGTTTTCCAAAAAAAAAAATGTTGATTTTCGTAGTTTTTCCATACGAAATTGTAGATTCTCGTAGTTCTTTCATGGGAAATTTCAAATCCTCGTAGTCTGTCATAGAAAGTTGTGAATTTTCTTAGCACAATGATAAAGAATTGTAGATATTTGAACTTTTTGATGATAAAAAATTTTTATAACTTCCTAGATTTTTCAGAAAAAATTTGTGGACTTTTGTATTTTTTTTTGTATTTTTCGATAGAAAATTGTAGTTTTTTTGTAGTTCCTATTGAAAATTTGTAGATAAAAAATGTTGATATTTGACACAGAATTTTTCCGAATTTTTCCAGATTTTAAAATAATGGCTGCAACGATGTGTTCATTTTAAAAAATCATAAGATAAATCAGACAATTTTTGAAAAATCTGAAATCAAAATCTGAGTCATTTTCAGAGTTGGGACAACGATATAAAAATCGTAAACCGAAACCGAAGGGTCGAGGGTCAGATCCAGGTCGATTCGGTATGGAGTGCCCCATATATAATATAGTGAACCTAAGAAGGGCCAGAAAAAATGTATAGATATACCACAACCTACTGAGTCAAAGGTCAGCCCCTGAGGCTAGAGCGAATGACGAGTAAGAGGCTATGCCAGAACTCCGAAGACTGAGACTTAAGAAAAGGAAAAAAGAGGAAAATGAAGAAGATCAGAGTTCGTAGCCTGAAACAAGCTCGTAAAAATTCTTTAAAAAGAAGAAAAAAATGAGGCAGCTTTAAAAATCGAAGGGATGAAATTTCGCCTCAAGTTGCAATACGGTGCATTTATACAATATTAAAAAAAAAAAAAAAAAAAACGACATCGATATCGATACCCGATTAACAATTTCATCAGTTATTCCCTTTTCCCATTCTTCCATATTACTATTTTTTTTTTCTTACAAAATTTTCAAAATTGAGAAATAATTTAGAATCGGTAATGTGGATACAGATTTTGGATCATAGGATCGAAGGATTTTGTCAAATTCGAGTTCGCATCAATTACTAAAATATTTAATGAGAATCTGGACCAAATTATACAGTGGATCAAATCGCGGTCGTTTTTTTGACGAAAAGATTCTTTTTTTTTTTTTTTTCTTTTTCCTTTTTGTCTAGTCGCTTCTTGCAGCCGGCTTGACAGAAGATGGAATCGAATCGACTGCAGCTAGGGAAAAGAACAACGGCAGCTGCCGGATCGCATCCTTCCCAATAATAAACGACGTGACGCAAATTGGCTAGAAGTTGCTGTATCTCGCTCGCCGGATTATTAATCACTTCGATACACCCGAAACGCTTTCCAAAAAAAAAAAAAAAACAAAGAAAAAAAAAGGAAATGGAAAAGAGAAAACTAAAAGAAAAAAAAAAAGGAGAGGAGTATATGGAGAAAGTTTATTACATATTTTTCATTTTATTTGGGTATACATATAAGATGTTAGTATAAAAAAAATTTTATCTGAATACTTGATATTTCAATTTGGTCAAAAAATTTTTTTTTTTCTGTTTTTCGTTTTTTTGTTTCCTTTTTTCGCAGAAATTAGAAAAAATAGATTCATTCGACTTGAGCCTGGCACTTTCTATGGAAAACCATTGTTCTTGTGTTTGACGATATTGTCAGAGTATTGAAAATGTAAAAAAATAAACTGAATTTGAAAAAAAAAAAAAAAATTACGCATTGAAATAATTTGCCCTTTCTATGAAAATTTGGTTAATATTCGAAAATTCATAACTCGAGATCGACGAGGCATAAAAATTTGAAAAAAGAAAATCAATATTCATTCAGATTTAATGAATATGAAAGAAAAAAAAAATTAAAAAAATTTCTGCTAAAAAATTTTCCTTAATTTTTATTCCAAATGGTGCCGGTAAGCTCATTCTTTTTCCGATTTTGATAAAGTGGGGCTTTATAGTGCAAGTTTAGTTATTATTTTTTTCTGAGCCTGCTGAGTGTTTGAAAAATCTGATGAGCACGATAAGAATGCTTTTGGGATCGCTGAATCCGAATTTGATAACAGAATTTCAAAATTCCGAATGGCTTATCCAATATGGCGGCTAAAACCTTGAAAATCAGTATCCTTGGGTCTTGGGGGTCTCTGAATCCAAATTCAAAAACGGAATTTGAATGATAATAACTATGATAACTGTTGCAGAAAAGAAAAAAAAATTTCTTTCCCAATTTTTTTTGTATGGCGTTGTTTTTTTTTTCTTGTTTTTTTTTACAATTTATGAATTAGATCCCATAGAGAAATACTCTCGCACGTAGTTCTTACGGTTAAATTAAAAGATATTGGCTCCCGGCGATGGGTCACGGGTGTTTTCTTACAAAAATTGAAATGGTCGAGGTCTCTGCGTGTCCGTGGCAAAACGAGATAGTAATAAAGCTATCGTATTTCCCAATGGCTTGCAGCGGACCAGGCCGTTCCCATTATTCTTCTTCGTGATTACGTTTTTACCACACAAAGAATAAAGGAAGAAAGAAAAAAAAGAGGGAGAGAAAAAAAAGGATCAGGAAGGAAAGAAAGAAAAAAATAGAGAAAGAAAAAAGAAACTGAGAAGCCCGCAAGCAAGGAACGGATTAAAAAAAAAAAAAAAAAAAAAGGAAAATAGAAGAGGAAAAAAATTAAATAATCTAGTAAATAAACTTTTACGAAAAATACTATACTTTGATATAAGGGGTGGAAAATCTAGAAAATTTTTAAGTTTTTAAAAGTTTTTACTGTCGAAAAAAATTTAATTGGGAGTAAAAAGAATGATTTTCTTTTTCTGTATTGAATTTTCGAATTTTTGAAGGAGTGGAGATTAAAAAGACTTCTTCGTATCCCAAAATCAGAAGATTATACCCACGTGCAAATGAATAAAAAAAAAAAAAAAATACGCGCCAAAGAACTCCCAATTTCTCCACCGCCGTAGGCAGTTGCGATACTAATTATCAAAATGCGTTCGGAACACGATTCCTCATTCCTTTTTTTATTTTCAATATTTTTTTAACCGTATTCTGATCCTCCGCAACCATCTGATGACGATGATTGTCATTTTTTTCTTGTCTTGTTTTTTACTCATTCCAAAACCAGCTTCGGGTCGCGTCTGGGCCTGCTGCAACCTCCTGCACAATGACCGAGCGAAATGGAATCTGAAGGACTTCTTCGCCGCCAGGTGCATCTCGGGTACACAGAAGATTTCAATAATATATATGTATGGGGTTTTTCGCCCCACATTTGGAACCCCGTTGCCCTCACCCCCTTCGATTTTGATCATTTTTTGAGCACGATGTTGTTACTGACCGGAAAGGGTCCCGAAATTTTTTTGGGGAAAAGTGCAAGTCCGTCGATATTTGAAATGGCAATTTTTAAACTTTTTCTTTTCTCTTTTTTCTTTTTTTTTTCTGTTTTATACGAAATTTAGGAGTCGTTATTTCGCTCATGGCAAGAGCTGCCACGGATCCTGAAGGATATACGAATTTGGTCGATGCCGAACAGCAGCAGGAGAGAGAAATCTGATTACCGACTGAGTTTAATGGTCCTCGAGATTACGCGGGGCGATACCACTTTGGGCAGAATGCGAGAAATGAATTACACCCCAACGGGGAATCCAGAAATAAATATATAGGTATATATTCACCCTTGTATGTAAAGGTATAAACCGCGAGGGATAAACTCTCCGTAAACACTTTGAATTCAATCCATGCTCTCTCTCTCTCTCTCTATGAATAAAAATGGACACGGAAAAAAAGAAAAGGAAATAGATTGACGCGATACTTGGTAAGGACGAGGAACGGTGCAGTGATCGCCTTTCATCTCCTAATTTATTTCCCATTTCTTTTTTTTTTTCTTCGTCATTTTCATTTTCGATCCTTATCCTCTCCTCTTCGAGCGACTCGCCCGCGTCTCCTAAACCCCTGTGAAGTAAAAAGCGGCAGTAAACTTGCCGAGAAAAGGCAGAGAGGCTGCGGGCAGCTGGCTCATCCACAGATTGCCGAAAGAGACCCGAACCGTCCGCGTCGCGTCATGCGGTCATTTCTTGCCTTTGGCCGAAGTGAACGGACCCAAGGAAGAAACTGGTTAGCAGATGGCACGCGCGCTGGACCAAACCGGAGGAAACGAAGAGCCCAATTCCTCGGGGGGGTCCATGCCGCATACCTCATTCATTATATGCGATACACGGATATTTTATACGCGTGTAAATCCTGCCAGAATATAATAATGATTAAAATCACACATTTTTTTTACTTCATCGTTTAAATTCAAGCATACAGAGCTACGTGATTAGTTTTCATCGAAACATTCAAAAAAAAAAAAAAAAGATTAGGCGAATGCTAGCCCGCTTTGGGTCTGGGGTAAAAAATTTTGACATTTGGCACAGAATTTTTCCGAATTTTTTTCAGATTTTAAAAACTATGGACAATCTTTGAAATATTTGGAAATAAATTTTAGTCATTTTTATAGTTGGGATAACGACGTGAAAAATCGTGAAACGAGTCCGATAGGTCGAGGGTCAGATCCACGGCGATTCGGCATGAAATGCTCCATATATACTTGCGACGATGACCGACGGTGTAAATCGATTAATCATTAATTAAACTCCGACTTTATTGTCAGTCCGCATTAAATATATAATCAGAATCGAAACGGGGCTGGAAAGGGGTATTCAACCCTTAAGCTCGAGACTTCGTCTCCTTACAGAACGGTATACCTACCTACCTTATACTTTTATGTACGCAATCTATAATACCCGTAATAACGTATTCAGGTAAAGTATACGACGGGTTGGGGCTGGGGGTCTTCAGGGTTGGAGTCTGTAGCGGGGGTAAGTTCCTCATAAATCAAAGGCTCGAGCGGGCAGTCAACCGGCGGCACGCCTCGGCCACCAGGTATCTATATACATACAAATCCACATGTATGTATAGATACCCATATACCTAAAAAGACGGACCTTTCCTCCCTGCAGAGTCTTTTTCCTGCCCGGCTACATCCTGCCATTCGCTTTGGTCCGACGACAGCTGCGCACCCCACGCAGACTAGGCCCCAACCCCAAACCCCCATAAAATCGAGTCGATTTCCAGACGCTCGATGGGGCAATTTTTAATTTATAATTTTTTTCTTTCACACAATAAAATGAAATAACACCGAAGTACAAAGACCGCGTGTAAAAATATTGAAATAATTTTTAATCATGTCGCAAAGCGGGAGCAATAATCTCTGAAAAATTTAGCCAATAAAAAAAACTTCTTGTTATCTCAAAATTTGAATATTTCAACCACGGAGCTTTGCGTAAGACGTTTTCGAATTGAGTATCTGCGAGGGAAGAAGGCTTTTGTTAAATTTTTAATATTTTCTCAGGGGTTGGGGTGTATGCACTGTGGTACGGTCTCAACTAAATCCCCAAAAAGATTTTCCTAACCCGAAGATATAAGAGGGCGAATGAATACTCCACGACTTTTGAATTATTTATTTTATTACGAATTATTAAATAAACCGAAAAGAGCAAAATAAGAATTTTCGAAATTTCACGGAGATCCGTTTTCGAATTGATATCTGTAACCGAGAACGAAGAGAGAGGTTCGAAGGATCTAAAAACGATGTCGAAGTTTGAGAAATAGATAAAGAGGCGAATTGGGGCCCTAGAAATTTTGAATAAATTTTTAAAACTGTTTCCATAAAGGCGAGAGGCAGTTTAGCCCGTTTTAGTATAGCATCGCGTGTGTAAGATTGCGCCCCTTTTCCTTTGTTATTCAAATTCTGAACGGTTAAGTCTATACATTAACCTTTTGTACGTTAAGATCGCGATTCAACTCAGCTCGACTTGGTATAGCGTCGAGCATTACGTCCTGCTAAATTGGAAGGCCGACGGCGATGCCCGTCCCGAGTCTCAGCCTCGACTCCGTCATGTCGCTTCAGAATGACGAGGGTAGACAGGAATCCCACACGGAACTGCCTTCTAGCCTCCAGGAACAGCCTGCGACAGGATTTCCAACTCGAAAGTGCCACGCCGGTGGAAAACGGCGTGTGGGAATAAACAGAGCCTGCGATCCAGGAAACGGAAGGTGTTATTACCGATTAACGTGTCATAAAGAACTTCCGATCGTTTTAAACCCTCGAATTATTTTCCCGAGGATCTGAGGTCCACTTTTCTTCCGCTAAAGGAGTCTAGGATCGATTCAGCCTTCGGCAATTCAAGCGGTGGCTAATACCAGCCGCCGACTTACTCCTACTGCGAGAGAGCTTCCAGACGCGCAACCATCTGCCGGCGAACGCCGAAACTGTGCCGCTCCTTTGATTCTTGCGCTCCTTTTTACGAACTGGCTATCATTTTCGGAACTATTCGATAGATTATTATGAAATTTGGTTTCCGAGAACTCCTGGTAATGATCTTTCCGAATCTGAGGTTGAAATAGTAAAATTCAAAATGGCGGATCCATTATGGGGTTGAAAAGATCGAACGTAGATTGAAAAGTCACTCGATTTTTGTAAAAATTCGTTGCTAGAAAGTTTTTGGGTCGCTGATCACGAATTCGAGATCCAAATCGTTGAATTCGTACAAAACCGAGGTCGAAGATGCAATAAGGTTTGCGATTTCTTTTCAAAATAGTTTCGTGTGGATTTGGGATTGCTGATTACGAATTCGAGATGAAAATCGTGTTTCATTTAAAAATATCTGCCAATGAAATTTGGGTTGTAAATTTGACAGACAAACGATTATAATTCGTTACACAAATCAATTAGCTTCGGGTTTGTTCCTGACCATAAGCTGTCTAAAGGGGTTTACGGCTTTCTGAGATTACGAGTTTCGACATAGCGCAGCGCTTGTTTAATACCAAAATTCAATTTGTAAACGTGTAGTGAGGGTGCTATATTAACCGATAACTGGAGGGACAGGAAAGGATCACGTCCTCTGGTAGGTTCTCTAGCCTGTTCTAACAGCTTCTAATATTATTTTCATATAGCTTGATGGATCGTCTAAATAAATAAATGAATTAATGAATGAACGTCAAAGGAAAGAATACAATTTTATTCATTACTAGGGTGGTCCTTATTTCGAGCTGGGAGGAATTTCTTAGCAGACGCCCCCCAGAGCACGCGTATTTTAAATGGGGAAGTTCACCCTTTTTGCGGGAGGGGTTGGGGCTGAGATAAAAATCCGAAAAAATTAGGGAATTGTTTTTGAACTATTTGAAACCAATTTGGGGGGTTGCGTGTTGAAAAATTCGTTCGACCCCTAGATAAGCATAACTCTTATGAATATATATTCGTGATCCGATGCCAGAACTGGTGGGATAAGTGGGAATTATAATACCTCATATCTCTCTCTCGTCCCAGGGTGTTAATTGCAAACACCTGGCTTAGTTTATACAGAGCGGCTCGCCCTGGCTAACATATTTCATCCCCTTCTTCATCCCCGTCTCTTTGGTGCAGAAGCGCGAAGCAAACCATCAACAACGATCATCGTGGGAGTACAACAGCCAGGCTGTTAGTCGTTTCCTTAAAATCGCACCCTAGGGGATGGTAGATGATGCTCTACTACCAGTACCTCACTTGTTTACACTCTCGCACGTTATCTCCAGACAAAGAAGGCAAGGCTTGAGGGTAGGTATACTTTTAAACAAAATAAAAATGGAAAATTTAGGGGTGCTCTACCAGAACACTGGCTGAGTGACAAAAATGAACATTTTCAGAAGCGCGAAAAGAAAAAAAGAAAGAAACAGAAAAAAAAAAAATGAATGCTTCGGCCATTTCTACCCTTAACGAAATTTACACTTGCTATTGGGTGGTGTTTTCCTCATGCCAATATCATATTTGGTTAAGCTTTGAATTTTTAACGAATTATGTTGCATGAATTCATGAGTGTATACTATATATATATATTTTTTTTTTTTGAGACTCTAATTACAAAAACAGTGATGAGACATTGAGATCGTATATGGTACATGCCTCGATGTAATCAAATTTCAATACATGTTGTCGAACCTGATAGGAGCGCGGATCCCTCGGTAGGGTCAGATCTAATTTGGGGTTGACTACAGAGAGAGGGAATAAGGGTGGTTTAAGCATGCCGTGTAGTATCGATATCCTAAATAATTGATGATCGGTTGATTGCCAAAACGTGCGTATATCTATAAGTGTAATGGAACCTTTAAAATAAATGTACAAAAAACAGAAAATTATTATTTAGGGGATGGTGTTTATCCGTATTCAATATTTTGCCAATTTTCCTGTTTCCTCCTTCTCTCTCTCTCAGCTTCTTCCGCTGTTTCATCTGCAGAAAACACGAAAATAAAAGACTGGCTATTATGAACGTCTCGAACTGTGCACGCGGTTGTTGATTAAAAAGTATCGAGGGTGAAGAAAAAAAAAAAAAGAAAACAGAAAAATATTCGATAACGTAAAATACAGAAAAAAAAACAATAATAAAAAATTGTCCATTTCGCTCGAGATATACACTGATTATTTCTTTCTCGCAGCTGTATTTGAGCGGTTTATGAAGAGAAGAAAAAAAAAATCTCAGAATGGTTCGATAATGATTGCTCTGCAAGTGAGAAAAAAAAAAAGAAGATACAAAATTGGAACGAGAAAAGTGCTTTTTTCGAGGCATATTAAAGCTTTTGTTCAAATTCTCTGTTATAGTATTTATTCAAAAAAAAAGTCTTTAATCAGTGTCGAATTTTTTTCAAAAGAAACAAAAAAAAAAATTTGGAAATATCATTCGTTGATTTAAGGGATAAAAAATGACCACGTTTAATTATTTCTCGTATGATAAACTGCCCCAGCTTTCTAAAAGCTCTAGATTCACGTTTGTGTGTTCATTAATATAGGGTTGGTATATAATCGTGATTTTCTGTGGGGAAAATGACTATTTCTGAGAGCGATAGAGCAGCAGGGTAAAGGGGCGAAGTCGTCTATTCTAGTGAATCTAGCCAAAGCGAGTGGGTACATCGTCCGCTAATTAGGGTTGAACCATTAAGCTTTCAGAGCTGCTTAAGTAGGTACACAGTAGTCAGGGTATCCATAGTATGTACATATATACCGTGAGGTTACGTGGAAAGAGCTGGTTCCAAGCGCGCAGCCGCTGATTTATTAGAATATTAGAAGGGCCGCCAATTTCAGACTTTCCACGAATATCCCTAGAGTCCGTCTGCTGTTTGTTACCGATTGTTGTCAAATACAAATGGCGGCAGACCGCGGCAGGCATAGGTTATGTTTTTTGTGAATCTAGCAGACGACAGAACTAGGGATATTACTGAAAAGTTGGTGGAGCTGCTAGCGCGATTCTGCCGGCCAACGATATTCGAATGAATCAGCACCTGCGCGTTTGGAACCCGCTCTTCCCACGAAACCTCACGGTATAGTATAATGGGGAGTTTTACGCCAACCTGGACAGTCTCTGACCCTGACTCCCCTCGATTTCTTTCATATTTCTTCCTGATATCCGGCAGACTGAAATAAGTGCTGGGGTTTTTTTTTTTTTCGAATTTCTATCTCGACTGATTTTGATCCACAGATTTTTGGAAATTTTGAATTTTTGACGATCGTCAAATGTTGACACGCTTTCAATTTCGGTTTTTAAGATTTAAGGAAGTATTTAAGATTTAGGAAACTACTAAAAAAAAAATAGATGGAGAATCAGAAGCATGGTTTTGAGAATGACGAAAAATAATTGAGAATGTGTTAAATTTCGTAGAGAATTCCGTCCTGGTGTTAGTTAATTAGATTTCTTTAATCAGCAGTAGATTTTGTCGATTTCGTTTGAACCTTTTTCTCTTAATCGAGGAGAATGGATAAACTGAGTCAGTGAAATAGGGGTAAAAGCTTCAGCTGCCCGAGGGTGTAGAATTGCGCTTGTTACTTAGGGCGAGCTTTCGCGTGCTTTTTTTTGTCGGGGCAAGTACCTCGCTCTGTTTTTAAGAAAACAGAAATCGGTGTATTCACCCCAAAACGTGGTGAAACAGCAAGCAGACGGAGGGGCTCTGCGCCGATGGCAAACAAGTTGTATTTTATATTTTTCACCGTTTCCTATACTCGCCGAGGCAGACACATAATTCAAATGCCTTTTTTACCTTTTGAAAAAATGAGAAGTAAAAAATAAAAAAAAAAAGGAAAAAACACTTTCACTTCCTTTATTTTTACTTCGTCGCATTGGTGCCCATCTTTCATGTCTCACTCCTAAATTCTAGCATCACGAATACGCAGTTTAACTTTTCTACTACGTGGCTGCGTAAATTTTGACTAAATTTACAGTAGGCACGTGAAATCCGACCCTAGTAGAAAATTCTCCTTTCCTAGTGCTGTGGAAAGCTCGTCAGAAATTAGACAAACGTTTTTCCATCCGTTTTACTCTCCGGTCAAAAAGTATGACAAGTGACCATTTCGAAGAATCTTTACGTTTTCGGGCTTCTCGAATCGGAACTATGGCCTGCTATGGCAATCCTATTCTGGTCTCTGATTCTAGCCCACGAAATTGACATCCAAAATAATTTCAAAAATTTTTCCACCGGTCGTTCGGAAGGGGCGATTTTTTTCCTTCGCATTTTTACGTGAAATAAAATTTGCTTCTACAATAACTCGAGGCCCCAATTCCGAGCGAAAAGTTTCACATTACCAAGTAAAGCCTCTTCCTTCTCCTTTGTAATATGCAAAAATATATTTTTAAAAAATTTTCGCTGAGTTGTGTCGGCGAAAATATTAACACAAAAGCGTAACAGATCCGCTTTGTCAAAAAACTTTACTTTCTCGTGGACCGCAAATTTTCTTTCCATTGAAAAAAAAAAAAAAAGAAAAATTGGGAAACCAATTTCTCCGAAGTTTTCGAAAGACGTTGGATTTACAATTCGGAATCTTAATTCCGGAAAATTGCGAGTTATCGCATAAAACCAGAGTGTTACCAGCGACGAATCACCTCGTTGGCGGCCTTCCATATCCTCGATATTACGTACATTTTCTCCGATATGACACCGTGGCGAATGCATTTTGAAACGATCCTTTCACCCCGGTGAGATAACAGCATATAGACAAAATTTCCCAACTTTGCAGCGGATTGGGGGAACCCCATTTCTGTGTATAGGAAAAATTGGCAAGAAGGGAAAGGGCAAAAAGAAAATGAAGAAAAAGGGAAAACGGACCGATCCACAAAAATTTTGAAGCGATTTTGAGAACGTCTATCAAAAGAAAAAAAAAAAAGGAAAAAAAAAAATCAAAGAGGTAAAAAACAACTTCCAATATGTACTCAGAGATGTGTTTACCCAAGTAATTACCGGACCTCGGACGAACGACTAACATGCGTTTGTTCTCGAAAGAGAAGATTTCCCAGCGGAGAGAAAATGCACATGTGTGTGTGTTTCGCGTTTCCGCGTGTATGCATATGGGTGTAAAGGTACGAAGGTAGAGATAAGGCCAATAATTGGATCATGGATCTAACAATAAGTTACTGATCGCAAAGTGCACTTCCAGGATACCTACTCCTTTTTATTCTTCCTTTTTACTAATTCCTGTTTATATTCTCTCTGCAGTTTTACCTGTTTATACGTCTGGATGAACGAATTTTTCTCTTAGACTATTCGTATCACCTATCCCGTATCCGTATATTCAATTGATACATGCATGTATCGGCTGTAAGGACATGAAAATAATTCTACGATTTATCAGGATAATCCGAACGTTTCCCTATTTTTCATGAAAAATTTACAAATTTTTTATTCATTTCTTTTTCGTCATTAGCTTCGATATAAATTTCTTGAGAAAGTCTGTACTTCTTTTCGAATAACTAAAAACGCCTGGTCCTCTCGTTTTCTCTCTCTCTCTCTCTCTCTCTCTCTCTCTCTCTCTCTCTCTCTCTCTCTCTCTCTCTTTATTAACAACGATGACGGATTTCGGAGAGTGGCAAAGTTTTTTTTCTAAAAAATAAAAAATAAAAAAAATGGTCCTTGTCTTTAGAACTGAAATTCATTATAAATTTTGGATAGTCGGAATATAAAGGATCTTGAAAAAAAAATAAAAAAAAAAAAAAAACACGCGAAAGTCAGTCAAGGTGTCAGAAAAACGACAGATGGAGTGGACGCACGAATCTTATAAGATCTTAAAAATGTCTAAAACGAAACTTAAAACGTGTCAAACTTTTCTGAGAGGGAGCACGCTTTCAGCTGTCTCCTAGAAACCCCTCGGATACCCTCAATCCCTTCTTTTTCTTATTCTCTTTCTTTATATTCGCCTAGAGCAGCTGGCGAACCACTCTTCTACTTCTTCTTCTTCTATCAAATTCTCAATTTCATTATTCTCAAATTTTCACCCAACTCCTTCTTTATTCGACTTCTGATTCACTCGCGAATCCGCAGATGCGTCCAAAACGTTGACCTTTTTTTTTTTTTTGAGTTCGTTTTTTTTCTCAAATTTCGCAATGGTTTCGAATGTCGAAAGAACAAAAAAAAAAAAAAAAAAAACTGTAATTCCGTACGAATTAAAATAATAAATAACTAATAGCTAAAATCGTTGGTTTGCGGTGGTAAGGTGGTACAGCTTGACAGCTGGCCCCCTCAATGTCATTACTGACATAAATTGGGATATCTGTTACCGATCGAAACCAAGATAAATGGAAAGGGTTGAAACTAGAAACAGCTGCGTCCATCTCCAGGTGAGATTAATCAGTAAGCAATGAAGCCGTTTCCGTTCAAATAAATAATCGAACAACTTTTTCATTTCGAATATGAAGGATTATTTATTCAACAAATCGTAATTCTCAGGGTTATTTTTTTCTCCTATAAATTACCTCGAAGAATGAGTTGAAACTTGGTGAGAAATTGAGCCAAACGTTCAATCCGATAATTTGAATCGTAGAAAGAGGTTGTGCAAGATTGAGATTCGTGATAAAAAATGAGCCAAAAATCGATAAAATCAGTCACCATCATCTTTTTCGTCTTTTTCTTGTTCTTATTTTCCGCTGAGAGATTTATCGTTTGATTGAGATACAGATGTCCGATGTCGAAGATTGTTAATCTAGAAGTTGGTGCTGCGCGGTTCTCTTCTTGAGAATTTCGATACGACGAATAGGAGAAAGAAGTTAATGAATACGGGAATGAAAAGAGACGGGAAAGGCATTGATTTACCGCTTGTGAAACAGAGGAATTGAATTACCGTTGGTTACCTGGTTTTCTGTATAGTAATTAATGCACGAGCCGCAAACTACTGGAGCATAAATCATTCGGTGTATTGCGTGAGGTGTCTGACGATCGTTAACGCCACCCATCAAGTATCGAATTTGAATAAAAAATATTCGATCCAACTCATCGGCGGTAGAAAAAGAAAAAAGAAAAAAGAAAAAAGAAAAAAGAAAAAAGAAGAGAGAAAACTTTCGAATACACAAAATCGGGAAGTGATCATCCACCGATAACTGCAGTGTCAGTAATATCGATAATTTCATCAATTAATTGCCTCATCACGCCCCGAAGAGGTAGTCCTACTAAATTACCATGTAAAACACGTGCGGTAAGAGGAAGCGACGAGGAAGTACACCATAACGTGTTCCGGAGTCGACTCTTGCAGCCTGCAGCACTTTGCAGTCACATCGATACCGACGATAAAATATTACTCATGTTATTCGATCGAGTGAGTATTATTATATTTTATGCAGGTACCAATTCGAATTAATTTCACACGTTCGGAAACGAGGAGAATAATTTTCATTTTCACACACAGTTTCTCCTTCTTACGCCTCGAATTAATCGTCTGACTTATGTCGCTCTTATTATAATTGCGATTTGAATCCGTCAGGGTAGGCAATAATAGGCGGGTTATTATTTTTGCTGGTATATTATTTCCTGGTATGTTGTGCATGCTGCACCTGCCACGTCCAGATAACTACGACATACGTAGATGTAGGTACACAGATGTAACATGAGTTAACAAAATTTCATGTCTGCTAAGCTAAATTATAGAGCTTTACACTTCGGCTACCAAGATACTGGTATATATATGTTAATGTCTTATTAGTCTTGAGGAGTTGATATAGTCTGGCATGCATATGCCCATTTCAACTAATTCTTATGAATTAAACAACAGATTGATGGTGGAGATCCCGCAAATTTAGAGGCAACACTAAAAATTTTCAGAACTCATGCGCAAAACTTAAGAATTACCACTCTGAACTTGAAACTTTCAGGACCCAACTCCTAAATTGAAAATTAATACTCAGGACTTGAATGTTAACAGGCTGAACTCGGGGGTGAATCGTCAAAACTTAAGAGTAAATAGTCGAGACTGAGTAATTCCTAAAAATTTGAAAGTAAATCGTCAAAACTTTACAGCAAACTGTCAAAACTTGAGAGCAAATCGTCAAAATTTGAGAGCAAATCGTCAAAACCTCAGAGTAAATCGTTAAGACTTGAGAGTAATTCGCCCAGAATTGACATTAAATCGTCAAACTTGAGAGTAAAAACCAAGACTTGAGAGTAAATTTTCAAAACTTGAGAGTAAATCGTTAAAACTTTAGAGCAAATCGTCAAAACTTGAAAGTAAATCGTCAAAACTTGAGAGCAAATCGTCAGAATTTGAGAGAAAATTGTCAAAAGTTGAGAGAAAATCGTCAAAACCTCAGAGTAAATCGTTAAGACTTGAGAGTAATTCGCCCAGAATTGACATTAAATCGTCAAACTTGAGAGTAAATCGCCAAGACTTAAGAGTAAATTGTCAAAACTTGAGAGTAAATCGTCCAAATTTGAGAGCAAATTGTTAAAAGTTGAGAGCAAATCGTCAAAACCTCAGAGTGAATCGTCAAAACTTAGAGTGAGTCGTCAAAACTTGAGAGTAAATTGTGGAAACTTAAAAGTTGACGCTCGAAATTTGAGAACTACGACTCAGCAGTTGAAAGTGAAAATTCGAGATCTGAAATATCGATGGTTGAACTTTAAAATTGAACGGTAACACTCAAGTTTACAAAGTCAACAGTCGAAACTTTAGAGTCAACACTTGAAACTTGAACTTAACACTCAGAACTTAAGAGTTAAAGTCGAACCGAGATTAGGAGTTGAGATTCTTGAACTTTCAAGACGAGTATTACCTCGGAGTGATCATCAACCCCAAAGTTATTTGTCAAGTCTAAACTTTCTGAACCCAAGTTGAGCGTTTTGTCAATGTTCTTTCCTTCCAAGGTGAGATTAATATCTCTTCTGCATCACATTCAAACGAACTTTGGCTTCTGTGCAATCTGCTACGTTTGTTGAGGACTTTGAATGGGATGATGAAGACGAAGATAAGGATGAAGCTGGAGAAGAGGATCCACGTACAACTCAGATTGAGGAAAGTAGTTTGTGGATATTCCTATTTACCAGTAGCTCGCATGCTCCGCGTTTACCTCTTCATTTCCATTGTCGTATTTATATCCCGAGGGAAATGATCCTGGTGGTTGTCCCAGCGTTCCACTGTGCCCCAGTCTTTGCACCGGCTCTTTACTCCAGGTCCATATTCGCGTTTTCCCAATTCATATACATACTGTACCCAGATCTATTGCGACTGCAGCTGTGGGCCCGAGATTGGTGACCCACATCCGTGGAACCAACAAAGAACACATCTCCTCGTTCCCGGTTCCCGGTTCCCGGTTCCCGGTTACTAGTTCCCAGTTCCCAGTTTCTGCACTAGTAGGACTCCAGCCGCAAACAACCTGCAGGAAACAAAGGGAACCCACTCCGCTTTGTTTGCCCAGGCAGTCAACTAGAGTAGAAACCGTCATCGGACTGAAGGCCTGGTAAAACGGGTTTAAAAAC
Organism: Tenthredo scrophulariae; assembly: GCA_963978835.1. NCBI lineage: Eukaryota > Metazoa > Arthropoda > Insecta > Hymenoptera > Tenthredinidae > Tenthredo > Tenthredo scrophulariae. The sequence goes on from OZ022233.1 coordinate 15,355,907, forward strand.
GGTTGAAGAAAAAAAAAAAAAAAAATTAAAATCTTTACCAGAGGCTTAAAAATTCGATAAAAATTATCAAGAATGTTGGGAAAGCTTTCAGAGAACATTGGGTGGAAATAACGGAGCAATAATTATCTGGAAAATTGATAGATCGATAAAATATATAATGCAGAGCTTTTTTCCCCCTTCAAATAGCTGTACTTTGTCGAGTTGGACTTTCGAGCTTTCGCTAATTCCTAGCTTTCTTTAGCAAGTTCAGCTTTAAGCTCGTGTCGAGCTCGGGTCGATGGGGCTAAATTATATTTAGCGTGAAGAAGATAAAAACTAAAGAATGGAACGGAAAAAACAAAAAATACAAAAAAAAAAAAAAAAAGAACAAGCTCCAAGATTCAACACGAGCTTTAGGTCAGCTGGGTATTCTACTGCTTTTCCCTGCAGTTTGATATTTGCATGAACTTGTGTACATATATCACACCTGTTACAGACATACACGTCTGTATACTTATATCGAGGCTCTCGTTTATTTAAGTTCGACTTTAGTCGAGTCGTATACCGTTGCGCAGACGACAATCGACATATCGAATGCCCTTCGTGCTGCGGCAGCTTTCTGACTCGAACGAAAGTTTCTTTTTTTTTTTTCTTTTTTTTCTTTTTCCTCGTTTCTTTGCTGCTACCGTAATGTCAGAGGTCGTTATATTGAATATTACGTCACGCACTCGTGTGCCGCGTTTTTTTTTTTCGCGCTTTTATTATACCGTTTTGGTATTTCGTTGAAAAGGAAGGAAGGAAGAAAAAAAAAACTATAAAAGCTCTTCGATATCCTAATTAATATAAAAATCATCTATACCATTGGGAAAATTCAGCCCGAAAACGGTTCAAGAGTATTTCTGATGAAGAAATAGTAGAAAAAATAAAAAGCCGATTATTTTTCAATAATCGTATTTAATTAAAGCTCAGAGTTTTGAACGGAAGAAAAATAATCGACATACACGTCATTTTCATTTCGTTGTCATAACTGACCGACGTAAATTCTAAAATCAGGGTAAAATTTTTATGAAAAAAGTTTCGGAGCTTTCGGACAGTTAGATTTTGGGAAAATCATAATATTCTACGGTGTATGGATCGTGTGTGGATATATTTCGGAGTCGAAAATTTAACGAAAAATCCGTTCCAAGGATTCAACCTTCGTTTTGTGCTTTTCGAGATTTTTTTCATCGTTTTGTGCTTTTTCGAACTTTTTTTCTTCGTTTTCTGCTTCTTTTTTGTTTTTCATCCCTAATTTCAGACCTCTTTTCCAGTCCCAAAAAAATCGCGAGCTTGCAGATACGTATACATGTGTATGTATGGTATAAACACGCATGGTAAATTCAGGTTTAGGCAAAAGGACGGAGTGGAGGAAGCGGAGGTCACGGCAGCGGGGCCACGGTCGAGGCCATATTGATCTCTCGCAGATAACCGCTTTTCACTAACTCTCGCCCTGTTCCTGCCGCAAGCTCTGACTCTGAGCTTTTTCGAATGAGAAATGATTTTGAAAGCAAATTAAAGCCGGAAAATCGAGCGGTGGAAAATATTGGTGAAAAACTGAAAAGCGTCAAAAATGTTTTAGGATTTGCGAAATCACGAAAAAATAAATTGTTGTCTTTTAAAATTATATTGAAACGAAAACAAAAAAAAAATAAACAATCTTTAGCAGCTGTGGTTTTTTTTTCCTTTTTCTTTTTCTTTCTTTAATTTTTTCGGATTTTTTTTTTTTTTCTTTTTTCTAGAATTTCTGAAAATAATCGAAAAGGCGTCATTTTATACCGTGTGGGAAATATCCAACTGTAAATAATAATATAAACGTAGAGCTCTGTGTGTCACGTTCACGTGCCTCACGGAACGTCCTGCCTCGTTGTCGGACACGTGCCTAACGACCCGAACGAACAATAAGAATTATTAATTATTATCATCATTATGAGTTTTGGGCTTTTATCTAGTTCGTAGTTCCAGGGTTTCGGGACTATAAGATGTTCGCTAAAGTTTTTTAACAAAAAATATTATAGTTAACGAAGTTCATTAATTTTTATTGTTACCCTTATATGGGCGAGCGTAAAAAATCAAAAAAAAAATCTTACTCATTCTTCGAAGCTTGATAAAGCTCCGGAAAAATCGTTGTAAGATTCTAGTCTATCGTTTCGGCGTAATAAATATTCAAAATTATTGTTAATTTATTTTTTACCAGCGGTCAATGATTTTGAATGTGTGATAAATTTTTTTCCAACTGCCGTAAGCGATCAGAAATCTCGGAAAAAATCGTGGGTATTTTTCGAAGTTTGGTGAAGCTCGGGGAAAATCGTAAAGTGATTATCGTTTTCCGTTCTGAGGTAATAAATTATAAAAAAAAAAAAATTATTTGTTTCTAGTTTTTCTTGCACTGTAATTGTCGACGATTTTGAAAATCCGGTCTAAGGATCACCGGTCATTTGAGGAATGCTAAAGCTTAGAATGAGGAGAAAGAAGACATAAAAGAAAAACGGAATATGTTTGAAAGTGGAAAATCTCCGGAATCGCGATGCTATATTAAATTCTATGGGGGTTCGCGTGCGAATCGCAATCGAATATTACTTGCTACTTTCCTTAGAGATAATCTCTACCTAGACGTAATATTAGAAGTTTTACGAGAAGATTTACCGCCCTTAGAGATTGGGCCCCAAGGTGGTCATGAATATTGGCACTTTCTGTGGCATGCAAAGCCTCAAAGACCGTCTCCGCAATGCTCGCGCTTTGCGATATAAAACTTGCAAAGAATTTCTGGAATTTTTTTATCCAAATTCGAAGTGCGATTTTGGGCACAGCTCGGTTTCAAAAATCGAAGAACAAGAAAAGAAAAAAAAACGAGAGGACTAAAATGAACAAATCCCTCGATACCGAAAAAAAAAAAAATACATTTTTTATACAAACATTTATGGAAGGTATAACGAAAGTTTTTTGCAACCCCAAGAAAAGCTCGCCTCCAGTTTCACGCGATAAGAATTTGCTGCGTCGTTTCCCCTCGGCGGTAGCACAAGAACCCGGGTTTTAAAATTAATGGTTTTTCCCGCGCGGAGATTTCCTTCAGGTAGGTATAAACCACCTATATGGTTTATTTTCTTTTCCTTGGGAAAGCGGAAAATTATTTTTTAAAACCGTCCCTCTTTTCTCATCCCCGATTTTATAACGCGATCTTTTAAAGGATCTTTACACCATTTCACGTGGCATTTATTATATTTTCATTCCTTAATTTCAGAACGATTTAAAAAAAATTTTTATAAAATTTTCTCACAAATCTGACGAACTTATGAAGAAGAAAAAAAAATTTCAATTTACATTTTTTTTGAAAATCTCCCTAAGCTACTGATTTTCCGTCAATTTTTGACACCGGGTTTCAATAACTTGACGAATTTTCTTGTATCCAAAAATTTTTTGTTGAACCTAAAAAATTGAGTCTCAATTCTTATTTAAATCTATCCTCACAGGTTGAATTAATTCATTTTTTTTTCTTTCTTTTTCTCTCCCTCTCTAGTACCTATCACTTCGATTTCTATTTTTTCTCAAAAAAAATCCTAAACTTTTGAGTTATTCGAATGAATGTTTAGCCTCCCGAACCGCGAATCGTATCACGATCACGGAACTATCTGCCCGATCCTCCGCGGTTTTGGTTTTCCTCTTTTTCATCCAATCCCGGAAAAGGATTACGAACTACCTGCGAACTCCGTTCTACCGTATAAGGAAGAAAAACGAGGAAATTTCTTACTCACCTACCCCTGACGGTTTCCGGTCTCCGACCACCGCGAAGACGCGGTAATATATGATAAAGATAATTCACAGTCTGGGTGATGAAACCCTCCCTATCCCCAGTATACTCCTAAACAAGATTTCCAACGCCTTAGAAATCCATGTGATTTCGGAAAACAGTATCAGATAGGTCGAAAAAAAAAAAAAAAGAAAGAAATTTATCGAATATAAAATCCAGTAAATTCTAGGCCTTTTTTGGAGTCAAAGATGATTTTTTTTTTATTTCTATCAAATCCATGGGGTTCTTAATTTTTTATTATTATTCATTTTTCGGAAATTCTCCTGACTTTGGATGGTGAATTGTTAATTTTATTAATTTCGTACCATGACGATCCATAGAGCGTCGCGATCTGTGTATTTGCATATTTATTAACGCTCGGAGCCATGGATTTTGGCAATATCATGGAATGCGATATTAAACCTAATGCGTCCTGTAAAATATGCGTTTTCAAGTCCCCATATTTCCAGGGTTGAAATATACCCCGTAGCTGAGAAGCCGGGGTGTGTTCGTCGGTCCTACAGAGGCTTGATATATTACGTCATTTCCGTACCAGAACAACACCACCCAGAGGAGGTAGAGGTGTCGTCCTGCCAGAAGATGAACTATACGAAAATAAGGAATGAGAAGTCGTTCTTCCATTCCCCATTTTTTTTTTTTTTTTTTATTCTATTTTTTTTCTCATTTTGAAATAAGCTCTCTGAAAGAAAATAAAAAAATGATAAAAAATAAAAAACCCTGCGAGGAAGGGGGATTCGGGAAGTCAAAAGCCGGAAGAGAAAACCATCGCCTACGTCGAGGAGGAAAATACTTTGTGAAATTAAACGAGGAATAAAAGAAAAATGAAGAGTTAATTTGGCAGAAGAAGATCTGCCAATTATTAACGTCCCCTCGACAACGAAGAAACATATTAAAATATTCTTATGTTTCAATTTCCAGTTTCGTTTCAGAGTATTTCGGGGTAACATCGTCGTTCGTTCATCCCGCCCTTATTTTATTATTTTATTATTTTATTATTTTTTTCGACCAGTTCAACTCCGGACTCGCAGCTTATACAAAATGGTAATTTTCAAAAATTCGTACTATTTTCATAAGCTTATCGTTAGCCACGAATTTCGACTGTGCAAAATGTCGTTTTTGGCATCTAAATACAATAGCGTGTTGCTATTTCGCGGATGTAGTTCCTAATTGCGTTTTGGGAACGATGATTACATACCTGACCCGAATTAACCCGAACCGAAACGCAAAGCCAAACCTAGACCCGAATTCAGACCTCTAACGTCATGATCCTTCCCTATCCACAGCGTGAGGTGCTTTCAATCCACATTGGCCAGGGCGGTGTACAGATGGGAAATGCATGCTGGGAGCTCTATTGTCTGGAGCACGGAATTCAACCGGACGGAATGCTGCCCCCACAGACATGCGGAAATGACGAAGGCTTCCAAACGTTCTTCAGCGAAACTGGAGGCGGAAAATACGTCCCCAGAGCAGTTTTCCTCGACCTCGAGCCGACCGTAATAGGTAAAAAAGATTAACGCACCCCAATGAAAAAAAAGAAAATCAAAATCGAAAAATTTAATTCAAATAACCGAAATTTTCACCCCTTTGATTCTCTAATCATACGAAAAATTTCCGTTTTATTTTCTCGGGGAAAAAATGAAAAATCCTAAGACGAAGTCCGCACCGGAACTTACCACCAATTATTTCACCCGGAGCAATTGATATCTGGCAAGGAAGACGCGGCTAATAATTACGCCCGAGGTCATTACACGTTGGGAAAAGAGATAATCGAATTAGTCCTTGATCGAATTCGTAAAACTGCGGACATGTGCGGTGGTCTTCAGGGTTTCCTCATCTTCCACGCTTTCGGGGGTGGAACTGGTTCCGGTTTCACGTCGCTGTTGATGGAGCGTCTCTCCGTGGATTATGGGAAGAAGGCAAAACTGGAATTCGCGATATACCCGTCGCCCCAGATATCAACGGCCGTCGTAGAGCCGTACAACGCGATACTGACCACCCATACAACCCTTGAACATTCGGACTGCGCCTTCCTAGTCGACAATGAAGCCATATACGATATTTGCAGGCGGAATCTTGACATCGAAAGGCCGACGTATACGAACCTTAATCGACTGATTGGCCAGATAGTATCCTCGATTACAGCCTCCCTGCGTTTTGACGGCGCCCTTAACGTCGACTTGACGGAATTCCAAACGAACCTTGTCCCCTATCCAAGGATACATTTTCCTTTGGCAACATACGCGCCGATAGTTTCGGTCGAAAAAGCCTATCACGAACAATTAACAGTCATGGAATTGACCTCGGCTTGTTTCGAGCCGGCTAATCAGATGGTGAAATGTGACCCAAGAAAAGGAAAGTATATGGCATGCTGCATGCTCTACAGAGGCGACGTCGTTCCCAAGGATGTGAACGCTTCTATTGCCACAATCAAGACGAAAAGGACTATTCAATTCGTCGACTGGTGTCCCACCGGGTTCAAGGTCGGGATTAATTACCAACCACCAACTGTGGTTCCTGGTGGTGATTTGGCCAAGGTTCAAAGAGCGATGGCCATGCTTGCTAATACGACTGCGATCGCCGAGGCCTGGACCAGGCTGAACAGAAAATTCGACTTGATGTTCGGAAAGAGGGCTTTCGTTCATTGGTGAGTTTGGGGGTTCAAGGGGTTTCGGAAATATCTGTGAACACTTCCATTTTCGGGTGTGAAGAATCATACGAAATCCTTAGATCCTTGAATTCCACGATTTTCATTCTGTTTTCAAACCCTTTCAAGGTACGTAGCGGAAAGCATGGACGAATCCGAGTTCAACGAAGCCAGAGAGGACCTAGCAGCCCTTGAAAAAGACTACGAAGAAGTTGGCATGGATTCTGCAGAGGGCGGCGAGGGTGGAGACGAAAATTAGGAGAAAAAGTCGAAACGTTATCCTTATCATTCTTATTCCGGGATGAACGAACCCCGAATACAATTCCCCATTTATAGTCATATTTAATATTATTATACACAATTTTATAAGATTGTTTATAGCTAGTAGACCTTTTGTATCGTCCATTTATTTTCTATCGTCAATTTACGTCCTTGTGTGAGAAAATAAAGAAAAATTATTAACGCGATTCTCTGTTTCTAATTTACCTCTTTTTCACTTCTCCCTCTTTATGTAATTACAAATTTTAGATTGAATTCATTTACAGGAAGAGAAAGAGACTCTGCTTATTCTCCTCTAGGCTTATTTCGTAAGCTTATATATATTCTGCCATTCTCGGGCACTCAAATTTCCGCTGGATATTTCCTTTGAGCTTGTGCCACTGGCTTCTGCTTTGGCTTTCGCTTTGGCTTTGGCTTGTGCTTGTGCTTGTGCTTCTGCAGCAACAAGAAACTGTCCTAATTTTCACCGGAGCTGTTCGAAGCTGTGGTGCAGTCGTAGGAATACAATGCCTTCAAAGAAGCTCATCTCTATACGCTGCTTACCACCTACCTACTCCACCGTAATACGAGGGTAGAAACTATCTCCTTGTTTCTTCGTGCGGAGAAAAGGGAATTTTATACCATCTACCGTAATCCACGAGTAGCATAGTTTTTTTTTTCTTTCTCTCTCTTTCTTCCTTTCTTCCTTTCTTCTTTCAATCATTTTCATACCATTGCATCGATCGAGTATAAGAAGACCGAGAAGAAATCCTCCTGAAAGGATAGCGCTAATCATGTATGAACACTTCGTGAAGTATAGCTCAATGAAGGGTTGAGAGACTGGTTCGCTCGGTTTTCGTCAACTCTCTCATGACTTTAGAAAAGTAATTTCAAGCTTAGGAAACCCTTTATTTTTTATTTTTTCATTTTTTGTACATTTTTAAAAAATCACTATTTAGTTTCAAAATACGTGATCCGGTGGTGATCTAAACTGTTCGGTAATGACGGCATCGAGAAAAATAATTCCCTCGTGGTATCACCCGTTGTTTTAATTTAGTCTCAGATTTCGTATTTCTGTTTCCTTATTTTAACGAATGCAATAATTAAAAAATTAAAAATATTCTCTTTCCCAGCGAGGGGGAGACGCCGTTTCGTTACGGGCGTCCTAATTACGTTTCAAAGGGCGGGCCTGGTTCATTAGAAAAATTTAATTACGCAGTAAGGAAGAATGAAAAACAAGAGGAGGCTGCAGGATAACAACAGCTCAAATCGCTCTTGAACTCAACGACATACAATATTGGGTAAGCTGTTGCTTTTCCACTTTTGTACCAATTTTACAATATCCAGGTCAGACGGATCGGTTCACTTTATTTCTATCATTTCACACTCCCCGTTACTTCTCTAGATCACACTCTGATAGATGTTTAATAAATAAATTAGCTAATTAGTAAATAATTAAACCTGATGAAAATGTCATTCCTCTATTGTGCCGAGAGCCGCATTCACTGCCCTTAGACGAATCGTTCATCGTCTGGACTCCCTAACGCATCAATGAACTATAATAAATTCTCGATCGAGCTGTAAGGGTTGGTAGGTATTATAGTATACGTTAAATCGAAGCTTTGACAGAGATGTACGGTCTCCAGCTAGTCGAGTGGCTTGTTAATTAGTTTATCCTCCATATATATGTATATACATATAGGTATGCTATCAATCTACCCATGTGCACCCCTAGTTTCACAAGCAAACCGAAAGGATCCTTGGCTAACCATGACGCAGTCAGAGAGCTTGCAAGCTCTCGGAAACAGGATCAGTGACCAATAAGCCATGCACATACCTATATGGGTGCACACAGATATATAGGTATATTAGGGTGGTCCTCATTTAGGGCTTGGACGAATTTTTAGGCGCCCCATGAATCGGATCCAAATAATTCAAAAACAGTGGTACAAGTTGATTAATTCTCATGATTTCAGTTTCAGAATTTGAATTTCGAAGATTCGAGAAAATTTTCATCTGCAGGTTTAAACCAGTGGCGAACCACTTACTCCGAAGTACCTAGTTTCTATCCTACAGGTAACGATCCTTCGATAACTCTCCGAAGCTTAGGAACTCAGTCTACCAGCTACTTTGCTCGGTAGATTCTTAAAAGGTTTTCTCGATTCATGGTATAAAAGGGTCGCGATCCTCATGGAATAATCATGACGACTGCCCTTTTTCACATTCTGCAAGCTGTTTTGTTTTTTTTTTTCTTCTTCTTCTTCTTTTATTTTTTCTTCCGTTTTTTTCCTACGAAAAATGAGGCAAGGGAAAGAAACTGTGAAAAAGTCTGACGTTCCTTTACCATCCCTTATTTTTCACAACGTGATTATGGCTGAACTGACAGTCTTCAAATTATGGCACAAGAGTCTGCGGTTTACAATTCAGTAATTAATTAAACCTCCTAGATGAATTTGAATTGATCCTTTGATTTGCTTCCTAACATTCGGTTTACCGCAGATGAAGAGGTGCAGCACGGATATCGACTGACTAATTCTCGAGACAATTAAACTGATTGAGAGCTTTGAGGACGTCAATTATAATTTCTCAATTTAGTTTTGCGGGGAGCCGGATGAGACTGAGAAGGATTAATCAAGATCAATGAAGTTGTTGTATTTTATGAATCAAGAGAAGGGGGTAGCTTCGTCAAGCAATCAGTTACGGCAATTAATTTATTTCAAAGTTAAGAATCATGGCGAAATAAGAATAAGACATTAAGATAAGGGACAGTAGATCCCTCGAGTAGCTCATTATCCTGGATTATCTCATCCTTGAGGTTGGAATTCCCAGGGATTTTAGAGATTTTTTAGTATTTTTAATATTATTATTATTTTTTTTTTTTTTTTGAAACGATATTTTCGAGGGTCAAATTTTTGGGGTGATTTTGGTCAGCCAGGGATTTTAAACGAAGAGACAGAACTCAATTTTTCATATACAATGTATGGACAGAATGCTAGTTGACTTCGTCGGTTAACAATTCAGAAATTCGTGGCCCAATTCTTGATCCGAAAGCTCCTCACGTCTCCGACTACCTAGTCGCACGTTTCCCATATATTGCATTCCTGTCTCAATCATCAAACTCCTCTGCCCGCACTCACCCCCGACACATACATAGCATACAGATCTTCGTAAATATTTGATGAACAATAATAACCGCCCAGCGATATTTTCTTATAATAGAAAGAGAAGAATAAAACGATAAAGAAAGGAATGAAAACTTTGCCGGTCTTCGAAAAATCATAATATACAGTCGATTATTGTTTTTATTGATATAATGATAATAATACAACGAAAAGAGGAGATGAAATGATTTATCAAATTTTCTTTTCATATAAATAAGAGGAATCATACGTCTGCACGCCGTATTGTATGCAACCCACATGCCGCTCACGATCTATCCTACGTGGCGAAATGACGAACTATGTTTCCCGCAGAAATTGAGTGGCAATGGCAATCGGTTAAAATTTTTTCTTTTTCAAATGTAAAAAATATGAATTTCGTGAAATTCATGGTTGACTTCGCGCCAACCAAGTTCCTTTCATTCTCGAGACTTGAAGTGATACACCCTGTATATATATTTAAAATTAGAGATAGTATTGTAAACGAATTTATTAAAAATCTGTTATATGGGTGTTGCCTTGAGAAATTTGATTAGGGTATCATAAGGTATACACCCACACATACGTACCGTGCAGATCACGAGTTTGTCCTCATCTTCGTTATTATGGTAATAATGATTGTTATTAATCATTCAAAGATAAACTATCTCGGCGATATGATGTGGATAGTTAAACGTATATATCATCATGCATTGAACGTGAACTCTATGACTTCCATGTAATTATTATTTTTTAATATATGTATAATATTGAAATAAAAAATGTCTAAGTATGAAAAATATTGAAAAATAAATGATTCAATGGAAATTGATTAAAAGTCTATGAGATGAAGAGAGAGAGAGAGAATGAAAACAGACAAAATCGAAATTTAGAAAAATTTCCGGAATATGAACAAACGATAAACGAATAAAAAATAATCCAAAAAAAATGAGAAAAAAATACAGTAAGATAAATGTAACGTGTTATTCACGTTCTGCATCACGCGACCTAACGATTTCACAATCTTTTTAAGAAAAACAGATAACAATATTCTAAAGGCCGTTCAGTTGGTTTCTTCGGGTCATTTAAATCGGATAACTCATTGACCTCGTTACGATAATATAACAATAATATTTCATGATAATGAAACAAGTAATGAGTAGCTATTTATTTTCTTATTTTCTAGTATAATTAAACACTTTCGGATATTTATTTTAATTTCAATTATTTAGCCATTTATAAAAAATCATCCTTAAAAAATTTTAAATTGAAAGAAAAAGAAAAAAAAAATATAGAAATATATGAAACGCGATTTAATTTATAATGAAACAGAAAAAAAAAAATTGATTTTTTTTTTTTTTTTACCTAATTTACGAAAATACTACACGAGTTTAGTCGATTAATTTGAATATAGTGTATTTGATAATGATAATAATAATAATATATTTATATTATACACATACTATATTTTTCTCTCTCAGTCACCTATTGTTAATATTATTATAGGTATAATGGGTTTATAAGTATACTAGAATAAGATATATCGTTTATATTATACTAGAATATTTATACAATATTATTATTAATATCATTATTATTATTAAATTATTCCTAAAACAGAAAAATTTCTTAATTTCATCTTAATCTAATCTAATTTAATTTGATCAATTGATCACTCAATCAATCGCTTAATCAACATATCTTATTTTATTTTACTCAAATTTTATTCATTTATTTATTCCGTTTTGTCTAGGTATAACTCCGTCCAACTTGTTTTTTTTTTTTTTTTTTTTTTTTTTTTTACTTATAGTATACTGAAACACACACACACACACACACACACACACACACACACACACACACACACACACACACACACACACACACACACACATACATACAATATCTTGAATATAAATATATATAATATATACCATAGAGAGGAGAAAATACATTCAGAATAGATTTCTTTGTTTTTTTTTTTTTTCGAGAAATACTAAAGAAAAAAAGAAAAAGGAAATGACATCGTTTCATTCAATTTATACTTTTCTATGATTTCTAAATATGTATACAGTATAGGTATATATCTTTTTTATTTTCAGTTATTTTTTCCCAAATTTTTACTCTCTCTCTCTCTCTCTCTATCTATCAATCTATCTATCTCGTTTCGCGAAACATGAAAATTATAAAATATTGTTGTATATTGTTATTGTTATTAGTTTATTACCTATTATTATTATTTTCTTTTTCTTTTAATGATTATATTATTATTATTATTCTTTATTATTTCGTCTTTTCATTTCGCATTATATGTTTTATCAATGTATGGTATTATAGCATTGTTATATATGCATACTGTATGACTGAGACGTACCTCTATAAAAATTCAACGAATAATAAAGATTTTTGTACTTTTTTTTTCAATGAGTTTTTCTTTTTTTCTTTTCTTTTGTTTATCAGTGTAAGTAGAGTTGAATCGAAACCTCGAGGAGTTTGTTCAAAGTTAACAGACAAGAAAAAAAACAAAAACAAAAATGAAAAATAATAGGTAATACAATCAGTATATAATTCATTTATAATTGTATAAAATTTGAAATTAAGAAAGAGAAAGAAAAACTAACGTCCATGTTTATAAATAATAGTGAAGATGATGATCAAAGAAAAGTGATGAAGATTTTTTACTTTTTTTATAAGAAATTTTCTTTGCAGAATGATAGAAATTCAAATAATAAATCAAGAGAGAAAAAAAAAAAAAAAACCAATGCTATCAATACTAGATATAATTTTCAGGTCTTAGATTTGAAAGAAAAAAAAAAAGAAAAAAAGGAAAAAAATTGTATTTACTATTTTAAAGTAGATTTTCAAAGCGAGAGAAATATCCTGAAAAATCTCTATAATAAAACTGATGAAATGATTTTTCACACTATATACAAATGATATTTCGAATAATGAGATTAAATAATTTAGAAAGAAAAATAAAACTTATAAAATTCACATCGAAGTAGGCGACCAGAAATTCATTTCTCTAAGTTCGGAAGGTTTGGCTTGAAATACATTTGTGTAAACGTTTTTGTTCACGTTCAACTGCGGGCTTGTGTTACTACTGATGGAATCCTCTTTTGGTATGTAAGTAAGATTCTGAGTTGAAATCGACTTCTTTCTAGTAAGTATTTTCGGCGCTGCAACAACATCCTCGCTTTCGTCCTCCTCCTCGATTTTAGCGTTTACAATTTCTCTCTGCTGTCCCAGAATACCGGCCAGAATCCATCCGCCTTGGTATTTTTCCTTGTCGGGTAGAAAGGCTCCGGTGAAATAACGGTTCGATTGTATCACCTTCCTTCGTGATTTTGGAGAATTGTCGGGAGTCGACATTGGCGATGCTATCGGCGAGGCTGGGAGAGACTTGCTGCCCTTTTTTAAACCCGATTCGTTTGACTCTGAGATCTGCGAAGCCTCCAGGGTGAAGCCTTTCGTCATTTTACTTGACATCATCTGGTTCGCTACGTGGACTATAGATTTACCGCAGAGAGCAGGCTGCCCGTGAAAACCATCGTCGATACCTTGGGACTTCACTTTTCCTCCAAAACCTGATTTAGATGGTTTCGGTTCTGAAACTTTAAGGAAAGAAATATTTGTTAGACAAATTTAGACCAAATTTTAGAGACCTAATTCAAAATTTACTCCTTTCATTAAAATCCGTGAAAACTAATAAAACCATTATTAGCCGATTTCCCTGATTTTTCAGGTTTTTCCCTGACTTCACCCACACTGGTACAATGGGAATATTCCCGCTATGATTTGTCCTATTGACTTAACGAGCAATTTCAAATGAAAATAAGCGTTCTAACTATTTATTTTATGAATATTTATTACAAAGACAACATTAGAAAACATTAAAACATTACTTCAATTACTTGTAAGATTCACTTACATCATAGTTACTGAATAATTTGGTCAAAAACTTTAAACTAATTGGGTAATTAAGAATGTTGATCGGTTTTAATTTTTTTCCATAAAAATCCCTGACTTCAACAAAATTACCCTGACATTACCCTGACATTACCCTGACATTACCCTGACCAGCGAAATTCCCTGACTTTCCTCAGTTTTCCCAGTTTTCCAGAAAATTACCACCCTGCAAAAGTTTACTTTAACAAACTCAGAAACCTACCAAATTTATTTGGTACGATATTGACGACAAAGCCTTCAGAAGCGAGCCAGAAGGCTGCCTCAATTCTGTGATTATAAAGTTTGCCGATGTCAGAAATCATGATTGCTTTCACTTATACGCCAACTAGCTTAAACTAATATCACAGAATCTTCAGTCTTGTTGTAAATAAGTCAGACGAAAAAAAAAAAAAGAATTTGCACAGAGCTGAGCAACAGGCAATGAAATCGAGCGAACGACTAAAGAGTTTATCTGGTTGAGAGAGAATATATAATTTTCTTGACCAGCTGATACGGAGTTGACTCGGAGGCGACGAGTTATTGATAAGCGTAGTAAACGATGACCGAGAATATAGATAACAGGATATTTGTCGGATTCATTAAACTGAGAGCTATTTAGTGAGTTGAATGATGCAACTGGTATGTAAATATGTTGTTCGAACCAAATCTTTCTTTCTTCGACTCCTTTTTTTTTCTCTCAAATGTTTATTTTAGCAGCAGGTGGTCTTTTATCCAGTTGAGTAATATTCTTGGAAAGCAATAGCATATGGTAAGCGTAAAGATCGTAACTGTGTTTGCGTAAACAATTATCAGCGATTATTTATTTTTAAGATGATATATTCCCAAAATAACTCTCCGCCCAGATTATCTCTTATTGGTTTCTCAAGTATGACTATTTTTCTGTTAACTTTGTCGTATTCTAGTAGTTTATTAATTCAGGAAGCAGTGAACTGGATCAAAATTATCTGTGAATAAAATAGAATAGTTTCTTTTCATTATTAGAACCTTTTTGCGCAGCATTTGGCACGAATGGTTGGCACGGTAGAGGGTGTTTGCTGAAATCGATGTTCCCAACTTCCTTGAAGTCGGGAGGCGGCGGTTGAGAAGATGCGACCTGTTTGGTAGCCGTGATGGTCTTAGTTTCGCTCAATACTTCGCTAATTGGCCTGAACCCCTCCTCAGAATTTTTGTTGCTTGTTTCTTGAGCCTTAGAGTATCGAACGTAGAAGAAGCTATCGTCATGAGAAGGTGGACTGAAGGTAGAGTCGTCAAAATCGAATCTGTGAATACAGATAAAGTCTCTAGCATTAGAATCACTCCTCTATAAAGACATGTGACTGTAATTTTATTTCCAGATAAAGAGCCAGTGTTTGTTTATGATAACTGATAAGACATCTCCCCAGTCATTTCAAAGTCATTCCATAGTCCAGATGTCTTTATTATCTAAATATCTCCTTAGATTGAAAATGCGATAAGACAACACCCACTTTTTACGTCATATATTAATAGAGAGTTGAATAATTGATGTGAATTGATGATTTAATTATTCGGAGTTAAATTCTTGTTTGATATGAAGACTAGTCCATTTTATCCACTGCTTTATAGTATACGTACGACTATTATAATTTCCCTAGTTTTCTTTCGACGTGTAAAGTCGGATTATAGTTTCTAATACAACAGATTTACGATTTATGTATATCTTAAGGACCGAAAGTGTACAGTATCTTTTGCACAGCGCACAATATGCTCTTCCAAAGTCGTTTTAGAGGTAGAACAGATCTGAAAAGTCCCTTGACTAAAAATAAAACCTGGCAGTCCCGTGATACCGACACAGGCCAACAGTCTCTCTTCTCTCTATCCCTCTTTCTCTTTACTTCTCTATCGCACAAGTTAAAGAGTAGTAGAACACAGATATAGTCAGGGAGTATCTGGTAGATATAATCATGCATTCTCATACAGATAGAAGAAACTTAAATACACATGAATCTGTTGCGATCTGAAATCTTCTAGCATTATAATTTAAGCTGTTTTCCATTCTCTCGACAATTTTCATGGGCAAGGTCGCCTTACATGGTATTCAAACACTCAAAAATGATTAAGGAAATGTAAAATCTTTTATATACCTCACATCCATTTTGTTTTTCATCCATTGAGGTAGGGAGATCCCTCCACCCAGGGACCTGTCCGGTTGTCCAGCTGACCCCATGTCGTATTTGTTTATGAATGAGTCCAAAGGAATGAGAATTTCGCGTATTAAAAGTCTGAGTGTTTTTTTTTTTTTTTAATTCAAAAGTGGAGATTGAGTATTTTATTATGTATCAGTGTATCCTCCTCGATGTGATATGATATATGCGTCAATATCTGTTAATCTGAATATCTATTTCACTCTCGTTGGCTCCGCTATATGACTTCCGGAATAAATAAGAAACACCTAAGAGTACCGACTCACCACCATTCTACTGATCTGAAAGAAAATCAAAAAAAAAAAAAATCATCATCATTTTTTTTATTTATCTATTGTGTCAAATGAACCAAGTGTGTTTGTAATCGAAGCTGAGTGATCAACTAGTGTGAGACTGTATCATTTATATCTCAACATTCGTGTATAACACATTGTATATAATTACGCAACGTCAATTAGATGACGACGATTATTCGCGGAATTGTTTTCATGACGTATTCATACGACCTATATATACATCTATACCGTGTTTATTTATTTATATACTTGGATACGTATCACTGCACGTACGTAAACATATAATACAATGTATTATATCTATATAGTAGAGTATAGGCAATGATATAGATACGTATATGTCTAGGTAAGGTATGTAAGAGATATAAGCTTTCTAAATACAAAACAATATACCCCTACCCTGTCCTATCTACGACACGCGAGTCGCGACTTAACGCCACACCAAAGATGCGAACATTGTTTAATCGTCATCGAGCGTATATATTTTTTATTCTGATCTATTGTTTAACAGGATTTCTCACGTTTATATTTATTATCATATGAATATTATTACGGGAAATAATTTTTGTTGTAATAATATTGAAAACAAAAGTTAGAGAAACAACATTGAAAGAGAGAGAGAGAGAGAGAGAGAGATGGTGATGGTGACGAAGAATAAGGAATAATAACGCTAAGAGTGATGAGAAATGTTGTAATAAATTATACTGTTATATGAATTATAACAAGTTATTTAAATAATATGTAACAGCTTACCCTGCAGCTTTTTCTGCACATTTTATTAGACTTTTTATGAACAAAGCTAACACCCATAATTACAGATAATTAGAAATATATAACTATACTTCAAATAAGTAAGCAACTCGGATTAACACGAGCTGCTAAACAATGGCCGATACCCTACGATGCTTGAACAACGACTAGATCAAATGGATGTCGTCGTTGGAGGATACGTTTTCAACTATTTTAAGAACACACCTTTGTAATTCATACATTTTGCCATCTGGTAGGTAGATAGGTAGACGACGCGCAGCGTCGCTTCATGACGACTCGACCAGTTTATATTCATCGCGTAAGTATGCTATACGAAATTCGGCTAAGACCCGACCGCATGGTTTATCTAATTCATATTGAGATAAGCCACAGAAAAAGGAGTTGAAAAAAAAAAATAATTCATATTATACAAATGATTTTAGTTTCAGGTGTAATAATCCTGAAGGTGTGATCATTATTTGGTATTATAAAAATATAGATAGATGTAGAAAGATAGTTAGGCGACGCGATACGGTCGCTTCATGACGACCCGACGAGTTTATATTCATGACTCGGCTGCATGGTTCGTTTAGTTTATATTGTAAAAATAGTTTTAGTTTTATGTATAATAATCATGAAGGTGTGATGATTATTAAATATCATGATAATAATTATAATAATTATTATGAAATATGTGTGTTCCTAAACTCACGTTGCTCCGAGGAACGGTATTATAAACCGAGACGGATATCCATATAGAAACTGTATACTCTATGTAATGTGCGAATGTGTGTAACATGACGTAGTATGTTGCATGTTGCTTGTTGTATATGATCCATAATATAGGTATATTATATCTACCGAAGCCTCATGCGAGCAGTAAAAGCAAGAGAGAGAAGAATAACCTGAACTAAATGAACGGTGCGGAGTGGAAATAATACCGAATGTGAACACCTGTGTACGCAAATAAATAAATGAATAAATAATATCGAAGCTGTTAAGAGAGTAATGATACAATATCGTTATAAAAGAAAAATATGTAAATAAGTTTAAGTCGGATTAAGAAAAGCTAGAAATACGGTATACCTGAAATTCCGTTAAATAATAAATTCTGTACATGGGATAACAGAGAAAAAAGAAGATTGATACAAATTTTTACCCAAAATATATAAAATAATAATAAACCAATAACAAAAAAACTACAACAATCTAATAGATTCTAAAACCTGTTCGTTCCAAAATCTCGATAAACTAACTACTTAAAACTAAATACAAAATGGTTGTAAATGTCACACGATGTGGTAGAAAAACAGTATTTCTATTCGGATGCGCCTGTGTCGGTGCATACGTTGCTTACAGATATTGGAGAAAGAGAGAATTGAAATCAATCGACGAAGGCTTCGACGAAGTGTCAAAGGTTAGGTTCATCTTTTCCCCTTTTTTGTTTTTTGTTTTTTGACTCAAGCTCGAATAAAAGTCCACCTTTTTTCCTCTTCTTCTTGAATGTCGGAAAAAAATAAAAAATCAAAAGAAAAAAAATTTTTATCATTTTCAAAAAAAATTTTACCATTTTAAAAAAAAATTTTTTCTTAACCCTCCCTGAATTACAGATCGACGATAGCAACGAACGGCGTGTACTTTTGCTCGGATTAGATGGGGCAGGAAAAACCTCGGTAATGAATCAAGCGATTGCAGCCACAGTACCTGGAAGTACTTACACAGTTCCCCCGCCTCTGACGAATGGATTTGGTGTATTCAAGCTACAAAATGGATCGTATATACTGAACATATGGGAAAGTAAGGAGATTATCTATTTTTTTTATCATTTTTCGACCCGTTATTCATTTTTATACTCGATTATTACATCGTAGGACTTGGAGGACTTCGTCAAACCTGGAAAATGATTCAGGAATTGGAGATATTTTTTTTTACTAATAAGATTTGCCAAACTTCTCTAAACTTGAAGAAAAAACGGCTAATACCTATTTACAAAAATTCGTATTAACAGTATTGTCTGATCAATTCACAGTCGGAGGAGCGGATGTGACGAGAAAATACTGGAGTAATTTTCTCCAAGATACAGATCTTCTAGTATTTATGGTAGACGCAGGAGATACGAATAAGTTATCTCTAGCGGTTTACGAGCTTAAACAACTACTCGGTGATCCGAGAATGGACGCGGTTCCGATATTAGTGATTGCGAACAAACAGGTGAAGTTCTGAAAGTTTATAGTAGAAAAAACTGTAATAATAATCTGATCTACTCCCCCGATATGAGAATTCGAAGAAAAACGTTCCGTGTTAATTAATATTATGATTAATTCTTAATTATACTATATTCTGTTTTATTATAAAGGATTCTGCGACAGCTTTGAGGCCCGATCAGGTCAAGGAAGCCTTAGATTTGCGCAGCATACCACCAAACAAACACAAAGTTGAAGTAATCGGTTGCCAAACTCGTCCTCTGCCAGATAATCCATCTGGATTAACTACCTACACGTGGCATCATCCTTCTATAGAATTAGTACGAAAAAAGATATTCGCAATGGCAACGTCTACTTGATTTATAAAAATTTTATTGAATAAATGAATTAATCAATTAATTGATTGAATAATTAATTGATTAATTATTATGTGTATAGTAAAGAATATTGAATTTATTATTCAAAAGAAAAACAAAGATTGAAAAGAAAACTATAAAAAAAAAAGATTAGAGACTAATTTAAAATTAGAAATACCTATATCATCTGTCTTCTGAATTTATTTTTATTTTTTCTTTTTTTTTTTAAACTACGTTTGATTGAATCGATTTTTTTTCTTCAATATACCTAATGATGATATGAGACAAGCTGAATGTTCGATATAGTGATTCGTGGTTGAAATTTATTTAAGAAAAAAATCGATGAGAGAAGAAAGTGAGGAAATATTGAACTGTGTTTATATTATGTTAATCAGCTTTTTTTTTTTAAATGGGCTATTAATCAATCGATCAACTGATTGATAATAATTGTTGAATCTTCTTTATAGTTTGCTAATTGATATACTCTGGTTTTTTTTTTGTTTTTTTTTCTTTCAACTAGAGGAAAAGAAAAAAGAAAAGAAAAGATAAGAAAGTAAAGGGATTGTAGTAGCAAACTTAATTTAACAATCTACCTATTTAGATATAGTTTTTGTGTAATTCTCTTTAGATTCTGGATTATTATTATATTCGAAAATTATAGTATACGGTGCCATATAAGAAGTCGGTGTATTTGATTATAAACTTCTTCTTGATTACAATACATATTATATTATATATATATATAAAATAAAATATTAATAATAATAATAATAATAAAAAGGAAAAGAAATTCATTGAATTTTATATCAAATCTTAATGAAGTTTTCGTTTATAAATAATTAAGAATCTAATTAAAATCGAAATGAAAATGAAAATAAAAATACGAATACAAAAGAATTAAATACAGAAAATTTTACATTCATTTATTATTATTTTTTCTTTATAAATTGACAATTCAATTAATTTTATCAAATTGATTTACTATACATTACAATAAAAATTCGTATAAAATATTATTAATCCGCATCGTCGTCGCTATCAGTTAGAAATTCTCCGTCGTCTAGAATATCTTCTTCAGACAGTTCCTCATCCTCGCTAACGACATCGCTAAGATTTAGAAACCCTTCAGGTTCATCATCGCCCTCGAATTCTTCGTCTTCACTATCGCTAGACTGAGATTTTTCAATCTTTTTCTGTGTCTTTAAACTCCTTTTTGTATCTTCTTTCAAATCAACTTTTCTCTTAGATTCTAGTTTTTCATTACCATTTCTCAACAAACCAGAAGCCTTCTTCTTTATTTTTTCCTCAATTTTATTCCCCCCATTATTTTCATCACCGCTTAATTCTTCGTCAGAAAAAAGCTTCAATTTCTTCAGTCCGCCACCGGCCTGGGATTTATCTTTTTTGTTCAAATCACCGCTGGAATTCTCTTCTTTTGTATCCCCACCAAATTCGCCGACCTCGTCCTCTACGGAGTCGACTGTCCATATCGATTCTGTCGACTCTTTAGATGGGGGAAGCTTTCGCTTTCTAGGAGCACAATGTTTCTTCGCATTCTCCTCCCCAAGCCTACGCCTAGTTTCTTCCAATGGCGTCGGATCGTCCAGAATTATTTCACCGCTCTTTATCAAGTACTCTGCGTACTGCTCAGGGATGCTTTTAAAAGTATTGATTTTAGCCCGGATTTGGCACCAGGTCATTTGGTAATGGTTTTTTCTGTCCCTCGCCATCGCCTGAAATTTGAAAACAAAAATAGTCAGAAAACGTGGATTAGATTCTTTTTCAATATTTTACAAAAGACAAGACTTTCGTTTTAAAAATGCACTTATAACTTGGCAGTAAAAAATCGTACAGACATGATGAAAGAATTTTTTGAACGCTTAAAACTTCTTTAACACGGGCATTTTATCATTCCCAAGAAAAAATAATACTTATTCAGAGTTTTTATCGACAGAATAGCTTCTTTTTTTAAGAGTTTGAATTTCTGGGAACTCAGAATCAGTTTGAGACCAGAAATCAAAGATTGCGGGATGGAAGAAAGTTTTTTTCGAGCTCTTTGCAACGCAAGATAAAATAAATCAGCGAATTTTCTCTCTTTTTCTCTTTGTAAATTAACAAGTTTCTAATTTTTCTGATACTCTTCATATAAAATGGAAAGGAAGAACGATGTTTTTTCATCTCGAAGAGCTAGATTTAGTTTTCCCAGTGTTATAAGAGAAGTAAGAATGTTTATTCGCCATTCTAACATTCTTTTTCCATATCATTCCATTTTTTTTCCTCCCAACTGTTTTCCTGTCCTCTGAATCATCGATCTTTACCTTATAATCGTCTCCGTATTTCTCCATGAGATAAGTAACGAAATGAACCTGGCTATTGGGTAGCCTGAACATTCGTTCTCTCGGTGCTTTGGCATCGGCTTCCAGTTTATTAACGACGTGAATTTTTTCTCTCTCAATATTACTTCCAGCAATATTTTCTTCATCGTGATCAAGTCCTTCATCCCTCTTCCCCTCTTTCTCTTTGTCTTTTCCACTTTTGACTCCCTTTTTACCGAGTTTAGAAACTTTGACTATCCCTCGTTTAGTAGAAAGAATTTTCATAGCCTCGTTTGGATCGTAGGCCAATCCCATGTCCCTCAGATTCGTTCTAATCGACCTTTTCAATTCCCAAGAATTCTCGATCTCCTTGCTGTAAAAATATTCGTAAATGATCAAGAATAAAAATGATTGTGAACGTTTTTTTTTAATTTTTTGCAAATTTTTCCATCATTTCTTTTCCGAAATGTTAGATTTTCAAAATTTTAGGCTTTTGGAAAAAAAAAAAAAATCTCACCAGCGACTCCACCGTAAAACAGAAAAAAATCATTCAGGAATCATTTTTTTCCTGCGTAGTTATAGACAAATAAGTATTTCATGCTTTGCTCGATGAAAAGAATCGGAAAGGAAATGCAGTGCTCAGCATATTGTTTTATTTTTAGGTTAATTTATAGGTTAGGTTATGTCTTCGACTTACCATTCGATTTTGGGTACTTTTTGTAGCTTGTTTCGCAGTCTTTTACGGTTCACATTAGCCCTGAACTTCTTATTCCGTTTTTGTTTGCGTATTTTAGTCATTTCTTATTATTATTTTCAAAATTGAATTGCTCAACGAATACACGTGTGTGCGTCTCTCGGTATTATCCAATTTCAAGTCTCCATAATTCTTACACTCTGCAGCGGTGGCTTACCACAGTCAATATTGTCTCATTTTTATCAATCACAATCTTACCGACTTAGCAGAAATCTCGATTCACGTCTTCCCACTTCTCACGCCAGATAGCGCCACCAACTAATATAACGTCTGTCTAGACGGGGAATTCCCCGCTTCGAATGTATTGAATGACTCATTTCCTGAATTCTTTAATCTCGCTTCGCTTCGTGACACAGACTGAGAATTCCATACGATTTATAATGAACAATAAATAGACTTTTGGAATGAATTTATTGCCCAACAATTCACACATGTATATAAGGGGTATTCCACGTCAAACCAGGCAGCACAAAACCCTCAATATTTCAAATTTACCTAATTTTATTAATTTTCCATCATCCATAGCTGATTCACAATAGTAAAGAATACCTTTTCGTCTGTGGAACCCAATTGAAAATTAAAAAAAAAAAAAAAAAAAAATCATACGCATTTTTTGAATTTTTTTTTTAGTTTTAGAAGTTAGGAGAGGATTTTTAGGAGTACCATTTTGATAATTTCTCCCAAAATTTCCATAATTATTCCAGCGGTTTAAATGGGATTTTGTAAATGAATAGGACCGTTTTTTTTTCCAGCCACCCTAATTTATTACATAAAGGTTCATTTGATAAATAGAAAGAGAAATGTCGATACGATACCTAATTGGACACAATTAATATCTGGTCCTGATCGGCTGTGAAGATGATTTTTAAATTATATAACAGAAATTTAAATTCGAAAATGAACCCGTCCCAAACACTTTGAATATATTTCGCAAGCTGCTTTTGTATGGGTTCTTCATCCAATCTCACAAGTTTTAGATAGAATCGAATGGAGCCGATCTGATATATTCTGATATTCTCGTTCGGATAAGAAAATTCGTTCTAAAGATAAACGGAGATAAACGTTGGATATAAGTTGATCCGGTGAAATGAATTGAAAATAATTGAACATTCAACAGTACCAATTATAAAACTCTGCGATTAGTTAATCTGAAGTCTGAATAATTATAAAAATTCGATTGAATTTTATATGATAAAAACGTCTCAACATGACGACCACATCGCCAATATTTATCTCACTTCTTAGTGGAATAATTTTATTCCCTAGAATTACATTCATCAGTTCAACAATTCGATTCACGATTTATTTATTTATTTTTTTGTAACTTTTGAAACGCGGTGCCAATCAATTTTTCGGATATCATTATTACGGATTTCAATTTAAATAAAATTTCATCCAATTTGTCAGCCTTCTCGCCTCGCTTTATTCAAATTTTAAATACATTCCCTTCTCAATTTAACTATCGATGATCATACATCGGAATTATTGCGCTGCGCCAAATCGAGCGAAATCAATATTCAAAGCGCGACTAACTGCCAAGGAAATTCCATCCACAATTTGCCTCGAAGCCTCGAGATTCCTGTGAGCCGCAGCATAAGCCGGGTGCCCAATATATCCATATATTCCTGATGTAGCTGCAGCTGGATCAGCCCTTCCGGCGAGATTTATCATCGACGGAGGATCCACGCCTGAGGAAATCACGATTTTTGAATTCGGACCCGAATGCAGGACGTATCTGCTTTCGGGAATCCCGGAAACTGTAGCTGGAACGTTCCGGAGTCCAGAAGAGGGGGGAGAAAAAGAAGTGGACATTTCTGGAATCTCGATTCTGCGAGGGGCAGAATTAGCGTAATCACTTTTTGCATAATTTCCTCGGGGATTAAACGAAGAGGGATAAAGTGCCGGAGGTTGAGGTGGAAGATGATGAGCGGTAAGGACGTACGAAGATCCCGGATATCCGTGGGATAAAAAAACACCTCCAGGCGCAGAGTATGATATAGTATGAGCGGTAGGTCCATTCGACGAGATGCTGATGGTCGGACCGGAGGAAGTCGTGATGTAAGAAGAGTAGGAAGGCCCCGAGTCCTCAGGGGCTGTAATTAATTCATTTCTCGAATTTTAAGAGCTGTCAATAATTCGGAAATTCGATAGCGAAATAGGAGATGATTTTTAAGGGCTTCACTCCGCCGACGGACGAGGAGCTAGAGAAAATAAAAATGAACAACGTGATGGGAATTTGAGAAAATTGGTGTCGGTTTCCCGCACTTTTTATTCGATGTAAACAAGAAAAAAAAAAAAAAAAAAAAAAAATCGAACAGTTGCGGAATGCCGGTGGGGTCATGAAAATTGGCAATTATGAACGTGGGCAGAAAACAATTGGAAATAAAAATACAGAAAAAGTAATGAAATTTTTGAATTCGGAAAAAAAAAATCGCGCGGCTTATCAGGGGCTTCAAATTTTATTGCAAAATGTTAAAGCTACGAATTTTCGTGGAAGTTTTGAACGATGTTCGAAAATACTTCGGAGCTTGTTTGTATTCCGTTTTTATGCATCGGTTAAAAATAGAAAAAATGAAATAAAAATTTGAAAAGGTACGGGAACAAAGTCATACCATCAGCCGGAGTTTCTGAAGCCGATCCGGACTTGTGTGGATCTGAAAAAAGCGCCTTTGAAGAGCTTGGAATCTTCGGCGATACCAGCTGGTGATCAACCTCTGATATCTTTGAGGCTGATGATATCACCTTCCCAGCTTCTCCGTTTCTGGAATAAATATTTTGACCTCCGTAACCTCCGGGGTTATTTTCCTGGGCGGACTCAACCGCTCCCATAATATCGATCGTGTTTCTAATCGTCGTGTGCGACGCAGTTGGACCGGCTGCGAAGGCGCGAGAAACCGCCTCCAGGCATATTAGGCTGCAGGCGAGGATCGTAAGCAAACTCTATGGCAAATAGTCGAAGAAAACAAATTAGCCTCGATAATCGATTGAATCAAAAAAAAAAAAAAAAGGAAAAAAAAAGCTTTTTTCTTGACGTTTAAATTGATTCCTATTAATTCCATCAAAGTTTCCGAATCGAAAGAAGAACAATTTTTTTTTTAAATCTCAATCGATTTCACAATTTTCTTCTTCTGTTTTTTTTTTTTTTCTTCTAACGCAGTTTTCAATCAGGCTAACGAATTCCTTCGTTATTTCTACGCGACTTTCCGTGAATTTCACACGGGGATTTCTTTCACCATAGTTTTTAATGGTAAACCCCCGTGTTTGCTGTTCGTGAGGATTAATTGGTTCCCAGTTTCGCGAACCGGGTCAACGATCCACGTTTATAATTGATATTTTCAATATTATCCCCCGGGGATGTTGGAAAAAGCTTCAATTTCATTAGCGGGGTTGAAAAGCCGATCGGAGGCTCCTAAATTTTTCCTTCAAATTAACAGCTCACGGTCTAAAAACTTTTTTTCACCCCTCTGATTGGATTCCGTTTTTCGTATTTATTATCTCTTTTTCGGTTCTCTTTCTCCTCATCAGCTCTGCGATAATCATTGCTCTATCATTTTTTCTCTTCTCATTTTCTTCGTGAATATGAAATTTTCTAAAAATTCTTAGAAGAACGGGAGACTGCAGATGGAAAATTTCTGCAACCCATTCCATTCCGTTTCCCCGAAGCAATTTTTATTTATGAGCTGAGTACCTGCGACTGCTGCTGCATTGAACTGTGACTATCAGATTCTATCGACTCGAATCTGCCTTTCAAATACGAAGTGAAGATTCGCCGTAATTCTTATTGTTCCTTACTTTTACTGATTATTATTCCAATTTTTTTCCCTTGGTTAACCATTTTTTTTTCTTTATATTTTTCTCTATTTTCTTACTTTTCGGATAAATCTTTCGACGAATAGTACCTGTAGGTACTGTGGGATTTATAGGAGAAGTTTGTGGACTAATTTCGACAAGCGAATATAACAAGAAGAAAAGATAAAAAAAAATATGCATAAATAGAAAAATAAGACAATTTATGTTATTACTTTTTTTTCGGACGATCTATCTGCTCTTTTTCCACGATAACTAAGTAGAAACTATTTATAAATACCTCAAAGGTCATGATGGCGAGTTGACGATGTTTCACCTTTTACTGAACCTCTGCAAGTTTGATATCACAGTATTTATAGACCTCCAATGGAACTTATAATTGCGTATAACAGTATAGAGACCTACTAGTTTCACCCACAAACCAGGATCTATATGATAGTGAATAGCGAAGCGACGATATCAATGAAATTTCATATGCATTATCTAATAAAGATAAAAAAAAAAGTAGGTTTGATACGTTCCTGCGAATGAGACAAAAAAAGAACAAACCAGAAGAAAGAAGAAAGAAAATCAACCGACAATCGAAAACCTTTTTTTTTCTTTCTGTCTGGGAGTTTTTTGGTCTCTCAATTTATTCTCGTTAACTTTAAAGACTCCAGTTTCGGTAAGGTTTCAAAAGTATTTTTATCGGGCGAAATTCCTCGACTCTATCCCATAAAATGTGAACTTTTTGTTTTTAGTTCAGCGTGTTAACATCGATTATTATATACAGAGCGATTCTGTGGAAAGTAACGCGCCTGCAAGGTAGGCAAACGGGAAACGCCTGCATTCAGCAGCTCACACATCGACGATTGGGTTTTATTTATTATGTGGGAAATGAAGCCCAATCGTCGATGTTTGATTTGCTCAATGCAGGCGGTTCCCGTTTGCCGACCTTTTAGGCGCGTTACTTTCAACAGAATCGCTCTGTATATGAATTTTTTCTTCATTTTGTTATTGTTAAGCACAAGTGATAGTTGATGTATTGACGCGTAAATAAGCAAGCCTCGTTACTCGATTGCCCCTTGATGATCGTATTTTAGAATGGCGGAGTCTCAGACTGTCAGAAAAACGGCTTATTGTTAATATCATTCGCCCAGGGATCAGTTCTTCGGCGTACCTTTCACCGTGGATGATAATCAGAGTCAAGGATCCTTGGGCTGATTCGTTCTACCTGATCGTAATAAGCACTTACCACAGTATAAGCAAAATATGAGAGAATTACTGCGTCTGAACGTGAGAACCAGACGATATTTAAAATCGATTAAAGAACAGGCATCACCTCGACTTAATTATTTTTTTTTATCGTATTATTACGCGATTCGTATTCTCTGGTGAAAATCAGGACGAATTTATCCCAGCGAAAAACTCGAGGCTTTAATAGTATTCGAATGAGAGCGATTTGAATTCTGTAAAGCGCCGACTGGCGATGGCGTCAGGAAGCTAATGCGACCGTTAAGCTTTTCAAACTTCAACTAGCTCCCGCTCGATAACTATTATACCCAGGAATTTTTCGCTGGTATAATTTTCACGTGGTTTTTTTTTCGTTTTCCATTTTTAGGGAACCCAGTGGCGTGGTTAGAAAAAACCGTTTCTAACTATCAACGCAATCGGCTTTAAGATAACGAGACTCGAATAAATTACTCAGTGGATAATTCAATGAGACAAAATTTGTGATCAATCTCGGGGTCTGATTCGTTGAGATTCATCTCGAGCAGGTGAAGGGTGAGGTATACACCCTACCTACTCAAAAATCTGTTCTCGTCGGCTGAGCAATTGATAGAAGAAATTGCGAATCGATCCGACCGAAGGAGAGAAAGGAGGTGATGAACGGATATCGTCAGGGGCGAATGGGCCGGTGAGAAGCGGAGACGCGTAGAGAAACGTCCCTAGAGAAAACGGACGATAAGTGATCTCAGTCTACTAAGTTAGATTCGCTATTTTCCCTGAATGAAATCGTAAGATTGGAGGTCGTGGAAGCAATCTCGTAA
The DNA here is from genome assembly GCA_963978835.1 of Tenthredo scrophulariae. Lineage (NCBI taxonomy): Eukaryota > Metazoa > Arthropoda > Insecta > Hymenoptera > Tenthredinidae > Tenthredo > Tenthredo scrophulariae. The sequence continues at coordinate 15,384,412 of OZ022233.1, forward strand.
CTTTGTATGGTAGGTAATTATAGTTTTGTAATTGAAGATAAATTGTACAATAAGAGAACTTTCTCCTTATTCCATACGGTTTTCAATAAATTTTCATTGATATATATCAGAGATCGAAATTGAATGTTAAATGGCGTTGGACCGGTCACACATAGCTTGTCTCAAGACAAATTGACATGTCGTTTGCATTTCAATATAGAAATTAGATCGTATCGCAGTCTGACTACGTTATGATTGGCGATAATAAACCGGTTAGAATTACCAGAGAAAGTGAAATGAGTTCAATTCAGTTCTCGATATTGATAAATGCACGTGTGAATAAATCATCGATTGATTTTTCGGCACCAAAGCTAACGCGCAGATATTATCGAACAAGTTGTAAATTAGGTTTGCGTAATTGAGCCGCAAGTTTCACGTTGTTGGCGACAGGTTGACGAGCCTTGCAAACCGATTTAGTGTCGAATTTCTTGAGGGTAACGAGCGAGCGGACGTGATACGACTTGGGAATAAGCGCAGAAATTGCAAAGCGCTGAAGTTAGACGAACCAATTATTTTATCCTCAGAACAATAATAATGATCGCAATGTTTCGGATAGATAGATTTCCGCTTTGATATTGTGGATGACAATAATTGGCAGGAGAAATTGTTACGTTATACTATATTCGATATTCTACGTTCTCGAAATTCAAATTCAAAATCAAATTTATTGTTGTTTGAGTTTAAACAAACTGCACAATGATCGTGATCCAGTATTATATTATTACATTCAGCATTGAAACTGTCCTTTCGGATTGGAACACAGCTGTATTTGCGTTTGATTATCCCTCGACCCTCTACAACTCGGTGATTAATACCGTAGTCACGTTTTTGCGGTCCAGACTCCCGCGTAATTTAATATAAAAGTAATAGTGGAACGATGAAACGACACACAATTTATACAGATTAATAATCAATCATTATAGTCGGTTATAAATTCGCAAAGAAAAATTGTTGCTTTTATGCGAAATCAATCTACCCGGTTTTTTTTTTTCTTACAGTATGATCCTCTAAACTATAAAACAATGTATAAAATATGATGAAATAAATAAATATACAAACAGTTAAATAGCACTCTTTAAATATTTATTAACGATATTATACGGAATACAATTTATTTACATCTCAAATAAGACGGTTGGTTCCTTTAATTCGCAAATAAATTACCAAGCGTAATGAGCACCAAGTCCTTGGAAGGTAGTATGTACAACTGGGGCAGCGGCGTATCCGTAAGCTGGGGCAGCGGCGTACGCTGACTTAGCAACGAGTGGGGCAGCTGGGGCATAGCTGTAAGCTGGGGCAGCGTATGCGGCCTTAGCTACGACTGGGGCAGCGTGAGAGTAAGCATAGGCGGGTGCAGCCTGGGCGTAGCTGTAAGCTGGGGCAGCATACGCGGCCTTAGCAACGACGGGGGTAGATATAGAGCTGTAAGAGACAGCAGGAGCTGAAGAGTAGTGGGGGGCAGCGCCGGCGTAACCGTATGCTGGGGCAGCTGAAGCGTAACCGTAAGCTGGGGCAGCGGCGTACTTGGCGACAACTGGGGCAGCTGAAGCGTAGCTGTAAGCTGGAGCAGGGGCAGCATACGACACAGCTGGGGCTACGGCATGGCTGTAAAGAGCGTCGTTGGTAACACGGCTGTTGCTAACGCGTACGCTTGAGTGAGGAGAGTCTACGGCCTTGGTAAAAGATGAGTAGACGTTCTGTCCGGCGTATCCTTTGTGGGTTGACTCCTGGGTGTATCCTACGCTACCATAGTCACCGGGGGCAGTTGCGATGCTGTAAGCAGCTGGTCCTCCAGCACTAGCGACGGCCAGGACGGCGGAAAGGGCGATGAGCTGTAATAAATTTTTTATAAAATTGGATGTAAAATGATTGTGGAAAAGGATCAATCGGACGAAAAGGAGAATGAAAAATTATTGAAGATTAACAGAGAGATAATTCGACGTATGTACTTGGTAATTTTTTTGGGACTTACCTTGAAGGCCATGATGATTGTTCTTGGTTTCGAGAGCTGGTAGATCTGTCTTAGGTGTCTTTGGGCTGGAGTATATATACGATTTGTCCTGTGTGACGTCGATCGTATAAGCGGAGGCAGATTTTAGCCCCACTCCCTTTTTAATATATTGTATAACGTATATATTATTGCTTAAAGAGTTTTACTCGCACACTGTTACACGGTAAAATATTCGGTAACAGGTTTTACAGAGACAATACTCTGTTCAGGACATTCTGCGTGAGCTAGATAAAATTTTTTTTAGGCGTGGCTTCGGTCCGGGCCTCGCAGATTTACGATCACCTATCTGGAGCAGTCGCCACTTATTAGGAAGGCCACGCGTCTCGATCTCTTGCACCACTCAATACCGTATCTCGTATCTTTCTCTTATTTCATTTACTCCTCACGATAGTTTTTGCATTTTCATTTTATTTTCCTTATAATTTTCAGACATACTTTAGTCGTCGATTATATTTCTGTACGAATTATCAAATTCCGGACAATTCAGTAATAGAATAATAAATAAAAAAAGAAATAAAAATTATTTAATTATCAAAGTAAAAATCGCGATACAAAATTTCCGATCAAATTATTTTTCGGCTATTGATATTCTGAATTTTTATTCCATGAGCGGTGTGTAATTGGTTTCAATATAAATTGCTATTTGCGGAAGGGTTGATATAATTGGGCCGCTAAATATCCTAAATACGCTCTCTGGCGCAGATCAAACGGCCCATAGGTCTTGGGTGGTTGGAAAAGGTCAATTACACAACCAGATTTTCCCCCATATATACTGCATACAGGGTAAATTCAGAAGACTAAATGGCCTCCCATGAACAGCGGGTTGTTGATATAATAATAATTAGAGAGGTTTAGAGCTCGGCCTTCATGCAAGAGGATGCATTACACTTTTGCGACTGTTCATAGATGAATAATTATGCAAATTTTTTGCACACGTGTTTGAAAACGAATCTTAGAAAGAAAAAAAAAAAAAAAATCCAACGGGCGTTTTCCCTTTATACATACATCGGTATCCATCAATCTATATGTACATGCGTTCTATGTACCTACGACACACGGCAATACACGTGAATGGAGAAAGTACGTCCTTGACTTGGTGGACAGTAGTGGGTCTTGACTCTTGTAAAATTGCACTTTTTCTCTTTTTGTTTCATGTTACGTCCCCGTCCTTCCCTTTCTCTCGCTCTCTCTCTCTCTCTCTCTCTCTCTCTCGCTCGCTTTCGGTGTTTGGGGGGATTGAGGTAACAGATATAATTGAATATTATCAACTAGTAGATTAACAAAGTTAATCAATTAGAACAAATCTGTTTTCTTAACTAAATGAAAATTAACGAAAAAAAAAGCCTGTTTTTTGGATGAATTTTAACAGAAATTTTATTTTCACCGTAGAAGTATTCAAATTTCACAGTGAAAGTATTCGAACCCCTTTTTTTTTTTAAACTAGAATCGAAAAGGGCTAATCATTGACGAATCACAAAAATGTATGCCTCGAATACAATTGGGACGGAATATAAAAGCCAAAGAATTTAATAGGGAGCTCGATGCTCAGCTGAATAAATAACGAGTGTTGATTTTCCGGGGAAAAACCAGGGTGGTTTTAATAATAAAGGTATAATTGTACAAGGAAAAAGAGTGCGGAGATATGGAGAGATTTTGGAAGTGGAATACGTTCGTTCATAGCCGGACCACACTCCGGACATTGATGGCTCCGGAAATTGAGTTTTGAAAATGACGTTTGTTCGAAATACAGAATATTTTACTAGGCTGGTCAAGCGTTAGACAGGTGTAGCCAAAACACCGATCGCTGATCGTGAATCTAAAATTTATAATTTCGTTTTAAATATGATTTAAAACCAGTAGAATAATTGATTTGACGATATTTTTCTACTTTAACGTCCGTTCAACCAAAAAAGACTACGCCTTGAATTTTTTCTGTTCTTTTTACAGTTATTTTTTCATTTGTCTCAAAGCAAACACATTGTCATCGTTTCCTTGGCCCACAGCTCCGAGCGTAAGTATACATAATAGCTGTCTACCTCCGGTAATTCCATATTGAATGGGTAATCGCGTTGAGAGTGGGAATATAAATCGTTGGTTTTAAGAGAAAGAAAAAAAAAAAGAAAAGAAAATCAAAACCAGGATATCGCGGGTAATTAAAAAAATATGCAAATTAAAAATACGTATACTCGTTAGAAATCTCTGCCTGCGATTTTAGTGTTCTACCTCGAGTATCTGAATTCTATCTCACATGTCGACCCGATTCCGAATTAGTTTTATAGCTTTCTCTATATATACACATATACCTATATGCAGATTATTCGTGGATATATTTGTATCAATTTTTTTTTCCGAATTTGATCTAATCGGATGTATCTGTATCTGTATCGAAATACAAACCAATAATATCAATATTTCGAAACACGGTTTGTTCGATAAAAAGGAATTAAAAAAATGAATATAGTACTATACCAATATCTCTGTGAATTAGACATACCGTGATTTGAATTTGGAATTTATTATGAAAATCAAAAACGAGAATTCGCGAAGAAGATTTTCTGCTCATTAGTTTCTTTGTCGATTTACAATCGCGATAATCGTCACACAATTTTAATGATCGTTGCAGAATGTGATTAATAGCGATTGGAAAATGACCCTCGACCTCTCGGAATCGGTTAACGATTTTTTACGTTATCGCTCCGGCTCTAAGAAGGACTCATAATTTGTTTAACATTTTTTTTTAGAACTGTCTCATATAGTTATGATCTTTGAAAACGAACTCATACGTAATTATAAAATCTGGAAAAATTCCGAAAAATCTTGTGCCAATGGTGAAAATTTTTGAGCCCAGACTCCGAGTGGGTCAGCGTTCGATTTATTATTTTTATTTTTATTTATTTTTTTGCATTGCGGGCCCCTCTCACTTATATATCTTAGATCTTACCTATATATGTATCGTTTAGTTACGTCATTGATTTCCTGTCAAACGAATGTATTGATAATAGATACTATTACTCAACCCATTGCAGATCACAGGATCGGTTATAACATAACACCGAAAAACATAATCTTGTACGGGTATGTATATTGTTGTTTGGGAATATCGATTTCGCCGATTGTGAAGATTAGACATTGCTAATCCTACACACGAAACCCTCTGACCAGAAGTAAACCGATAGAAATCATAACAGAGAAACAATGGTGGACTGAATGATCATTATCCTCGTCACAGATGACAATCGAAAATTTTTATCCACATTTAACAATCGTTATTTCGAGTGGAAGAATAATTACCGAATAACGATCGTTTGGAAAAATTCCGGGCTCATTTTCACCCTGAAAATGAAATCGAAATTTTGCTATTTTTTTTTTTCAAAAAACGCGGGCCCTTTGCGAGCCCTTTGCCCAAAAACTTGTACAATTACCCAGCGAGAATTCCAAGCGAGAATTTCTGTAGCCGGGGAAAAGCAAACTCTAAATAATCGCACTGAGTACAACGAAAATAATCCTTTGATCAAAATTTAATCAAAAGACAATGCGGAGGGTTCAAGAAGCGATTTCATCGGTTGAACGACTGCGAATAGCAACAATAATCCGAAATGGGTGAATTCGAAATTAGGTTTTGGGTGATTTCGTGGGATGCATTATCAAAGAGAGGCACGTTGAATCAGCATTAAGGTAGCTCAGAGTAAATCGAGGTCATTTCGCCCGTTGCCGTGTCGCGTTGTATATGTGTGTGGATTAACACCACCATCATCCCATTACGTTAAGGCAGTCGCCGGTTCCCGCCTTTCTTACGTTATTTAATATGAAAAATAATTTTTACCCAAGCTGTCACCGAATACGACAAAGCTTTGTGGCCAGACGTGTGCGAGTGGAATATGAAAAAACCGTCTCGCTAGTCTCTCAGGTTCCTAAGCCAGCCTTGCGAAATAATGCAGCGTTATAAACGGCTCGCTAGAATCTGAATAACCTCGACTAATCGGCATAATTAGTTTCTTAAAAACGGCGAAAGGTTCAATTTTATTGATTCACTCCACCGGCTAGAGAAGGCTCGTAACCAAGGGGTGGAGGAGAAGGGTTCTTTGTTCTGATCTTGAAGAGAACAACTTTAGGAACTTAGTTCGAAATAAAGTTCATCAAGATTTAGCCGAGCGATACAAACTCGTCCTTATAACCACGTGAATATGAACGGCAATTAATCCTCCTCGCATTAACGACTGAAAAAATTTTAACGCCGATCGATGCGATGGACCAGTTGGTCCTGGTATAAGGCGTATTTGCGATCGGTTAACTCTCCACGATGTCACATAGGCATATAGCTGTAATACAAATCGATGAGCTATTGGTGGGGTGTGAAATAGACGAGTTGGGAGTAACTCGTGGTCTCGGTTTGGGAGCTCCTTGAACAACTATAAAAGCGATAAAGTTTCCGAGTAAGTCAGATAACCCGCCATAATCTATCACAGCAAACACCAGACATATCCATTATCGAGATGACGTTCAGAGTGAGTGAATTCCCGATCAGTATTCAAATTTTATTTCAGACTGATGAAAAGTCAATATATCATCTTTCTCACGTGTATCGGACTTCGTTTTTTGACACGACCCGCGTCAAGTTTAATTTCATGCAGAAAATCGGACTTCGCGCACATCAGCGTCTTGAAAAATACTTTACCGTTTACCCCTTTTCTGCCTTAAATTTCCAGCTCGTGATCTTCACCGCCTTGGTCGCCCTCGCAAGAGCCGGTTACATCAACGGTGGTCATTCAGTTGGTCAATCAATCGGTGGTTCTTACGCCTCTAACGGTGGCTTGTTGCGTCCTGGATCACCCTCGTACTCTTCAGGATATGGTTACCCGGTTGGACCAGGGCGTTCCTATTCTCCAGGTGTGTCTGGCTCCGTGGTGATAAGGCCTGGTTACGGAAGCTCGTACCCTTACGGAGGTAGAAATCTGCCTGTGGGAGTATCCAACTACCAATCCGTATCTGGTTACGGTGGAAGGAGCTTGAGCTACCCGTCCTCAACCTACTCTTACACTTCTTCACCGATTTTGAAAAACGGTGGATACCCGTCAGGATACTCTTCAGGACTCAACGGTGGATATAGCAACGGATACCCGTCATCAAACCTCCAGAACGGATACGGCCATCAACCAATCGCATACACAGTTTCTCCAATCGCTCATAATCCCCATGGTTCTTTCAACGGTTTGGGAACGGGATACGGATATTGAACCAGGATATCGAGTAGCATCCTGGGCATGGCGCGTTGGCCATACCCATTACAAATCAACGGTTATTGATGATTATGATTCCTAATGAACACACGTAAATTTTTAGAAACAGATTATGCTGTAAAAGAGACTTTTATACCTGAATTAAACTACTTGTTGGATCAAATGGATCGCGTCTTTTTCAAAATTGGCCACTCCTCTTCCATTCCTCAGTTTCCCACCAGACACATCTCTCGCATTGATCATCGTCTGATGAGAGAATAAAGAGTGCGAAATCTCGGAGCTGTCCTTCATCATGCGACGATGATTAGTGGTTTAAAATGTGCGAAACGTAACATTGGCTCTTCGTTATTTTTCACGAACTAATATGCCTTTGCTTTGATTGAGTTGATTCAGTTCGAGGGTAAAGTATAAGGGTTGTTTCAGCTGGGCTGATGTGACTCTGTCATTTTGGCTTTTAGGTAGGTAACTACATAGCTGATATATATATATATATATATATATATATATATATATATATATATATATATATATATATATATATATATATATATATATGTGTGTGTTTACTCACAGGTGATATAAAATATAATAATGTACATACTAGGCGTGATTTAGGTAAAGGTACCCATTCACACAGCTAGGCACATTGGGCACATCAATCTACTTCTCCAGAATCGGGGATGAATTGATTTATGGACGTCTGTAAATTTTCTGAGCTCATTTATAATCCGGACTATTAATATTACCAGGGTAAATAAGAAACAGTTTACTCTAGTATATATACGCATATACATATTATCAGGCGATATAAATCATTCGTCAAGTACCTTGATGTAGATTAACTACGAAATCTGTAGTCTAGACGAAGTAAACCATGCGGTTAAATTTCAGCTAGAATTAAATTCGAATGATTTTTGTGTTCATTTATTTTCATACAAAAATCCATATGGTATACGGACGGATAAGAGAATGAGAAACTGAAAAGTATACATAGTTCTTATTCCGATATAAACTACGAAAGTAGAAAAAAAAATAAAATAAAGTTTCAGTCCATCGTTTTACAATCGACAGACATATAATGGTTAATTAATTAATTGATTAATAAATAGTGATACACTGTGCAGTCATTTGTTTTTTTTTTCAAAATACTTTGGCTCCTTATTATGTACAAATTATTTCATACCACACTATGAGAGAATGGTAAATTATGGCTAGAAGTCAAAATTGTAACCATTTCCGCTAACCTTAACGTGTGCTACTGAAGGTGCTGACGAGTATGCGACGCCCAATAAATTCTGGGCTTGTGGTTGTTGGTGTTGTTCTTGTTGCTGAAGTTGTATCTGTTCAGGAAGCTGTGCATGCGAATGAGTGAATTAAATTTTCAATCGATTCAATATCATGATCATGCATGTATAAATGACGATGAATTACCTGCTGCGATTGTTCAGAGGATTGTCCTTGTGCCTGAGCCTGTCTCAGGGCGTGAAGTTGGGCAAGCTGTGCTTGATATGTCGCAGTATCCTGCTGCCCTTGGTCCTGTAAATTTTGGGCTTGATATTGCTGCTGGGCCTGACGGTATTGCTGTTGATACTGCTGCCTGTATTCTTGCTGAAATTGCCGTTGAAGATAGGCAAGGGCTGTTGCCTGCTCAATCTGGGCTTCCGAAGGACGAATTGGAGTTCCCTGATACACAACTTGCCCTGCAGATGCAGGAGCAGGAGCAGGATTTGCAGCAGTCAAATGCGGATATTGCTGATTGGAAGTAGTGTAGCCGTTCGCGATTGGCCCAGTTGGGAAATAGCCTGAAAAATAATAACCAGATAAGCACCTGTCCACTTCGTTTTAGATTTTCCTTTGTCTCCTTTACCTAGTCCAGGATTTCGATAGGCCAGAGCCTGCGCCACGTTAGGAAGTACTTTTTGTGCTAGATGTGGATTTCCTATGCTAGAACTGAACGCTTGATGCGAACTGGGACCGTTGAAGGAATACGAGGTCTGGGTCAGGCCGGGCCTGATGAAACTGAATGAAGCATGCTGTCCCGTACCTCCGAGGACATTCGATGGCCTTATTCCCTGCGGGGCTGGAGGTTCAGCCGCGGTTTTAATCGCACAAAAAACCGCGAGGAATATCACGCATATCTGCAAGAGCGAAAATAAGAGACAAATATTCTGTATAGCACGATGATAGCTGTATTTTATTTCCAGGGTTTCACTTTAACCGATTTTTTCATCGCGAGGTACCGAAATACAGGATAATGAACGCCAAATTGCGGATCGAAATTACCGGGAATTAACGTCAAAATTTGTCAATTTGATTCGATTAATTAAATTTTAGAGGATTTCAATCCACCCCGACGCACTGCTGAGCTTGATAACCACACTCCAGTGGTTCGTTTGTATCTGGGACGAGCTTTAACGATGCTTCACAGTTTACAGCATCCGCATTTTGGGAACTGGACTAAATACTGCAGCGAATTCTGGATTTAGAATTTACCGCATTATCTGACTTCCGATAGGAAAAATAAAGAAAAAAATAGGAAGCAAAAGAGAAAATACTCACCGTTGAATCCATGACTGACTAGTAGGATTTGTGGGTCTTTACACGGTGGCTTTTGCCGTTTGAATGATACCAGGTTGATCCCAGGTTTACTCGTTGGATCACCTCGTAGAAAAACCAGGCCGATACCTCCGTGGGGAGTTATATATGTCGGAAACAAACGCCCTGAGACGTGATCGGCATACTTGTTAACAACGGTCATCAAAGGCTCACTTTCCCCCGTTAATACGACATCGGAATGACAATTACAGGCTTAGAAATTGATCCATTATCTAGCTTCGGATAAAAATCAGCCGTTTCAAATCCAGGCGAGGATTTAAACGATCTCGAACAGTTTTTTGGTTCCCTTTTCCACCAAAATTGATAGAAGAAAAAAAGAATCCATCCATCCCCAGCTCCTATCGCCAAAAAGGATTCCCTCGTGAATTTCAAACGGATAAAACTAAACAGAAAATCGTTTTACCTACGGAGAAATTCGATTTGAATAATGAGAAAGCTGCGTGACATTGTCGAACCGGATTCAAACAGTTATTAATCGCGTGTTCGATCGGGAATTTAAATTGCCGATAGTATCCAGTGAGGGAAATTACACTGGGCATAACATCTTCGGTATACGATATTCAGAGCTTTTGGTCTCGGACGTGATCCGGTTCGGAAATCGATATATGATGGCCGAGTTTTTTTTTTAGATTCAAAAAATACGCTTTCAGGTATACCGGCGAATTTCAATTGCCACCATCGCCGGGCTAAAGTTAATTCATCAATTACTTCTCGGGTCGTTAATTACTCGTTGCAAATTCGAGCCCACTTCTCGGTCAACAGCTTGTAATTTTATGATGATTTACACTCCCCTATGAATCTACATGAACCATTGAACCTTTGCTAGGTTCAAAGGCGAGCTTGATAAAGTTTAGCGATTTCCTTACCCTTCGTTAAGTTGGATTTATTCAAACACCCCCGTCATTAGAAATGCTGAACTCAGAACTTGTTTCTCTGTATCCCTGGTAGGGAGAAATAATCGAAGGAGTATAATTATTATCTGCTGCGATGAAATTACCTTCATCGTCTAGATCCGCGTTCGGGGAAATCTGAAACCTTGAGGAAAATTGGAGGAAATTGAATATGCCCCTTCGAATTGACATTCAATAGTCTGATTGATTAGTGATTAATTGCTATAAGTTACCATTGCGTATCAGACGTTGTTGAGTTTACTCAGACCTGCGGGTAAACTTCACCTCCTTATACACCAGGGTTCATATTTAACTTCCCTGCATAGACGAGTATTAGGGGATGGAGAGTTGGGGACAGTAAACCGTTGTCGGACTACGAGAGGATTAGCAAAACCTTCGTCTATCTAGACAAGGATTACGTGCCTGTGGCACGGCCCCAAAGTCTTTGCCACAAAATCGTACGGGGCTAGAAAAATCCGGGTCAACCACATGCAGTGGTGCAGAATACGAATAGAATTTTACACAACGGTAAGCAGCTGTTGATTTAGTTATATTTTATTCGTTCATTTTTTCCCTCTCTTACTGTTGGACAATTTATCCCGGATGAAAGAAAGAGTAAGAGAGAAAAAAAGGGGAGAATTCAAAATCAAAAATTGACACAAGGACCAAATTCATTTTTAGGTTTGTGTCGGACCGACAACGGGACAGCTTGAAAGTTCGTTTTTCCAGTTTTTCACAAATCTTAGAAAGCAAATGATTTTACTCGGTGACACTCACGAAGACCCCTGCCAGGTAACGACGTTTGAAAATGTAAAAGCATCCGCCGAGTGTACTTACACTACGCTCCTTCACGGTTCATTGATTTAATCGACGAGGACTAGGGCATCAGAGTGAATTACATAGCACAAATCAATGAGACGGTTGGCTGTGCGTTTTAGAATGTTTGGAGAAGTCGAAAAGCTCCGGGGGAAAGGCGATTATTTGATTTCGCGAAAACGAATGAATTGAGAATTAGTTCAGGCGAAAGTTTCAGATCATGCATCGTTTCGGATTTTATGCGAATAAAGTAGTTCCGCGTATTCCATGAGGGGAATTCAGGGGGGTTGCCTAGGTAAGAGAACAATAAAATGTTCATCGTTTTCAATGTTTTATTACGGCGAGAGTGAATGACGAAAAATGATTGTGAGAATAGCGTTTGAAAGCTGAGAATTTCCGCTCGAAATTGAAAAAAAAAAATAAATAAATATCACAAACATTGAGTCCGCTGTGTCCATTTAGGTAGAGCTCTGCAAAAAAACGATTTCCGAAACGGTGACCACCTTTATCGGCAAACGGAATATCTAAAACACAAAAACCAATACTTTTTGGAATCGTCAATGTACTCTCTAAGCTTCTGTGGCACGAATTTCTCATCCGATTTTTCGTTTTTGAAAAATTGATAAAAACGTTCGCGAAAATCCCAAAAGACGCGATCGAATGCAAAAAAGATTCGCAGCTTGACCACGTTTGAGTTGATCAAAAATCCATTCCATAGAAGCTTAGAGGGTACATTGACGATTCCAAAAAGTATTAGTTTTTGGTGTTTCGGATATTCCGTTTGCCTATAAACGTGGTCACCGTTTCGCAAATCGTTTTTTGCAGAGCTTTACTTAAAAGGACGCAGCAGACTTCATTTTTCTGATATTTAATTCCTTTTTTTTTCAGTTTGAAGCGGACATTGATAGCTTCTAAAACCTATTTTTACAATTATTTTCCATCCGTCATTCTCGCCGTAATAAAACATTGAATACGATGAGCATTTTTTTCTTCTCTTACCTTGGCACCTCCCTTAAATACTGTCGAAATATAATCAGGGATGAAAGTTTGCTCATAATATTTGTCGACGATGGTGTTCTCCGGGTATTTTTTGCCCCTAGAAGTTACTTTGAGGGTCTGCTATGGCTTACTCACAGATTTGAAGTTTTCGGTTTTTTTCGTTTGTACACCTCGCCCGGCTGCGGCCATGTCTCGACTGGTCCCGTCTGGCGTTTTTGATTTTGGGTAGTTCGGGTTGCTAATAATGGGTTCTGGGTTGACGTAGACATTAACAAATGACTTTTTCGCCGAGGAAGCGAGGGCTGTCCTTGGAGGATGAGAAGATGATGTACATTTGTGAATGCATATATATGCCTGTTTGAGGTTTAACCGAAGAGCTGTTAGGCCAGCCACTCCTACCAGACTATGTCATATGAAGATGAATAATTATTCGCGATCCCCTGAATGTCACCGCGTACCAAGACGCCCCATATACCATATGCTTCGGTAATTCTCACCCTTAATATGACAATACTCACTGCGATATAACGGGGTGTAACTATCGCGACGAACGAATGAATACACTGAATTATTTGCCTTTTTGGTTTTTGGAAGAACCTCAATCTTTACAATCCTGCCACTAACAATGTGCCACCTACCTCTGATCCTGTGAATAATACCGGTCGTTTGCTCAACGTGTGTTTTCGAATAGAAGACTACACTGAATTCATTGATTACCACTTGGAAGGATTGAACAATGATGGTAACATGTGCGACAGAATATGCTCGCGACCTGCAGTATACTCGTCATTAATGAATTCATCTTTTTTCCCATCCCCTGAAGAGTCACAAGTCAATCGGCTTTTACCGATCGAATTTCTATTGGCAATTCTCATTGGCTTTACTTCGGGGTGGCAATTTATCACTGCTGTATGATCCGACAGAGCAACGTTGTCCATTACTGATCAGTAACGGCGGATAATAAATACTGTTCATACCCCTTGACTTGCACTGTTGCGAAAATAGCTTGTTGACTTGTTGATGGTAGTTGGGGCGGTTATTAGTGATCGTCGGGTTTCCTGATTTTTGGTTATTTTCTCGTTAGGGTAGATCCCGGAATTGATCCCAGGACTAGGGGAGCTATTTTAGCAAACCGTGTGGCGAATAATGACCTTGGCAAAAGTCCATATGCGTCGCAAAACAAGAACCTTGGCTCCTTAGACAGACCAAAGAAACTTGTACAGAGGTCGGGCAGGGGTGTTGGGAATGCTTTGAGTCTCGAGATCTGGTGAGAGTTGAGTAAAATTTTCTGCAAGAGTCACCTTTCATTAAGTCGCAATATACATTGCGCGCAATTATCATTCAGCCGGATTTTAAACTGCGGAATAAAATTAGGAACGATCATAATAATTCCCATAGCAAAGATATACTTTATCTTAAAACAGCCCTTAGCATAGAATAACGATCACTTCAAAGGGGGGGCCAAGGTAAGAAAAGAATAAAATGTTCATCGTTCTCAATGTTTTATTATGGCGAGAAAGAATGACGAAAAATAATTGTGAGAATAGCCTTTGAAACCTACGAATTTTCGCTTCAAACTAAAAAAAGAAAAAATGGAATGTCACAAAAATCGAGTCCGTTGCGTCCATTTAAGTAGAGCTCTGCAAAAAACGATTTCCGAAACGGTGACCACCTTTACTAGGCAAACGGCATATCTAAAACACAAAAACAAATACTTTTTGGAATCGTCAATGTACCCTCTAGGCTTCTATGGAATGAATTTCTCATCCAACCTTTTGTTTCTTAAAAATTGATAAATACGTTCACGAAAATCCCAAAAAAACGCGATCAAATGCAAAAAAGATTCGCAACTTGACCACGTTTGAGTTGATCAAAAATCCATTCCATAGAAGCTTAGAAGGTACATTGACGATTCCGAAAAGTATTGGTATTCGTGTTTCAGATATTCCGTTTATCTATAAACGTGGTCACCGTTTCGCAAATCGTTTTTTGCAGAGCTTTACTTAAATGGACGCAGCGGACTTCATTTTTGTGATATTTAATTGTTTTTTATCCAGTTTGAGGCGGAAATTCATAGCTTTCAAATGCTATCTTCACAATTATTTTCCGTCCGTCATTCTCACCGTAATAAAACATTGAATACGATGAACATTTTTTTCTTCTCTTACCTTGGCACCCCCCTTAAGAAATCACGTAGAAGTTGGCTTAGATTTTTTCTTTCAATTCTGATCCTGATTTTCGTACGTCTAGATATCTGCATACCGTTATTTGGTTCACAGTATGCATGGTTATTACGTCTGTAAAGCTACGTAGTATATACTTCAAGATTCGTTGGTCGGGCCAATATGTCCCTACACTAGTGTCAAAGTACACGGGGTAGGTACTACCCTCCTTTATGCCAACCCTTTTCGTTTTGGTTCATCCCGATGGGTAGAGGGTCACAAACAATTTTAGTGCCGCAAATAAACACGGGTTTCGGTATAAAGCTACCGGGTATTCTCTCGCTTTCGACACTATGTGGTATGGCTGATTGACTGACTTTCACCATGGAAGTAGATCCCGGGTCAAAAGCTCCACTTAATTAAGCGTTTCGCTTTTGCTACGCACCCTACCCTTGTCAGCTACTCAATCCCTCATAAAACCAGTGTGCCTCTCCCTACCTGAAGACTATTCTTCATGGTAGAAAGACAGGAGAGAAAAAAGGAAGAAGTCGCTCCCTTCTTTCGCTCTCACATCCGGCGAGGAAAGTGTGCGGATGTCCTGGACATTCATCATCACCTAAAGCGGGAGCTTTTATCATCGTTTGAATATTATCTCATATTTTTTGATCCTTTGAAGCTTTTTTAGAATTCTTTCATGCACTCATAGCATGTTTTATGTCAAGTAATCGCTCATTCTTCTCCTCACGTGATATAGACATTTTTCACCTATTTTTCGTGGACAAGGATGATCACAGCGAAACACCACAGATAGAAAATGAAATTTTTCATCGCCGCACGATATCCATGAAGGATATTGTTATGAAAGAGATCAATCGCCTTTTTGAAGAAGGATATTCAGGTCCCCTAATGCACGGTATCTACACCTTCGCTCCGGGATCAAGAATATTTACCATTACGGTCTTGTTCATACCAGCGTTTTTCAGAGTCAGGATAATTTTCAGTAGAAAAATCAAAAAGGAAAATTTTAAAGCCGTTCATATTTTTACTCGGGGAAAAAACGTACGGGGATTCTTCTTGAGAAATCAACACTTTCATCAAAACGCCTATCTCCATCGCTTGGAAAAAATAAAAACGGAAAAGTCTAGGAATGATTAACACACATGTTCTCGATTGGCGATTCATCGAGTCCTTGTCAGGATGTAGTGGATCAATTTCTTGCACAAATGCCAGCCCTATGAGAAGAGCAGTCGTAATAATGGCCACTTTAACAATAGAACAAGGGAGACTCAACACATGGTGTTCAATTATCACACGGTACACCCTTGTCAAGGATCAGAGGAGGGAGGATAATTACGTCTTATTGTAATACCGTAATGAATAAGTGGAATTCTCTGGATGGTAACAACAATTCGCACGGCTAATTCCAGCGCTACTCTTCTTAATTGGCTTTTTTTACCCTCAATTAAAATTATCTACAGCCCGATTTATTTCAAAAAAAAAAAATTCGTCCTGGTCATGAAAGGAACCTAACCCAGCCAATAAATTGTCTGACGATCAAAAAGCCCGCGAAAAATTGATGTGCACGCCAAGGATGGAGCTTGAATAATGTTCTATGATTAGTTGTACATAATTGAAAATTTCGGTAAGTTTGATTCATGTCCGAAAATGTTTCGTGTTGCCTTCAAGGAAAGATCCCTGCATTTTTAATAACCAAGAATGATTGATAACTCGTCGAGAAATGAATGTGCCCGCCAAGTATGTAGCTTCAAAAATGTTACGGATTTTTCTTTTTTTTTCTTTGTTCGTATGTTCTACACGCTCGTGATTTATTTTTTTGTATGAATTCGAGATCCTGTAGTAGGGTACGTTTTTCATCTTTATTATAGCCTGAAAGGTTCGAGGATGAATTCCCCATTTCCAGCACTTTACCAAGGGGTGGTTTTCCGCGCGTATTTAAAAGTTAACTCGCGTGGATTTAAATATTCACGGAAAATTAATTTCCACTTCACACGAAGCCACAAAATCTTGGCGTTTCTTCAGACTCCGATGAGCAGCACATTCGCTTGAATTACCTTCAAAGAAGAGCGTGTATGGGGCATTTCGTGCCAATTTGACCTGGGACCATATCTGAGATATCAAGGGTCAGGCCCAGGCCGAATTGGTATGAAAGGCCCCGTATATGACGTTACGGAAAAAGCCCTCAAATTTAAGGGGTAAATTCGCGCCCCCAAAGTCTTGGCGGTTTACCATGAAAACTCAGGGTTTACCCCCGAATTTTACCCCCATATACAGGGTAAACCCTGAGTTTTCACGGTAAACCCCTAAAACTTTGGGGGTGCGAATTTACCCCTTAAATTTGAGGGTTTTTTCCGTGAGGGTATCCACGCGTAAAAGTGGCATAATGTTTTCTGAGAAATTATGTGCTACGGGCAAACGATTTTAACCCCTGCCTCTCTACAGGGATGATTTCATCCCCCTCCACTCTAAAGAAAAACGAGTGCCTCGTGCTACCGTGAAATAAATAGAATCAAAAAAGGCGAAAAAATAATCCATCAACCTTCGGCTTTTACGCAATAAATCTTCGGTCTTTGCGGCTGCCTGTTGCGTATATATATGGGGCATTCCCGACTGAAGTGACCTGGATCTGACCCTCGACCTTCCCGATTAAAAAAGATTATATATAATTATATAAAATGTTTATATATAATTATATATGAAAAATGGCCGGATATAAATATATATATAATTGTATATATAGATTATATATAATCATATTCCCTTTTATAATGAAAAGAACACGATCAAAGTTTTTTTTCGAAAAAAGAGAGTCGAAAAAAAAAAAATTTGAATTTTTTTTTCGGCAAAATAATTTTTTTTTCGTGGGTTTGTCATCAAATCTGCATATTTCGTGAGACATTTCCAAAAAACTGCAGATTCATGAAAAAAAAACTTCGATCATCTTACGGCACGTGTTCTTTTCATTTTGAGATAAAAAAATTGCTCGAATGTTTTTACACGATAAGAAAACTTTTTAGGTGGCGCTTGAAAAAATTTAACTTTCAACGACCACCCTAATAGCCATATATATATATATATATATATATATAATTATAGATGGATTTAAATATAATCCATTACATGATTATGTATAATTATGTATAGATTATGTATAGATTATATATAATCATATATAATCTTTTTTAATCGGCTTTCGGATTCAGTTCACGATTTTTTATGTTTTTGTCCCGGCGCTAAAAAGACTCAGACTTTTATTTAAATTTTTCAAAAATTGTCTGATTTGCTTATGATTTTGTGAAAATTAACTCATCGTTGGCCATAATTCTAACATCTGTTAAAATTCTTGGAAATCCTGTGTCAAATATCAACATTTTTTAGCCTAGACCCAAAGTGGGCCATTTTTTTTTCGACTGTTTTGATGAAATAATTGAAGTAAATTTCCTGTATCCAATTTTCTGGAATTTATTTAGTGTCGTTATACACTCTTTGTTTTCTAATTTGAAGGATCAAAAGCGAGCCCAATTAATCCCAGCGTGAACATTTTGCCGACAGCTAAATTCGGGATTGTAGATTTAGGCGTATTTCGTGCCGCTCATATACAGCCTCGGTTACTTCACTCCTCGTAAACTCAATTTGATTATTATACATCCAAAAACTTCTGGAGAAACACCCCTTCGACCAAGAAAATCCCTCAGCCTCTTTACGCAACTCTCTCGTTGTTATTCAATTCCCAATCGCGTGCTGATCAGACAGCATCGATTTCTTATATACAGAGCGATTCTCTGAAAATTAATGCGCCTAAGAGATAGGCAAGCGCGAGACGCCTGTATTGAGCAGCTCAAACATCGACGATTGGGTTTTATTTATTACGTGGGAAATAAGACCCATTCGTCGATGTTCGAGCTGCTCAACGCAGGCGTCTCGGCTTGCTTATCTTTCAGGCGTATTACTTCCCAGAGAAACGCTCTGTACATAGTATAAGTTGTACTTTACCGTAACAAGTCACTCAGTCAAATTATTGTCCCTCAAGTATTATGCCAGCTAATTCAACTGAGCGAATAAATAATGAACGAACATAAAAAAAGAAAATAGAAAATGAAAAGAAAAAAAATACCTCAAAAAGTATATTAATTAAAATCGCCAATTTTACCCTCAAAGTTATAATAATAATTTAATTGGAAACACCTACCTACGTTGCTAATTACTTTTTGACTGTTCTGTTTTCCTTCCTCTTCATCCTTGCAGTTGTCGCTCCGATAAAGTACCGGGTGGAAAGTATTCTCGAAGGAAAAGAAAACATAAAGAGAAAAACTTCCGTTATTACTTCAATTGGATCATATTTCTCTCTTTTACTATTGTTTCATCGAATTTTCTTTATTTTCACGTGAAGCTTCACTTTCCTTTCTCTTTTAATGGTATTCTTTTGCTTTTTCATTTTGTTTTTCCTCATCGCGTCGTTCAGTCACTTTTGAAAATGAATGAAAATGAAAATGAATGAAAATGAAAATGACTGAATATGAAAATGACTGAAAATGAATGAAAATGAAAATGACTGAATATGAAAATGACTGAAAATGAATGAAAATGAAAATGACTGAATATGAAAATGACTGAATATGAAAATGACTGAAAATGAATGAAAATGAAAATGAATGAAAATGAAAATGACTGAATATGAAATTGACTGAAAATGAACATGATTGAAAATGAAAATGACTGAATATGAAAATGACTGAAAATGAATGAAAATGAAAATGACTGAAAATGACTGAAAATGAAAATGAATGAAAATGAAAATGACTGAATATGAAAATGACTGAAAATGAACATGATTGAAAATGAAAATGACTGAATATGAAAATGACTGAAAATGAACATGATTGAAAATGAAAATTAGCAATAATAGAAACACGATTCGTTGCAAATACCCATAGGCTTTTCTATACGTACGATCGTAACTTTTCAACCTGTATCGTATCCTGGCAATGAAAATTTCTTTCCATAGGCTGCAAGCTCGTCTACCTTGGATAATAAAACACCTTCGGTGATAAAATCGACTCAGCTTACTTCAGTTCGACCTTATTCTGGGTAGAATATATCATATGTATATATATATATGCAGATATGTATACAGAGAAATTTATATCCGTGCAATTGCTCGAGGAAAATGGATAGAAAAGGAAATATTTCATCGTCAAGCAAGCGGACAATGGAAAAATTCAAGCCGAACACAATAGCGGTTATAAAACGTGGTATTATATGAAAATTTTTCTTATGTACGGTAGTTATATGGAAAATATCTAACTTAAGGCTGCGGGTAGTACATATAAAATGAGATTTTTATAAATGCATATCTGGATTTAAATAGGTAGGTAGTACTTATTTATTTACATGTAACAATAATACACATCGAGCACATTCGACATATAAGTTGATAATTTATAAGTATATCAGGATAATTGGATTATTATCAGTAGGTGAATAAATTAACCCGCAAAATTATCACAAGGTTGAGTGTGTATACACCAGAGTATTCCTCACGAGGGTGACATTAAAAATTTTCAAATTTCACCGCTCAATCGGTCCCAAATACAAAAAAAAAAACCAATTCCCCTAAAATGTGTTTTCTATATTCGGCCAGTTCTCGGTTCAAAAAATAATTTTTCTATTATTTGAAATTTTATACGGACTTGAATTTATGCGATGATAATAATTCGCTATAATACCGCGAAGACGGGATGGATGTAATTAAAAATTACAGCAAAGATTTGAAGAGACTTTGAGGAAGAGAGAGGGAGGTTCAAGTAAGTTGTAATTAGTTGAAAAGCTTAAATTGCTGAAACGGAAATCAAGGTGAGTTACAAATATGCCATTTATAGGGATTTAGGTCTGGCTTTACGAATGGCAGGTAGGTACGTATACCTGGTTGCCAAAAAATCCCTTCGAAAAAGCTGACGCAATTAATTAATTTCGTTGGTGATCGCAGGAGCGAAAAAATTTTACATTTTTCCTTCATTAAAATACAAAAATATATTAAATACAGCTATAGTATATTATCATTACATACGTACATATATAATCTATCAGCAGCTGGTACATATGGGGCATTCCACGCCGAATCGATCTGGGCTCGACCCTCGACCTCTCGGATTCGGTGCTCGAAAATTTTTCAAAAATTCTCTGATATACTCATGATGTTCATTCATTTTCAAAAAATCATAATTATATCAGAAAATTGTTGAAAAACTTTAATCAAAATCTGGGTCGTTTTTAGGGTTGGAACGACGAAGTAAAAAATCGAAAGATTGAGGGTCGGTATCGAATGCCCATGTATACCTATATATATATTTATCATTAAAGCTGCGAACCCTTCGAAAAAGATTTTTCTATTTAATAATGTAGGATATTTTTTTTCTGTTTCTAAACTGCGTGGATAACTTTGTTGGATATAGTTAACAATAATTTAAACAGACAATTTTAGGTCAGACAACGTGCTTTGCTTTGAAACTCGCGTTATAATATTCATTACACGTTCATTTACAGACATGAAGTTTGTGTTTCCCTTTTCTTCTTAATTTTTAATTTTTAATTTGTTCCGTTTTTTTTTTTTTTCTTGCTTTTCCTTTTCTTTTTAGTAATAATTATTCGCTTCGTTACTTTTTTTCATTCAATCAAAAACCGCGACAGACTGTCCGTTGTAGTTCTTTGATACGATACCTACAACTTGTCTTGAGAAATTTTTTCTAACCCTTATTTTTTTTTTCCAATTTTGGCTTCCAACTCTTTTCTGTCTTTCATATTTGGGTGTATATAGACAATCATGAGCAATTATATTTGACATATATTATATAAGTTACATATATATATGTATATATATATTTATTATTACATTATTTACTCATTTCTTTCAAATTTATATAATTATATCATCTAATGTTTATAGACATCACAATTGTCTTTCAACGATATTATATCTATCTGTCATTTAATTAACAGATTTTTTTCGCACCGTGTATATATATATATATATATATATAATATATATATATGTATATACATATTGTATAGAATTGTATATGTTTAAAAACACTCGATTATTATATTATAATTAAAATATATAAAGTGTACATCTATATTATAATTATAACATCATCAACAATCATTATATTTCATTGTAATAATATATTGTTTATATTATATTAAAAAAAAATAAAAAATACAAATACAAATACAAAAAACAAAATATTTTAAATCGGTTCCAAATAATTAAGAACCACCCTCAGGTGTAATATACAGGGTGTATCACCTCAAGTATCGAGAATGGGAGGGACTTAGTTGACGCGAAGTCACGCCCCATCAACCAATCACCAAAGAGAAGAATTTCGCAGACTGAAATCCTTACGAGAATAGAAGATACAATTTCCTTGTCTATGCAAAAAATATCAACAACGACTCGAATCAAGCTGTTAGGTATTCACTTACTTCGACATAATTCAAACCGTTTCTGTGAATGTCAAAGTGAATAAATATCTGACAGCTTGATTCGACCCGTGGTTGATATTTTTTTCTTACACAAAGGAATTGTATCTTCTATTCTCGTGAGAGTTTCGGTCCACGAAATTCTTCTCTTTGTTGATTGGTTGATGAGGCGTCACTTAGCGTCAACTAAGTCCCTCCCATTCTCGATACTTGAGGTGATACACCCTGTATATCCAAACGCAAAAAATATGATATAATATATCTATTAAATGAGTTTTTGTAATTAGTATAAAATTGAATTTCCTTCTCATTTTGGGTAATTCAAAATTCGTTCTTTTTTTCTTATTTATAATTATTCGAAAATATTTTATACACATATATAGCTTTATAATACGTAGATATTTCAAATTCTATATAATTATGTAAGCCTTTATAAATTCTTATTTTTTTATTTTTGGTTTCTTCCTTCCTTTTTTCTTTCATTTATTTATCAGCAAATAATTTTACACCGTTTCAGCAATTCCTTGTGCACACTAGTACAGTAGCTTCAGAACTGCAGATATTTAGTATATTTTATTAATCAGTACATTTATAGCTGGTCATTATTAATTATATATGTTGATTTAAATATACAGAGTGAATTTTCTCCGGTATCGAACGAGAGGGGAGCTTATCAGGGCAAACGCTCCGCCCCTTTGTATTTATACTTGTTATCGTTGTATCGAGGAACCCTACATTTATTTCCACATGCTGTTGAAACTATCAGGAACCCCACTCTGTTATTACTATCTTAAACAAGATCATACCTGTTGTAGATTCCGGACAAGGAGGGCATAGAAGAGGGGTTTCTCGATATGACGAAAGGAACTATGAGCAGAAAGAGGCGGAGCGTTTGCGATGATAAGCCCCTCCCTTATTTGATACCAGAGAAAACTCACCCTGTATATGTATATACATATATATTAGGGTGGGCCCTAATGCGGTCATATTTGAATTCTAATACTTCCATGGTCCAGAACGTTTCTAAATATATATAAAAAATGTACAGATTTTCCATCACCAAAATTTTATTCATCACGATTTGGAGATTGGAATTTTTTTTTCTTGCGCCCTTGATATACATTTTTTTGTGTATATTTAAAAACGTCCTGGCTCATGGGAGAATTGAAATTCGAAAATGATCAAATTAAGAATCACCATAATATAAAATATGTATATATATATGTATATTTAGTCGAATATATTTGATATAAATTTATTATACAGGGTGAATATTTTCCGGGGTCTGATCCGGGGGGAGCTTCGACGTGCCGAAGCTATGCCTCTTTTTATTCCTGTGCTATACGTGTGGATGTAAACAAATTTGGAGATGAGGGTATCTGCTTGATAATCATACACTATTACTCTGAAGCGGATGAGTATGAATAGAAGAAGGCGGAGCTTCGGCACGTCGAAGCTCCTCCCAGATTAGACCCCGGAGAATATTCACCCTGTATAACCGAAAGAATATGTATTATTATTAAAAACATTCGTCAGAAGCCACTGGTTGCAATAATCGTAAATTATATCGCTATTTACAAATCCTTATTTTTCCTTTTTTTCAAGCCCTATTATAACTAACATGTAGTAATCAGCTTTTAAATAATTATAGCCTTTAACGTTACGTGCAGAACGCAGTATACCTACTATAAATATTATTATATACTATATATTTTCATGATCGGCATATTATATAATTCCTATCAAACCCAATTTCTTACTTTTTATTTCATTCATTTTTTATGTTCTCATCTTTTTAAATTGCAATCAAAGATTCTATCATATATTTAGACAAAATTCATTTATCATATACATGGATATGAATTTATTTATTGATAAAATATATTTCGGTATTTTAATTTTTCTATTTTTGAATTTTTGAATTTTATTTTTTCTATCTGTTCACATAAATGAATAAATGATAAATTAAAAAAAAAAATGAATAAATAAATAAATAAACAAATCGAAATTCTCTGTGGCTTTCAAAGCTCTGATTATTTTTCTTCTTTGATTGTTTTGAATTTCTTATTTTTTCATTCTATATTATATTATTATCAATGGCGTCCCGAAAGACAATTTGCGGAACTAATTATAGGATCTATTGACGTGATACACCGGTAAGATTATTACTGTATCATTTTGCCAAGTCTTCCTCAAAAGGGCAGCCGTTAATAACATCCAGGGAATGATAAATTCTCAGGGGAGAAAATGATAAGTAGAGAAAGAAGGAGAAAAAGAAAAAGAAAAAGAAGAAAATGGGGATGAAAAGAAAAATTAGGTGTCGGAGTCTGGGACAGGCAAAAAAAAAAAAAATCGTGATATTTATCAAAAAAAGCGAACTGCGTTTGAGGAGGATAAAAGCCATTGTGATAGTCTAGCCACCGGCATGAATGGGAAAATTTACTTTCCTAATTTTTCCATTTCCATTTCCTTTTTCATATTTCATATTTCTTATTATTTTCTTCATCATTGAAGCGAAAGGAAAAATTCTTTTATACAGAGTTTCGTTTTTCGATTCGTTATATCCCCTGATGAGCGACGCCCAACTTGTTAGTATTTTCTAAACGTAATTTCATCGATCGATTCCGTTTCTTCCCCACGCAATGCGATGTTCGGTATATAAGGCTGTGTTTCCCTCACCGTCGTGAACTTCTCTGAAGAAAAACGGGGGCTACATAGCTAAAATTTGATGGGGTTGAAAACGTGCAGTTCGACAAGTCGGTTTCTCTTTCGAATGATACGCAGGTATACGTATATGATATCTACTAAAATATAATTAAAAACTGTTCACTGATACTATCAAACTATTGCTGAATGGATCGAATCTAAAACGTTTTCTGCAAAAATCAGAAAAAGAAAAAAACAATGTATTACGGACTCGATGCAATAAACCAACTGGAATTCATCCGCACTTATTGTAATTATTGCATTAAGCTGGTGAATAAATGCGAACTACAATTGCAATTATTCCAGTTATTGCAAGCTATGCAATAATTATTGCACAATATTTCTGAAAAATTAATGTAAACTCATCGAAATTAATGAGTACTCATTGAAATTATTGCAAACTATTGTCAAAAATTAATGATTGCTGCAATACAGACTGATTAATTGCAATTATTGCCCCGTGTGTAACTATCACACAAACTAATCGATGCTCATACAAACTTATGTGGAATAACTTGAGTTGTCGAAACTCTGCAATAACGCAGCAAACTCATTGCAATTATTGAATTAAGCTACGGAATAATTAAAAATACTTCAGTTATTGCAGGCTATATGTAATAATCATTTTAAACTATCGTAAAAAAATAATGATTACTGCAATACAGACTGATTAATTGCAACTATTGCCAAGTAGGTGTAACTATCACACAAACTAAAGTGGATTAAATGCAGTTATTGAAGCCCTGCAATAATGCAGGAAACTTATTGCAATTAATTTTGTAGTTACTTTTGAAAATTCGCAATGCATAAAAATGAATCGCGACTAACTGAAATGATTTGAAACTCTCGAATTACTAACGTAGTTCTTTTCAACCCAATTGCAGTTTATTATTTTTTTTTTCTTTTCTTTGCAATTCTACGCAGTAAACAAAAATTAATTGCGAACGAATGAAGTAAATGCTAACTGGTTGAAACTATTTCAACCGCTATTGTTTACCATAATTCTAGCTAACCGAAAATTAATTTAATCGAATTGCAATTATTACCGAATCCAGTTTCTTGCCTGGGTGCTTGCGGTTTCAAAAAAATAGGTTGAATTTCTTCTTCACTGAATTGATCCGGAGTTTATTTAATATTTACTGTACCAAGCTGGCCCTGTGAGTACTATTGGAAACGAGATCTGGGCTTTGCAGGCTCGCACTTCCTCTCGAACTTCCACCTCCACCATTACTTCCAGTTACGCTTCCTGCTCGCACATGTTGAGAGTAACAAACATTCATGTGGCCAGCTGGACGACGAGGTATCTGTCTTGATGCCATTCGCACCTGATCTTCACAACCCTGTGGCATCCGACGATTCGAAAATCGAAAATAACCGCGTAGTCGTTCTTTCGCTGGTCTGAAAAAGAAAAAAAAAAATTCGGACTAGATTCACACGAGTTACGATAATCAAGATCGAATAACTCGGTGGCAAAAAAAATCTCAAACGAAAACTTCAAGCTTCAAAATCATCGTTCAGAAAAATATTCTGCAATTCTTCTTTCCACAGCACAGGTGAATTCCAAAATTTGTATTCGTATTTCCGCACACTTTGCAACTCTTTGTTCAGAGATTAACAGCTGAGCGAAAAACGATGGCAGATCAATTTCAAAAGTGGGATCTTGAAGCCGAATTTTCAAACCTTAGTATAATGTAGCTTTAAATTATCTTCGACAAATTTTCACCGAGTTATAACATTTTTAAAAACAAAACAGAATTTTTTTTTCAATTATTCCAGACTACGTCGTCACGAATGAATATAGCATGTCTCTATTTTCTTTATTGCAAATATATTTATTGCAAATTGTATCTGTTGATGTGAACGAGGTTCATATGTGTGTGCCATTACTCGGATGAGTACTTAGATAAATTATTAAATTTTTTTTGTCGTATTTTTTTAGCTGCGGTTCGCACACCCCCCGACCAGGGTAAGGGTTGTTTATTCCTCCGTTTTTCACCGATTGTACACCCCTCGGAATAAATTCCCTGACATTTATGTGTGAAGGTAGGTATATGTATTTATATGTGTACATAATTTATTGCCTTTCAACACGCGAGCCCTGCTAGCTAGTGTCGTGTTATAGGGACACTGCTTTATCTCACTTCCGTTTAACCAGAGCTTTTCAGAAACTCGTAGTCGCCATAATTCATGAAACTTTTGGGAAGATCCGACGTTGTCATTTGTCTCATTTATGCCCCTCATACGTAAATTGTAAATCCACAGAGCGAGGAGACCTCTCAGTATTGTTTCTTTGTCGAAAAGTCAGCGCCAGTATTTCCTGGGCAAGAAATACCGAGGAGGAGCTTTGAGCGAGATGAGAGGGTTCTCAGAAGATGCGACAATGTCTTTTTTTTTTTTTACTGTAGTTTTCTTAACTCGACTACGACGAATAGAGAAAAATATATACAGAGAGATTATGGCTATGGTTTACACTCAGTCAAAGCCAACTCGGCACACTCCAGATTTTTCGTCTGTTTATTGCAGGCTGGCCATCCTCTTTTCTTTTTTTTTTTTTCGAATCGATGTCTTCCAAAAGCAAATCTATTCAACCAGAGAAAAAATGCAGATGGTCGGCCTGCAATAAACAGACGAAAAACCTGGAGTGTGTCGAGTTGGCTTTGACTGAGTGTAAACCATAGCCATAATCTCTCTGTATATATATATATACAGGGTGAGTTTTCTCCGGGGTCTGATCTGGGAGCAAACTCACCCTGTATATGCAGAAGAGGATTTATCCTGCCAAGTGAGGGAAGAGGAATCGATTTTTTGCTTGGTCAAGTCCCGCCGATTTTATGAAGATCGTTTTTGCCGCACGATACTTGTGTCTGGGTGTGAAACTGTTTTTTATGGGCTATAAAATGAAGAGTCGGTAGAGAAGCGTCTTATATGCTTTTCCAACAATTCAACGACAATTTTATCCATCTACTGTGGATTGGAGGGTCACAATATTGCGAGTAAGATGAAATCGGACGTTTTTCCTACTACGTATAAATGAAATGTATAATTCAGGTAGTTTTCCTTGTTCACGCCTATATTTTCTCTTGAAAATAATAATCTATGATGGACACGTCGTCGTCGCACGAACGACGGTTAAAATTATCTGATAAATTTACGTACGTTCATATGACGATGATAGGATCTGATATCAACATGGTGGAAATAATTCGAAAATGTATGAACACCAGGACACTCATCTACATAGACATACCTACTTGTCACGCTTCGATATCCCTAGATCGATTTTTCGAACAAGTTTGATGATGATATTATTTTCTATTACAATAAATATATGCTTGTATATAAATAAGGGTGAGAATTTGTGATCAATCATGTGCTAGATTCAATTTGAAGCAATCGTTTACCTAACTCCATCAAAATGACCAATTCGGTTCGGAATGACTTTGATAAATCGTTTTTTCTTTTTATTCTTCACCGTATTTTTCTTTACTCTGCACTTACCATTATTTATTGGATCATTAAGTCGATACACCCCTATTATAGGCAGATTTTATCCCGCCTACACAAGCCAAGAATATATATATATTATACATCACTCCGATTCATGACTTCCTCATTACACCTAAATAAATATATGATAAAAGCCATATAATCCTGTATAGATGATAAGCATGTATACATAATAGAAACCACTCGCATAAAATATCAGTTATCGATACCCTATCATTTTTCACCCCTGCATCCTGCGGCAATTTCATAACTTCACACGATGATTGGATGGCTCTCCTAATTCATCGACTTGTCTCGATTCGAATATTTTTCGAGGGGATCCTTCCCAAAAAATTAAAGGAAAAAAAAATATGAACTAGTACTGAAAGGGGCGAATCCCCTAGCTATTTCATCGTGTCGAACGAATACATGAATGTGTAACCGCATGATCTCGATTGATTGTTTGAATGAAATTTAATGAATGCGGTAATACAATTCACAATGTGATAAAAGAAAAAAAATTTCTGCACGCTCTGACTTTCAACCTGTTATATTTTTCATCGTATCACCCTGAAGTATCTAGCTGGGAAAATAATTTCCTCCGATGGAAATTTTATCCTGAAGAATATGAAAAATCGATAAACAGGACTTGGTCTCATGTTATATGCCTAAACCCAATAAAAAGTAGAAGATGAAAGCCGGAGAAATACCGTGATCAATTTTTCGGCGGGTACAATTCATTCTAGTAGCAATAAAGTCAAGTGTCCTTCGGCGTGGAGGCTTGTAAAATGCAGCCTGGTCAGTCGGCTAGGATATAAAGAATAAAAGTACGAATACGAAGGGAAAAGAATTCAATAGAAAGTAAGAGCTTTCCTGCACTCGAGATCCTCTTCAATAAGGAATCGGAATCGGAACCGGATGGGGGTGGGGGTGAAGGTGGAGAAGACAAACTGACTGGCTATCGACAAACTGGACAATCGATTGTGGGTCAAAGTATGTCGGCTATCAAGTTGATGAGAATCGATATTTGTACTATTCCACATTTTCGCTTGTTGCTTTTCCTTGTATCCGTGCTTTTCTTCATCGAGCAGCTTCGAAAAGTATCGTGTTGCCGTTCCTCTAAAGAAGCAAATCCGCTTTCGAAATATGAATCAGGATTTAATCCTCAGCAGTTGTCGTATGTAACATGACTCGATGAAAGGAAAGCTCCGTAATTATAGAGCAGAGTAATCCGCGTATTTGTGAAGCGCTTATTAGGTAGTATCTACCAGTTCTCACGTAGATCGAGAACTATGGCAAGTACAAACAGGGGCAGACCGATCTTTGCCTCCTTGAATTTCCGTCATGATAAACAGGAAACTCGAAATCGATTACCAAGAATCACGGAAGTTTGTCATATTCTCTCATTGTGGGTGAATTGAGTGGCTCGTATTCGGCGAAGACGGCGGAAAGTTCGGTTGAAGTTAAACTAAGTGAAGAAATCGGAGCTGGAAAACTCCATTCCACATCAACGCGCGGTTTTATAATAAGAAAAACACAGCTTGATACGAACCTGCTCATCTGCCAAGAGGCGTAAAATCCTGGTGTAGTTACAATCGGCAGGAAAGCGACCCAAACAAACATCGTAAATGTGATGTCAAAATGCCCACTGTTCTCATAGGTCTCTGTCAAAGCGAGCTTCGCAAGTCTGAAAAAATACAATAATTTTTTAAAGTTCATCTTTTCAGTTTGAGAACCGAATACGCTATGGTAGGGCTGCCAAATTTAGTCTACTTTCAATTTTTCTCATACTAATCTTCGGGGGAAAAAAGATCTGTCGGATCTGAGTCTCCCGCGACTGGTGACAGCGGTGGGATAGGGCGTATAAAATTATTAAAAATAGTTTTCACAGTTGGGAAATTTCAGTGGATATTTTTGTCGGATGGAAAGCTGCGTTAAAATAAGTATGATATACCGAGTGCCAGATTAAAATTCAAGGAGTTGATATTATCAGGCATTTTGTGCTGAAAATTTCTAAATTCCGGGATATAAATCGCTGAAAAGCTCTTTCCTCCTGAAAATAAGAAAGTCAGAGTATCCGGGAGATCCCCTATTTAAATAACAAAGTAGGATTTTCTGTAGCCAGGGCACTTAACCCACTTAACAGTTCACTCTATAAAATGGGGGACGCGACTAACCGTTGTACCACCTTGCCGTCTAAAACCTGGCTCTTCAAGATTCGAGTGAACGTCTGTTGGACTAATTTTTCCTGATTTTACTCGGATATTACAAGCTTTCAACTGATCCTCAAAGATTGTAGCTACAGGGCGTAACTCTCATTCGGGATTTGGGTATCAAATATTTTATTCGATTTGGGGGTAATTTTGGATTTTCAATTTCGCTTAATTCAATTCATCAAAGTTTGGTCATTAGATTTATCACACGAACCGAAGTGAAAGTTTAATTTTTTTTTATTAATTTTTATGCAGACGAGAATGAAAATTTTTCATTTATTTTATTCAAATTTGTTTTTCTTCGTTCGTATACCTATACCGTTGACGTGCGGCTGTATATTTCTGGCGATAATTATACCTCAAGAAAGTTTAACTAGACTAAAATGCCTAGAGCGATGAAATTATTTTCTCAGGCAATAAATAAAATAAAGAAAAATGAATAAATTGCAAAAAGTTCAACTCAAATATGAGGGCAGACCTCCTTCAGCTTTTGGTCTAACCCTGAATTATGAACCAACCCCAGTTCTCCGGGTCGTGCGAGAGAGTGAAAAGATCTCTGAATTAATTAGGCCGATTACTAAGTTAAGTCATTATATTACGCATAATTCATTGATTGAATTTTTTTTTTTTTTTTTCCAAGTGGAAAAACTCATTAATTCTCGATCTTGTTATACGGGTCTGATTTCCCAAACTCATTATCATTATTAATAATGAAGTAATACGGTTATTGGAAAGCTGGGAAATTTTTGGCTTCTTATATGATTCAGCTATTATAACTTATGTATAATCAGCTATAATACCGCGATTTGTATGCACGAGCTTTTTCCCGTGATCTCTGATCATGTCAAAGCTCAAACTTTTTCGCTTTCTCGACTCAAGCTGCTTGACATTCGAAAATTCACGAGAAGGCCCACAATTTTTAAGTCGCAAATTCGGAATTCATTTCTCACCGTGGAAAGGAGACGACGATCACCGCTATTATGCTCGACAATTTTTCGTCGAAATATCAACTCGGGGTGTACAAATTTTAAACAAAAGAAAAAGAGAAAGAAAACGATAACAAAAATCGAAAACATCATTTTTCATTCAAAAATTCCTCGATTTTATTCCTACCTAATTCTTAACGATCCATCTTTTTTTTTTCGATTTTTCTTCCTCTTTTTCCTTTTCTATTTGTAATAAAAGTGTAAAGAGTGTACAGGGGTGGCGCGAACAATGGGGTTAGAACCGTGGCTCAAACCACTCGTCTCTTTTCATTGGGGAATATGAAAAAAATTATATACAAAAGTATAAAGAAAAAAAAAAAAAAAAAAATGTAGTACGAGCACGTCGAGAGATCGAAACAGTTCGTTCCAGGTAGCTACCCCCGAACCAGGCTCTATTCAAGTTTACTGTAAAAAATTTGGCACAGGT
Source organism: Tenthredo scrophulariae (assembly GCA_963978835.1). Classification (NCBI taxonomy): domain Eukaryota; kingdom Metazoa; phylum Arthropoda; class Insecta; order Hymenoptera; family Tenthredinidae; genus Tenthredo; species Tenthredo scrophulariae. The sequence goes on from OZ022233.1 coordinate 15,416,497, forward strand.
TCGTATGAAAAGAGAACCAGAAGAGATGAAAAAAAAAAAAAAAAGGATAGAAAAAAAATTATTCTTTTTCTGATATGGTGGTTAAAAAAAGGGGGAAAAGAAAAAAAGATAAACGGCAGAGGGCGATATATTATTTGTTGGAAGTTTTCTTCGCCTACCACCCTTATCCTTACATCTTCCTATACGCGATACTCCATAGTCTACTCGCGGTATTAATTTTCGTACGGAAGCCAAGCCGGAAGTTGAAAGCTTAACAAAGCTATATTCTATAACTGAAACGCAACTTTGCGGTATAATTTCGCTATTAAGTGGGTGTGTCCTAAAAAGGTGAGTAAATTTCGGCACCGCGAAACTCTTGCTAAAGTTAATCCACCAAAAAGCATCGTCATTTCGTCTTTCCGCTTCCGGTTAATCTGTAGCTACATACCTACGCGAATTTTGGTATAATCAATGAAAATTCGCGAGGGTTTTGCGGGACGATAACAAATTTTGAAAAATTTATATGCGGTTCGAAAAAATACTCGGTGGTCGAATAAATCGCGAATTTTTATTTTTGGGTACCCGAAAAACCGCGTAAAAATAGAAAATTCCGGTTCACCCCCCCTTTTCAAGTTCTTCACTTGATTCCAGTCAATTTTTAGTATTTTTTAATAAATTCCCGACGTGGTTCGACGTCTTTGACTCATTCGTCGCGACTTTCAATGCCCCAAGTCGAAGATCCAGCTTCCGATTGACGTCTTCCGTTTTTCACTCCATGCAATGAAGAGGATCGAAGTTACGAGTAAAGTTACACGTTAAGTAGGAAAACTCTTCCCTTACAGACGGCAAGGTGTCTTTCGACGTAATAATGGACGAACGGAAGGGGTCCTTAAAATCGTTCTTCCGAATCGGAACCCGAGGATTAGTTACCCCTTTAAATCAATGGCGGACACATTGATTTAGGAATAGTGCAACGCGAAGATCGTTCGCGCGAAACACCATAAACTGCAGCTTAGGTATATAGCCAGTATTGTTCTCCGCCGGCAATTTGCACCTTCTGCATTTCCGTCTCTACAACATTTCTAGCTTAGCCTTAACGCTCCGTATGCTACGAGCTCGAACTACCTAACCGAGGGGCGAGAACCGCCCTTAAAGAGAGCAGAAAGAATGCTGGAGGAAAAATTGCAAACTAATAAATCAGACCTCTTCTCCCTGTTGGAAATCGGGGATTTTCATATTAGTCATACGGTTCGAATATTCCCATCCATATTATCCGGTGAGGGAGTAAAAAAATAAAACCGTATCTCCGGGCGTTTGTTTATTAATCAAATAAACATTTCTACGATTTGTGATTGACCTTTCGACGCGGGATTAAGTTGTAAGGAATTTCGGGACTCGCGTCATTTTTCATAAATTTTTACAAGATAGAATTTGTCAAGCATTCGAAGAATGGCAGACCTTCTTTAGATCGTTTAGAAAATTAATTTTTTTCCCCACTTAGCCCGTCGCCCTCGCGTATTAACGCCCTTAATTTCATCATTTTTATTCATTACTATTATATTGTAATTGACAGATTCGCGCGCTCATAACATGTTGACAAAAGATTCCCACTCTTCGTTATACTATATCCCGTCGATCAAGTTCGTTTTTTTTTTTTTTTTTATTCAATTTTACCTCTTCTTTATCTTTTGTATTCTTCTTCTTTCATTTTTCATTATTGTATGTTTTCTTTTTCTGTTGTTTTAATCGATAATTGGGTAAGCGGCGAGTCTTTCAATAGCCTTGGGTCTATTCACCCGGGAATAATAATTCCATGATAATGACTATTCCGAAAATATGTTTATAGTTATATATATGCATATTATGTATTCAAATTTATTGATTGCCAAGTCATGTACCCTATCAGCCCCAGATAGGCAGGTAATATTATATTATACCAGAAGTCACTCACCTGAGCACCATCAGCGGGCATAAGCATATTGCGAAGACTGTTACCATGAAGATGAGGTATTTTTGAGTCCGTTTTTCCTTACGTACGTCAAGCTCTGCGTCATAGAGATCGTAGCCTCCTGAGAGACCTGAGAATCCCACGGCACCTCCGGTACCAACACTTCCGCTTTCTCGTTTACCGTCACGACCAGTTCTGAAACATTACGGTTAAGGGTGATGCCAAGGTAAGAGAAGAATAAAATGTTCATCGTTTTAAATCTTTTATTACGGCGAGAATGAATGACGAAAAATAATTGTGAGAATAGCGTTTGAGAGCTGCGAATTTCCGCTTCAAATTAAAAAAAAAAAAAATTGAATGTCACAAAAATCGAGTCCGCTGCGTCCATTTAAGTAGAGCTCTGCAAAAAACGACTTCCGAGACGGTGACCACGTTTATATGCAAACGGAATATCTAAAACACAAAAACCAATACTTTTTGGAATCGCCAATGTACCCTCTAAGCTTCTGTGGCACGAATTTCTCATCCGATCTTTCGTTTTTGAAAAATTGATAAAAACGTTCGTGAAATGAAAAATGCAAAAAAGATTCACAACTTGACCACGTTTGAGTTGATCAAAAATCCATTCCATAGAAGCTTGGAAGGTACATTGACGGTTCCAAAAAGTATTGGTTTTTGTGTTTCAGATATTCCGTTTGCCTATGAACGTGGTCACCGTTTCGCAAATCGTTTTTTGCAGAGCTTTACTTAAATGGACGCAGCGGACTTCATTTTAGTGATATTTGATTATTTTTTTTTCATTTTGAAGCGGAAATTCAAAGCTTTCAAATGCTATCTTCACAATTGTATTCCCTCCGTCATTCTCGCCGTAATAAAACATTGAATACGATGAACATTTTTTTCTTTTCTTACTTGGGCACTCCCTTAACGAGGTTCGCTCATTTATATTTCAAAACCCGGAGGAAAGAAGGAAAATTTTTTTTCCGAAAATAACCCAAAATAAAAATCCCTCGGTTGAACCTTCTTTCTTTATTCAGAACCCATTGAGCCGCATGGAGGAATGAAATTCACAAACACCCCCAAAAAGTTCGGTATACCTCATCCAAAATGACTGTGTGAATAATCCTGATGTAGAGTTATGGAAGTTCTACTCATGTAGCTATTCAGCCGATCATTAAGCGAAAAGCTGTAAGGTACCCACTAAACTCCGTGAGTGAGTAAGTACGGATCTTGTAGGATCGAAGTTTTCATGACTTTCCTTCTTACTCTAAACTCCAAACGCGTTGAATATTCAAAGCCACTTGATGCCAGCCCTGCAGTCCCGAGTTGCGGATGTTGAGTCCCGAGAACTCGGTGCATAGTGGAAATTGAATAAACTGGTGCAGCGGAAGTTTAACATCTTAGAGCTCTCTAACGAGCGGAATTTAAGATAAAATCTCGATGAAAATGTACGTAATTTTCAAATTCGCGGAGTGTTTTTTTGCGTAATTTGTTTTTCGAATTTCTTTCTTCACGGGTGAAAGAGGGTTGAAAGAATTGAATTTTGCAACTCGTTCGGTAATCTGGAAAGCGAGAGACCCCCGAATCCTTTGTGAGTCGGATTTACTGAATTCAATCAGAGATTATTCAATGAGAAATATTGTCAGGCCCCTTTTTTACTTTGGGACATTGAACATTCTCCGACAGTCTCAAAACCCTTCAGCCACTTCAGGGGATTCAATATGACAAATATTTTTGAGGTCTACTCTCCACCTTGAAATTTCTTTTTTCCAAATTTTATTCATTTTCGCTAACAGGTGGGTGCGTGTTTGTTCTGTAAGCTGATAATTTGCATTAGTAGAATAGCCGACAGTAATTGATTGCTTGATAATTTGATTAAGGGTGTTGTTTACTCTGTCCACTATTTGTTTTCAGATCAAATTGTCACGGCGAGGGAAAAGAGAAGATTCAAAAAAAAAAAGAAAAAAGCCAGACCGGGGAATCAAACGACTATATAAATGGTATCCCCGCATACCACAGAGGCATCTCCTATGAACAATTAAGGACCAAACATTTCAAGATTGATCCAACGGTAGTCCTGATTCTTAACGACAACTGAGTCATTTTGTATTTTCTTATCTTCAGCGTAGCCACTATCAGACCGAAAGTAATACATGATGTAAAATATGCGTAACGAGGGTCGAACCCTCCTTAGACATCATGATTTTTCTGGATTTTGTCAGACTCCTCAAGTCGCGGAAAAAAAATCAATTTCTTTTCGGAAATTTCAATTCCTAGAAGGTGTATACCCCCTTGAGTCTGCTGAAGGATGCCTTCGAATCGGCCAAAAATTGACTGAATCCCCGAAACTCTTATCTTGAACATTCCCGGAATGATCTGTTTATCGGAATGATATTGTCGCATGGGAATGTGGCTTGAATCCGTTGAAATTTCTCGAATCAAGAGAATTTTCTCTTCAGCTTTTGTGTCGAATTTCTTCACCCTCATCTTCGAAGAATTTGTAGCTATATGGGAGCTTACAGCGAATGCGAAGTTTTTAAAGCACGCGATTCCGCACTGGAAGTAAACGTATAGTTAAATTCCGTCAGAAGTATGAAAAATGATGAAAAATTTTACGTTCTCTTTATACCGTGAGATTCTACGGATGATTCTGCATACCGTGGGTTTCACCCTTCCTGAAGCTGAATCAATCCCATGCCTGCTACCTACTCGAGAATAGATCGAATCTCCCATCACTAACTCCGATTTCGTATGAGGGGGTTGAAACTGGCCAGAACAAATCCTACCCTCGGGAGTGCACTTTTACGTTTCCATAGTTTTGGCAACGGGTTCCAGTCCACGTATACATATTTTGGCAATATTCTCGTTTCCGGAGCCCGTTTCGAGGCTAATTATTAATCGATGACCGTTATTGCTTGGCTAGTTTTTAAAATTATAATTGAGTTCAATTACCCGGTAATTTTATTTTCATCAAGGGAGTCAGGGAGAGATGTCACCGACGATTTTTCACCCTCTTTCAACTTGACAAAGAGCTTTTTTATTTTTTTTACTCACCTGGCAAGGATACATTGTATCATTACGTTGCTCTTCTCCTCTCGACATTTCATCATTCATATGAAACCGACAACTGGGACGTATATTGAATCGAAAAAAAAAAATCGATTTGCAAAATTTTCCCGACACCCTAATTGGATATTTGATGTAAATGCTTCGGACTCGCTTTACTCGGCGATGTTTTTTTCTTTCTCAAACGAGACAGTTTCGGATTGAATTTTAAGACTGATGATCTCCTTCACTGATAATCTCATATCGTTAAAGATCATTGCCGCGGATTGACAAACGATCTTGATGAATATTTATCGCAGTCATTCGCTTCCCTTATCTCTTCAGAGATTTTTTTTTTCTTCCCTCCCTTCTTCCGGGTCTCGGAATTTGGCAAGAGTTTTCCTGCGGCATGATAAACACGTCCTTTATCCTTCCTCCTCTTCCTTCACAATTTTTTTTCTTCCCTTATTTTTTTTTTTTTTTCGTTTTATCTGTCCTAATGGCTACAGCGGGACTTCGAAACGTTGGAATAGTACCAGCTAGGGGCTCAAATGGGATTTGAATTGCTGGCGCCTGCCGGATCAGACGTTGACGATTCGGTCGTCGATTAGGTATTGGTGCAGTTTCGCGATCGCGAAACATTTTCGCCGGAGCACGCACCCACCCCTGATATGCCTATATACAGCGTGTTCTATTTAAGCGGGTGAAAATAAGCTCGGGATTTTACCCGAGGCAAATAAGTAACAGACCGCATTGGTAGGCATATAAATTCACGAGGACAATCGGTCGGACCTGGTTGGAGACTGGATCATAAAGGATCACGGAAATCCCTACGGAGGAAGAGACACACGGCAGGATTTGAGGTGGAAAAAATGGGTCCGATTTTATAAATGGAATATTTCTTCAATTCAAGTATTTCGAAGTCTTCGAAACACCAGGAATTCTTATTCAAGGGGTTGAAAAGAGATAAGAGTAACAGCAGGCTCACATCCACCTAATGTAATATTAAAATATCTCGTCATATGATAAGATGGGACGAAGGGTTTTCACCCTGATATTCAAGGGCGGTGGTTTTAACGAGTTGTTGTCAAAAATTCTATTAATAATACCCGGAGTATTAGGATGTAGGGGTAGGTACTTCCCTGGTCCCAGGATCCTCGTAAACCCGCTCCCTGTGGGCTAATCTGTAACTCTTTTTCCCCTGAAGAGGACGTACCGTGTGTTATTTTTCATGTATGGTATTTCCCGTTTTCTTTTTTGCTTTTCTTGTTTCTTTCCCCTTTATTTCTCCACGTGGAGAGATTCCTCCCTTTTCATACCGCCACGTCTTACCCCAAATCACACTTCAGGGTACTCAGGGTAGTAGCTGTATATTTATTTCAGAAGATTGCGATTGAGGTACGCCCAGTTCTTTCATCTCATATTTTAACACGCAATTTTTATCACGCCATTCTCGGATGCGATGTCAAAATTGCAATTCCAATATTGCAAGAAAATTTCAATTACACGATCATTGCAATAATAATATTGTGAAATGATCGCGATTTCAACCTTACAGGAAAATTGCAATTCTAATATGACAAGAAAATTGCAATTTCAATATTGCAAGTGAATTCGAATGTCTCGATCATTTGCAGTAAAAAGACTGCAATAAATCCGCGGTTTCATAATAAATATAATCCGAAAATTGCAAAATGATTGCAATCGCAATATGGAAAATGGAAATTTTATTATCATTACAATCTACTAATTGAAAAATGATTGCAGTGCAGCAATGTGAAAAATGATGAACCCTACGATCACGTTCTTTTCTTATTTGAACATTGCTGCAATATTGTCAATATTCGACTATGAAAATCGCAGCAAGATTTTGGCAATGGATTAGCAGTAAATATGAATCCGGTATATACTTTTCCAATGCTTGAACGAAGAGCATTGTGAAATGAGTAGGGGGTAAAAGCTTTTCCGATTTTTAAGAGGCTGATGAATTGACCCTGCATCACGTTGCATTAAAGGGTAGGAAAATGTCTCTCGCATGGAGTAATGGCGATAGAAAGAACCAGGATAACTCTAGCGGTGTGTCTTCAACGGAAGATGAAGAACGACGACTAGCAGCCAAAAACTGAACCATGAACAATCCCCTTGCCTTGATCTTTGGCCCGGACCTTCCTCAGGCGAAGAAAAAAAAGATTTAGTGCTTACGTGATGTCATTGCTGGCTCGACTACCGTGTCTTGAATAGGAATCCCTCGATCTAGCTTCGAACATGGCTACCGCCAAAGGACCCTCCTGGGTCTGGAGCTCTCTACTTGCTTTGACGTAAAGGTAAGCAGTCACAGTCAATGGAGCGACGTATCTGCAATAAAAAAATTGACAGGAAATTTATATTCATGGTAAGAATATTTAACGAGGTTCTTTGAAATCGTTCTGATAGTTTTATGCAATTTCCGTTATTTTTCTTTGCGGGTTCAAGCCAAATGGTCATATAATTTGTTTCTTTTTTAGTATACCTACGTCGAAGTTCGGTGAACGATTGGCCTTCAATTTTCTCTTGCTCATTCATCGTATTTCTACAATATAATTTGAATTGCATTATCTCAGCAATACTGAAGTTGCAATTTTGTTGCAATATGTAACTGTATTTTTAGCTTTATATGAATGTCCAAATTGCAATGCTCTAGCAATATTAAAATCACAATCGTTAAGAATTTTTGGAATCGCAATTTCCTACCAATACTAAAATTGACGTTTTCGCGAAATATTGAAATCTAACTAAATATTCCAGCGGCTTGCAATATCCCGCATAATTATTTCCTCGATAACCACTGAACAGAAAATGTTTACTGTTGCAATTTTATACCAATGCTGCAATTGCAATGTTCTCGGAATATTCTAGCAATATTTGACTTGCAATATTCCGAACCGTCATTTGCTCAATAACCACCGAACACAAAACGTTTTTACAACTCATTTCATAATGCATAGTCAACAAGCCGCACGTTACTTCGACGATCAATCATCAACTAAGGAAATCCCTCGCCCATGATCAATCACGAGTTCATCGATTCTCGTATTTTCTAACTTGAGCGAAATACATCAATCCCCATACGTCACAACTAATAAATTCTATTTCTCGATTATATTACGTATCAGGTATGGGCACAGAATTCATGTGTAACCTCGGTTCTAGGTACACGTTGTCAACGTACTGTAAATAATCTAGCACTTTCTTGATTGCACTAATTATGAGGCGACGTATTCTGGCTCTTGATGCAGTGGTGAACGCATGGTGCGTATACAAATACGCGGACACATACACATATCGCGACATATCTGTATCCGTTTGATATGCCTACATAGACGGGGATGATTGGGTGATCGTAAATCAAACAGGGTACGAAACTGGGCCGGACATATCACCGCAAAACGTTGACCGTTGCTAAACGCTGATCGATTGCTAAAGCAATTTTCCCAGTCTTCGCCATCTCGCTATTTGCAGCCCCCATAATTCAGAATTTTTTTATTTTTTTGCTTATATATCGGGTACATATCCGATCGTTTTATTTCACATGTATTATACACTCTATCTAAATTTCGTGTCGGTTGAATTAACCCGGCTATTATTTTATCTCGTATCCTGAAACCGTGTGGGAATTTTCGATATCTCGGTTAATCCTGCATGTTAACAATTTCACATAGCCGTAAATTCATCCTTCATAATTGCATGATGAAAACCTGCAGCGGTTTAGCAGCAGCAGCAGAATACAATACAAAATTAATTTTGCCATTAATTATCCGACGAATATGGATCATCAGTAAAAACAAAACTAATGTCCAATTTCACCCTGTAGAAGCTGTGAACGTCTGAATCAAACGAGACATGTAAATTTTTAACGGTTATCATTTCATTCGAAAATTCTGTGAATTTCAGATCATTTCATGACTATAGCTGAGGTAATTCTTTTACACCGAGCCGGGGCGAAATGGCGTACCTCGTATCAATTAGGCGGTTCATTATCTTGTCGGTAAAATAATATATTAAGAGTCTCGCAAGTGGAATTTTAACAGGTGAATTAACCATGCCGATCCCTTGGCGTCGGTAACATGAACCTGTATTAAAGCAGAGTGGAGTTAATAATTGACGGTTACGAGGGTGTGATAATTACATATTCACGCAGGTATCAAAGACGACACGGTTAGTGAAAAGAAAAAAAGAAAAAAGAAACCAACAACAATGAAGATCAAGAGCTGGGCTTTACGATTTACCATTCTTCTAGGGGTAGATATGTGAAAATGAGCATCTCCCTGAATTAATAAATTACCAAGGCGTCCCGCTTGCCTCGGGGTTGTTACATAAGAGCAAACGACTGTTTCGACTCTGTTTTCTACCCCCGCATGGGTATATGTAGTACGCGTTTATATAAGGTGGCCGCAAACTATGTGCTTTAATCCTGGGGGATGACTGATGGGGGTAGGGGGGGGGAGGGGTCCACCTTGTCGCCCTGTTGTTTGAAACAATGACCTCCGTTACAGCGTCTGCGAGATACAGGCGATTTAGAAATTCACGGTAACGCCTGCACTCAAGCAGCCATCTACACAGCGGCGAACACTGGGTTGTCTCTTCTTCGACACGCACGACGACTTGAGCCAATACGCTCTAAGGAATCACTAGCTTGCCGAAGTGTCAGTTAATAGAGACTGTGAATTATTTCTTTGATTTTTCCTTCAGCGCACGTTAGCGCCTGAATTCAGACAACCCAAAGCTTGTCTCTGTGTAGTTAGCTGCCTGAATGCAGGCGCTAGCGCAACTTGTCGAATGACCTGTATTTCACACATGCGACAATAAAGACCACTGTTTCTAAAGGCTAGCTATACCCTGATAATCATCCCTTGAAATTAAATCAATCACTTTGTGATCACCCTGTATATATATATTGATACTGTTTCTCCCGCTTCCCAATTCCCCGTTCACACATATATACTGCTTCTCACAGGGGACAGTATAAAGCAGAGGATTGAGAAGCCTGTTAAGATTCCACGGTTATATATCCGCTTCGATTTTGGTACGAATTCTTGGACCCTTGTAACCAACGTCCAGAGGCTGAAGGAATTTTTTTAATCACTATACAAACGCCGTTTCTTGTCCTTTTATATCGCCTCCACTTTCTCTTTTTCCTATTCTCTCTTTTTCTCTTTTTTTTTTCGACGAAAATACCCGTGGTTTTTCTTAGCAGTTAATCAACGAACCTGCAGAAGACAGGGGCTCACATTTTTTCAAACGTTTTCAAAGGAACCAATTCATATATTTTTAGATAAACGAGTAGATTTTGTCAAAGGAAACTCACGTATCGATATGTAGTATCAATGTATGCATACTTCGATGTCTGATGAGGAGTTTTTTTTTTTTTTTTTTTTTCTAGTTAACCCATTTCTGCAACCCATTTGATATGAACTACCAATCTGAGGAAATTTTATAATTTCCTTATACTTACGTCCCAATGAAAAGTCCCCTCATGTATTCCTGCACGTCGTCGGCCAGGTTGGCGGCGCAGATTCCAACGCCTTCGAATTGGTCCTTCATGAATGTCTGCGGGGAAAGAAAATAAATTAGATCATTGACTCGATCTAAGAACTCTCGCGTTGATATTTTCCTTCAAACAATATCGTATTGGAAATATCAGAATCTGATGAAGACAGAAATTTTCGATCAACAATATAATTGCGTGTGTTTGGAATACCATCCAACAATATGTGCGCAAAGTTCGTAGCTTGTTAGCCGTTTTCTGTTAGAAGTTTCCACACGAATATCCCTCATCCCCTAGAATGTGAGTCTGGGGATCAGAAGTGGTGAAATTCATTGTTTGACTCGCTCCACTAGTCGGAATAAATTCACGGTATTAGCTTCCTCTCGTTTCAGGTGTTTTCAGGCTGAACTCTAAGCAATATGCATTCTCATGCAGTTTAAGGGGGGTGCCAAGGTAAGCGAAGAAAAAAATGTTCATCGTATCCAATGTTTTATTACGGCCAGAATGACGGACGGAAAATAATTGTGAAGATAGCATTTGAAATCTATGAATTTCCGCTTCAAACTGAAAAAAAAAAATAATCAAATATCACAAAAATGGAGTCCGCTGCGTCCATTTAAGTAAAGCTCTGCAAAAAACGATTTGCGAAACGGTGACCACGTTCGTAGGCAAACGGAATATCTGAAATACAAAAACCAATACTTTTTGGAATCGTCAATGTATACTCTAAGCTTCTATGGAATGAATTTTCGATCAACTCAAACGCGGTCAAGTTACAAATCTTTTTTGCATTTGATCGCGATTTTTGGAATTTTCGCGAACGTTTTTAGCAATTTTTCGAAAATGAAAGGTTGGATGAGAAATTCGTGCCACAGAAGCTTAGAGGGTACATTGACGATTCCAAAAAGTATTGATTTTTGTGTTTCAGATATTCCGTTTGCCTATAAACGTGGTCACCGTTTCGGAAATCGTTTTTTTTGGAAAAATGGACGTAGCGGACTCGATTTTTGTGATATTCAGTTTTTTTTTTTTTTTTTCTAATTTGAAGTGGAAATTCGTAGCTTTCAAACGCTGTGCTCGCAATTATTTTTCGTCATTCATTCTCGCCGTAATAAAAGATGGAAAACGATGAACATTTTATTCTTCTCTTACCTTGGCACCTCCCTTGTTTCGATCATTTTAGGATTTCATTCCTCCCATGGACCAGGACGTTTCCAAACATCCACCAAAAAATGCATCTCAATTCCTAGTACCGCCGCAAAGCATTCAAATTTTCCCATTCGAAATTCGAAGACGACCAAATCAAGGACCACCCTATCCTCGACTCATAGACGTAAAGCTAAATTCGAACGTGAAATAACACCCTGGCAGAAATCCAAGGGTTCAATTTCGCCGAGCTTTAACACAGCCAAGAAATCTTTCGTCGTTATGGATCCTCGCAATTAGTGCTTTATCCTGATTTTTCATGGATTATAACTGCAACTAATTGTTAATTACATCCAGTCTAGTTTTCAGAGGTATCGGTGCAGAACAAGCTGTGCAATTTCTTGTCAGAACTGAGCGTTTCACTTGGTTTTTATCGAACCTGAACTATTTCAGGGCTTTTAATCCGATTCATTCACTTTTTTAGTAAATCTTCAGGCGTTTTAATCCGTTTCGGATAATTTCAACGTATTTTTCAGGGATTCTTAGCCTTTTTAACACGTTTCGGAAATTATTTTTTAGGAGTTCTACCACTTTTGGGATCATTCTGGTGCATTTTCATTTATTTCAAAAATATTCGTCGCCCGTCTCAGGCTTTTCAGTTCACTCATCAGTAAATTTCAGTCGATGATACTTTGAGCTTTAATACTTAGAGCAGCTGTTCGAGATTCGCCTTTGAAATTTCGTGGTTCCTGTTTATCCGTATCGCGTGAAAAGATATAGAGAGGTAGAAATGCGTAGGGAAATGGAATAAAATAAATTTGCCAAATAATGTCTGCACGTGCGTCTAGCTTACGGTCCGTAGATCTGAGTTTCGGAAGTATAAGCTGGCATAGTAAGGTAGAATCGGTGAAATTTAAAATTTAGATTTTTCTAAAACGGCGTACTTTTTCGGAGTCTCTGAAGCCACGTAAGCTTAAGATAGGCCAATTTGCCTTGACAGAGTGGAAAAAAGCTTCGACTCGTTTCACATACCAGATATTTTTCACGTAGTGAGATAACCGCGTGGATGAAGAATGATAAAAAGAGGCAAATACGGGCATATATGAGGAAAAAACGAAAACGAAAACGAAAAAGAAGAAGAAAAAAAAAAAAAAAAAATTAAAAGAAAAAGATAGACGCACGGCCTATAATATTTTCTCGACGTAAGAGCATCCGCGACACCTGGTAAAGAAAAGTGAGGGCTGATTTTTTTCTCACAGTGTTTTATCACGTTTTTAGAAAAAATAAAGAAGAAGAAAGAAAAAACGAAGCTACGTATATGCCTCGGTCTCGGAAATTTTAATCCGTCAATGTCAAACTCACCTCGCCTTTTAAATGTATAGGATGCTTTTTTGGCCGAAATATAACAGACGAGAAATATTCTCGAAATTTGATGGTCCATCCCCATATTCTCTCACACGTTATACTTTTCACCCCTTCATGCATTCGCATCTCGAAAAGTTTCATCGGCCTTTAACTTCCTCGCCTTTTGGCACCAAGGCGTCTGTGTATAATATATACCTACGTATAGTGTGGTTCAACACTGCGCCCCGATAAAATAAAAGAAGTAAAAGGCTAAAAACTGAAGAAAAAAAAGTGAGAGAATTCTGCGGCTAACGCGATTCACGGCGATTTCTCAACCCCCTAGAATTTACACGGAGGCAACAAATCTTTGAATTGAAAAAAAAAAGAGAAGAAGGAGGAGAAAAGTTCTTGAAGGATTCGAGTAAGCCGTAGCGTAGATCGATAAGTCGAAGGTTCAGTTTCTAGGAAAGTAATAAGGAATTGCTGAATTTATAACCCGTTACCAACGGTCCCCCTACGGCACATAGGATTTACAATTATGTGATCCTTGAGTTATCCTGGCTACCTATAACGTACTTAAATCACAATGCGGTGGCCGAGTCGCCGTCCTGTAAAAAGAAAAGAACTTTTTCCCAAAACTTTTTATTCCTGACTAGGGATTTAGAGGGGTTGAAATCACGGCTCAAGTCCTACCCTTCCGAAAAACTTTCTCTAATTATACCTAGCCCGAAGTCCATCTTGTGGGATTATAAAATCAGCTCGTACATGTCGACTGCAGTGGTTTGAACCCTTTTGCGGTTGACTTTACAATCCCTAAGGTATCAGCTTGATCGATGATTTTACTCTCTACCAACCCCCAAAATAACCTGGCCTTATCAGATGATCTTGAAGCTAGTCTTCGCCTTCTTGAAAATAATTTTACTGTTTTTAAGCTCATTTTAGCCCATGCTTTCATCATGTTTCAGAATTTTTCATATCATTCTAGCGTTTTCCAGATCGTTGAAAATCATCTTAGTGCTTCCAAGCTCAATCTAGCCCATGTTTTATAATGTTTCAGTTCATTAGATTTGATTTCCGTCCATGTTTCAGCCGATCACAGCTCATTCCAGCATTCTTCACTTTCTTGAAAATCATTTTACCGCTTTTAAGCTCAATCTAATCCATGTTTCATCATGTTTCAGTTCAGTAGATTTGACTTTCGTCCATGTTTTAGCCGATTACAGCTCATTTCAGCATTCTTCCTTTTCTTGAAAATCATTCTAATGCTTTCAAGCTTAATCTAGTCTATGTTTTATCATGTTTCAGTTCATCAGATTTGATTTCCGTCCATTTTAGTGCTTTTAAGCCAAATTTATCCCATGTTCCAACATGTTTCAGTTTATTCAGATTGATTTCAACTGATGTTTCAGCTTTTTTGAAATAATTCAAGGACCTTTAGATCATTTTTCATATCTATTCAGAGCTTATTTCAATGTATTACAACTTTAAACACTCGATTTCAGCCCATATTTGAACATGTTCCGGTCTGTATCAGATCATTTGACAGTTTTTCGAGCTTTATACAGTTGACTTCGATTGCTTGTTTCCGGCTCTTTATACAAGAAGACCGTTACTAGGGGTTTAAAATCGTATTGGAAGCTGTTGAATGAAAAACATAATAATTTATAGCATAGATTTTCATGCTTTCTGATCATTTTATTAGCATCACATACTGCAGTACTGTAATTTATTTTATAATATTTTTGAATCCCAATCACGCCAGCTTGCAGCTTCAGTAATCAATATCGGAAAGTGGAAGATGATCGGTGTTTCTTCTTGTACTTGTTATTCAAAGCTTGTTATTCAAAAGGCAGCTTATCTAAACTATAGAAGAAAGTTTGTCCAAGAACTGAGTGAAGCTAAAGGGAATCCCCAGGCAGCCAATGATTTACGAGCTTTAGTTATATACCTACTATGTAACTCTATATACATATTTTTCTCTCACGTTTCTCCTAGACATACATATACCTAAAGCTATAACAACAATAAAGGTAGGTATCGTGCTTTCGAGACACGAAGCTTCCACCCACAAACACAGCTGCCAACTATTGTCTCGAATCACTGTGCTTATTTGGGATTTAATACCCCCCCCCCCCCCCCCCCCCCCCCAGGAGAAACTCAGGCATTGGACTTTTGTCGTTAAAATAATTTCAACGACTAACCGAAACCTGAATAACGGTAATAAAAAAACTGACCGAAACTACCTGAAGCTCGAATGTCTGGGCTTTTGGGAATGAGAAAGAAGTTTTTCCAAGCTTTTTTCGAGCTTCTTTTCATCACCCGAAGACTCACTCCTACGTTTTGTTCGATGCAGAGCTTTTGAGTTGAAATATGTTGTGTATTGGATGGAAAAAAAATTGAGCTTTGCGCGTCATGGTGATCCAACAAAAAAAAAACAAAGCTTTCCGATTACTCAAGCTTACCTCAAGGTCTAGGTAAGTAGTGTAGATCGGATAAGGCAGGACGATACAAACAGCAAAAAACCAGGTTCCCAAAGCGCAGACGAAAGCTGGTATTCGAGGCTTTATGGGATCGCTGAGCATCCTGAAACGGTCCCAGGCGATCAGGAGATAGGTGATCATCGATACGTGGAGAGGTATGTCCTGAAAAATGATAAAAGAAAAAAATAAAAACTAATCAAGAGCCTGCGTCGAGTTTCTCTTATCTTTCGAAAAACGGAATAATAGCTATAACACACGCAATGAGAATCTCGTTACTCCGAATCGTATTTGTATATCACTGTTTTGTCCCGAAGGAGATAACCCGAACCCAAAACCCAGCTGGGAATTTCGATCCCCGAAACTTTAATCGAAGAGTTGAGTTCAGTTTATTGGGAAGGGATGCGACCATTGTTTCACAGTCATGTAATCAGAACATCGCTTTTACCTTTTTCTAAAAAATCTGAAGGGGGGCTCATAAAGTTCCCTCAAAGGTTGAACTTCGTTCAACTTTGCAGTCTGTCAGTAAGCAGACTCCTATTTGAAATAGAAAAAATTTTTGATAGTTTGACGGATTTTCGTACCCTTATTATGCGATCGAATTCTAATAGCCTTATCAGTCTAGATAAGTCTTCCAATCGTTTTATCCAGGGGATGAAAATATCTAACGGATATTAGATCACCCTCAGTTCGTCTAATTATACGAATTCGATAGTTAGAGGGATTGTAAGTAATACCTGTGTTTGCTTGTGGGTATAATTACACCGAAAATAGAATAGAATTATCGATACGACCCTTAGTCTCCGGTCTCGATATCTTTTCCCCCTTTAGAGTCGAGTTTAGAAATAAATTTCAGGTCGTATTCAAATCGGTACTCCAGGAGACGAGCAGCAGATAAATATAAAGCCGTGATTGAATCGGATCGCAATTTACCCCCAAGGAGATTTTTCCAGAGCAGAAACCGATTTTTTTTTACATTCCGATGATCTTTGATCACACTGTGTGCGTGATAACAGACTGTAATATCCGGCGCCTGAAATAGAAATCACGAAATACTGATTTGATTGAACACACAAAATGACAGTATTTCGCTTTGGGGTTGGTCACGGTTGGTCAGTTCGGAAACTGGGAATATTGCATCGGTTCTCTCTCCGCATCCACTAAATGCAGTTAACATCTATTGCACCGCGGTTTATTATACTGTTTTTGAAATTAATATGAAAATTAGTTGGTGGCGGTCCCAAATTCGTAATTTTTGAATAAAAGAAAAAAAAAAAAATAAATAAAAAAAAAATAAATGAAATTTAGAAAAGCGAAGAATTACAAATTTTTGGGATAAGTATATAGGAGATCGAGAATTTCGCGATATCTTTCGGATGGTGGAAATACAGCCAATGAGTGGATGTCATTCGTCCAATAATTTAGTCCTTGCAGGGGTGCGAAAGTGGAACGGCTGTACTCGATTGTGTATTAGATCGTTGATTCGGAATGTCCTACTTGGTGACACAATTTCCAGCCATTTCCCGTCGTTCTCATTCTGTTCCTATTTCTATCTTATTCTGGCGTCGAGTTTCCGTGAAATGCCGCAAAACCAACCCCTCCGAGCTGTTACTGAACCGCACATGTATATGTGGGTAAAATACATATGCAAGTACCCGTGATGAACGTTGAAATTTTACTCATTCGTTGAAAATCGAATCTACGTTCCACCAAAATTTCAAAATAATTTTTCATCGAGGGAGTAAAGCTTCTGAATTCCAAAAATCAACGCGAATCACTCCGAATTCTATATACAAGTGAGCCGTAAGATTTTTAATAAAACAACTCATTGTCTGTGACGCAAGGAGCCTTTTGACCATACTTCAAACATTGAGCTTTCAGAAAAGCTCCCCGAGTTATAAATTTTAAGCTCTTTGACTTGAAACTTTCGTCCTCATTTGCGGACATAGCTAATTTAAAGTATTGGTAAAGCCCATCTGTGTATAGGGGAATGATAATGATGATGATTTTTTTTGTTTTTTTTTTTGAGGACCTTTTCCAATTTTCGTGCTTGCATGTGATACCTACTCGGATTTCGTAATACGGGTTTATCGTAGGGGTGCAATTACCCTTGTCAAAAGTTTAGTCCCTGAGACCAATTAGTCTTTATTAAGGGTTTGATATCCTTGGGTATATCCTATACACGGTTATCCATTTCTCTATCAAAGTTTTGGTATTCGGTGGCGCCGGGGTAGGTATGAACTTTGTTCAGGTCTGGGGTGGTTTTTCGTTTCTCTTTTTTTTTTAATACAATAAATAATACAACAAATTGATCAGTGAGTGAATTATGGATAAGCTTGGTGAATATTTGATTGGAAAATATTCTCGGATAGTAGAAATGAAGGGAAAAGAATAAATGAATATACACGAAAAACGAAACTCGGTGTATAAGGGTAGCTTCGAAACATCGGATATTTTCTCAAAGTGCGTGACGAGGGTCATTCGGAAATTTATCTTTCGCTGGTTGAAAGCATAAATAAAGTAAAAGTGTATAAGAAGTTGGGTGACCCTGGCGTCTGATGTCGAAACCCGCCCACACCTTTGAACAAAGTATATACCCCTGTATGTAATATTAAGAGGAAAAAAAAAAAAAAACGCACACACACACAATGGAATGATAGGGTGGTGAACAAGAGGCAAGAATATATCTACTTCATCGAAATCAAAGAGAAAAAAAAATCAAAGTAAAAAAAAATTGACAATTTTTCAAAAATCTTAAAACGAAAGTGAATTTTTATGATTCATAAAATAAGGGAGAAGAGATTATTACATCGGATTACTCAAACCCGTTAAGAAAATACAAAAAATTATTTCGCTTAACCCGCGAGGAGAGGGCATGAGTGAAGATCTCGAGCCGTGTTTGTAGCATTTAAGGGTTGAAGTTTAATTTCATTCGGTCTGGTTGCTCTGCTCTGGTGTATACATTTTTTTGCTTTTCTGCTCGGAAATTTCGTCGAATTTTTTCGCTGGTTATTTGTTCGACATTTCATGGTTTTTACTGGACTAGAAATTCAGACGAATTAGACAATGAGTTTTTTCGTTTTTCCAGTCTTTCTTGTTTTCTCTATTAAGTCAATAACGATTTTCCTATTTCAAAATTCTGAATATGTATCAGTTCACGAATTTGGTTTTTTTTTTCTCTTTCATTATGGTAAGAGACAGAAAAAAGAATCATCTGTGAGATAATGTTTTTTGGTTTTTTTCTTCTCTTTTATTATGGTAAAAGAGAGAGAAAAAAAATAAATCTGTGGGATAATGTTTTTCCTCTTTTTTAATAAATTATAACTTTGTGAGGGCAGAGAGTGATGAATATCATAAAGTTTCAGATACATACCTACTGAGGGAAAGAATAAATAAAAAATAAAAAAAATAAAATAAAAGAATGTAACATTTTTTTTTTCGGGGGTAGGGATACTACATCGCGATTTTATATATTTAGCAAAGTTTTTTTTTTTTTCAACCCATGTACAAATTCGCGAAAGTGAAATAACAAATAAAGAGAAAAATAACGACTTTTATTCGACGTTGAGTGGTTCTAGGGTTCGTTATTGAATTACCGTACGAAAAGCTGAGTGCATGTTATGGGAGTAGCAAAAAGATATTAAAGTAAGGGTAAAAGAGTAAAAAATCGAACACAGCTAGCGCGAATGAGAGAAAAATTTTATTATACTTTTTTTTTCTGCGTATGATATGAATAAAAGCAGCGAAATTTATGACGTTGATCGAAAGGAGGCTGCTTAAAGTTGAAAAAAAAAAATATACAAAAAACAAAAAATAATCACCTAAAGCCCATAATTTGATATGATATTTTAGACCACGCTGTGGGTTCAGTATATTGAAGCTTTATATCGTTGAATTACATACCGTGAGTATTCGTGGAAACGAGTCATTGGACGCCTGCATACAGGCAACTCAAACATCAAGCGATTAAGTTATGCTCCCACGTAGCCAATGGGCACGCGATATGCGAAATAAAACCTAATCGCTCAACTCTCGAGTTGCCTGTATGCAGCCGTTTTCACTTACCTATGGAGCGTTTCCACGAATACTCACGGTATACTCGCATTAATATGTACGCATGTGTGTATAATTGGCATCGCACCACTGCGGGATATTAGCGTTAAAGATTTACCGACTCTCGGTGCAGGTAGTATGTTTACAATAATTTACATCTTTTCTTTCCTTTTTTTTTTTCTTTGGTTTTCAGGTTATAATAAGAAAGAAAAGGGGCGAATGAGAGAGAAAAACGAGTAATGTCTCGCCACCAACGAACATAATATTGCCGATCTTATACCGTCTAACATGGTTAAGGCATGCTCTCGGGGGCGCAGATATTTGATAACGTCAAAGCTACGTGCCTGGTGAATAAAACAAGTTGAGACTACACACAGCTCCTTCCCGCACAATAACTACGATGTATATACAGAGCGATTCTGTGGAAAGTAACGCGCCTGAAAGGTAGGCAAGCGGGAAACGCCTGCATAAAGCAGCTCAAACATCGAGGATCGGGTTTTATTTATTACGTGGAAAATTTTTAGCGTGGGAGCACTTTTAATTTCCTTATGAGTATTTATCGTCTTTAGACATCTTAAAGCTACAGCTCTTTCCTGTTCTTCATATTTTCCGTATTTTTTCTGTGCTTTTATTTTAACAACTAAAATATGATGGCGTAGGTACGTCGACCATCCGGTACTCTCCGCAAAATTACGCGCTCTAACCCGCTACCCTATTTCTATATGAAACATTACAATGACGAATGGCAGGAACTTAATCAAAAAACAAACATAAAAAAAAAAAAAAAAAATTGAATACCGTTGGGAAATAATCGCGAGCTTTTATCTCCGTGTAAAATAAAAGGCGAAAATCTTGTAGCCTCATAAAAGGTCCGAAACGGAAAGCAAAGAGCTGAAAAAAAAAAAAAAAAAATTCTATCGCTTTGATTTAACTCTTTGAATAAGTTTACAAAAAAAAAATGATAAAACGAAAGTCCGCGTTATTTCGTCGTTACCATTCCTCAACATGCATGTATCGTATTTTTGTGATCTCACCTGTAGCATGGGGAGAAAATAGCAAAGAAATTTTCCGAAGACCCAATTCTGTACGAGCATTACTGTCAACGATATTGGCAGAACAAAGATGCACTTAATTAAATCGGATATTGCGATATTTATCAGAAAGGCGTAAGTAGGATCTCTGTACAGACGGTACTTCACGATGTGGTATACCATAGCGAAATTTGTTAATGTTCCCGCGATTATTAGTGCTGCATACATCAGCACGAATAATGGATATATCTTAACAACTGATGGTCGTAAATGTGGCTGAGAAAAATCCCTCGTATCATTTTTAAATCCAGTTATATAATGCACTATAGTCTCTAGCCACTTGTGCGGTATGCTGTTAACATCTTCTTGGGAGAGCCGCATCGTCATACTTTTTGATTTTTTTTTAATTTCAACACCTTTTTTTTATGATCAAAGATTGAGTTGTACTAATTTTTTTTAAGTACGAAGCTCCTAGTCAATAAGTCTTTTATAGTTTTTGACTCACTAGATTCTCAGTTTGAAAAGAAAAAAAAAACAAAAAAACAAAAAAAAATATCGCTACAACGATTTCGTATTACAGGGAGAATGTAGCATGTCAAACTGTAGTCGCTTTTTCTAACTTAGAAAATTTTCACATCGTGGATCTCGATTTGAATTATTATTTTGTTGTTTGTTTTTTTTTCTTTTATTTTTATTTCGAGGGATGATAAACACGCACTTTGTTAAATCGAGGAAATAAAACGTTGCGTCGGTTCGAAAAACTGAGTAAAGAGATTTTTATTATCTAATAAACCCAAAGCCGGGCTTATCTTCGTCCTCGTTTTGTTATTGTTCCGATTATTTTTCAGCTTCGCTTGTAGCCAGGGGCTCCAGGTACTGGCTGGCTTGCGTCACCTACGATACTGACAAGTATACTAAAGCCAGGTTCGGGGTGGTTGAGCTTACAGACTTGAGGATGGCGCCAACCCCTACTGCGCATTCGCGGGAACCTCTGTTTCTCTGAATTGGTAGAACGCGGAGACAGGTTCAATAGCAATTAATACCATCGCCCATGTTTTAATTGTCTTCTAAAATATTCTACCATCGATTATCAATGCCCGAAATTGTTTGGAAATAAATTTCCCCAAAGAATATCTAAAGAATGCAAAAAAATAAAATAAACAGAAATCAAAACCAGGATAAAATTAATATTTACCAATAGAATTGATTGCAATCAAATTTTACGATACTGAGGATAATTCATACTGATTGCCGCCTTACTCTTTGCGGCAAAAGTAGTTCAAAAAATTGCCACTAGTGCAGTCAGGTTGTGATTCTCCATTATTTCTCGGACGCATCAGTGCTGTCATCTTGCATAGAATTTAGGTACCGTGGACACCTTAGTCGGCAAAGTAGAACGTAGAGTTCATATTGTATGTTACACGCGTGGGTCGCGGGTTGTGTATGATGAGGCGCGAGGCTTATAAAGTCACTTATTTCTGATTTGGATGATTTATGATAGCCGGGAAATTTGTGGATTCTTTTAATTTCCAATGAATTATTACACTTGCTAGAAGATCGCTAAAGATTGTACATTTAATCGCTGTATAACTTATCGTTGCGCGAATTCCTATAATTCGCGGTACTATGTGAATACGTTTCAAATTGTATTGAAGTCAATAGTTCATCAGATAGATAAGAGCCGTGAAAAATACTCCGTTTGATAACTGGGACTTGATAACACGACAAGTCTCCAGATTGTCAGTCGTTCTCGATCCTCTGTCCAGTAGGTCGGGTCAGAATTAAAATACGCTTCAGGAATCACGGTGTGATTGTAAAAATGAGGATGAACTTTGGGAGCGTTATCATATTCATTCTTGCCGCTGTTCATTTCGAACAAAGTTTTACTGGTATGTAATTATCTCGGTGAAAACCGAGAAGATATAATCATTCTTATTCAAACGAATAATTTGAACGTGCATTTACCAATCAGAAATAACATTCAGCACCATTTCAAGAAGGTTGTTCTCCTTTTTGTCAAACTGTACATCTGGGGCAGGAAGACCCCGTCTACTATTCTACTCTCCATATCTAAGCGCGAGTGAAGTAAGACTGGAAGCACCTGGATCATTTCACATCAATTCATCATTGAACACCGTGTTTTTAATCCACGGTTTTTTGAGCACTGGAACAAAGGACTGGGTGAATTACACGATTTCAGCCCTTCTGGATACCGTTGGTAGTCTTCCATTCCTATTTAAGATTTTTTCTCAAAAATTTATCCGCATCATCTTCATTCACGATTGCCTATTCAACAGCGACCAAGGAACGTTTTCATCGTCGATTGGAGAGTAGGAGCTTGTTCAGAGACCATCAAACTATTGAACATCCAGTCCTACGGCGCAGCAGCTTCGAACACAAAGGATGTAGGGAAATACGTGGCTAGGTAATCCTTCGCGTGTTCAACTGATTAAATATTCTCATGTTTGATCGAAACCTTCACTAAAAATATCCACTAAAATCATTTTTTCCGATTGAAGGTGCATCGAGATTCTCGTCGACAGTTACTCAGTCTTGCTAAAGGACGTTTGGATCATAGGCCACAGTCTGGGTGCCCACGTGGCTGGATTTGCTGGAAAGATCATTAACGCACATAGGACTGAAAAATTGGGTCGTATTACGGGTAGGTACGACAAAAGTTTGTCATTTCATATAAAATTCAACCCTCACTCGTCGTGTGAGGAATTAAAGGAATTAAATCACAGGACTAGATCCTGCCGGGCCTCGCTTCAAGAATTGCGATGCTACCAAACGACTTGATAAA
Organism: Tenthredo scrophulariae; assembly: GCA_963978835.1. NCBI lineage: Eukaryota > Metazoa > Arthropoda > Insecta > Hymenoptera > Tenthredinidae > Tenthredo > Tenthredo scrophulariae. Next base: position 15,439,847 of record OZ022233.1, read on the forward strand.
ACTGACGCAGTTTTCGTTGAAATTGTCCACACATCTCAGCTTCTGGGTCTCCAGGAACCCATCGGGCATGTCGACCTGTATTACAACGGTGGTCAATTCCAGCGGGGCTGTTTATTAAAAAGTGAGTTCTTCCCACTTCAGGAATACCTGCAAAAGCTTATTTTCCACTGATTTTGCTGGTATTTTTTATTTCCAATCAGAGCTTGGATGCTCCCATGACAGAGCGGTGGATTATTATCTAGAGGCCATCAGGAACCCGAATTGTCACTTCATGGCCAAGGCGTGGTCTCCAGTTGGGTGAGTCGAACGAAACGTGGATTTCTTTTAGTCGAGTATAGACGGGGGTCTGTTGAGTGATTATTGAATTTTTATATGTACTTCATCAGGGGGTACAGGAACACGAATTCTTATACAATCGCCGGACCTTTGGCACTGGCCAATTCTGAAAGAGGGACTTTTTACGTGCAGACCAACGACCGACCGCCCTACTGCAGTGAGTTTAAATTAACTGATGAGGATTTTGACGCTGGTTGATCATACTTCGAGGCCTTTTCGGTCTCGCAGTGTCCAGGCTATGGATAACACTCTGATTTAATCCTGAAATTTCTTACAGCGGGCGAATTGCCGAGCTCAGAAACGGTCCCGGAGATTCCTGAGGACCAAAATCCTCAGGATGAAAATATATTCGATACACCATTTTTACTGTAGGAATAATAAAGGGGTGTTTAAGATTTTTGCACGTGTACTTGAGTTAATAAATGAAGTAGATGAGCTGCAGTGAAGTAAAATGATGAAGTTCATATTCATTTCCCTAACAAATGAGCATAGAATAGATATAGTTGCCTTGTGGAGAACAAACGATATAAGGTATCTTCATTGTGGTACGTATTTTTACGTTTTGCAATAAATGATTATTCAAGACGTGTTGGAACATTCGGGATATCTAGTTATAATTAACGATAGATATAAAGCTATCGACCATACTTGTATATTTGAGTGAACTTGACAATTCTGAATAAATTTTTAGCCGAAAGATAAAATGAACATTTAACTGACAGCGAGGTGACTTGACCAGGAAATAGATTACATATATCATGATAACGAATCGCCTATATATATATATTATCGGAGGTCTGCACATGAAATTATTCAACCATACTCAACCATGGAACGACCATTCGGATTCTGGAAAATTTTCTTCATCTTCGCTGCCTCGTTGTTCAACGGTAAGTCCGGCAAATCTCCTGTTCTTCACTATTGCAACTGACGGAAAATTTTTGTCAGAGAGCTCTGGTTTTGACCAAATAACGAAACAACTGATTCCCAACTGTGTATTTGGTGCTCAAAACGTTGATTATCATCTTTACAACAGGTACGGCGAACATGTTCGATATTATCTTAAGTTTACCCCCTTTTTATTTATTCATGCCCCATCCGCATCATCGGCTGAAAATTTCTGAGCCTTTTAATCACGTTTTCAAATTTCGAGGACAAAAAATTCGGTCTTTTTAATCAAACTGAGAAAATTACTCGACAGAGAAAATCGCGATGGTGTAATCGTCGATCTGAACTCCACTACAATTCCGGTGAGAAATAACAAGACGACGATTTTCCTAGTGCATGGTTTCATCTCGGAAGCAAATACCACGAAATATATGAACCTCACCAATACCCTGGTTGATAAGGTTGGTTGAAAAACTGACTAATGTATCCCAGTTGAATAATAATTTTTTATTTCCCCTCAACCCAGCGCGATGTCAACGTCTTTTCCGTCGACTGGAAGGACGGAGCTTGCAGCGATGGAGGAATACCACTAACGCAGTTAATAAGTTACCCCAGTGCTGTCAGTAACACTAGAGACGTAGGAGAGGATATGTCGAAGTATGTTACCATTTTTTACCATCTCATTCCATCATCATTCAAATCTGAATTAGAAACACGATTTAGAAAACCAAACGGTGAAATTCTTCCTTCTCTTTGCCATTTTTTTAAATTTTAATCACGACGTATGCATGTCCAAGGGAAAGAATATTTCCAGCTATTTTTCCTGAAATTAATCCCATGGTCACGTTTTCCTCGGCAGATTCATCAGCCGATTGGTTAGCGAGTATGGGATCTTTTTGGAGGACATACAGTTGATTGGGCATAGTTTGGGAGCGCATGTGGTCGGGTTTGCCGGTAAGGACTTACAGAACCGGGGAGTAGGTACTGTGTACCATATACTGGCACTCGATCCTGCAGGACCAGGATTTGAGAGCAACTCGTGCGCTGAGAGGATCTGTGTCACGGACGCTGATTTCCTTCAGGTATTTCACACCTCGTACGTATTGGGTATGCACAAGGCGATTGGAAGCATCGATTTCTATTTCAATGGTGGCCGAAATCAAGATCAGTGTAAGTAATCGAATGTTCGATTATAGTTTTTACCTTTTTCAATTTCCCAAACGAGAATGGCTAACCGCATGCGAATTAATTCACAGGCCCCCTACTGAGTCGTATCGGATGTTCCCACAGCAGTGCCATTCAGTATTTGATCGACATAATTCGAGATCCTGAATGCAAGTTTATTGGAAGGAAGTGGAAAAGGTTATTACGTTTAATTGGAATCGTGGAGGGTGGTTTTCGAGATGCTTTATAACTTCGAAATGTTTTTTTTTCTATTCAAATGTATAGATCAAACTTTTTCGCACCGAAGAGTGACTGCACGGAGGAGACATGCTCTATTCCTGGACCATTAGCTTCCCAGCTACCAGCCAGAGGAACATTCTACGTGGACACGAAAGACGTGCCATCTTTCTGCAATATATCGGTGTAATTTGTGATTATTCTTGAAATGTTGGGCGTCCGCATCTTTAAATTAGGAAATTAAATTTGCAAATTTGCGAGGGAATCTGGCTAAAAATTATTGTCATTCATCCGTTTTATCCCCGCCTCTTCCTGTCTTAGTCTACGAGCATGTACTAGCTCCATTGAAAACACCAGACTACTCAGCACGAGTCCAATCGCCAGAATAGAGAATGTTCCTTGCAATTGTTGAACCGTTAACCTCACTGGAGCATCACTTGCTGATTTATCTGCAGGAAGACCGTTCCAAAAAATCTGTATCAGAATTTGACAGAGAGAAAATACACCTGATGGTATCATTGATGGACATATAATCACCTGTCTCAATGGCTGACTGTGTGAACATATCCAGGTAGTGTATCACGACATCGGTTTGCCAATAGGCGGGAATTCCCGAGGCCTGAATTTCCAGAACTCGTCGACTGTACCACTTGGTGAATGGCGAACTTTTTCGCAACATCGAGACGCAGTATGCCCAGTATATGTCGCTTCTCATCAGATGCATTTTCCACAATGATTCAACGTTGAGGTAATCCGGGATGGCGTAATGTCCTGCAGAAAAAGAACGTCCTGAATCTTGATCGCCTGCTCTGTGCAGAGTGCTGACCGATACGATTGTTATATTTATCGCATTAATGAGGAATCGTTGACTCTTATCACCCCAAATTCGGACAATTGGAAAAGCCCAGTCGTCACCAGCGGCCGAGAGGTTAGCTAGCTCAACTGGACTTAGCTCATGAAAATTCATGACCAGAGTTTGTACTTCCGGCTCCTCAGCATCTAGAATCGGGACGATCCATGCCTGTTCAGCAGCGGCCCATCGGATTCCGCTGGCAGCCAACGCTGAAGTCGTGTCTATCGGCGCCGTGTACCTGAGTTGATAAGATAATTACACGATCAATCGATGCAGGGTTGTTAGTTCAGCTCTGATCATACTACGCTGTACGTCCTGCACTGTTGGACATACTCAACGCTGCACTTGATGATGGAAAAGTACCTCGGGACGGTGAGTGCGGAGACCAGACTACTTCCGTAGGCAGTAACCATCAGCAGTGAGACGATCAGGAGAGTTATGGACAAAATTGCCAACGAGGGTCTTTTTGGGTCTTTCCTCAATCCCTGCAGAAGCGTTATTCCACACACCGTCAGCGCGGCTTCAATCAAACTCAGTCGAGATGAATCTAGACACAAGCACTGGTTGTCTCTGGACTGATCTTCCACCATGGGGATACGGCATGTTATTTCGTCAAGAGCATTATTCCAAGTTGTACTCACTCTCGGGCTGGATAAAACCCTCAGCTCGACTTATGATGAAGGTAAGAACTGTCGATCCTACCGTCATGCCTATGAAGGTTATCCATAGAGCTGAAGTGAATGGGAAAATAGGCGACATCCACTGCGGGAGTTGACGCAGTCCAGGAACGAGACACGTAACCCCGGAGCGATAATGAAACGATGACAGGTCGAAGAATTTCGAGCGCTTGTACTCCGTGAATAAAGTGGCTAAAAAAAGTGGTCTAGTTAGTGGTAAAATGTAGCGGCAGCAAAACTAGCTCACTATGTGAAAATAAAAATGTGCTGCAAATTGATGTTGTTAGTTTATTACTCATTGCCAGGTCTGCTTTGTCCTCGATTACGCTTCCGATCATTCCTTTTCCGGTGAGGTTCTCGTTGACGTACCCCCATGTTTCTTCGTTATCGATCAGTAGCTTAATCGAGCAGTTGTGGAGCCTAGCGAACGCTTCAGCGAAGCGCCACTCGGTCCCGTCGACCTGACTGCTGTTTTGGTCCCTGAAAACGGTACAATTTCATGTAATTCTTATTAGATTTAAGACTATCCAGCCTACTCACTTGCCATTCTCATTGTCGATAATAACGGACGGGGGATAATGGAATAAGGCAACCCTCAGGACCTTGCCTTCCAGGTCCTTGATCTTGTCCGGAAAGAGATTCGCTTTGAATTTGAATTGCTTCTCGGCCACGGCATAAGTGTCAAGGGACATTACCTGGTGAGAAATTTTGTCCGGACCATTAAAACGGTGGGTAAATAGTTCCACATGATTTTCTATGTCGTTTGGGATTGCGAGAACCACGTCTGGGATGTGATGGAAAGATTCCTCTAGGAAAACTGCCCGGAAGTCGAATTTCTTCGAATCCAGGAACTCGTCCTGCGCCCCGATCGAGTTTCGGACGACCCTGAAGGTCGTCGGGAGAAAAATGAATCTTCGCTGATTCCTTTGGTTCACGAGCACAAAAGTTTTCTCTATGAGCCGGAGCTGTCTCCCAGGATTCTCAACCTGAACGAGAAACCTAGGAGTAAAAGATGTTAGGTGATGAAACAAGGTCCCTTTTTTTCCAGGAAAATAATCAGCGGCTCGAATGTGATATTTCTCTGAATCGGTACGTACCCAGTGCACCCCATTTCAAGAACCGGTGCTATGATACCCATCTTGTAGTTCTCTTCAGAAGTTAAGCCCGTGTTCTGATCATCCGACTGCCTTTCGTAAGGATCCACGTATATTACAGAGACGTAACTTGCAGCCTTGTAACCGCCACTGGATATTACGACCAAGCAACTATCGTTCATGTAAAAGTCAACCACGTAGTCCACCATCTCGTACAGTTGACCGGGACTTACTATCGCCGATGCGAACGATATTCCAATCACAATTTGTATCACCCGACGCAATGCTAACATGGTATAACGTATCGTGACTGGACAACGGACAGTAATAAAGGAGAATCGAAATTCAGTTACGGTTTAGAGACTGACTTAGGCAACACAAACAGTAGTAGGAAGTTAATCGATGTATGACCTGAAAATAGCACCTTTGTAGAAATACTAAGTACACCAGCTCCATCAATCAACATAATTATGTTCCATTGGTTGGTCGATAAGCTTGACAAAGTGCAATCACATTACGACTGACTTAATGTCACGTTCGGAAAACATGTAGCTAAATATTGCTAATGAACTTTCAATAGTTCGGATACACACCAGTTTTAATTTTATCATTCATACTACTGATACTATTCTTTAACGACTTATGACGAATGATTAAATGTCCCTGCCTCTCTTCTGTTAACATTATTTCTTGCATAGTTTTCATCTACCATTAGAAATTCTATCTGATGATGTGCAGCCGTTGAGCTGATGGAATGATAAGTATAAAAATCGACATTTTTATTCATCATAAAACTTTTTTAGTTCGCTATAGTTCGACACATGTCCCGAACCATCGCTAGGAAATTTAGAATAAAATTAAAAAAAAAAAAACTAGTTTCACTGCACGAAATTCGTGTTAAAAAATAAAATAAAATGGTTGTAGTTCACTGATGCACGAGCTTGATACCTCACGTTGGTATAAATACTGAGTACATTAACTGATACGATTGAAATATTTTCATCTGCACGCCTGATGGTCTGTAATAAATTTCAATCAGTATATGCGTGACCGAAAGCCACGGTGAAAATATATACCTTACCAAGGTATGAATATTTAGGAGACGTCTTCGCACTCATTACAATTTTATCAGCAAAACTGAAGGTACTCGTCTTCATTAGTTTGTAATGGATAATTATGTCTCTGATTTTGTCCCATTCACACTATTCGTTGCAACTATTTATTCGTCATCGATAACGAGTTCATCCAGTTACATACAACCGTGGATCCGATAAAATGACAAACTTATCAATTAATCATAAAGCTACTCTACCAATTTCTCGACATGCATATCAGCCATGCACGAAACTGATACTGATATCTGAGAAACACTTTGTGAACGGTTTTATCCCGTTTTGTGTTTATTTGAACTTCTGGACATGTGCATAGCTCTACTAAAAACACCAGATCACTCAGCACGGGTCCAATCACTAAAATACAGAATGTTCCTTGGAATCGATGAACTGTTATCCTCACTGGAGTACCGTTCGCTGATTTATCTGCAGGCAAAACCGTTTGAAAAAATCTGTAAGTGAAACTTGAAATAGTTGCAAATCCATCTGATGGATCATTGATGGATGTCTGATTACCTGACTCAACGGCAAACTGCGTGATGGGATTCAGGTAGTGTATCACGACATCGGTTTGCCAATAGGCAGGAATTCCTGAGGCCTGAATTCCCAGAACATGTTGGCTGTACCACCTGGTGAACGATGATCTTTTTCGCAATATCGAGACGGAGTATGCTTGGTATAAATGTCGTTTTTCATCAGATGCATTTTCCCCAATGATTCAACGCTGCAGTAATTCGGGATGGAGTATTATCCTACAGAAAACAAACGTACTGGATTTCGATTACCTACTATATACAGGGTGGCTTCCACGGTTGACAGAGATATCATTATATTTATCGCATTGGTAATGAATTCTTCATTCTTATCACCCCGAACGTGCACAATCGGGAAAGCCCATCATCCTCTTGCCGTAGTACTTTCTGTCATCTACGGTACTTGCAGAGGGGTATACAGCTCTCGCAGGAATGCCAGACTACTCAGAACGAGTCCAATCACCAGAATAAAGAACGTTCCCTGAACCTGATGAGCCGTCATCCTCACTGGACCATCACCAGCCAAATTTTCTGCCGTAAAAAACGCCCAGAAAAATCTGCAGTGGTTAATAATATTGGCGAAGATGTCTGTGAAACCCGGATTGGACCAGGTGATGTTGAAATATCTTCACCTGTATGAACAGCCAATTGCGTACGTGCATCCAGGTATTTTAAAGCGACGTCCGTTTCCCAATAAACGGGGATTCCTGATGCCTGTATCTCCAGTATTCTATGACTGTACCATCTTGTGAAGGGCGAACTCTTCCGCAGCATTGATACGCAGTATTCCCAATAAATGTCGCTCTTCATCAGATGCATCCTCTCCACTGACTCTCTATCGGTGTAGTCCTGGATGCTGTAATGACCTGTGATGATCAATGAAGACTAAAATTTCAATAGTCTGTTTGATGGTATCTTCATCTACGACGACGGAATGACCCATCAGTTTTTACTTACCACCTTGGAGTCGCTCAATCGAAAAAGCCCAGTCGTCATTTTCGGGCGAGTGCTTAGCCAGCTGCTCTGGACTTCGAACATGGAAGTTGTTCACCAAGGTTTGAAGTTCCAGCTCTTCAGCTTCCAAAATCGAGTAAACCCAAGCCTCGTGAACAGCGGCCCACGGAATACCACTCGCAGCTAATTCGAAAGCCGTGTCTATCGGGGCCTCGTACCTGATTCGTGAGATGATTAACTGATCAATCGACATAGTAACCTATCTTCAGATCTTACTTCAATTTACTTCAGGACCATACGTCACCTTGGCACTGTCATCACAGAGGCCAGACTACTTCCGTAAGCGGTAGCGATTAGCACTGAGACGATCAGGAGTGTTACGGACAGAACCGCCCACGCGGGTCCTTTTGGATCCTTCGATAATCCCTGAAGAAGCATTATTCCCACCAACGTAAGCGTGGCTTCACTTGGGCTCATCCGGACGGAAACTACACAGAATCTCTGTTCCTCTAGAGACTGATCTCCGGTTTCGGATCTACGTCGTCCTACTTCCACAGGAATATTGCACCAGGCTTTACTTACCCTTGGAACGGATTACGCTTTCAGCTCGGTTTACTATCCCGGTGAAAATTGCCGACACTATCGTCATGGCTATGTAAGTCGCCCATAGGGATACTGCGAAGGGAAGAATAGGCGACATCCATGGTGGGAGCTGACGGGGTCTCGGAACGAGACATGTAACTCCAGAGCGATAGAAGGGAGCAGTGAGGTCGAGGAACAGAGACTCGTGGTACCAGGAGTACAAGGCAGCTGAAAAAACAAAACGACTCTGAGATTTCCGGCAAGGATTTTAAGGCTTATATCATAGTTTGGTTCATAGTTTAATACTCAATCCAAGGTCTGCTCTATCCTCGACAATGTTTCCAGTGACTCCCACTCCGGTAAGATTCTCCCAGATGTAGCCCCAGGAATCCTCGTTATTGACGAGTTCCTTTAACGAGGAATTATGCAGCTTGGCAAACTCCAGTGCAAAACGCCACTCAGTACCGTCAACCTGCATGCTGTAATCGTTTTTGGGAACGACATATCGTTTCAGATTAATGGTCCTGGGCATGGGTTGGGTCTACTTACTTCTGATCGTCGTTGCCGATGACTACGGAGTATGGAGGGTAGTGGAAGATGGCGACCTTCAGAACTTTTCCTTCGAGGTCTTTGACTTTGTCTGGAAAGAGGTTCGCCCCGTGTTTGAATGTCTCCTTGGCTACGTCGTAGATGTCGAGGAGCATTTCCTGGTAGCACACTTCGTCAGGGCCGGCAAAACGGTGGGTCGATAGTTCAACCTGGTCTTTTTCGTCATTTGGGATCGCGAAAATCAGGTCCGGGATGTACTGGACAGATTTCTCTTGCAAAACCGCCCGGAAGTCGAAATTCATCGAATCCAGGACCTCATCCTGCGCCCCGATCGAGCTTCGGTTGAACCGGGAGATGGTTGGGAGAAAAATGAATCTTCGCTGGGTCCTCTGGTTCACAAGTACAAAAGTTTTCTCTATGAGCCGGAGCTGTCTACCAGGATTCTCAACCTGAACGAGAAACCTAGGAGTAAAATATGTTCGGTGATGAAATGAAGAATCTGTTCTTCTATGAAAATAATCTGCGGCTTGAATACGATGTTCCTCAGAATAGGTACGTACCCAGTGCACCCTATCTCAAGAACTGGCGCTACAATACCCATCTTGTAACTCTCTGCAGAAGTCAAGCTCGTGTTCTGATCATCCGACTCCTCTTCGTAAGGATCCATGTAGACTACAGAGACGTAATTTGCGGCCGTGTATCCGCCACTGGATATCACCACCAGGCAACTATCGTTTATATAAAAGTCAACCACGTAGTCTACCATCTTATACAGTTGACCAGAAGTAACGATTGCAGACGCGATTGATGTTCCAAGTATAATTTGCACGACCAAATTCATCGTTAACATGCTGTGATCAAACAAGTCACTGATGATGATTCTTCTCTGGCGTGGCTATCAGGATAACTAGTTTTAGCTATCGATTGGGGAAACTGAAGTAAATTGTCTTTCAGTGAGTAAGGAATCCGCGAGTCTGTGTCCAACCTAGGGGTCCTTTCTTCTAATATACGATAACTTGTTTGAGGAGTAAACATGAGCGAATGCATGCTCACTAACAACATCATGAAGCTATGCTTGAAGGAAATCCCTTTGCATATTTCAATGGAACAACAAACGGGGCTGTCTAAACATAAATACAATTTACAATTCACTTGGTAATGGAAGAAATACGATTGTAAGAAAGAAGTGTTCGGACACAGTTGGAGTTTATAAATGGACAGAAGATATGAGGAAAATCAGAAAAGGCAGGGGAATCAAGAAATCGATTCATTGGAATGGCCAGGGATCATTTGCCCATGTCGTACAAAATGTTCTATTTCATTATTCTTTTTTATTTTGGAACCAGAAATTCCGAGCACCTGATATTCACACTGTAGCCTGATGAGCCAAAGTCGGAAGGAATCCTTGATGCAGTGAGAAACGTTGACTCTGGTCAGTCGGATCCCATTGAACGATGATGACTGAAGTCGAATGAGACCTCAATTGCAAAAAAACCGATCGAAGTCTCTATTTGCACTAATTTTTTTATTCCGTGGAATTCGTCATGGAAATAGTTGTGCAAACTGAGGAGCTGATCGTGTCCAAGAGGGTGGCTGAATTTCTTAGGGGTTTTAAAACCCCCGCAGATAAATGGAATTGATGTCAATCCTGCGATTATTTTTGGTCATAAATAATTCCTCGACTTTCACGTCCCAGATGAAAAGCTCTACTGTATTTCCAATGAACGTATATACCTCTTCGTCAGATGTATCTTCTCCACTGACTCTAGAGACAAAATAATTCTCATTTGAAATCTGATTTAAAGTTTTTCCTCAACGATAACGAAATTGACATTAGATGACCAGCGGATGGCTTTGTATCGTCGAAAAGCTTCTTTCTCGTTGAAATGAGAATAGAGACGATAATAAGGAATAATGGTAAAAGGCTGTAGTTCAGAAATGAATATGTTGGGTTTGACAGAGATATAGACATAGACATATTTTTTTTTTTTGATGGTTTCACGTATTTATTATCTTAAATCAACACATAAATTTTTCTCGCAATAGATCATTGAATCGGATGAGTCGTGGAGGTACGTAAGTTTTCACTAAATAGTAATCGCATGATTACGTAACAGTAATGATCACACAATTATCATGACCGATCGCAGCTCAGCTGATTTTCAGGTCTAGGATTTAGGTTTTAGGTTAATATAATTAGGTAGGTCTATGTATAGATCGGAGTTCGATATCGGGCATCGGTAGATACTAAATACAATCGTTTAATAAATATACATTCGACCGGTCAGCCGTATTGACAATATATCATTGAAAATAATGATAATATACACATCGTATAGATCATAGAGTGGAAGTCATGGTGGAGAAACGCAACGATGCAGAAATTATTATCTGCTCATGTTAGTAATCAACTATCTATATTAAAGATACTTTTTCACCCCCTACAGTGTCCGGTACGGTATAATCACCAATCTTAGTCATACAAACTAAACTAAACTGCAATAAAAAATAAAAAAAAAATCACTAAAGCTTGGAAATAATTTTTTATAAACTTAAAAATGATTATTTAGTAAAAATGGTTCTACAATTTTTGTTGCACATGAATGTAAAAATAATTGTAAAGTTTATATCCAGATTAAGAATTATCAAAATTTTGAAATGGCATGTGTGAATCGCGTAAGCTCACGGCTCTATGATAGTAAAAACAAAAACAAAAACAAAAATAAAAAATAAAAAATCTGACAAGTGTACAACGGTTTGTTCATGTTAATAACAGACTAAGAATACCAATCAACCTGAGGACACTATAGCAAGTAATTAGTCATGTGAAGAGCTACGAACTACCAATAAGGTAAGTTATAGTTATGTGTTTACATAATAATAATAATAATGTTTTTATGAAATATCAATTAAAAAATACATTGAGGAAAGCATCTTACAGAGCCTATATGTGTACGTGGTTTGTATTTATCACTTAGCTTTTTTTTTTAACCCCCCTCCCCACCCTCCCCCCTCGCGATAAAAACAACAATACACAACGTTGTTCGTGTCGCTAATTTTTTTCATTACCCCTCCCACCCTCCTATTGTTGATTAGTATACATTCGTATCTATACATATGTATATACACAGGATGGCCACGAACTAAGTGCTTTAATTTCAGGGGATGATTGGGGGGAGGGGTCTAGCATGGTATCCTGCCCTTGAAAATAGGGGTCTTTATTGTCGCGGCTATGAGATATAGGTAATTTGAAAGAGTAGCGATAACGCCTGAATTTAGGCAGCTCACCAGACAGATATGTACAGTGGGTTGTCTGGTATTAGGCGCGCACATGCGCTGAAAAGGTCATAACGCTCTTCCGTTTAAAGAATGAAAAAAAAATTATTCACTCTCCGTGTTAAATAACTCTTTGGTAAGTTGTCGCCGTCCGTCAGTCTCGTAGCCCAGTGATTATTGAACTGGAAAAGTGTTGTGACTCGGAACAGTCGCGAGCGCCTGAGACCAGACAACCCGTGGCACGTTCTTGCGTAGCTGGCTGCATAAGTTCGGGCGCTGAGACGATTTTTCAAATGGCTTGTATCTCACAGATGAGGCAATAGAGATCGTTGCATCGGATCATTCCCCGATGTTGAAGCATTTAGTTAGCGGTAATCCTGTATAATGTATTATGTAATATTATTGAGGCTCGTAATTGAACGCGCTTTTACGCATATATTACGAAACTATAATATACGTATTATTACATATACATGTATATAGTTTATTATTATATACCTATATATATATTTATATATATATATATATATATATTTATTTACAGACGTCGAAAGGATCAGCTGTGCGCGTAACAGCGCCGCGCCGCCTGTACTACATAGTTTTAAATTGCACTTGTTCGTCGATAGAATACTATAATATGTAATATGGGTATACGTAGTACCTATATTATACCTATATAATGTATGTATATTTAATATTCTGTATAGTCGTCATTTTACGTATTATTAATATTGATGTTATCCTCGTTATCAATATCTGCGACACGATTGTAACAATTAAATATATATGGGGCATTCCACGCCAATTCGACCAGTGTTAAACCCCGTCCATCTTGAAATCGATTCACGTTTTTTTTTTTTTTTTAATTTTCTACTCACTGAAAAAATGGGTCCAGAATTTTTTTTAGATTTTTATATTCAGCCGATGATTTATAAATAACTTTTTGAAGTTTACTGAGAAAGCCTTCTCTTTCACTTAATTCGGGATTTGGCAATTTTGAAAACTGAATAAAAAAAAAACAAAAAACCGACACTTACGATTTGACCCAAATTTATCTCTGACACGGTCAATTTCAGTTTTCAAAATCTCCAAATTCCAAATTAAGTAAAAAAATAATAATTCTATCCACATTTTTGAAAACGGTGGGCTGTTCTATGTCATCGACTGGATTTTTGAGAATTTTTTCAGATCTTTGGAAATCGGCCTTTTCAATCGACTTTAAAAAGTTATAAAAAAATAAACGGCTGATCGAAAAATCTAAGAAAAATTCTGGACTTATTTTTCACAGAGTATAATCTAGAAGAAAAAAAAAACCTGACATGATTTCGAGACGGTCGGGGTGTAACACTGGTCGAGTTGGCGTGGAATGCCCTATATAAAAATATGCAGTATGTTGTGACAGATGTAAAATACGGCGAAGGGTGTAAAATATTTATTATATCATCATTGTTATTATAATTATTGTTATAATTATAATTATTATTATTAATATTATTATTCTTTTAATTATTATTATCATAATCATTACCAATATCAATATATTGTTGTTCTTCCAGGATTCCTTTTTTTCTCCTTTCTCTGTGTCTCTCTCCTTTTTATATATTTTTTCTGTTTAATATTTTTGCATTAATTTTGAATTTTTAATTTTTTTTTTATTTTAAACCATGATCATTATTATTATTAATACTATCATTATTTACACCAGCGGAGCAGCTTGTGGATATATGATACGTATATTTATATATATATACATATATCATGCGCATATATCTCTATATATACCTATATATACATATAGTATATACTTATAAATATCCACAGCATAGTAGAAATATTGTTTAATCTACAATCTACTATATGGTATAGACTACTATATAGCTCTTTTTATTTTCACACCAACTAAATAGGTATACATACGTCTAAAAAGGTCTGATTATCAATCAGTATATACAGTGTGACTTGGTTTGAATTTTCTGGACATGTTTATTAAATTTTTTTTTTTTTCTCGTTTTTTGTTTTTTTTTTTCGAATTTTTTCAATAGTTCAAAAAGATTAGTGTCTTCTATTATAGTTGATTTTTACACATTTATTTATTTATTTATTTATTTATTTTTTCTTGTCACCTTTACTATATGAAAAGGTGTACCTGGAAAATTAGAATTCTTTCGAGGATTTTCTTCTTTTTTTCTTTTAAAGGCTTTTAAAATACGCCACTGAGTATACTTAATAATAACGTGTACGTGTACGTGTACTTAACCGTATACTTATCACTTAAAGTATATACCTTGCTGCTCGAAAATCTATATTCAATTTAATAATCTATATTATATATTATATATATACATACATATATATATATTATATATTATATATTATATATGTATTGTATTAACGCTCGCCGATTAATTTTATTTTTTCCATTTTTTTCTTTTATTTTCTATCATTTTTCATAATTTACAAACCAATGTACACGATTTCTTTCTTTCTTTTTTTTTCTTCTTTATTTAAAATCTTTGAATTTCATCTTTCATAGACGTAAGTATAGAAAATATTATGACTTATCATGATATATAAAGGTTTTTAGTGCGGATATATTATACCACGGCTTATTATATATTTATCCCATGATATATCGAAGAAGATGTATAATATGTTTGGCACGACAAATGGCAATTTTCAATTGAACGGAGATGCGTTATAATCAAGCCTCGAAACCAACGTGGGTTGATTAAACATTGCCGGATATAGTTCACTAAATTTTAAAGAAAGGAAACTACGTTTTTTCTATCCGCCACATAGTATACACAACTTTGAGTTCACCTATTGACTCGAATGTACCATAGAAGGTAAAAATTTATTGTGAATTTTAGACCCAGAGTAAAAGCTCGAACGGAGGGATTATCGAAGATGAAAATGCACCCTTTTGGGCTGAAGATATACAGCTTCTAAGAAATTCAAGCATGTAATTAAGGTGGTCGTATTCTCCGTAAAAAGCTGAGACGATTTTATCCGAGCGGAAATTTCGAGGGTTTGGTAGTTTTCAAACGAGAGCGAGTTGAAATTGAACCAATCACAGCTCATCAATGGATGAACGTAACGGTCGAGTCACTAGCCGTGACTGGTTGAACTTAAACTCGGTCCAGTTCGAAAACGATTAGACCTTTGATATTTCAGCTGGTACAAAATCTTTTTCGTTTCTCACAAGGAATCCATATGATCATTCTGCAATTAGCTCTTTTCAAAATCACGACAAAAATTTGAAAAAAATTCTAACGATCGTTCAACTGCCATTTGCCGAGAGGATGATGATCTATCGATAAGACACGACTCAATACAGCCTTAGTTAGCTGGATAGTTCAGGACTCGCGTCGTCGTCCCTCTCGTCGATTTGCAGGGCGGATTGTGGGGATGCTGGTTCCTCAAAATCCCGGTCGCTGCTTTCCATAGGCTCACCGTCAGACGGCCTGAGGGTTGCGGGTGCGACGACGAATCCTATCGGCTCAGAATTGGCATCGGAGTCAAGATTGAGGTCCTTTAAATTTTTGTCGATTTCCGTAGGCACGGTCCGTTTCTGTAGTATTGACGACGCTTCCTTGCAGGCAGAGTCCCGTGCGCTGAGTCCTCTGGACTCCATTTTTCCGATTGCAAAATCCCGCAGGTTTATCTTTAGCTCTCTGTTAAAGTCGTATTCCCTCAGGAGGGGTTTGCTCATTGTCAGGTCGCGGACAGCGTCGTAATTCCTTGATATAAATCCCGTCGTTGGTTCAGGTGACAAAACAGTTCTCTCTTGCATGGTCTGTTCATGATTTATCGGGTTCAGGTGGGGTTGCGTTATCCGATCTGGTGGCGCCAGGGATAGGTTTGTCGGTAAGCAATTCTGCTCTGAAGCATTACTCTCCGAAATCGATCCATCGCCGGTAAGAAGGGAATTGTTTGAGTCCGAGCTACACTCCACTGAGGTACGTGGTGGGCCAGCACTTTTCACACCCCCAACCGACGACCCGGTCTTCGACTTTGGCTGAGTCGTCTTAGGGTTGTTTTGATTCTTATGCTCCGCCGCCTCAGCGTTGCTGATGTTGTCCTGTTTCTTCCACTTCGTCCTCCGATTTTGGAACCAGATTTTCACCTAGAATCAAGAAAATTTCCAATGGTCATTATCCCATCCTCAAAGACACTCTGGGTTAGGGTTCAAGTCGTTGGACTAGCGATAAGAGAATCGGAAATGCACCACATCATGGTCTGCCCGCAGTGACGAATGCTGATTCCCGCACTGGGTTTGTTTGAAACGTTATAAATTCAGGAACCACCACCCCTCAGGGGCGCCAATCGCATAGTAGAGTACAGTGCGATGCAGTGGAGTGCAGAACCGTAACTCACAACCGGCAATCGCCATTATCTCATAAATATTCCGTGGTAATTCGAGCGCTGCCCGCTGAGTTTCATTGGACGTCGATACGTCATACGGAAACTCGTCACAAGGGTAATAAATTTCAAAACAAACGGAAAACGATTCCCCATGCTCCCATTGCTATGCCAATATGCAATGCCCAGCGCATGGCTATCGGATAATCCGATTCGACCAACAGCAAAATATTGAAAACCGTCCCCGCAATTATTTTATTTCTTAAGGCAAGCATACCTATGCTGAATGAATAAAGTAGTTTTCGACAAAATGAGCAATGCTCATGATGAGTTACGACTTTTTAGATTGGATCGAGGAGCGTGGACGCGTCCATTAGGCGGATCAAGGTTGACAGAATCATGCGCAGTTTCAGGGGCGTGAGCCAAGTTAATTAACCGTTAATTGTAAAACGCGATATCCGTTGGAGCTGGTGAGCACGGAATTCAATGTCGACGACTAAGTGCGCTGATTGTGAGCCGAGAGTATAATTGGGGCTTAAAAACGGGGGATGAATTGAATTCCGAATCCCGATTAGAGAGGAGGAGGAAAAAGGAGGAGTGCAAGCAGCAGGAATGCCGGGGGGCGAAGGGGGAGAAATGGCGAAGGGAAGAGAGGGCCTAGTGGATACTTTTTCCAAACTTTTAACCGCTCGGAACCGGAAAAAGGAAAGACTGCCGTCAAGGTTCTAAACGTACGTAAAATGGTTTGGCAAAAGTGGTTCTGTTCACAGTCCATGACATAAACGGGAGGACATGATCGTTCGCAGGAAGTATGAAGAATATTCGATTACCAAAAGTTGATGATATAGATGATCATAACCGTTCTCATCAAGCAGTGAAGTTATTTGATATTTGACCCTGCACAGTTTGTTAACATCGTTTATTTTTTTTCATTTCGCTTGTTCGGGTCTCTCTGATCATCCCCTGACTCATCATGCCCACCCTAGGACAAAACAATCGAACTCTGGGAGGGTACCATTCGTTTGTGCCCGGTGTTTGGTGGAGCGAGTGCCTCCAGCTACTAATTAGCAATCGGGAAGGGCCGATTGAGGGAGTGAGAGTGAGAGAGAGAGGTAGAGATATCTGGCCAGAGGCCACTGCGCCCCATCTATGTCCTTTTCCTTCAGGGAGTGGGTGAGCTCGGGAATAGTAAAGAGAACCGCTTGGCAGACAAGGGGGACGAGAAATGGGGATAGAAACAGGAAAACGTCTGTCAATGACACTTGCTGCCTTAGGCTAGAACGCGATTCTTTAAATGCTCGAATCTTCTGACTGGCGAAACGAGTCCAACATATAAAGTCACGAAATAATATGGACGTTTTAGAGAAATACAGGCTATTTAATCAAATGGCTCGTACAAAGGGAATCGAACAGGTATCGGTACTGGAATAATGGCCGATTATCGAAAAGCTATATCTAAACCACAAGTCTGATGAATTCATTAAATTAACTTGCAAGGTCGATCAGAGTGGCTTTCCAGATCATGAACAGTGCGAAATTCATGTGGCAGTCTTATCCGTGTTAAATGCAAAGTCACGGAATGGCAATAAGGGCCGTTGCCAATCGACCGATCGATTTCATACCGCCGCTTCATTAACCGAAATGATGCTCCTTTCCCGGAACTGACAATGAGCGTCTTTCTCTACACGTATTCTTGGTATGGTCGTTAAACCTCGGTCGTTATGCAGGCGGGCAAAATCCCGGCATTGATTCTATAGCGGACGGATTCTTCGCAAAAAACTGCGACCATTTTGTATAAGCGAGAAACCTGGGAGTCCAACAGTTTTCAAATGACAGCTAGTCGAAGTTGAACCAATCACGGCGCACCGAGCGACCGTTATTAATCTCAGCGGTGAGGGATGATTGGTCAAATTTCAACTTGCTCTAATTCAAAAACTATTAGACCCTGGGCGTTTTTTCTAAAACAAAATCTTCTCCATATTTCACAAAGAATACATAGCTCACTCGCCGAATGGATATGAAAAAAATTAGCACACTCTATACAGGCGTGACGGAAGCGACGATCTACTTATCGGACGCTAGTGCACGTGTATATAAATATGAATGTATGGGAAGTATACCTAGCCACACGCCAATGGGACCAGGTTTAGAAGAAACAAAGACAGGGAGAGTTGAACATTCGCTGTGAGTGCGGAACGTGGTGCAGATTGACGATACGACGTAGCAAAAATATTCGCGACCCTCGGCCACCCCTCGACCTCGAGAGCAGTAGAGAACTCGATTAATTCGCAATATGTATTAACCCTCTGCGTGGAGTACCTACACCCAATCAGAGTGGACTTGTATGTGTCTGTGCGTATTTCGAGACAACGAAACTATCCATAGGAGACGCGAGGTTTTCACGACTTCTGTAAGATGGGGTGAGTCCGGGTGATGTCCACAACGAGAATGTCTTACAATATGGCCTTTGTTACGCTTTGTAGTCTTTCAAAAGAGATTGCGAAAAATTTATTAAGCACGTAGTTCCATTATGTAATGGTATCGGTTATAAGGGCGTGTGTCTTCCTCAACCCTTGCAGAGAAAGAGAGAGCTGGGTGGTTCATTGTGTGCCGTTTCTTTTACTAAGCTTGTCCTCTCTCAAAGAGGATTCAATTTCATGATGTTCTTCTCCATTTTGTGCTGACGATACGAGACTCTGACTCAACCAGATCACGTTATCCTCTTGCGTGTGGTAAAATGGGGGAATAACTCAGCCTTGAATACTTATCGACACGTGTATAGTATGGATGTCGCTCGAAAGGTTAAGTGGTTAACGGAAAAGAAATACAAAAAGGTTGAAGCGTGAACTTCGGGGAAAAAAGCACGCCGCGCTTTCGGTTTTTGCCAAACGAGACGGTCCGAAATCCCATAAATTAAATCGAGGAAGGCAACCAGGATCTGCAAGATTCTGGGATGAATGATGGAGGGTGAATAGGGGCGCGACAGAAATCCATCGTCGAGATATTTATAGCATAATTACGTCATTACGCCGGTACAACATTTTCCTAGCCCTCAAGGTGTTACAAAAGCCTAGATCATTGATTATTTTGGCAAAATTTGAGCCTGGGGCTGATTGAAAAGTGAAAATCTAGCCACTGTGAAATGTTTTTTTTCCAATTTCCGATCAGCTTTTTGTTATCGTTCGCGTATTGGATCGTTGGTGTAGGTATCGGACAAAGAAATATGAATTTATCGAGTATATCAGCTAGTACGCGCCATGTTTGTGTTGTTTCTTTGTCGACTATCAACGGTGGGGTACAAAGAAGGGGAGGGTTTTTCCATTATTGAAAAAATGGACTGAAATTCGGTTTCACCAATACGCGATGACATAAACCACCACGAAACGAGCGGGCATTGGCAAAGAGAAACGATCCTCGCTGTTCAGTATTTGAATTTTCATATACAGTAAACGATGTCACGAACAATTCGACTGTCAGAAACATCAAAGCGATTTTTGATCGTGAATTAGAGGGACGTACACAGAGACGATCGCAGATATGTATCACTGTATGATATTCGGGCTTCGATATTATCCCACGGGACTGGAAATCGCATCTGCATCACGGATGAACACGAATTTCTTACACATGTTGATTTTCTTAAGGTACTTCCCTACCCAATTCCATCAGACTTGAAAACATTGGGATAAACGCGTGCAGAAGGTGCTATTAGACTGAATATCTCTGCTTGGGCACCGAAATCAAAGAAAAAAAATACGTCGCGCAATTCTATGCGCGATTCCGAACACGTAAGACCCAAAACATGTTCGATTTACGCTGAAATAGAGAAGATATCCATGTAAAACGGTTTTGAAAATGTTCCAGGATACCAGGAGACAAATCATCCCTAATGTGATTTGATCTAAGAAGGTAAAAACCGCGTATAATAAATTGTACTCTCGTTATCTTTTGAGACTATCTAGTATATCGCATGGATTTCAAAGCTCATCATCGGTGGTTATATAGTCCGTTTACGAATATAGGTCCAACACGCACTGCAGTGTGTGGACGGTGTAATATAACCTTCGGCGTCCTCAGCGTCGAAAATACTTCGACAACTACGTAATCCTCCGCCAGAGGCCAGAGTAACTGCTTCTCTCTTCTCTTCCTACACTCGCGACCTCGTTTGCGTCGCCTTTACGGCGATCACTATAACAATTCAGGAAAGGCTCCACTGATTTCGGAGTGGGGCTTGAGGGCCCCAAAAAACCGAGAGTTGCATAGAACAATAACAATAATGCAGAAGAAGAGAGAAAATCGGTAACGAAAATTGTCACGCCGTCTTAACGAGGCAGCGTTTGTTTGGAAATTGTCTTTTCCGATTCATCTGAAAAGCCTCTTTTCTGAATTATTTTTAACCCAACGCCCCTCAGCTCTGCGACTCAGTTTTTCCGTCTCGACACTGGCCTAGACTGGTCAGATGAGTTAGACACACGATAACATGCATATATATTGAATGGAGGATAAAATCTCGCGCATGCGCTCACGCTACAACTCCGATACACGAATCCTTCCCATAACTCGATCCGTGATCAAAGCGGACGCGCGCGTTCCGGTTCTTCAGTATAAAGAATACGTATAGGGATAAAATAATCCTGAAATAGTCAAAAACGTGACGAAATATAACCGCAATCTTCATCCTAACCGAATATCTAAAATTAAAATAAACAAAAAATCAGCGAGTTCGAATGTCAGGCAAGTTGAAGGATTAAATTTTTCCGCCAATTTTCAAACACATTCGTCATCATACTGATCGTGTCAGATCAAGATCCTCGCTCCGTTCTCCGATCCGGTATCACGGTCGGAAATAATAAAATTATTTCGTAAATAAAATCCCGAGTATATCTCACCATATGCAATTGATTTACGCCTTTTATCGCACAATATATATTATACGCACTGTTCAACCGCATATGCGCGCGCATATCTTATCGTTCACGTGACCTAGCTCTCCAACGCACGCGCATAATTTGAATTCGTTTACGGTAGAGCTGTACAAATTTGCATAAATTTCTTTCACGTAACAATAATACGGCGTTTGGAAGATCGGATTGTTTTTCCGCCTCTTTTATTCCTTTTACCTCTTCATCACGGAAAGAAAATTCTTCATTCATACAGATATAATACCCAAAGCGTTTCTCGGAAATAGTCAACGCGGAGTTTTATTGCTGAAAGTGCCGCGCGCGTAACCATATATATATACTACCGTTCAAGGCTATGTCTGTTCGTGATATTCTCTAATCTGGAGGCTAGGTGAGGTGCGGCAAGGCGTGGCGAAGCGACGCGACAGCGGCAGCGACGGCGACGCCGACGCCGTGAAACTCTTAAGCGCCGCGTTGTACAGTTGGCTATATCTGTTTCTGGTAGCCATACCGCGCGCTGGTTCAGTCAGTCAGTCAGTCATAGTCTATAGTCTATATTACGTCTTAAGTTTGTTGGCTTTATAAAGTCTCGACATGTCTCAATCACCATACAACCCGATTAGCCAGGGTGAGTGTGAATTCGAAAAAAAATCAGAATTTGAGAGAAAGGAAGATGGAAGTTAACGTGAACGACCGAAACGCAGAGGGATTAATTCGAAGTGGTTTTTCGACGATATAATCAACACATGCATGTATACCTATATCCTAAATATATGGCGAAGGTGTGGTTTATGAAAACTGGTAGTGCGCAATCCGCGATAAATTCAACACCGTGATTTGGCGATTAATCGCTGTGAAAATAAAAGAAAAAAAAAAGAGGGGAGATAAAATGAGAAAGAAATAGTAATTACTGCGGATACAGTAACCGTCTGTCGTTCATCTGAATTTACGTATTTGATATTTTCCACCTGTGAAATAGATCGGCGGTGATATATGATTTTATATAACTAGTATATGGACGATACAATATGAGATCAGAACAGTTTCGTCTTTTTTTAGACTTGTTGTTGATTCATGGTGCATTTCAATGGCCGTTCCACCTTGGTCAATTTAAAAACTGTTATTATAGTCTCTTTTCAAAGTATCCATATGGTGGTTCGATTTCGCAAAGAGTTAAAAGTATAGGAGATTGAAGAAGCTACAATTGTCGCCGAAAGAAAACTGCCTTGCCGACAGAGCTGCGTTATGGCTGCTCTATTGTTTGTTTGGAACATTTTCAGAATGCTTAAATTTCATCTCGAAGATTTTACGTTACGTGCATTTTTATTGATGCTGGTTTATCATTCAGTCAATTTAATGAATTAGGTTCTCAACAGATCGGCGATCGGCTTGTAGATTCGAGCGCGTATTACCAGCAGAGCAGACTGAATAAAATCGGTCGATTTAATTTTTATAGATTCGATTCTCGACCGGATTGAATTATCTTTGGATTTTCTGTACCGGAAATTTTGGAAATGTTGAATCTTCAACCGATTTGCTTCAGTTCAATGCGATCTCTTCACAGTCTCGTTAAAGTTTTCAGAGTTTGGGATCCTATCAAGTTAACGGTCGATTTTGGGCCTCTTCGTTATTCGACTGCCGATCGTAACCGATCGTGGTTATACATATAGTATATCTGTTCATTTTTCGTATTCGAATCACGTCGTGAAAAGTAATTAAATAAAACCGAACGACCTCGAACGATTTCATACCCATAATGTTCGGCGTGCTGTATACTATAGAGAGACAGGCTAATCGCGCTGAGAGCTGTTGGCGTATTGAATTCTACGATAAAAATCGTTATCTAAAAATATTAAAAAGAAAAAAAAAAATAACGCGAAAAGAAAAAAAGAAAAACGCACAGACGATACGAATGCACTCGACGTCCCAGTGTTCACTTGCGTGATGATAATTACAATCTTGTAAATAAAAATCGTACTAAAATCGTTGCAGTTTAATCTCGTAAACCTTGAACCTAAGATAACTCGATTCGTTGTAAATAATATCTAGTCATAATCGGGAACCCATCGTCTATGTGGATGGTAATACGAAACTTGTAAACTATATGAGAGAAAAGGAAAAGAAAGCAATAAAAACTAAATAAAATAAATGAGATAAGGAACAGCGACCGAATATCAAGCTATCATAAGATTTTTGATAAAATCTAAACACTGAGGTTGAGAGCCGTTTTAAGTACCACCCATTATACACGAATGTGGTATACGTGCATATTATACAAACGTATATAGTTATATGCCTATATATTCGTACATGCGTTTGTTATATCTATAGGTAAATGTATATTCGCGGTAATGACGTAAGCCGGGTGTATCTGGTTGATATGTGCGATTATATATACCCTGTAGTAGTGGGAGAGTTGAACAATAATCAAAATACTAGAACCGTTGGAGACGGATTTATTTTTAATTATTAATTGGTAAAACTTGAATAGAAAAAATGATGGTCTCCTAATTACCTGATTGATATTAATTTTCTTTTACAGGACCAGCGATAATCCCTATGGAGCAATACGGCGGACAACAACGTATCACCCCGGCACCAGTTGATTTCTGTACCCCACGTCGCACAAAAATAATCATTGCTATTGTAATATTGACGATATTGTGGATCGCGTCTATTGTATCATGGGTTGTTGCCCAAATAATGGTAACCGGGATGGTGGAGGAGGCCGTCCGGTCAGGAAGCTATTCGTATTCCTCGTCAAGAAATTATTGATTAGCTTTATGCAGCCTTAACCATTAATCAACTTCGATTCAAATTTAAATCCAGTATGAAAATGAAAATGAAAATGAAAATGAAAATGAAAGGAAGTGCCTTCTAATAAAATCCAAATGTTTTTCAAATCCTATGGTAGTTTGTGCTAAATTTTTTCAATGAATAGAATCTCGAAATGTTATTTCAATTTTAATCTGAATGATTTTTGTCAATTTTCAATCAGTACCTCGATGACTTTTGACCTATTAATCACTTGTCTCCAAAGTTTTTTTTTTATGTATTTGGGTCAGAAGGAAAAATTATTGTCATTAACTATTCTTAAATAATTCATAAGGAGGAAGAGTTGAAGAAAAAAAAAAAAAGGAGAACACATTTTTTTAGACACTCGAATTTTCTAATCTCGAATTATTCACGATAAAAGTACAGAAACTGCAATCATTGAAAAGATTAGTTCTAGGCAGGCTATTTTTGTAATAAATTTAAAACAAATTTTTATATACATTTTTCTACACTTATATGCTATAAATACAGGCACACAAATGGACAGAAATATTATTCAAAGACGACAGCTGAACCGTAATAAATAAATATATTTAATAAATAATAATGATAATGATATGAATTAATAGATGTGAGAAAGCAAAACGAATAAATAATATATATTTGAATCTTCACCAAAATGTAATATCGTTATTAAATTAACAATAGGATTTACCGATTTTAATAATATATTGTCTCATAATTTTGTAATTTAAGTTTAACGAAAAATTCGCCGATTATTTTATCAAATCGATTCATATGTTATACTATATATAGGTGAATTTATTATATTTCATATTTTTATCTCATAAGTTTTATGTGCAACAAATGCAACAACCTTTATAATAAAGAAAATTTACGAGGGAATAATTACCCCAGAAATTTATTTTACAGATTTATATACATTTCGCACTCTACCATATGTATATAGGTTGAGCTGTATCTAAAGGAAGCAAAAAATCTTTTTTTCTTTCGTCGCATCTTTGGAAAAATTTAGTTTTTAGTCTAAAAAAAATAAGACCGTTGGAAGTACTGCCTCATCAGTGTTTTTGATTAGGATTATATTCTAGCCCTGTCAACTGGGTACTTATCAAGCTTAACCAAATTTTTCCCTAGAAGTTCAACGAAACTTTTCCCTAAAAGTTCAACGAAATTTTGCCCTGGAAGTTCGACGAAATTTTCCCCTAGAAGTTCAACGAAGTTTTCCCCTAGGAGTTCAACGAAGTTTTCCCCTAGAAGTTCAACGAAGTTTTTCCCTAGAAGTTCAACGAAATTTCTCCCAGGAGTTCAACGGAATTATCCCCTAGAATTTTCTCATAGGGACCCAGTAGTACCAAGTTCTGGGGGAAAATTTCGTTGAGTTTTCTCTGGTATCGAATGAGGGAGGTGCTTATCAGGAATCCCACGAATTAATCTTGCTCAACGCAAATATTTCGGAAATTCACGTTCTGATCAAAATGCAATAGAAAAAATAAAGAGAAAAATTGTCAAATGAGTTTCTCGATGTAGAAAAGCTCGAGTCTCTTTATCTGATGTGAAGGTCCGCCTCCCGAGAATCAGAGACGACAGCTATCAGTTATCTCTGATAAATCCCAAACCTTGATTTTAATCGTGGTCCCACATATAATTTTTATTAATTGAATCAGGAGCTCAGTCGACTTCTACGTCTTAGGTTGGTTGGTCAGGTAGAATCTGGACATGCATCAAACGCCGTACAGTACTGCTGACCCTGGTGAGTGCCCAGAGAGAGAGAGAGAGAGAGAGAAAGTGAAAGTAAAAAAGTGTAATTAGTAATGGAAAATACATTCGAACAAGTAGTTTATTTTATTATTATAAAAACTGCCTCAAAGTGTGATTTTTCCATTAATTTTCCGCCCAAGTGTCGGTGATTAAATTCGGTGAAAAAAGGAAACGAAATTGATAAAAAAAAAAGTGGAAGCCGAAAATTTGTCAAGTCGAATGGAATAATCGCGCGGTTTTTCTATTTTTTCTTGGGTTTTCAATGTTTTCATTTGAAATATTTCGATGGTATTGAGATTTTTCGTCAAACTTTAGGAGGCTCGGTATACATATGTGAGATCAAGTACGAGCAACAGGTCTTTCTGGTTAATATATCATCGAGCAGCCTGACCTTCTACTTCATCTCCCACGATGATGACCGCCAAAATTAGGCCTTGAAGTTGAGTTTACGTTCATTTCAATGACTGTATAGATTCCGTCATAGTATTAAAATACGAATTAGGTAACTAACGGATCGGCAGTTGGCTAGTAGATTTACATGTCTGTTATCATTGGAGTAACCCGAATAAAATTGGTGAAGATTTTTGGTCGATCGGTTGACCGGTTTTTAACCTTATTGAATTCTATTTGGATCTTCTGGATCGGAGATCTTGAAGATGTTGAATATCCAATCAATTAGTTTCAGCTCGATGGGATTTCTTGGAAAAAAGTTGAGGGCAAAAAGTCAACGCCGATTTTGGGAGTCCGCACGAACTCTGTGCATCTATTTATTTCTTCTGTTCGAATCGTGTGGAAAAATTAATGAACCAATCTGAACGACCTCGGGCAGTTTGAAACAGAGGGAAGAGACACGTCTGCGAAGCTGTTAACGTATTAACGTTTCTGGAAAAAATCGGCATGTAAAAATGCGAGAAAACAGAGCATGCAGACGCCCTCGACATCCCAGTATGCTTATGCGTCAGAATTAACGCTTATCTACTTGAATTTTGTACCCGCGATAACTCAATCCGTATAACAATAATATTTGCCAATAATTTGAGACGCGGTAATGAACATTAGATTCTGCCAAAAAGCTCTGCGAAAGGATTTTCCTCCAATTTGATTCCAAGTGGTGCCGGTAAGCT
This sequence comes from Tenthredo scrophulariae, assembly GCA_963978835.1. Classification (NCBI taxonomy): domain Eukaryota; kingdom Metazoa; phylum Arthropoda; class Insecta; order Hymenoptera; family Tenthredinidae; genus Tenthredo; species Tenthredo scrophulariae. The sequence goes on from OZ022233.1 coordinate 15,467,043, forward strand.
CATTATTTTTCCAATTTTAATAACGCGGGTTTTTGGTGTAAGTCTAGTTATTATTTTTTCCTGAGCCAACTGGGTGTTTATAAAATCTGATGAGCACGGTGAGACGGTGCTTGGGGTCGCTGAATCCAAATTTGATAACAGAATTTGAAAAATTGCAAAGGCAAAAAAGTATTCCGTTTCATGACCTCATGCGTTTGGGCAACTTGTTCGTATCAATTTTCTCAGGGTCAACAATAATCTCAATGTATAACCACGGAGAATCGCAACAGCAACGGATAACAGCACGACCAGTTGCATGGTGCAATTCACATCGCGCAAAAATCATCGTTGCTATTGTGATACTGACGGTATTATGGCTCTTGTTCGTGGTAGCCGGATCCAGTGGTCTTTAGCTGTGGATTTATTGGTCAGATATTGGGTATATTATGCCATAGCGACGACGGGAGCCAAAAATCGATCGGCGAGTCCGAGTTCTAGTTCTAGTTCAGAAATGCCACAAGGATGATTAATAGAATGCAATTTGGATTATTTCAGAAATTTTTGCGACTCTTCACGGTCGCCTATGGAAAAAAAATTGGACTCTTCGACCAATTTCATCAAAATCGGCCGATCGATAAATCGCGTGCCCTCATGAAACTCCAGAGGGATTTTACGCTGTATATTCAAATATTAGAGTGTATAGCGTTGGAGAATTTTGTACAATATTCAATAAAAATATGTATTATATGATATGAAAATCGGTTGCCGATTTTTTATTCTATGTAAAACTTCTCCTGTACTCAGCAATTCGATGCTCCGATATCGTCGCCAATTTTTCGCCATATTTGTTAGGTCGCAATGAGTATTGAGGATTTTTTTCGAATTTTTATCGCGCACGGATCAAAAGATATGAATTTTAGAAATGTACCGATCATCCAGATCTCGGAACATAAAATGCTTACTAATTTTTTCCGAATTTCTGACAAAAAAGGCAGAAATTTTGGGCCCGGTTTGATCGTGCGTCGATGATCGTTTTTTTTCCGTGTTTTCTTCCCATTGTAAGATCGGCAATTCTTGAGCATGACGTCAGTTCTCCTGCAAAGGCCATCATATAACTCAAGGACTTCGGAGAATTCGATTAGATAAATTAACTGCACAAAATTAATCGTTCGAAAAGAAGTTTTTACGATCAGATTCGCTGATTCGATTTCTGATCTTTGAAATCAACGAGCGGAAAAAAATAGTTTGCAAAATCCGAAAATCGGACAAGCCACATCAAAGAATTGAGTCGCATTTGCAATATCAAGAAGTTGTTTGTTCACTCGATATCAGTTTATCCTCAAATACTTAGAATTTCATCACCCGTAGTGATAGAATTCCATAATCAGAAGTAGTTATCTACACAGATTCCAGCAATGCTGTGTGAAACATTTTCACATCTGGGGGCGTCCCAAAAAGTATTGCCAAGTCTGATTCTCACGTGAATTGATCCGTACCGATCAGACAGTCGTTTAACAGATTTTTTTCGCTGTGTGTGAATTCGCGCAACATTTTGGAACCCGGGTATCGTTCCTTGATCGAAGCATTAGGCAACAAGACGAATAGCAATGGACATGGTGGATCGTCAATTTCACCGTAATCACCTGGTAAGCCGATTGGTATTGAAGACGATGTATTTAATTGCCGATTTCTCGAGATTTCGGAAATGAGAGAACGGCTTACTCTTTATTTCGTCGCTTGGCACGGCATTGGATACATCGGAATCGTGGGTCTTGGAGCGATGGCCGGCCGATCGTGGCGTGGGGAAGCCACGCCGTAACCTTCGTGCGTCATACTCTGTCCAGTTTCCTTGGTGTATTCGCGGCTCAGTTCAGTTTTGCGTCTTGAATCGGGTAGTCAGCCACAAATTCTCAACATGACTCCAACGACGAACAGTGCATCTTATACCGGCCAAGGTGAGTGCATAAAAAAAATCGGTGAGAGATGAAAGTTCAAATTAAAGACAAAAGCGTTCAACGAATGGTGTTCAATTAATAGTACATTGTGTACCACGGAGGCAAAGTAGCCCTATCGTGCACGCGATATTTTATACAACAAAAGCATGTTTTACAAGTTTATGTTCGATCCGGTACGCAAAGTTGATGGACATACGGTAACAACACGGGTCGGAAGCCACTGCGCATGCGCGGAGTACGTTAGAGACCACTTTTAACTCCTAGGGCGTAGAAGTAGCTTCGTTTTGCTTCTAGGAGCTAAGAGTAAGCTATGCGCATGCGCATTCGCAGACCCACGACGCTGTCGCTAAAACGGTTACTTTGCGTACCGAAATTGAGTATGAAAAACGTATAAAACTGCGTTGTATAAAAGTGATTTTTTTTTCCACAATTATTTCAACACATATAGCTATACGTGTCATGTTCGCGGTTCCCCGGAACGGTTAGTGAAGTCTGAAAGCGCGAGTTTTCGATAAATTTTTTGCCCAAGTATCGGCGACTGAGTTCCACGGAAAAAAAAAGAAAACTATTCGCGGAAAATTATAATGCATAATCGCGGCGCGATCTATCCGCGCTTTTGCCTTTTTTCTTCCTTACCGGTTTTCGAATATACGTTCGATCGAAATTGACGGACAATGAAGGAAAAGGATTGAGCATTTGTATTATTTTCCAAAATATTATACGCGTTATGCGAAATCGAGAAAACAGTCTACCACGTTGTTCGCATTAAATAAAAACGGAGATTCGTGGCCGCTTCTAGATAATCGTGGCGCTGTAGTTCGCGCAAAAGAAAAAAAAGAGAAAAAAAAAAAAAATAGGCCGTGGTGCTAAAGTGAAACCGAAGTCTCGGCGGTAGATAAGATTCTGTGATTTCAGCTGTTTAAAGTTAACGCTGCAGGAATATTCTCACGAATAACACAGTATGCGTTTTACATATTATCCAAATGCATATTTATATCGATGCTTACTTATCGACTGCGTTCATTTCTTAGTATTAATTTCATGATATAAACTCCGTGCTCATCGGATCGCCGACTCGCCAGTAGACTCGAAGGTCCCCTTATCTTCCGAGTCAGCTAAATCAAACTGGCAAATTTATTCCACCAATATTTTTGACCGGAATTAATTTAGAAAGTACCGATTTCCAAACAAAAGGCGAGGGTTTACACGATCCGAACGATCTCGATTAGCTGATGGCATATCGTGACACCACAAGTTCTCTTCCGAAATAAAACTCGGCATGAATGCAGCTTTGGGACAAAATTAAGGATCGGATGATTTGAGATCCACGATTTGAGATAGCATGATATTCCAGCCAGTTACCGATCTGTAAAAAACCATGTTCGAAGTCGTGTATGACGTGCCAACGAACTTATTTAGGTTTCGAAAGTCCTATAAGACCCTGTGGCTAATTTTTTTTATACCGATTTTTGCAGAGTCGATAACGATACCGATCCAAAACTACGCTACACAGCCACCGGTGATAACAGTATCATCACAGCGGTCGGGGAGTTCTCGCCAAACAAAAGTCACAATAGCTGTGGTCATTCTAACGATATTATGGATCCTCGCTGTTTGGGGCCAATATAAACGGCTTTCCTGATTCGCCGTAGCCACTGATGAACATTGTCTAATAATTATTTTATTTCTATGATTAATTAATTATTCGTTTTACATACTTTATGACATTATTCTTTAATATTATACACAGGTATGCGTGTAGAATTCATCCGTTATATTACCAAGTCAAAATTTATGTGAAAATGTGAAAAAAAAACTGTCGATATTTATTTATCATGGTTCTGATTTTGAAATTTTTAATTTTTTTATACGATTTTGACTAGTTTTTTTTTTTTTTTTTCTAATTATTTGTTAATTTACGAACAATATTGATTCGATCAGCAATATAGATATGCGATTGAAATAAAATCTTTCCAATGTTATAGTTACGATAAGACATTCGTTGTAATAATGTTATGTTTAATTAGAATTTAAATTATCTGAGCGCTATTAAAATCATTTTCAAAGTTTGATATAACGTCTTAATTTTTTGTACGCAGTATCTAATAAATGTGTTCCTTCGCCTGTAACTGTCTACCGATAATTAGATAATTAGATATAAATAGATAGTACCTAGAATTCGAGGAAAATATATTGTTTCACTCACGAAATGAGTGAGTTTTCGATAAATTTTTAATTTCCAGTTTTTTCCATGGTTTTTCCTCAATTCATACGTAATACTGAGCAGACCCACCCTTACGCGCCTCGGAATGGCCTAGGGTAGCAGGCCTGTTTATGGCTATAGTAGATTCGTGGAAAACCAGACAAAGCCTAGCCAGTGCTGGAATGAAATTTCTGCACCCAAAGTACCGAAAATTTTTGCATTTAGACATACTTTATGTAAACACTGCCCCTTTCCCCCATCATTCGGCACGGCTTTGGGCTCATATACGCCTTGGGTCTGAAAGTGATTTGGTGATGGACGGCATGGGGATGCGGCTACCCTGGTAAGTCATGCTCTATTCAGTTTTATAGTTGCACCCACTCGCTCAGTACAATTTCAAATTTTGAGCTGTTCATACAACTAGATTTTCTCAACGCCTCAAGATACTACTACACTTCATTCTACTGGCCAGTGTAAGTGTTGCAAGCATTTTTCAAAATCTACAACAGATATTGAGATTGAGAGGAAAGCAGAGTTCAGAAAGGACAGTGTTCGACTAAGACTCTATTTTTAAAAATCATTTGTCTGTCGTCTTGATCTTGGCCTGATGATTTTAGATTTTAGAGGATTTCCAAAGCTTAGACATGAAATTCTGAGCTTTCGTAGCTAATTCTTTAACGTGAATTTTCGCAGGGTCGGGTTTCACAGGAATCCTTATTGACGACGGTAGGGATGATAGACCACGCTTTATATCGCCAGGAGATGATTCAGGGGTCGCAGGATTTCGCACTCAAGTCTTTGTCTTCGTTGTTGTCCTAACGGTGCTTTGGCTCATCTTCATAGGGTTGTTTGTTGCTCCGGTTATAACGATGGGGATAAGGGTGGATACGTTGGGGTGTATCTGGTCCAAATGCAGCAATCGATGAGGAATTAATCTACTGCAATTTTTTTTTTGAAAAATTAGTGACCTGGGCCTGACCCCCAAACTCTCCGATTCGGTTCACGATTTTTTATGTCATTGCCCCAACTCTAAAAATGACTTGGATGTTTTTTTTTTTTTTTTCAAGTTTTTCCAGAAATTGTGTGATTTAATTGTGATTTTTGTAAATGAACACAACGGAAAAATCATGTGTCAAATGTAAAAATCTTTGAACCTCATCATTTTCAAAAATCATAAGTAGATCAGACAATTTTTGGAAAATTTTAACAAAAATCTCGATCATTTTTAGAGTTGGGACGATCCAGGTCGATTTATACCCTTATTAGGAGGCCACGAATTTCTCTCAGGTATTGAGGGTGCAATTCATAGTATAATTAGCAATTAATAATGGTAATAATAATATACACAAGTCTTATTCTTCTATGTTTATAAGCCACTATGTATAGATATAACTACACAGATGTTAAAATATTTTTAATAAAAATATCCATGTATTAATTCATCCGATTTTTCATTCCTTTTCTACTTTAGCCGTGTTCAAGCTCATGTAATCACATATTGTAGCATTTTAGCAGCTGTTGAAACCTTGCTGATATTTTTTAATACCGTGAGTTTCGTTCCGAAAGATTTTCGAGCTTTTTAAAAAAAATTTCAAACGACCTTAATTGACTAATAATTAATTATACGCCTAGGGCTATTAGCCACCGAATTTCAGCGAGCTTATGAGTCGATAAAGAATTTTCAAAGCTTCTTTCAAGTTTTTGAAATTGGAAAATGAATTTCGTGGTTTCTTTTTGTTTAAAAAAAAAAAGCCCCTGATTTGCATTTCGATTCGAGAAAATTTTGTATAAAAAAATCTGAAACTCTAAGGTAACTTGTTTCCATAATTCAAAGCTCAGACGCTACTGCCATCTGGACGTCGTATTCTTGAAGCTCAACGAACGTGTTGTGGATAAAGCAGAAGCGCGTTACCGCTTAAAATGAGCTCTGCCTCCACCTCCCTCACTGATGTTGTCGCGGTGGGGGGACGAAGAAGTTGAGCTCGACAGCTGATGTTTGTCGGTCGGTTAGTAACTCTCTTTGTTACATTTTATTGAGCGGTAAATTGTGTTTGATGCGCGTTCTGCCGGAGGGAGTTTTAAGAGGGGATGATAGCCGGGTTAAGGGGAGTCCCAAAGCCATGCCAAAACGACGCGATGGTATATAATGGGGGTTTTTCCACCCCTTAAACTCCCGGCACAATTTCTCCAACCCCTATTACCTCCCTGCCTCCCTGCTCGCTGCCATGCCGACACGAAACTAGTGACACGCCGGCCGCGTGCTGACTGCGATCAATTGCTGCTATATCTTCCTTCCCTTCAACCCCCGACAACCCCTATGGCGGCACTTTCACGCGCACATATACAAGCCTGAGGTTTGCTGTGATGGTAATGGATTGAGCTAGTCGGGGGAGTGTAAAGTGCCGATCAGAGCTTCACGAACGACTTTTTAAGCGCATTTTCACAGGGTGAAGATTAAGGGATAATCCTGGCGGTTTTCATTCCTCAAATTATTCAATAATATGGATTGAACAACATTTGAGCTCGTCGTTGTGTGCTCAGGGTATTTATCAGCTCCGTTAAGGCCACCTCCTCGCGTGCTACTGCCCCGGCGATTAGCTAAATGGAAATAAATGTTTTCCGTGGTACGATGCGGTGTGGCGCTAGCGCTGGCGGAGAAAGGCCAACGTGGAAATGGCTTTACCGCTAATTCAATAGATCCACATTCAGCGGGGCTTTCAGCGTTGGGAATTTAGAGCGCTTTTTCGAAGAGATTGAGATTCGTGGCAGGACCGAGTTTTTGGTACTGAATCTATCGGACTGCATGACTTCATATTTTCGAGCTTGATTGATACCCGCACTATCATACAGTGATGATATTCATCCATCCGGTGGAGGTGGTTATGTCACTGTCTGACTGAATGCAGCGTTTTAGGCAAATCACTAATTAGATACGTCATAGAGGTACCAGGTCCTACGTTCCAGCGTCAGTTTGCTTATCGGCAGAGTAATTGATGCTCCGATATACCTACATACTTCGGGTCGAGTGCGGGACTGATTGAACGGCGAATGTCAAAGCGAGAATAATAATTAGCAAAATCCACACGCATGTACCGGGTGTATCGGAATTGGCAATTCTCGCTATGCAGGCGTGTAGCTTGTGAAAAACTGGAGCGATTTTGTCTTATCGACAATTTTCAGCGTCCGACAATTTTCAAATGAGAGCAGCTCGAAGTTCGACCAATCCCAGCTCACCGCGCGACCGTTAAACTCCGTCCGAGGCGAGCCGTGATTGGTGGACTTTGAGTCGCTCTCATTTGAAAACTATCAGACCCTCCGGTTTTTCGTTCGGACAAAATCATCCCGGTTTTTCACAAAGAATAAACTGGGCTTAGGGGCATGCGTGATTCCAGTGAAATATAGCTATCAGTTTGTTTTTTGCTGGGGTAATGACAAGCGAGGAGTGAAACTGGGCTACCCAATCGATTCTCGGTCTTCGAACTCTTCCAGCAGGTTTTATGCTCGACAAACGAAATCGCTACGTTTACTTATACACATACTGGGGCGCGCGAAGTGGGTATAAGAAATTCTAGAATCTGGATTATCGCGTTTCTCGGTGATAAATTCCCCTGTAGATATTCCAAAGCTTTTCGAAGCTTTTGGCTCTCCCGCACGACGGAGGGGGCGATTTCCCGCAGCGATCCTAATGGATAGTTTAGCGATTCAGCCATTTGTCAAACGCAGTTATTCGAACACCGTTAACCTGCTACTGGGCACTGTTAAGCTTCGAAGCTCGTTAAGGTCTCATGGAATAATTTTCATACCGCCATAATACGTCGAGGCCCAATTTTTAAAAAATGGGGAATGAGGCAGAAGGAAATACTACCCTGCCGGGCATTATATCACTCCTATCCACCACCCTACGCTTTTCAGTACCGCCTGCGAGCCGCTTGCCCATTTAATGGGGTGATTTTTATATCGCCCGGAAAGCTTCAACCGGTAGGGAGAAAATCTGGGACTGGAGTCAAACGGATGTCGGGAGCGCGAGGATACCGCGAAATAAATGTCAGGGTAACCCACGAGGGTTTGATCGGGAAGAGGGTGAGCTTCGGAGAAGGGTTCTGCACGGGTATGAAATGAGGAAATCTTACAATTCTAAAAAAGTTTTACTCAAATTCACGACTTAGAAGCTCAAAATTTTTGTCCCTGGATTTGACGGTAAGGTGACGCTGTTGGGTGGAATATTGAAGTTGATCGATTCTGTTTTTTCAGATCAATCGAAAATTTCTACAGGGAATAATAACGTCTGATGCATCATAGCCGCGACGCTTACTATCAGATGAATTCTTGGGATGCTAAGCGAGGCGTTATTTCGCGCCGCAACGCAACTGGAATATTTATCAACCCTTAGACTGCACTGTAATAAAGTAATTTAACGTTTCTGCGCACGGTACCAGAAGCAGACTGGGTCTCCCTCGCGCGTTGTGGATATAAGCTGACGTTTATTTTCATAAAATGTTATCTCCCTCGTACCCACCCACACCTACACCTACACCCGCACTTATAATACCGGCACGTTACCAGCTCGTGAAAACTGTCTTCCTCTTCGTTTCCTTGGAGCAGCTCAACCCTCCTCTTTCCTACGCGCGTTCTTCATATCTCCCCTCGTTCGTCCTGCACCCCTCTGCCAACTTTCTGTTATACAAGATTCTTTATTTATTATGTCTGCTCGTGCAGGAACCAGAGTTAGTTATTCCCCCAGATTTTTTTTTTCACCCTTATTCAGAATTTCGATTTTGAACGTCTCCAAGCAAAGCCCACTTGGCCATCACCGAATATCAAATTGCAAAATCGCTGCAACTTGGACTGTGCTGCACATTTCATCATCTAGCATCATCGCACATTTTCAGCCCTTGTTCAAAGCTCATAAGAATGAGGGCGATTTTTCTCGACATCAAATCAAAATTGAGGGAAGGAATGGCTGCAGGATGCAGTCGGTGCGATGTATTCGGTCGGGAAAATAATGAGGAATCTTAGTTAGCAGAATCGGGGGAACGAGCTGGCTTCATCTTCTTTTTCTTCTTCTTCTTCTTCTTGAACGGCAGTTTCGAGGTGAACTACTTTTCATTCTGTTCCCGTTCCTGGTCTCTAAGGCATCCTTCTTCATCGTTGTGTTCAGGGCATCTCTTGTTACTCTCTCACTCGATTATACGCGGCGTCGCCGGGCCGGCTTCTCGCCGCCCAACATTTATTACATCACGAAGCCAGCCACCCCTTCGTGCCAGGATCCCACCCCTTTTCCTCCCGAAAATTTTCTCTCTTCCTTTCGCCTCCGGCTCCGGTGCCACGTTATAACCTGATCTCAGACGGTGGGAGGCACTCGTTCCTCCTCCACTGCAGGAACAAGGCGTTCGGCTTCCGCTATCACTTTGGACAGACATTTGCTCTCTCCATTCTTCTTCCCGCTCCAGTTTCTTACTCGGTCCTTTAGCCGCCGTCCTTGTCATCGTCCTCGTTGTAGCACAACTTTTTTTCGGTCAAAAATAGTACAGACAGACTTCCTTTTATACCTCGACAGCCTCGGGGTAAGGGATGAAAAAGAAGGAGGGCCATTTTGCCATTGTCATTGTCTTTGTACTCCGAATCGCTAACTCGATGAAAAACTAAGGTAGCAGAAGCAACTAGCTTCACGGACCGACCAGAATGTCTTATTAAAGTATGGGACATCTTGCACACTTTTTCGTTCGACTTGATGACGAAGTGCAACCCTGTAGATGCGGTACCGTATGATTTAGATACTCAAAACGTGTCAGGAATGAATGCATGGGGTCGATTTGCTCCTGGTACAAATCGACGGTGGAAAAAAATCCCGTTCAAAATTACGTCCTTGATTATCGAAGGCAATTCCTGTGCAGTTAACGATCGAGAATCCCCGTCTCGGCATCATCGACGTTAGAAATGAGTGCTCAGATCCATGAGTACCTAATGCCAGGTTATTAGTGATCGTAGCGCGGAAGCGTTTATCCGGCAATGCGATGGATCAGCTTTAACAGAGGCTTCGTGTGATCTTCAGGGTCTGGGTTAAGAGATCCTGCCCCATATGACCCGGTGCATATCTTTCCACAGACGCGGACGGTATGAACGGAGCTGCGACTCACGGTCAGAGTACTGCGAAACAAATCGCCTGTCTGAAAAAGCCCATAGAGTCAAAAGCGGAAGGAACAACTGATGTCAATGTCGTTTTAACACTCTTCCAACGATGGTTTTTTTAAAAGACCCTTTTCCAACGAGGCTGTATGACGTCGGGGGAGGATTTCTCGTGGTCGGTTAAGCGGAGCCGTCAGGCAGACACTCAGACACGTAGCTGACGCTTTGGGGTGTCGGTTGAATGAGGAGTAAGGAGGGTGGAGCGGGTACAAGAGCGCAGATAGGCGCGGCCCTATTGATCAACGAGCAGGTATCAGCGTAAGCTCGTTTTATTATGGAAAGAGGGAGGGAAGGGAACGTTCAGTTCGGCGAACGGATCTGCGGAAAAGGGATGAGGAGTGCCGGACACGTTCGTTTACCACGATCAAGGATGAAGGGGCTGATCCACGCCTCTATGCACTTTCCCTCTTGTCTGGTATCAAAGTGTCTCTCATTTTCAGTTTCGTTTTCATTCAAAGCCTGTGCACGTGTCCAGATGCCCTTTTCCCCAGGGAACGTGTATTCTGTGTAAAAAAAACTGCGCCGATTTCGTATCAGCAAAAATATCATCAGTCTGGTAGTTTTTGAATGAGAGCGAGTTCAAGTTGGACCAATGACGGCTCGTTGTGAAGACTAACGGTCACACAGCCTCCGGACGCCACCACCAGTTAGCGTGATTGTCGCAAAACTTAAAGTCTTTCTAATTCGAAAACTATGAGAGCTATGAAATTTTGGCTGGGACAAAATCGTCGCAGCTTTTTCCGCAGAATCTGAAAATCATATAAAAATTTGTCATTCTATTACACCCTGTAAATACGAAGGAAATATTCCGACTGAAAGAGTCAGCAGCAACCGAAGGCGAAGGCGAAGGAAACGCCAGCTCCACCTCCACCCTAGCCTCTGGTTTCGCCCTCCGTCGCCTCTTGCCCGCCACTTAATTGATCCTCGGATAAGACACGTCCTTATCCTCCGTCTCTTTTCCTCTCTATTTCTCCGTCCCGTTCGCGCTCGCTTTGTCCGCCCATTTCTCCCTGGTCGTCGTTTCTCGTTTCTCGTTTCTCGATTCTCCGGCGTCTTTTCCACGCGGATCGATGGCTAGCTGATTTATAGTCGGAAGCTGGGACAAAGTGTGGCCGAGAATCGCTTCGATGAAGAGTCGACGGTTGAGGGAAACGACTATTAGATACCTGCAGGTCTCTCCAAGAATTTTTCCACAGTTTCTAGCCAAATAAAAAACGGCCCTAGCCACATTCCCGCTCATGTTTTTCACCCATCTATCTGCAGCGCGACGGATTTACCCCGCATCGAAACAATCATCCTTGATATCAATTGAAACCAGCACTCGAATCCAATGTGATTAATGGGTGACCCGATTCCAATAAATTGAACCATGTTATATAGATTTCGTTTTAACGGTTCGATAGACATATACCCATGTACTCACAAGTCGATGTAACGGGTGTCCTGTTTCGAAAAACTATACGAGGGTGTAGTTTCATCAAAAACGACTCGATCTGAATGCGGAAAATGAAAAAAATAAAAATAAAAATAAAAAAAATTAATGACCAAATTTTCTTCAGCTTTTTCTGCTGGAAATCAATTTCCGGTTTTATACAACCCCTGCACTTGATGGAAAATAAATAAAATAGTATACTAAAGCGTAGGGGTGCAGAGAAATCGAGATCGATAGAATGAATTGTTGAATCAGCTTTCAATATTTTATGTCACGTACAGCCGGCTAACTGCATGATTGAATATTTTAGTGATCGTGTTCTGCAGGCACGCATGGACGAATGTGCTAGCAAATGGGTTGAAATTTTCGAGATATACTTTGTACGTTGTATGTGCTGTGCTGGGATACAAGAGCGAAGAAATCCTACGTATGAAAACCATCGCGTTTATGATTCCCGTAATCTTCTCTGAAACCGTAATATACGTACCTGCACGATACGCGATAGGATTGGCTAATTTAGCGTATTTAACGTCTGAAATTGCTCAATCTTGTAAGGACGGTTCGTTTGCTGCACGATCACGCCGGAGGCGTTTATCTCTGATCACTTCATGCCTGCTCAAATTGAACCCCGCAACAATTTCCCTACTTTAATTCAAAAATCATATTATTTCGAGAAATTCTCTCTCGGCCTGGTAGCACCACCCAATTCCTACCCATAATTACAGTTCGACATCGAACAACGACATAACATCGATTAGCGACAAAGAGGACCTCGGAAGAATAAGTTGAAGCTCGATTTGTCAATTTTTTTAGAATTTTCAAATCTGTTGTATGATTTTTCAGAAACTGAGCATGAGTTTGAGAATTCACTTATTTAGCAGTCTGTAAATTCGAGCGAGCCAAAACCGACTGAAAATTTAAGTGAGAGGCGGTGAGAAAGAAAGTTGCCGTTTATTAAACGATGTTAGGGGTGAAACGAGTGGAGAAAAGGAGAGAAGAATAGAGAGGGAAAAATCGAGTTATACACAGAGTACCACTGTTGTAATTGCTTAATTTATGTCTAGATGGCCCGCGGAGTATATAAAATACATACATAGGTATATGGGAGGCAGATGCTGCCAGCATCAACCACCGAATTAAACGGCGTATAAACGACTGGCTACGAGTATGTTACCGACCATTGCATACACACAGATACAGATGAGACATGCGAAGGCTTGAAACACACATTGGTGAAAGTAAAGGCGCGGTTAGATCCCCGTAAGAGGAGCTTTTTCCAATTTGATTGTGCAGATAGATCGAAGGGGTTGAGGAATTGGAGTTGATTTGGGGGTGAAAAACGGGGCTGATGAAACGTTCCCGTTCTACATGGTTTATAAAGATCGTTGATGCAATATCGTTCACCGAGAAATGAAGACATTAATCGTATTCGCTCCGCTGGTCTCCGCGAGTTCCAAGGATAAACGAAGTCAATTGGTCGAAATAGCGAGTTAATTACACGTAATAGATGTACACATAAAGAAAAAGATTTCGGCCGACGAATGTGAATATAATCGAGGCGAAACTTAATGAGTTTGTGAACTTATGGAATTTAGAATGCGTCGAAAATGTTAGTAGTTTCTGATAGGCTTTGGGCCTTGATAAGAATAAAAATAATACGTAATTAATATCTAATCACAAATGAATTAAATAAGGAATAATGATCGTAAAATTAGTAAGCTGTGGACGTTGATAGCACGAAACGATTGCATGTTATTAAGTATGGGCGATAAAAAGAGCATTAAACAATTAACACGGTCAATGAATACAAACGAGGTGCTGCTGCTGCTGCTGCTGCTGCTGCTGGAGGCTCTACGTTATTATGCCCGAGGAGTAGGTGGTGGCTATACGACGATATCGTGACGAAGAAGAGATGAGAAGAGAAGAGAAGAGCCAGTGTTTAAGGTAATCGTCTCTCCCGACCTCGACCCCCACTTCTTTGACGGCCCTGAACCATGCCTGAATTAATACCTCGATTTATATGCACCGCATTACGTTCGATATCCCAAGACTGATTCAATTTGATAACCGCTTCATTTTATCGCTGACTTTAAGGATGTTATCGAAACCATGTATTAGCTTAATTGTGCCTAAGATTTAGCCTCAGAACAGAATTTACGATTTGACGATTATCCATTCAGGATAACAGATGTAAAAACTCAGGAAGTATTTCACTGAAAGATTTCAGCAGGGCAACGTCTCTTTCGACTATAATTTTTTAACTCTGTTTCAGCGTTGTTCAGATCATTATAAAGTATTTCAAATTAGTTCAGTTCCGTTTCGTTTCGTTTCAGCTCGTTCAAGCACGTGGTTGAGCATTTTGCACCTGGTTCTAAATTGTTACAGCTAATGTCAAGTCATTTAAGTTCATATTTCAGTCTTTTTTTCACCTGATCTTACCCCGTTTCAGTTCATTCTAGCATTTTGCACCTGGTTCTGAATTGTTTCAGCTAATTTCAAGTCAATTAAGTTCATATTTCAGGTTTTTTTTTACCTGATTTCAGGCTGTTTCAGTTCATTCTAGCACGTTTCGTTTCGTTTCGTTTCAGGTCATTCAAGCTTGTGGTTAAGAATTTTTCAACTCATTTCTACTCGTCTCAGCTAATTTCAGCTCGTTTAAGCATGAGTTCTAACATTTTTCAACTGATTTTGACATGTTTCAGTTAATTTCAGGGTCTATCCAGGTTTCCAAATTATCTTAAAGCTTATTGAACTGACAAAACTATAGTTTATTGTATTTATCCTGATCCTAGTTGATGGATTTTCGTGAATTTCAGCTTGTTTTATTAATCGTGAACATGTTTAAGCTGACTTCAGTATATTCAGGTGTATTTCAGATGATTTTAGCACGAATGATTCCGTTTTTTCAATAATTTCAACTCAGAAGTCAGGCGGTTGGGTTTTGTTTTGCATATTGCGTGCCCATTGGCTACGTGGGAACAGAACCTACTTTCTTGACTGTTAAGTTGCCTATATGCAGGCGTTTTCACTTCCCCATGAAACGTTTTCCACGAATACCCCCGGTATATGCGTATACCTGCGCGTTCTATATTAGCGAAAAGTGATTAAGCCTCTTAACGAGCCAACCAACCGCGAGGGCTGCTTCAATTACCGATCCTCCAGATCACATCGTCAGCCATACTGATCGACGCGAACGAACGATTTATAGCCTTCGGAAACAAGGCCTGTGCCTATGCGTTGTGCACGGCTATAATTTTATAGCGAAACGTATTATGGAAAGTAATTTTTTTAAAAAGTAAGGAAAAAAACCAAAATAAACAAAACGTGTCTCATTTGCACAATACGTTTTCATTCTGTTTTAAAATATCGTACATTTTGTTTCAGCCGATAAAATCCTGTTTTATCGACACGATAAAAATCTGTAAAAGTCATATGTCTTAAAGGGATGGAATAAAAAATTGGAAAAAAATCACGGTCGTGTGTTTCAAGCAATACTACGACAGAAAAAATCGACAATATAATCTGTAAGGGTTGGAGTCAGATCTGATCGGTAATTGCTTTCAATTGATATACAGCAAAAAGATCGGTACTTATTGATTGAATTGTTAAATAAATTTTTAAGTAATTTGCAGATCGAGGCGTTCTGAATCAAGAAACCTGTTAAAACACGTAAGTAGCTATATCTATACCACGTTGCGGAAATAAGTTTTAGGGATAAAATCGTCGGAGGGATGCTGTTTGGTGGTTGGTATGGAACCCCCTCCCCCCCCCCCCCCCAGTCCTCAGGCTCCTAGTCGAGTCTCCGTTTCCTAGGGAGGACGCGACTCCGCACTTAGCTAGATCATTATCTTGCTAATTAAATTACTTTTTCATCCCCTCTAAACCCCCAACCTCATTCTATCCACCGTAGCCTCAACCCCTCGCGCGTTATTCGCGTGCCTTGATGCACCCTTCCACCTAACCTGCGCTACTTATATACATGTATATACCGTTTATACTGCTGTTTAAACTCTTCCCGTACCCAAGGAGCTAAAAACGCGTGCGGTATAAAATCCTCAAGTAGTACCGCATATACATGCGTGCGGTGAGAAAAGACTAAAGGGAAGTTATTTCAACCGCATATATATTCCCTTTCTACGTTTCTGAAATAATTGTTTCGTCCATTTTTTTGGTTTTCTTTTTCTTTTTTTTTTCTTTTCTGAGAAACCCTCCGCTGTTTTGTCATGTTTGAAATTTTTAATCCATGGGTCGTTTCATGCCAATTCGATCCACCCGAACGAAAATAATTTTCGGGATGAATATAAAACAGTGAGAAAAATCGTAAACGTATACTTAAGTAAATTTCAACGTGTTTTATTTTGATTTTTTTATTTATTTTTGTTTTCCACCAGTGCCCGTGTGAGTTTGGCGGCATTGGTGGTGAGTGACGCACTCTTAATTCTGCGATTGTGAAAGGCACTTTAGGGGTCTCCCTTTGCTCCGGGGTGGGAGGGTGCGTATGAATTTATGAATTTATAAATTTATGAATTTCCACGCGGTTCACTCCGCGCTTAATACTTCGTACTTCGCGTACTTCGTACTTCGTACTTCCTGCTTCGTACTTCGTGCTTCTCGCGACTGCAGGCACTCGCCGACTTTTAACTTTAGCCAGGTTGGGAATACCGGGAACGGGGCAGGGGATGAAGGAACGGGAAACCTCTCTCTACCCACCCTGCAGTCTGCAGGAAATGTTTTCCGCGTTATGAGATCCCATCCTTCCGTGTTGGCGCTCTCTGCAAATTAATATCTCTCCACTTTGTCCGTCTCGCTTTATCTCTCCTGCTGTCTCTCCCCACCCGCCTCACCCATTCCTCTTCCTCCTCTTCTTCCATCTCTTCCTCGTTCTTCTTCCGTCGTTTTTCGCTTTAGTTTCGACACCGTCAGTAACACTGTTTACCTCGCTCTACCTTTTTCACTCAACCAGCAGCCAACTTGCGAAATCTACTTATTCACACACACCTACATGTTCAGATATTAAACTCTGCCCCAATTATCTATTCAATTTTTAATATTCTCTCAGATAATATGAGTATTCCCAAAGATAACGAAGATAATTAGATAAATTAGCACATAAAAAAAAATGTATTTCTTTTTTATTCCATCCACATATATGATTAAATGCGATCTGATCGAAAGATGAAAAAATTATCTAGACAAAGATAAGATAACGGTGAGATTGTTTTATCTAGATACGATATGGAAGATAATTTTCGTGACGAGGCGATGGGTGAATCGTTCAAATGTAGATGAAATTATTGAGAAAATGATCCAGATGAAGATAAGATGAATATATTATCTAGATAAAGATAAGATATCGGTGAGATTGTTTTATCTAGATATGATATGGAAGATGGTTTTAGAATAAATCGTTTAATGTAGATGAAATGGTTAAAAAATCATCTAGATTAGATAAGATAAATTTTTGAATCGCAGATAACGCCGAATTAGGTTCAATAGGTGTTGCGATAAAAGATGAATTCTCGATTGTCTGAGATGATGATTATTAAGATAAAAAATTTAGTGACCGACATAAAGGGAGATAATTATTCGATCATTGATGCTTGACTTTAGTTCGAAATTCCTGCCTAGAAGATTCAGTCGACTGATCGACTGCTTGCGAGCTATTCGAAGATTCGAACACATACTCAAAGCCGTATGAGACTCGGAGGAGGAGAAGAAGGATACGAAGAAAGAGAAGAAGAAGAAGATCCTTCAGCTGACAAGACTGGAGGCGAAAAAGACGCCGTGGACAATGAGATGAAGAGAGACAGCGCGTTGCCATGACTACAGTGAGCTTTTCTCCCTCACCCTCTATATCTCTGCTTTACTCCTCGAACCCCTCCACCCTTCATTCCCCCGGGGGATCGACTCGCTGGAAGGGTCTGTTACACGGGGATGATAATTTGTTTCGGAGTCTTCCTCCCCAATCCCCCTCTGCCCCATTCTCTATCCACCCCACTACCGCCGGCACCATCACCATCGCTACCCCGCTTACGCCGTCCCGCATCATCCCCTAAAGCGAACGAGCGCCAACCCACCCCCCAGGTTCCGAGGTATATGACTAAAGCATCGAAAGCCACCCTATAAAATTAATCGAGGATCCTCTAATTGGTTTTTATCGATACTTTGCGTATTTTTTCATCTTTTTTTCATTATTATTATTATTATTATGATTTTCTTCTTCTCTTTATTCCTTTTTTCATATCGTATGTATTTCTCTTTCATTTTTATTTCACATCATCGCATCGGCATTCGTTGACAAAGTGCTGTACGCGGTTATAATACTCGTGCACGTTAAACTGCGGTGACAAAAATTTTTGAATAAAATCTCACATTGTTATACAATGATTAAAAATTTATTTTCACCTATTTTTTTTTTTCCGATTCATTTGAGGGCCAGATTATATACGTTCCTATAAGTTATCACATGCCTCTCGTCCTGACCCTATATTATAGTTTCAGTCGGTTTACCCTGCGAGAGAACGAGGTAAGAGTAAATCTTATTCAATTGAGTTTGTTGGTTGGGTAGGTAGAACGGTAGGTAGGTAGATTTTCAAGGAAAGGATATAGCGGCGCCCGGGTGCCTCGAATTGACTGAGCAAATCCTGAACAAAGGATATCCACCCTCTCCGTTTTGGTCCTTCTAACATAATTTTCCCTCTCGCACTCGTTCGTTAAACGGAACGCGAGCCGAGCCCTTTGTAAGACTAAACGTTTTCCGTGTACCGTTGCTATGTGTATAGTATATATATATATTTGGGTGGCCCAAAAAGAACGGACTATTTTATTTTATTTTATTTTTTTCTACGATCTCGTATGAAAATATGTTAGTTTCACATGTTTAAAGAACCTCCTTTCCAAAAACCAGCACGATTTGAAAAAAATTTCTTAGAGGGTCGCTGAAGAATTTTCTAAAAAATCTTAGAAATATTCTGAAATCGATTTTTTTTTTTTTTGTTTTTTGTTTTTGCACAATTTGTTGTTTTTTTTCTCACTACATCATTCGTACCTTCTGGGTTGAGAATCGTGAATCCTTTGTAAAATATAACTATGCATGTATATCAGACTCGGACAAATTGATATGGACCTGAAATAATTTCTATATATATATTCTTACTTTGCCGTTTCTTCAAAGTCAGCCTTTAAACGAATCATGACGTGAAATAGCTGCTGTAAGTAGTAAGGTATACGTATGCGACATACATATACGTATACTAGGTACATAGGTTCAGATTACGCGGATGCTGCACAGGGAAAGATTTGTCAGTTATATTTACTTGAAGTTCTGAGACGTACATGCATCTATGTAAATATGTATGGGTATGTGCACATGCATAGATATAATATGTATATACATTAGAGTATATACGTACGATGGTATTGGTACATCTAGAGCATTTCGTTGCCTCCGCTCATCAAAGTAACGCGTATTATTTATGGTAGAGGTATATTACCTCGAAAGTTGTACGGGGCACTCGACTGGCAACCTGTCCAAGGTAATTACGTAGCTACAGTACCGTGTTCGCAGCTTTGATCATTTTTCCAATCGATATATATATATATATACATATATGTATACATTTATTGCTTCTGCGCTTTGACCGCATTACCTGAAACATAAAAAAAATAAAAAAACACGTAAGTATACTTAATTTATTATGGAAAATTTTCCGAAATCCATTAAACCGAAAAATTCGCGTCTCCGAAAGACGATAGAGTATTTTATTCGAGTGAAAATTAACGTGAAAAAGTCGTATTTCAATATGGAAGTGAAATATATTCAGTCGTATTTTAAACACATGTCGTATTAAAGACAACTTTTTGGCAAGTCTCCAGAAACATTTGTCGTATCCCAGGCGTATTCGATATTCGCATCGTATTCAATTCGTATTTAAGAGATTTACTGAAAGCATACGTCACACTTCAGACCCGTCTCAGGGATATTTTCATTGTGTTTCATATTCCAGGATTAGTCTGCATGTCGTATTTGAGACGTCTTTCGGACTGTCATTGCACGTTGTATTTAAGACGTCTTCGAAATGCACAGGTCGTATTACATGGAGTTTTGTATGCGAAACGTCTCGTATTTTGAACGTATGTTATATTAGAGATAAATTTCAGGCGTATTTTATACGTCTGTCGTATTTGAGTCAAACGTCGGTCGTAGTAACCGTAACCCATACTATGGACGATTATAGTTCCCGGTGTCATTTAGATGGTCAAAAACTGATGACAGCGAACGAACAGAAAGAAAAAAAAAAAAACCAAAAATCTGAAAAAAATGAATTCCCATGTTTCACACTCATTGTCCTCGCGGTAATCGCGATGGAATATGTAGGCTTGTAAATAAACTGTGTGCCGCTGGCCAGATCCCAGGAATGAATTCGTGCTTCTTAAAGAGTGGCAAAAAGTGATCCTCAGCATCCGACATGGTTTGCGAGGCGAGTTCGCGACTCGGATATATAACTCTGTGCTAGGCTCTCTGTGGGCTGCGGTGTGGATATATACTTACATACATACATACATACATACATACATACATACACGCAGCTGTTTTGTCTCGAATGCCTAGTTATTTTAATTGTCGGCGACGCGGGCGCCCCAAGGCTCGTTTCTCCGTCCATACCTACCTACTACCTCCGCTCCTTCCATCGGTTGTTCCTCTTTTCATCCAAGTGCGTGATGCCGACGCCGAAGGCAGGGATGCCCTCACGTCCAGCCGCGCTCTCTGACCGTAAGCGGATCAAACGGAGTGAAGAACGAACACGCTCGCCGAGCCGCACTCTTTGTAACGCGGTTGCTGGAACCGATGCCTGGGGCTTGCGAATGTGGCAAAGCGGAATCTGCTCCTCTTTCTTACTAGATTCGTTATTTATCGACCTCTCAAGCCTCGTACGAACTTTAACTGCTTCATTCCTTCCCAAAGTTACACCTAATGTATTCCTCTGGCGGCGAATATACTCTCTGTTAAATACTGAGGCGATTTTGTTTCAGCTAAAATTTCGAGGGACTTACAGTTTTCAAATGGGAGAGAGCCGAAGTTCGACGAATCAAAACGCGCTGCGTGACCGTTATTATTTCTCGCTGAAACGGTATTGGTCAAACTTCGACAAAGTCCCATTCAAAAACTATTAAACCCTCGATATTTTCGTTGAGAGAAAATCGTCTCGGATTTCGTCAAAGAATACAACCAGTGAATAAATATGATCGAAAAATGTGATATTGAATAACGGATTATTTGAAATGTATGTAAGTCTGTTTTTCCATTGAAGGGTGAAAGAGCGAGTTGAATAAGAGAAACGACTCGGAGTTAGAAGCGAGCCATACTATTTTGAAAATCGACAAAGATTCGCGGAGATATGTCGACGTCGCCGTTTCATCCCCGGGTCATTTATATAGTTTCCTAACGTAAGAGCATTTCGAGAAGAACAGCTTCGTTTCGAAGGGGGCGGTTTACACGGAGAGAAAATAGAAACTAGTAAAGAGGAAATAGGAAAAAGGAAATAGGAAATAGAAAATAGGAAAAAGTAAGAATGAAAGAGGCAAGAGGGGCAGGAGGATAAAACACCCTACGACAAGAGAGATTTTTGCAGGGTAGGTATACCGACGTAAAGAAGTTGGCTAGTTTCCTCGATGGTAAGTTATCATAACAAACGTTCATCCAGAATCTCTATTATGTATTATTCAATCCAGATCCGATATATATATATATATATATACATAGATCACATGAGTACCATATATATATACATATACCTATATATATTATATATATATGATATCCGTGTATCCCCAGAGTGAAATATCATTATTGGCCAATGGAAAAATAGTATCCGTATTCCAGCCTCCCATCCCTCTTACATTCGATAGCTAGAAAATAGAAACGAGAATCTAAAGTCATCTATAACCCCGCCGTCGTCTCTCTAACAATAGAACGACCATCGGTATAGTTCAGACCGTAAATCTATCTCGGACGTTACCACTTAATGCGTACGTATATCTATGCACATACATACATATGAAATCTATATGTATATGTATACTATACACCCACGTAAATAGAATCTGAAATATATCAATAAAATCTTTGGCTAATTTTTTGTTTCTATAATCATTAAACCCCCCAATTATAATGGATCTCTGCGACTAACTTCATTTCATAAGCCCCCCCCCCCCCCCCCCCCCCCCGCCCCTCGCCGGGGCACCATATAATATACATTACATCATACTATAATACCTATATGTATAACTATATTAGTATATTATGCGTATACATGTATAATAAATATTTGTATGCAACGAAAACACTTTATTCGGGCATAAGTTTTCTCTCGATGGTTTATTGACCTGGCAAGTACTGATTTATTGCCCACTGACGGGCGCGTAGAGCGAAAGAATCGATGAAGCCCTGATTCTGACAGGACAACTATTGCCCAAGAGATCGGGGACACCGACATGGAGGGGGGTATTAGGAGGATGAGGTAGAGGTGGAGGGTGAGATATGGCAGACCGTGCAGGCGACATGTCGATACTCCGATATACCCACTCGCCGTTAAGTACAGTCGGTCCAGGGAATTAAATAGTTAACTGCGGAGGTTAACTCCCCCCCCCCAGACCCCACCCTCACCCCCGCCCCACGCCCCACGCCCCACGCCACAGCCGCAACCCCATCACCCCTGACTACATGCAACCAGCCTGCAGGTAAACTAGCAAACATAGGTATACCATTTCATGGGTTCTATGTGATATGTGTGGGCGAGTAGGGGAAAGGACTTGTGACTTCAATTTTCCACATTTTTTTTTTCCCCTTACAACACATAGATATGTAGTATAGAATATATCTGATTATAATAGGTAGTTATTATAATATAAATAAAATCTTTGATATATGAATATAAACACTAATTTTATAGTAGATGCCTATATTAAATCCTGAATCTAATCCGTTCGGAATTTGGCGGCAATTTGAATATGAGTATATGTATATGAGGCATTCAAATCTTCCCATTTCAACACCAACCCGATAACCTCTTTACGGCCTGCAGTTGACTCTTGTACATTTTGTATGGCACGTAATTTGATGGTTATGCAAAAAGAGAGAGATAGAGAGATATGGAGATGGAGATAGAGAGAGAGAGAGAGAGAGACATAGTGAAATTTGGTGTTACGCAACGCGTAGACGTATACATACATATATAGATATAACGTTTAGTGCGTATGTGCCCCTTGCACGATTTGGATTTAGTGTGGTAATTCAGTACGACCGGTCACAGCTGCCAACCCTATTTTCCGCCATCGAAATCCAGCCTCCCCCCCCCGACCCCTACCCCCCGGCCTCAGCCCCAACCCGTACTCCTACACCCGCGCGATAACTCGGTCTAAACACGGACCGACCTCAGTACACACATTTTAGTACGTTTATCTATAATAATACAAATCTATATCCAAAAAATACTCATTGGAAGAGAATAATTGGGGCGGGGGGGGGGGAGGGGGGAGGGGGTCTAGTTTGGTACCCTGGCATGAGAAATAGTGGTATTCGTTGTGGCCTCTATGAGACACAGGTCATTTGAGACGAAGTTGCGCTAGTGTCTGTATTCAGGCAGCCAACTACCCAGAGGCTAGTTTATAGCTGTCTGTTTGTCTGTTATTAGGCGCGCAGGATCATTGAAGTAGTCGTACCGATTCCGAGTTAAAAAATCACAAAAATAATCCACAGGCTGTGTTAACGACCAACTCCTTGCGGTATAATGTCGTTGTCCGATAATTCTTGAACTGGTAAAGTGTCACAATTTGCTTCAGTGACCGCGGGTGCCTAAAACCAGACAGCTCAATGAGCGACTCTCTTTAGTTGGCTGCCTAAATGCAGGTGCAACTTTTTAATTGACCTGTATCTCACAGATGCAGTAACGAAGATCATTGTTTCAAACGGTAAGGTAATAAGCTAGACCCCCCCCACCAATATTCCTCAAAATTGAAACACTTAGTTCACGGCCGCGTTGTGTATTGTACATCGTTTTTTTTGGGTGGGTTGGGATTGGGGTTTTGAGGATAAGTTACTTCGTATTGAATTCGTTCTATTAAATTGTTTGAGAACCTCTGGGCGATGGAAGGAAAAGTGAGACAGGATACGGGAGAGGCGGGAGTGGAAGCATGTATGTTGGATTGCATAACAACAACACCGTTGCGGGGGTGAAGAGGAGTATTGGGGGGTGGAGGGTGAATGAGGGAGTTGGTAGCAAGCGAGTGAAGCGGGGTTCCGTATAGCGCAGCAGTAGATCGATAAATGTTTCCTCCGCCGCGTCGTGTGCCAGAGCTCGACGGAGCGGCAACAATTCCCCCCCCCCCCCCAACCCGCGCCACCATTGCAAACTGTGCGGCACCCCATGCCCCATGCCCCATGCCCCATTCCCTATTTTCCTTGCCCCCACCATTCCGGGAAAACACACGCTCGTATCCCAACCCCGTTTTAACCTCTCGCGTATAGCCAGTCAGTTCGGTAGCAACATCCCCCTTCGTACCATCAACCCTGTCACCATTTACGGCCCTCTCGCACATCCTCTCATCCCTCTCATACTCGCGTACCCAAATTATACCAATTTGTCTCGTTTATTTTCAAACGGTTACGCGCGCCAACTCTTTCTCTCTCTATTTTTATCAGCCTATCTCTCCAGTGACTACATCGTACCGTAGATTTTTAGATTGATACAGGGATGTATACGAATTATTTTTCACCGCTGGATGGATATGGGTGAATAGATGATCAGTACTTGTATCAGATGATACGACGATTCAACAGAATTATGGATTATCTCATTCATAGAAATAATCACATATCATTTTGCAAAAATTTTTTCTACTCTTATTTCATTCTTCATTTTATCGATCTAGAAAATATCAGACCTGATTAAGTCATGTAACGATAGAGAGATATCAATAAACTTGAACTGAAATCGTTGCACGATCCGACTATACGATGATAAAAAGACATAAATAGCGAGAGCTGGAGCGTAGGACATATTCGAGGACTTGATCGGTATTTTAACTCGCAAGGATCAGAGATGAGATGAGGATGAGAAAAACGCAAAGATAAGAGAGAGAAAGAGAGAGAGAGAGAGAGAGAGAGAGAGATAAATGAATTGACCGTTTTATTTCATCCCACTTCACATAAATTGCTCCGAGGAATACACATCTGATACCTATAGATGAAATAATCTTCAGACGTTGATCTCGTTCCCTCTTTACGCTCCTGCGGCTATAAAGATCTTCACCCTCTTTTAATTAGTCCATTGGTTCGGAAATATTCGCGCAAGGCAAGGTCTTATTTTATTTTATTTTATTTCATTTTTTTCTCTTCTTAGTTAAACGAGTGAATAAATCTCTGCAACGAAGAAGACGAAAAAAAGGAAGAAACGAGGTAAAAAGGAGAGAAAAAAAAAAAAAAAAAATACCAAGAAGAGGAGAAAAGAAAAATTGGTTTATTGTTATAGCTATTCGATTTCGATGAGTAGCGCGGACTCGCTAACTCGCGATCAAATTTTTTCATCCTTAAGAAGGATATACTATCTGCTTTCTACCTCGTACCTACAGAAAGCAAGCTAACTTCCCGAAGGACGAACTAACTAACGGACTTCATAAATCCAGTAGAACGACGCGCTAATGAAGACGAATGTCCCTCCGCTGTCCGCGCGGTCTACGCCACCGATGTCCCTCCATCCTCCACCCTTCGCATTCTACTTCACGAGGAGGAGTAGGTCGCTTCACCGAATGAACGAACGAACGAACGAACGAACGAACGGGAACGGTTCAGTTCGTCCCTTAAGAGCATAGCAATTACTCGGTAAACTTCTAAAGATCTATAATAAATTTTTTTTTTCAGGCTCGGGTATGTAGGTACTACTACTACCTAACAATCGGAATTTTTGTTTGAACAAAATTTTGAAGAATACCATAAAAACAAAAGAAATTACAGAAAAACATGAATATATGCATTTTCGTTCATACCAATCTCTATTTCATTCATATAACAGGCTTTAAAGCTACACCGATATATGGTTGATCGTTTTTCTTTTTTTTTTTGTTTTTTTCCGTTTTTCACAGGGTTGCAAAAACGGGGCAGGAAAAAAAAAAAAAAAAAACCAGGAAAATGCACAAAAAACTATAAAAAATAAAAATAAAAGGGAAAAGAAGAACAGAAATATTGGCGTATCGCAAATTTAAAGCTGCATAGTTCTACGTTGGCATTTATCGCATAAAGGATAAGTCCCAATTAAAGAAAAGCCTATTCTACTCTCTCTTCTTTACCTTGTTCACATAAATATCAAGTTATTTTTATTCTTTATATGTACCATACATATAATACGGATAGATTATATTCACGGGGTTAACTTGTGCACAGCAACAGGTTAATACATACCTCATACATTAGAAAGATAAGTGATAAACAATAAATAAATAAATAGATGAATAAATAAAAAAAAAGATATGTATATATATATATATAAATGAGATTGACCAAAATGGCGAGATAATTTTTATTGCGAGAAATATTAAGGATTTCAAATTAATGTTTTTTTTTTTTTTTCTCCATCAAAGATGGTGTCTCATTTTGACCCGGGTTCCCCTGTACATACCTATTTCTATCTGAGACACTCGGCGTAGGCATATAAACTGGTAGGTATACGTAATTATAACACCGAACCATTTGCGGGAAGTTGGGTGTAGCGGCTTTGCGCCCTTCTATTCCCCCCCCCCCCGCCCCTTTGCCTTCCTTGCCCCACGCCCCACACCCCGCCCCAGTTTAACCCCCTTCACCCTCTCCCCATACCACCCCCGTGACTAATTAGTATATGACGAAGTAATTAGCCGGATGAATAGAGACGCGTTATACGGCCTTCGTCTACCTTCCTGCTTTCCTACCGTCCTGCCTTTCTGCCTGCGCCTACCTATACCTTCCACGAAGCCCTGAGTGCTTCCGTGTTGATTGCCTACTCCATTACCTATTTGAGTTAAACGCCTTCGACAGTTACACCCTTGTGTCTATGTGTGTAACTGTGTACGATGGGTGTTTACGTATTTTCAAAAGTAGCTAGTACACCCATTTATGATTCCCATAGGACCCCCCGTTGAGGGCTTCTCGTATCTATAGAGATTCTCAAATGACTATATCGATTTTTATTCAATAATATATATATATTTTTTTTTGTAGAGTTTATCCTACATTTTTATGAATCCATTTATCTTGAGAAATTTAGTTAAATAGAAGACGACGCGTTAGAAAATTGGTATAAGCGATTCGAATAAAAATAAAACCGCGGTGAAATTAAGATTGACCATTTTTTTCAAATTTTTGCAGTTCAACGAGAAATAGTTTGATTATTATTAAACAAATTTTATTCCGGCCTAGGCGCGATGTACTATGCTGCGTGATTCGAGCTTGGAGAACGAACGTGAACCCGGCATGATATGATAAGCGATTAAATTTAACACCGAGTACTATAGCTCGTAGATGGCGAGATCGGTTATACCTCCGAATTTGATTACCAGAAATCCGTTCGGTTCTCAGTTCATGGGTTTCAACGGCGTTTTAACAGCAACTGGTTACGGTTAATGAATTTAATTAATAAAAGAGTCGGAAAAATAAAAGAAAAATTGGCGTTCATTTCGACCGCGGTTATGGAAAAATTCCCGTCTGGTATAATGGGTTTTTAAAATTGGTGTAAAAATTTACCACCAATATAAAAGCGAGCTCGTTGCGTATTATAGGTACGGTTTCGTAATACGGATAGAAGATGCGGGCGGTCATCCGGCGCTGTTTCACCGCATCTATTTTCATTTTACAACTACCTATACGTGTATCGCATATATGTATATATACACGAATATATATGTATACCACGTAGATTTGTAGATGTAGATCTCTTCTCCGCGCCCAAGACCCCCGCGGTTAGAGTAGCTTTCATTATTTTTGAGCAGCCGGATGTCGGCCAGCGAAGCTTCCGGGTAACCCGACAAGATAAAAAAAAAAAAAAAATTCTAAGTTAATCCTTATGGACGCCCTGGGACGATTATTATATACAAACTGTCCAAAAATCTGGATTCAAAAAAGTCCAAAATATTGATATTTGGCACAGGATTTTTGAGAATATTCCCAGATTTCATAACTATAGCCAAGGATGTGTTCATTTTCAAAAATCATAATTAAAACAGAAAATTTTTGAAAAACTTGATAAAATCCGAGAGGTTGAGGGTCAGGCCCAGGTAGATTCGGTATGGAATGCCCCATATATAAACAAATCGAGCGGGGATATACCGATTCATTCGAACCCGTATGCACATACACGTAACGCCTGCAGATAATTATCTCCCACTCTATTTTCCGGAAAATAACCATCAATTATTCTATATACTCGCCCTTTATAACGCCTCTGGGAAAAATTTATGTGTGCAGTGATTCGACCATGAGCATACCCGATGGTGCTCGTCGACATGTTGCACCACACACCCATAGCCGCAACCGTACCAGCTGTTTATTGCCCAATTGAGTTTCTGGTTAACAGGTCAAACCTGTGGGGACTATTCCGCACTATCAGTTCCGCGATAATCATTAAACTAATTTTTTTTGGTTTTTCTTTTTTCTTTTTCTTTTCTTTTTTTTTCATTTT
The DNA here is from genome assembly GCA_963978835.1 of Tenthredo scrophulariae. NCBI lineage: Eukaryota > Metazoa > Arthropoda > Insecta > Hymenoptera > Tenthredinidae > Tenthredo > Tenthredo scrophulariae. Next base: position 15,495,501 of record OZ022233.1, read on the forward strand.
TTATCCAACCTCGACGTAGGAGGAAAAGCTCAAAGCAGATCGTTGCGTAAGCTGCAGCATGCTTTCATCATATTTCAGCATGACCCAAGGGACTTTTGGCATAACCTGCACCCCTGACTCATCATCAATTTCGTTAATGCGAACTGATGGAATCCCGGTTATTAGACGGGGAAAATATTACTAGGATATTTGCCTTTTTTTTTTCTTTTTTTTTTTTTTTTTGTGCTAGGATGATAACGATTGAGGGATAACATTTTTTTTTCCAAAAAATTTCCAATTCATTTTCTAGTTTTATTCGCTTTAATGTTATATACATCTTGAATTTCTGTTGCGGGAGAATCACTGTCAAGTATTCATCCCCTTGGCCATGTCCCCTGGGGCTAGATCTCCACGTGGCTTACGAATTACGTAAGGTTCTTTTTCCCTAGGAGATTGACAAAGCGGCGTAGCAAAGGGAAAGGAAAGGGGAAAAGGAAGAGGAAAAGGAAAAGAGAGAAATAGAAGGGGGCGAAAAAAAAAGGAAAGCGACAATAGCCCTTGCTGCAGACATAAAAAGCCAGGATCAAGGCAGGAGACTAAGGAGCTATAAGGAGTTGGACTGAAACTTGAATGTTTCCGGACTTGTTATGAAGAAGGAGCTTTCTGGTCTGGTTTAAGTCACTTCGGAGTAGAAGTGGGGGAAAAAAGAAAAAAAAAAAAATCAAAAAAGAAAAATAGAAAGGAAGGAATGAGGGTGGATGGAAAGTTGCGGCGATCTTTCAGTCCTAAACACGAGGGAGGCGTCAATTAAAGACATTAGAGGCCTCGGAGGACGTTGGACTCATCAAAAACCAGGATCTCGAAGCGTGGTGTATAAATGGGACAATAGCTTCCCGGGGAACTGGAGACAAATGCCTGAAGCACTTTGACGAGGGAATAGAGAAAAGGGAAATGGGAAGTTGAGGGATGGGGGCAGAAGGATAAAGACGCAAGGAATTCTACGAGCGAGAGCTTTGACGAGGGAGAAATTGGATGGAGACAACTTTACCAGTCCTACAGGGTGTAGGGAAAGACCAGAAGTCTGGATTGCATTCCAGCTGATTCTGATGTCGTAGCTTGCAGGGGGAGCCGAGCAGTCTGAGGGGTTTCAAAACCGCCGAAATATTACGGGGGGTTATATTAATTGCCAGTAAAATTATTTCCTAGAGCCCAGGACCCCCAGCTTCGACGAATCCATCAAGACATGTATAGGCATTCAACGATCCTCCTATACATCATTCGACTTTGAAGACAGATGTGGCTAATTATTTTACATATCAGAGTGCGAAACGCTGATTAGTACATCATGAACAGTTTCGTCTGTCGACATTTTCTCCCATGACGTTGTTTCCGTGACACAGGGATTTTCATTGAATGGGATTATATGAGCAGAAAATGAAGCACCGTTCGTTGCAGACCCTGAAAAATACGCGAGACTTGATAGCCGAGGAAGCTTCTTGGTTTGCGTTAGGGTGAGGAAGAAGAAGCCCGAAGGACTCGAACGGGGAGGGATTATCCGTCTTCCAGGGCATAGGATGTCCACGAGAAATAACACAAAGACTGCGAATTTAGTCGGGGAAGTTCGTTCGGTCCGCCACGTGTCTATCGATTGTAGTACCTAACCGGAGGGGTTTGATGAAGAAGACCGGGAAAAATCGGAGGGAAAAGAATATGTATAGATGGCGAAAGAGGGTGGGCCCTCCTCTGTCGAGTGGAACTATTTCCCTAATTGGAAGTTATGGCGACAAGTCAACCCCGAAGCGGGCGACTTCCCCATCGGAGAATTTAAAAGCTCTGTAAAAAATTAACCAGAGGATGTAAGAGTCGACGAAACCGGGATTACCATAGGTACAGTTCAGGAATTTCCGGAATAGCTTTCGATTGAAAATGTCAATTAGTTGAAGGTTACGCCGCTAACCGAAACCAACCTTTAACTTCAAGGGTTTATATACGTGCGGAGTAGCGATCAGAGACAATGCCAACAACGGCGATAATGATAACAGTATTAATAACGATCATAATAACTGTGGGTTGATAGTAGGATGGAAGCTACCCCAAATAGGCTCGGGTCCCGTCACTCGAAGGGGATGGAAATATCATCCTTTGCCCGTACAACCCCGTACTCCTCTTTCTCCTCTTGGTCCCATCCACTTCCTACGGCATCCATCGGCGAGGAGCGAGGGTGTACATCGCCCTTCACTTTGGATCTATACAAGGTGGTAAAACTGGAGTGTAGTGTCTATTGGTAAAATTTTCGTGGTTAATTTTTGTACAGAAGAATATCCTGATTATTCAATGGGGGTGAAAGGAACTCGGCCAAATTACATCCCTCAGTAATTTTTATGTTTTCTGTTTTTTGAAAAAGCACAACAAAAGGACAAACGCGAAACGGAATCCCGCGATTTTTAACCACCCTAGTTGTAGTGAGTTAGGGATGAAGCGAGAGAGGATAGAGCCGAGTCGGTGCTGCGACATTTAATTATTTCCACCCTTCACGTTTCCAATATCAGAAGGGGAGCTGCAGGCTGGTCAAGTATTGTCGCCGATTTGGGACACCGGGTAGGTTTACCTTCTGGGGAATAGTGCAGGGTGTATCATTGTGCCTACCTCTGTAATATCGAATTTTATTCGTGGAGCTGAGGGATGATTTTTGCGTTAAAAAATCTCGTCAGTTTATATTTTTCAAATTATTCTTCAAGGGATGAATAATGATTTTCGATCTTATTCCCCAAAATCGTGATAGATTCTTGAATTAGATTTATACTCGGAATAGTCCGGGGGTTGTAGAGGTACGGTTGGGTAGATGCAGGCTGGGTGTACTACTATAACTGTACGCCCTCGATAAACTTAACCCCTCTGCGCAAACACTCGAGTGAAGCCAACCACCCGTGGGATGTTGAATATGATAGAATGGGTTCTTCCCCTAACGCAACGAGGACGCTAATACCGCATGAGAAATGCGGCATATAATGTATTACCATACCTTCATCCCCCTTCACTCTAACCATCCTCCCGCGCTTCTACTCTTTCATCAAAATCCATTTTCAATTCCTCTCAGTCTCGCCTGCAACGCTTACTCACTAAGATGATATTAAATACAAGTAACCGCGGTTATCTATTGGGGGGGTGAACTGATTTCTATCACTAGCTTTTCTATAAAGTATAGAAATTAGATACCTAAGGGTAGAAAATTCTGAAATGGTAGAATCACTTTGTTGGTAGGTTTCTGTGCCTACAGTCCATGTCATTTTTCTTTGATATACCGATGATTCGTAGATTGACGTGATGATCTACAGAATTGGAGGGTTGCTCACGTGGTAAGTATCGAATATGAGGATCTTAAGTTCAGTACAGGGTCTGCGATAAGTCTCGGAAGTCATTAGAAATCTTTTCAACTCACTGATCGTCAGTGAATAACTAAAGTAGGTAGGTGGATCCTGGTGGCAGCTTGGCAGAGTTCTGAAAAGTCGTTCAAAGTCATTGCAAGTTCTTTGAAGTGTCTCAAATTTACTGATAGTCATTCAACACTGTTAATGACTTCACTGAATCGCAAACAAATCCGTTTTATGTGCTATCAAAAATCTGTCATACATGTTTTCAACTGATTTCGCGATTTGACTTAACTAATCTCAGCTTGTTTCGGACCATTTCAACCCCTGTATCAGCGATTCTCAGTTCATTGGAAGGTGCTTTGATCTGATTGTATCGAGTTTGTGTTTGTTTCAGTTAATGTTTCAGAATTTTTCAACTAATTCCAACCCGTGTTGACATGTTTCAGTCCATTTCAGCGCCAGTTTCTGTAATTCTGAGGAATAATTGTATGTAGATTCTCCTCGAAAAAATGCGAGAATGAAAATAAAAAATTTCTTGGCGAGTACCACAAGGTAACAGAGTTACGACCAAATTGGAAATGGTGATGTTCCAAGGCTAGGTGAAAACACATGGAATTCACCATACATGTACATAACATACCTATACGTGTGTTTTCCAAGGCTGTAATATCATGCCGGGGCGTGATTTTATACGTCGAGGAGATTTATCATCCGTCGGTCTCATAGCGCGAGGGTAGATGGGTAGGAGGTATGCAGACACGCGAACGTTAACGTAAAAGGGATGGTTTTGAGGCCCTGAGCCCAGAGGGGCGTTTTGGTATATTCATTACTTTTCATTTACGCAGCCTGTCAGCACGCGCCTCCGTTAAAGTGTAAAAGTGCCAAAGCAGATTCGAGCCATGTGATTCACGCAGGGCAATCCCAATTTCGTACCTATGTATCTGATACATATATGTGTGATGAATTTTCCATAAAAAAAAAAAAAAAATACGAAATTACGAATATATATGGGAACTACTTTAAGCTTGTCGAACCTGCGCTGGAATAATTTAAAAGAGAAAAAAGAGAAAAACTAGAAATTCGATTCGTACTCATTTTCCCAGATATAATCGTGTAGTTGGTAACCAATTTTCGTATAACGTAGATTTATAGTACAGGTATAGTTATACATAAAAATTTCAGGGACGAAAAAAAAAAAAGGAAAAAAAAGCTAATATAGTCGTAATTACCTGACATGTGGTATAAAATCGTTATTTGGTTATACGGTAATATTTAAATTCGTTTACGTTATTAGCAAGCCGATCAACCGAGTTAACGTTAATTCGACCATCCGCGGGTACCGAATTGAAATTATGTCGTTTCCATTAATAATATTACATACCTATACCCATATGTGTGTGTGCGTATGTATAGTCCAAAAATGAACCGTTTCCGGTCTCTCCCCTATATTTTACGATTCCATCGCATCGCGCCCCATTCCCATTACGATTTTCCCCAAAATCCAATAAGCAGGTTACCGCATTTAGTCACACTTTCTCCCCCCCCCCCCTTTTGGTTTTTTTTTGTTTTCCACTAAGTGGAAAATTTCTCTTTCTGTTATCCTCTATGCACACGCATCTTTAGGTACGAAGAGAAAAAAAAATTTCTAAAAAAAAAAAAACGACATTCCATGCAGGTGCGATGTCAATAAATTTAAACATTCGAACCCCCCACCCCCTATACCGCATCGCATCCCATACCATCTCATATGATCGTGTAATAAAAAATATACACATATGTACCCATATATGTAAATGAAATTTATGTATGGATATATAAGCGGAGAGATCCGGGTACCGCACCGATGCACGGTATGTATCACCTACAGTACCTATAGTGGGTAGAGCTGATATAAACGCGCGAATGCACGCGGATGCACTTTACAGAGGGCTCATTCGACGGGCATTACAAACGGTCGGGTAATTTCACATTTTAATTAACCGCGGTGGCTAATGAAGGCTAATTACGATGCTAATATTTGTTCAGATGCGACGCGCACAATTTTCAACCCTCTACCCTATCCGCTCTTTCGTATATTGACGTGGTACTGCCGGTAAAATAAAAGCACAAAACATGCTACATTCAGATTTGCTTATCGTCAAATGAAGAAAAAAAAAAATGTCTAAAAATGTAAAAAATCATCAGGTTTGTCAGGACTTGGCGATGAGATTTTCTATCTCTTGATGAAATAGCGACTGGTTCCAACTTTCGAACGGTCAGTATTTTAACCAATCAATAAACCAACCGCGTACGTTACCGGTGACAATAGCTCTAATCGTAAACTGGCAATCGAACAAAGTTCTGATCACTGTGAGAAACTTGAACAGAGAATACTCTATCTAGCCTCCTCTTCTTCGACGTGGTACATGGTTATCTTCTTCGATCTTCGGTGCAGGGAAAAGCGACTACAAAGAGAAACACTGGACGTTTAAATTGCTCGTTCAATTTCGGTCTTCCAAATGTGCCTTCGTTCAATTTATATGCATAAAAATAAATTTCAAGGTGTTTTCTCATGAGTTTTCGAGCTCCTGGTCTTCGGCGTCGGTTCTTCAGCGGATAATGACCATTTTTCTGAAAAATACCCTCCCGGTAAAATTTCGTGATTGTAAATAAGTTGAGGAGCGCCTAGTTCCCAGGGGTGTACTGTTATAGGTGGATATTTATACCTCGAAGTCGTTTGACGTTAAATGGGATGGAAAATCACTGTGATCGTGGATGTGGCCTCAGGATAAGCAGCCAAAGCGGTACGGGACCGCGACGATAACGGTGACGGTGACGATGTCAAGGATTCGGTGTAAAAGCTCGGTGCCATCGATACGCGCGTGTACCGATACATGTATGACACACCTGGATGAACACCGTGAGATATTATCCATACATACCGCGACCCTACGTACAGGGTTGACAAGTGATGCTCAACAAGATTCGTATAAGCAGGTGAACCGGCCTAATTCTTTCACACCGTAGTCAAACGAACTCACACACGAAATACTGCCGATTATCGACTACCCTGCTTTTAAAGAAATATAAAAGAGGAGAGTGGGGATGATATCTGTCGACTGGAAAGATTATTCCTCGTTCGCATCCTTGGAATCTAATAACGTGACGTGCCGAAGATGTGGTTCGTTCGGTTCCAGGTAGATAACTTCCTGGTGAATTCTCAGCGAGACGTTTAATCTGGAGACAAGATTTCATTATTGTATTTACCAGGCCACCCTCACGGTACAAAAAAAAACTCGCACATTCTCAGACCGGGAAAGAATAAGAGAAGAAGAATAAGAAGATCCGGGTCCCCTAAGTTGCAGAAATCCACTTGGAACGTGACACGCGCCTCGATCCTGCAATTAGCAGCGATTCTCTGAAACCCTGGAGTTTATTGGGGGGGCCGGAAAATCCTTTTTTTCTCTTTTCTCTGACCCTCTTCCCTTTTCCCTCTCCTCTCTTCACTCTTCCTTATTTTATCCTCTTGGATAACCGCGCGGCGTCGGTTCCGTAACGAGGCGAGTAATTGTATCAGTTCGCCAATACGATGGAAGTGAAGTGGTAGGAAACAGAGGTGAGTAAATGGACGAACAGATCTCCTTTTCGTAGTCTGGTATGGCGATGAAAAATAAGACACCGAACTCCACGCTATCGGAGATTCCTTCTTCGCCTGAACCGATGATGTATAGAGTATCGGTAGATCCATGCAACCCTCCTTTAACCGTATTAAACTGGCCCCACTTACCACATACAGCACTACTTTTTACCCCCTTATCGTTTCAACCGAGCTCCAACTCCGGTACCTTCGAGTGTTGATTTTTTAAAACCATTGTTAGCAAGGAATGTTGTCTGCTCTTTTTACCGTAAAAGGCTACTCCCGAGGCGAGTATAGAACTTTAATTGGCAGAACATCGAGTCTTCACCTTCGTTATAGATAAGTCAACCAAACACACAACGCTTGTATTATCTTATCCAGCCGCAGGGTTGATCTAGTCTTGGAGCCGGGTTTGAGTTCCGAATTTTAATAACACCGAATCACAGTTTGTAGAAAAGGTATTTCCCCGGAAGTCTACATAGCCGATGTGAAGAATTTTTCAACGAAAAACACGGAAGGTTCAAAATTCCGAAAGGCCAGAACTCCGGAACTTGAAATTCACCCATGTATTCATTCAACGTTTAATAACTCGGGGTGTATTGATCCTATCGAAACCAATAAGGGGTCAAATTAATCGTCTTGAGATTTACTTTTTGGAAAAAGAAGAACTTTCCAGATCTTATCAGTTATTTATTACATCATCAAGTCGTCGATCGAAGTAGATAGAATTGGTTTCCGTGAACAACCCTTGGTCTTAAAGCATCCTGATATGATAGACAAAGAATTTTTGTAATTTCTGAAAATTGAAAATCGTCTCAAACCAATTCTGTCAGCGTCACGTTACCACCAGCACTTCGAGATCATCGAATCTGCACGGACTGTCAATCCAGAACGAAGCCAGTGCCCATGATGATCGCCCCTATATTTTTGAAGGAAATTTTCAACCCCAGATCTCCTAACCCTCGAGAGGATTTTTGAACACCCTGTACCTCAGCTACCCACAGATGTGTGGAGAGGGTTGTCACTCTCTCACGAAGCGAGGTGTTTTTAAATTCTCCATATCCATCGCCCCTGTACCATCAGCAGTGAACGCATACGTGTGGACGTGCTATTGGTAACGGTCACCCCCTGAATTATTGCCTCTCATATATTTCACAAGCCAATACAGTAGGCCAGAGAACGTCGAATGAACGGATCATGTGACACTCATGATGACAGCCCCACAACGCCGGATGTCTGCACCGATGTTTCATACGTGCCTCGGATAGATGGATAATGGAAAAATTATTGCTTCATCATTTGAACCTGGTCGTTTTTCACAATTTCCATCAAGGTAAAGGTGTAATTTATGGCCTCGTGATCAATTGATAAGTTGTTTGCAGAAATCGGTCATACCGTGGAATGATTCTGTAATTCTATGGCTGCTTCTTCTTCTTCTTCTTCTTCTTCTTCTTCTTCTTCTCTTCTACTTCGTTCGTCTCGTTTCTGTTATTTTTGTCTTGTCGTGTCTTGTCTGGCCGAGACCGAGGCTGACCTCCTGCCTTCTGCATGGGCGCCCTGAAGTCGAGGCAATAACGTGTCTCCGGTTATACGGATAAAGAAACAGAGACACGCGCGGTGCTGAGATCTCTTCGCTTCCGGGACACGCGCCGCGTGACCTCCCGCGGTTTATTCGAGATCTCGAACTATATCTCAGACTGAAACGTGGGCACATGGCATTTCCACGTGTGGACAGATCGGTGTATGCACTTTCTCCGTTAAACAAGTATGCACACGTATGACTATATCTGTGCCTATATCGAAGATACACAGAATCGAGGATTCTCTTTCTTATTTGAGCAGGATGCGCATTCAAATCGATGACTCGGTTCACTCAACTCGACTTATTTCATCAATTCATCTTATCCAGCGGCTAGAGTGTGTGGAAGATGTTCAGAAGTAAGAAGAAGAAGAGAAGGAAATCGACGTAATTAGGTTTCGGAATCTATTAAGGAGCTTTCCAAGCCGGAACCCAATATGTGCATTCCGTGTCTTCTCCATCATCATCATCGACGCTCGGTTCGCGATTGAAAATATGGAAAAAAAGTGGGAAATCAAATATGAATCTGTTCGAATATAGCAAAAAGTGGAAAGAGAGAGTGGGGAAATGTCATATTGGGAATTTCTATTCGATTTCAATTGAATATTCATAGCCATAGCCCATGGCGCTATTAACGTTCCGTCATCCGCATAAAAATCAGCATCAACCCGGTATTCCCACCCCCTTTACCGATTTGGAAACAACCAGTGAGTGCAGCGCCATTTAGTGGATGATTGTGGAACGGGTGCGGGTATGGGGATGAAAAAAGCCTCCATACTTCATGGATGTGTATAATATTCTATATTGTATAAATCAACTAAACTAAATCAGTTAACGCTCGGTAAATGGCCACAAAACAGCCCGAGGTTATCCAAACCGCATTCACGATCGCCAGTGAGTGGCAGGCCGATTTTTATAGCAAAAATTTGACGTGTGGTTAGAGCTGTTATCCGTCATTTCGACAATAGAATCCAAATGTTTTGTTGGACTTTTGTTTGATGACTTTTGGGAATCGAAATTGTTCACGAAGAGAAAAATTTCCCGAATTTAAGACAAGGACGATTGAGTCTATGGATTCTACCAGTCCTTTGGAAAGGATTCATCTTTCGGCTCGGACCACGATCATGAATGATAATAACTACGGGGATATTGTGTGACACATTTTTCAAACCCGGACCCTTATTTTTTTGTTTATTTCACCCCATTAGTATTTTTAGTCTCTTTATACAGCCCCTGATGGCATCGAGTATTCCCTAGTGGCGTGGAGCTTGAAGGATAGACGGAAACTAGACAGAGAATAATAGATGAGGATCGTTGATCGAGACGGGGTGGCGTCCGAGGCGTGAAGGGATGAATAATACATGGGGTAGGAGACGTGCAGCCATCGCACATGCGCTCAATAAAATGTTATCATACGAAGCCAGTACAGGGTAGAGATAGTCGCAGATATACACAACAACGAGGGTAGTGGGTATGATCATAATACATAAACCACCCCCCATTAGAAGCTAAACTTTACCTTACCTCCAGGTATAATGCATACATAGAACAGTTTTCGAACGCTTAGGGCGTTTACCGCTGCCACAGGAATATATATAGAAACGTGTATGGAATTGTGGGTCCTGAATTAGTAAATCCCTGTTCGTTTCGCAGGTCTACTCTTACCAAGAAAGGACCAAGGAACCAGATGCGTCACGGTATCGAGTCTTAAAACGTCTAAAACCCGTTGCAGGATATTTAAAAAAAAGACATTTTATCCAGTTCGATTCCTACCCTTAAAAATAATTTTCACATATCGTTTAGGGTAAATATTGGAGCACAGCGTTCCCTCGATAAAGGATGAGAGTGGGGTTCAGGAAGGCGCGTTGCATGCCTACTTCTGTGGGTAAACGGTTCTCTGGTCTTTCAACGTTCGCGAGGGTGGGTATAAACTACCCTTACAACAGGTAGTCGATATTTTACTCCCATTCGCAGTTTCCGCAACGCCCTGCTGCGAGAACTACGTAACGGTATCTTTTATGCCAGTGCACCCTTTTATCGATAGTAGCTAAAATTTCACGGCTTCGCTATACCCAGTGGTTTTCTTCATCCCTGCACGGGATGGCGATATAAATGAAAGAACATCACTGTTTGAAAAATTATCAATTTTTCCTTTATTCACAGCGTAGATTTTGTCGGCTAATTGGCTACCCTTGTACCTGTTGGAGGTCTTAGCTTGCTTATTGTTGTCTTCATAAGATCCGGCATGTACCTCCAGTCTGTGGGCAAGCTTTTCTCGGATTTATCATCCTGCCGGATCAGATAGAGGCGATAGATACAGAGCAAGAGAGGTCGGCCGAAGAAGTATCCTCCACATAATTGCTGAGCCTGTTTCTGGACCAATGGTCGAAGAAGCAGCCTTCTACTTCTTTTTCTTCGTCTTCTTCTTCTTCTAATTCTTCTACTTATTTTCTTTAGAGAAGCCGCTGCACGCAGGCGCCCACGCATCAACAAATTGATATCTCAAGGTGTACTTAATCTTTAACCCAAAAGCTCCTGTGCTACCGGGTAACCATATGCATAGCCCTATCCCCCATCCCTCGGTTCCCTTTTTTCTTCTTCATTTTTCGAAGTCGTTCTTTTCTCCGACGTATTCCGTTATCACTTTATCACCGTTAACTATGAGCTGGACCGCAGGAGCTCGACCTCTCCATACCCGACGCCACTCTTCAAAGAGGATCATTATATCGGCCTACTACTGATCGGTATCACTGATTTATTAAAGAATCAGACCTGTCGATCGGTGAAGTTGACTTCGGCACGATTAGAGACGGTCGGGTAAGTGCTTTTAAATATATTACAAGACGATAGACTGATTCTCATTCTTCCCAGCTACACCTCACCCACCTACCACCGTAATTAAATACCTCCACCGTTCCAGAGGATAAGAATCATACAGATCAATTTATGCGGCCGTTTGATCCTCACGTATTGAAGATATTACAACTTGAGCCATATAAGTCATCGAGGAGGAGATTCTTCCAAAAAAATGTCTGTCACTATTGAAACCCCGCCTAAGAAGAACGTGTGACATTTAATTTTCATAAACGGTTTCCTCCAGCTTCTGGGTATTCGGTATGCGAAGAATGTGTCAGAAGTTAATGGCGTTACACTGATTGCACGAGATAAAGAAGAGAAGAGTCTCTCAGCATGAAAGTCGAGCACTTAACCATCCCCTCTGGTCTCCTCTCATCTTTTCTCATTCTCTCTCTTATCCGTTTGGTAAAGAGAATGGCAGCGGTAATTGAATGACATTCCCGGGATTGGTACCGTGCGATCGGTTAAGTTTTCGTTCATTAATTCTGTCCGCCAAGTAATGTAATTATTGCGTTAATAGCCGCGGCAAATCCCCCATATAATTATCATTCGTTTAAAATATGGGATTATAAAAATGCCTGAATAGGCAATTGAGATAAAACCATCAATTACCAACGACGGCCTATGGAGCTCGGCGTCGGCGCCGCGCCGCTCCGTAGTGGGATATGCATGTATACCTATATACGGCTGATCTTCTATTTCAACGCCGAGGAAGTATTGACACGATCGATCCTGAGGCCAGGAGGCACTCGACCAAAGATTAACCGGTCCTAGATCAAGAAGCGCGGAGCACAGTAGCTACTGTTTGGAACCATGCGCTAATGACATTTCAATATCTCAACTCGGGAATTATCTTACCGTGAGATAACTGACCCCGTACACCTACGGCTATGTGTATTATACCCACCTACCTGGGCCACGGGATTATAGAGTCTGTATTGTACCCGGGAGCCAATATGGAACAGCCAAACCTGGTTCAACCTCGAGTAAACTAGGCTTTATTACACTTTACGAGCCAGTTAACTCGGCAGATATTTCATCATGGTGTATGAATTCTGGAAAACCATGAAATTCGATTTTACAAATGATTTTTCACCTTTTATTCGAATTTGCCTATCAAATATTTCGAAATCTCAATCGATGAGTTTTTTCGAAAAGTTTTCTTAAATTAAATCATTTGGAATTATTGCAAATGCATGAAATAATGAGAAATATATTGAGAAATTTTTGAAATTATTCAAAAGTGCACCACGAAATGATTTTAAATCGATTTGAATTTTTCAAAATCTTTGAAATGTCGTAAAATTTCTATGAAATCGTTTCAAGTCGTATGAAATTTCTTTAAATTTCTCAATTCGTCGAACTTTCTGAAGTTCTTGATGATCTCAAAATTCTATGAAATCCTGTGAAATTTTCTGGTATTACACGGAATCATTTGAAATTATTCCGAATAACTGAGACAATGCGAAATCATCTCAAAGTCTGTTGAAAATGGTTTGCAATATTATTAGATTCCCTATAATCCCCTGAAATCATTATTTCCATGTCTGTTTAAATCTCTAAGAATCCCGAAATTTTGTCATTGGTTTCAGAATCATTAGTCGTAGTCTCAATCCACTCAAGCATTCCTGAAATAGTTTAGAATCTTCCAAAATTGTTCTTAATCTGCAAAACAATTGAACAGTTTCTCAAATCCCTTAAAATCTTTGAAGTTTTTTTTTCCGAATCATTCGATATCTGGGCTATAAAACAGCCTCTCCGCGATCAACCTCATCTCCAAAATTTTTATGCGATGTCGTGACTATTTTCAAAACCGTCTGAGCCTAGATTAGAAAAAAGTGAATTGAAAAAAGCAACTTTGATGACATGTCTACCATCTCTGTCGTCATTTCGAGTAAGCAGAGTCCCAGAAACCCTTTCCTTTCAATCAGGCTGACCAACGGTCTCTTTTTGCCGCAATTGTTCTCCAGCGAATTGTGCGGGTAACTGAAGCAGTAAGTTTTCTCTCCCATCTTTTACTTTGGAAAAAAACTTATCATTTGAGGATAAAATTGACGTCCACCTAGAGAGACGGATCACCAAAAGCGAGCTGGTGTGTGCCTAATAAATGCACGATCACGCGATGGCGCCTACGAGTTTTGGTCTCATTCGTCATCTTCTTCGCGTGTCTGATGCTGCATCAGTAAGCGGCCTTCTTCAGTCTCTGATGGCTGGGGCGGCGTGGCTCCGTGTCGTCCTCAGGTCTTAGCTCTCGGTTTGCAGGATGGAAGATGAAGGTGCAAGGAGAAAGAAGGAGGCATAAGAGGTGGGCAGGTTATACCTGTGCCTCGCGGTCCCTATGCCTCACAGCACCATCCCACGGCACTCGGTTTCCAGGCTGGCTCAACAAGGCGGCCATACATTATCTCATTAGTGCATCGCATTCGAGTGTGTCTCCTTTTGATTAGCGTCCTAGCGTGGGCGACTCTCCACCTTCCCCCGGGTCTACTACTTCGGACCTCGATCCTCTCCACAAAGAAACTGGCGGTGCCTCGAGGCACTAAAGACGACAGGACACTTTGTGGCCAGTTATGACTTCTGGACTTAGCGGAAGACCATCTGGCCAGCACACAGCACAGTAGCAAAACCCCTCGAATCGATCTTCGCTGATGTGTCAGTTGGTGGAAAAAGGCAAGAGAACTGAACGTTTCTGAATGGACATCGCGAGGATCCCCATCAGGACTGGATCAACAGTGGATGAAATCGATTCTACTGTGGTCTGGACGTTTTCCTCAAACCTCTGATCGTCACTTTGAAGCAGAGCGGAACCTAAAGTCCGTGGATTTTATAACGGATGGTACATAGAACTGTCGAGAATAAGAATAAGAATAAAACGATTGTAAAAAATGAGTGAAACCTGGACCACGCCGGACTGTGGATGGATCAGAGATCTTCTCGATCAGTTTCAAAGAGAGGGCCGCAGCGGGTGATCCACCGCTTCATTAGAAATTATAATTGACATTGGAGGTTTCGAGCTTCTGTGATCCTAAAAACCGCTAATGATTCATTTGAGGAGAACTCGTATACCGGCTATCAATTCCCTCGATATAATCGTTAACTGCTCGTTGATTCCCAGCCCCAGATCCACCCCAGCCTCTTTTCTCTCGACTTCTCTCTGGCCACAGCAGTATATGTAGCTACCAGCCACCAGCTCTCTCTCTCTCTCTCTCTCTCTCTCTCTATTTCTTCCTCTTTCTCTCTCAGCTTCGGTTCAAACAGCAGTTCAATAAGTTATTCAGAGACCACCGAAGCCGCTGGCTACAGATACGCGGATGGAGCCACGGCGCCGCAGACGACCAGACCAAAGCACAAAACGATCACGCTGGGGACTACAGGGAGATAGTCTCAAATTAAGCTAACCCTGGACCAAGACTGAGACTGATTTTGATATGAAGAAAAAAATTGGAGAGATTAAGGGTACTCCGGGTCCGAAGTTCGACGGGATTTTCGCAATGTGATTCTTCAATCTTCGAGAAGCACAAATCGGTTGGTTACCAGAGTGCGAAGAGAGACTCATCTCCTGACTAAATTAATTTGCAAAAATTTTTACGATTCCCTTTCAGCACCTCTGATATCAGCAGCCGATGACAGCCATCAATTACAGGACATTCTCTGTTTATACTCAACCACAAAGGGCGTGAAACTGATCTGCAAACAGAATCCGACTCGCCGATAAATGGCGTATAGTATCACCCAATGGCCCGTGTGTAAATTTAACCCATAATACTGGACCGAAAGGTGTCATTTTTCTGATTGTCTGTGAAGCACCGAAAAATCCCTCAACGATTTTTTTCTCGGTCTTCGATTCCCGGTCGATCCTGCTTCCGTCATAGATCATTGCCTAGTCTTAATCGATCATAATAATCGGGTCGATAATTATCATTCATCAAACTTGGTACCGTTTCTTTATTATACCGGCTGTCCGTCAACGCCAACGATCGATTCGAATGAACAGACAAACCGCGTTCAGATAAGGATCGTCTTTCTGCGTTGAGATAGATACGGTTGTATAATGGACACGGATATTGAAGCTATCGCAAATCAAGCCTGTGGGTATTGAGACAGCCGGTATAATGGCCTCGAAAATAAAAAATATAAACTAGGAACCAAATCGTCGTTTGAAGATTGACAGGACCGTCTTTATCCCGATTCTTTCATCCCCAATTTCCAATTATCAGAGGTATTATTTTTACCCCAATAATTTGCTGTTGTTGTTGTTGTAATTATCGATGTCGTCGCCCCCTGGCTGCCTCGAGGTCCCATCCTCGGCCCCATTTCCACACGACCGACGTACTACATGGCCGTTGGTATTTATAGCCGTGGAAATAATTATACCGGGTTCCCAAGCGCGTTCACCCGTCACTGATTAACCAGATCACGATGATCCCGAGAGTGGAAACAGATGCATGGCGAAATCGGGATAAACAATAATTTATCAGGAAATATGCCGCAGTTCAACTGGCACTGTTATACTACTATGTACCGCACAGCCATATTCCCCGTAGTGCAGAGTTACACTCGGGTACATATACCTGCATCAATTCAGTAAATATATTTGTGGCGGGGTCAGAGCTGTTCAAAACGCATCACCAGACCTCGGGGATTCCGTTATGCCGATTAATATACCGGCCATTATCATCGGTATGATATTTCTTGCAATTTAGTTCCTCGCTGGTCTGTTGTGTACCTCATTCGATTTGTCGGATGAAACTTACTGGAACCGGCGTGATTAGACCAAATTTGAAATAATTTTCTAAATTGTAACATATGCCGTGTAACTTTTGGGTAAATTTGCCCGCAGGCCTTTACACTTCGATAATATATACCTCGATGTATATAGGTGTACGGAGATATGGACGGTACCGCTCCAGGCGTAGGCGTCTACGTGTCACGCGTTCGTAATTGAATAATTGATAGTTCACGGTGAAGAGAAATTTATCTCCTCTCACCTATCCCGAGGACAACGATGCGGACACGAATTCCAGACTCGGGATATTTTCAGGGGCGGGATATTGGGAATGGGCATTTATCACTGGCGTAAGGTAACTGGCGATTGGCATTGATACACTGTCTTGACCCGTGCATTGATTTTCGGGTCTTCTTAGACGGCTCGACTTATTCCTTGGAAAAAACTAAGCCGATTTTGTATCAGCGAAAATCTCGAGGGTCTTATAGTTTTCAAACTGGAGCTAGACGAAGATGGACCAATCACGCGCCGCGCAAAATAACGGTCGCGCTGCGTGCTGCGATTGGTCAAACTTCGACCAGCTCTAATTCGAAAACTATTAGACCCTCGAGATTTTTGTTGATACGAAATCGTCTCGATTTTTAACAAAGAACACGACCAGTTGGGTGAGAATATACGCAGATGAAAAAATCGCTCGAAAATGCCCAGTTTTTAATATAATAGTATACACGCCATTGGGATGTATATAGATATACATGTATATATAGAATGGGACAGATTGCGGGGCGACGATGTAGCGCGTTGTCGTTGACAGCGTGCCACGTCGATCTGGGCACGTATAATCATCATTATCATCATCTTGAACGGTTCGCGTTCGAGCACGAGTCCGGCGCGACGGTTGGTATAATAAACCAGAACGTTATGCGGTTAATTTGTACGCCGTCACGTTATTTTCCCAGCTACACGATTCCCGGGCTGATTCTCACCACCGTGGATATCAACTATTCTCGACAGCTGAACCTAATCAACATTTTTCTATCCTCAACTTGGCCGATCAGAAAATTGTGAAAATCTTTCCTCCACACGTATTTTTCGCGTTATTATTACCAGCTATTTACATTCTCATTAAACGAGAGGATTTTACTCCGTGTAAAATTCTCGGTAGTAAAAATTCAGATGCGCGGAAATATTTCACAATCCTAAGCGTGGAAAAAAAAAAAAAAAATTAAAAATTGACACAAAATACGAAACAAAAAAATCGGGGAAAAAAATGAAATAAAAAATTATCTCGTTGAGAACAATAAGATGTTTCGAGTATTTTAGACGGGTGTCAATTATTCGATCGGCCACGAGCCAAAAACCAGTAACCAGTAACCAGCTGCGTGGACCACGGCGCGTTTCCTGCCGCTATGAATACGCCGCGTCGTAGTCATCGAGGCGACAATAATTTCTTGGCGTCTCCTCCTCTCTTTTATATTTTTTTTTTTTTTTTTATTTTCTATCTCTTCCCTTTTCTCTTCATCTTCCTCTCTCCATCTTACTTTTATTATTTCCCATATACTCATCTCTATCTTCCTCGTTCATTGAGCTCTTCCGACAAAACCCGAAGACGCGACTTCTCGACGCTTATAGGTATACCTCAACGGCCATGTATATATGCATTAAACATATCGCGGATAGTTCGACTGTAGGTATATAACGTGTCATTCCTACGTAGTTATAACAAATTTACATTATTTTGTAATGGTAATTGTTTGGCGAACTAAGAATCGAAAAGGCTAATTTCTACCTCCTACGCAAACCAAAAACCGAGATTATACTATTTCAATTTAATTCCCACTTTTACACATAGGTGAAAGAAATTATTCAATCGTAGACTTATTAATATCAAGGTTGAATTTTTTTTTTTCTTCTCTTCTACTTCTTTCTCATAGCTCGTATAAAATTATCAGTTTTTTTTTGGCAAATCGACATGACTCACCAAAGCCAGACGAATAAGTGAACGTGAAATATATTTTCGAAAAAATCTATAACCTCCAGGTATCCAGGTGTTTTATTTTCTAATTTGAATTTTTTTTTTTTTTTTTTTTTTTATGGACAAACGTATTTCCCAGATCCCTGCGAGCCACATATAAATATATCTAGTTGTCTTGGGTTAGCTATAGATAAATTTAATCGATCGTTTGTCTTGCCGGAAATGCACTTCGAGTGGACTTATAATATCCACAGTATGAATGAAAATAAGAAAATTTTGAGAGCCGCAGAGCTCTCTGAAAAATAAAGTAAACTTCAAAGATCACTGCCGAGCAGAGTCTTTGATCGAAACGGAGACAATATTTCAGTTGCGAATCACGCTGCTCCACCAGTCACTAGTAAGTAGGCATTAGCCACGAATATACTCACGGCTTTCACACAAATCTAATTTTACTATTTCTATACGGCATAGTATACATCTTTGACTTTATTCTCACTATACATAATTACCGGCTAATACGCGAGATATTTTTAAAACCACAACTTCCACCACTTTAAAACATTAATGAAACTAGTCCGGGCTACAAGCCATATACCGTGAGTTGTCCTAACGATGGCACGATCCGTGCGCCTATAGGCTGGCAATAGGAATTACGTAACTTTCAAGCGACCGCCGTATCTCTCCACGACCTCCGCCGATCTCAACAGTTGTTTGTAAAAGTAACCCAATGTCTAGGGTATTTTCACAAATAATCGTTACACAGTTCCCACTTGGAAATTGCGCAATTCCAATTGCCTGCCCATAGGCGCACGGATCGTGCCATCGTTGGGAAAAACTCACGGTATATGTATGTATGTATAACTATAAGCTATATAGGAGGAAATTGTTTGAAGACTGTATCCCATTCTTTATTGAGTTGAGGGAACAACTTCTCTGACTGATTGATGCTGTGACTCTAACCCATATGTACATACGTATACGTATATAATACACATAGGATACACCCACATATACATATATAGCCCGTTTGCTAACCAAGGCTCCGGAAGCTGCGGGAGTTTTTTGTCCCATAGGTTTGAGTCGCGTTCTACCTACTGCACAGCCCTTCGCTCGGCTCTATCAGTCGACTGATTGATTTGTTTGCGTTAGCCTAATGGCTTTCGCCTGGCTTCATCGCTTTGTTCTTTCTCTCCCTAGTTCGAAACGTCGGCATGGTACCCTTTATCCGACTAAATTCCCTACCAAATAACCCGATCAATTCATTCAGATTTAAGAGGATTTGAAAGAGAAAGAGAGGGCCGAGTTCCGTCTTACAAATTTCGTAACTTTTTAGTTTTAAACTTTTTCTTTTTCATTTCTGGCCTCTGATCTATCAGAGATTTTTGATCAGGATTAGGATTGCGATTAGATTAAATTATATTCACACCTTCGAGGGTGGGAACTCAACGAGACGACTGCAACTGCAATGGACAGTTAGAAACACAATCATACGCAGATACGTGAAGGGGAACTTCCCCGATGTGTGGAACCTCTTCACGTCTCAGAGTCTGATTGATCGGCGGCAACAGTTGGCGTTCGAGAGACGAAAGACGAGAGACGAAAGATGAGAAACGAAAGAGGAGAGAAGACGGTTTGGTATTTACACGAGGCTGAAGACTGAAACTCTGAAGCTCTAGCTCGAGCTCAGAAGGATGTTCAAATTTATGTTCCTTGGAGCCATGCTGTAAGCCGGTTAAAAAGTGTTGTAAAAAAATAAAAAATAAATAAAAAAAGGGTTGGGTAGGTAATTAGTAGGGTTTGTAATAATACATAGGTAGCATACATATACCTAATAAATACGTTGCACTTGAGATAATAGACGAGGGTGAAATTTATGGGATATATAGAGAGATGTCGTGTCTGCGTGATGTTACTATGTGTGTTTTATGTATTTTTATTTCAATTTTCTTCATACGATCAGAAAATATTTTGAAAATAATTTTCTATTCAGATTTAATGTAAGTCTAATTGGATCGATCGAAGAGAAATACTCCGTTTTTTTTTTTTTTTTATTCTTTTTTTGTTTTTTCTTCTGGTAAACTTTTATTCCACCTACTCATTCAATTTCCCAATTAAGGTGATACACAGGTATCATAATATAATACGGTCGCGACAGGCACGTGGGCAGAACTTGTTTTTTTTTTCTTTTTTCTTTTAGAAAGCTATCAAACAATCGATGCGTAACGACGACCGCGGCTTCTGCGGAATCAGATTTCAATTTTCGGTATAAAGTATATATAGGTAATGACAAACCAACCTTGACGTATTACTTTATACGAATACGAATTTATATATTCGAAAGAAGTAGGTAAGCCGTAATTTTATTTTATTTCATTTCATTACGTTACATTACATTTTATAATCTCCAATCTATGGAAATAATTATAAATAACTAGGCTACACGTTCGCGATACGATTTGTCAGTTGGTAAGAAAAAAAAGAAAAAAATAAGGAAAAAAAAACTTTCGTAAGCTAAACACTTTTGGCGTGCACATTCGATTACGCGGTATAGATATAGGAGGCTCACAGGTTCGACATAGTACTCTTATTAATATTTCTTGATTTTCTTTCAAATGTCATTTAATTTTAAAGACTTGGACTGAGCGATGAGCGAATGAATAAAATGATGGAAGTTTATTTTACGTGATTGAATTACGTAATTCCTCGAGCTAGATGAGTGCTGACTAATTAACTGACGTCAATCGCAACTTAGTAACGTAACAATAAGGCAAGTATATATAATCCCCACGGTATATAACCCATCATTTTCATTTTCAATTTATATAACAATGAAACTAAATATTTTCGTCATTTCGCGAGGGTGCGGGTTTGATATATCTGCTTCTAATTACAGCTTGCACATCCTTTTTTTTCTACCCTCCCTAATTTCCATCCTCCCCTTGAAACTTCGACAGCAGAATGAATAAAACGAAAAAAAACCCGTGATAAGCAGAATTTTGTTTTTTTTAATGAATTTGCAAAAATCCTCGGAGCAAAGGTCGATCCTGTGGGATCGATGCACCCGCGACGTACCTCAGGACACGTTAAGGTCCTATACCGTAGAACGGTGCGGTAGGTGGTCCAATAAATATTCCTGGGCGCAGTTTTCAATTAACGAAACGACACGGACCTCGGAGCGCCACTGGTGGTCCTTGCGAACAGCAGCGGCGTAGAACTTATATAGCATAATGCCGAAGGAGTAGCTCGTCGAGATCCTCATGCGGCTTGCAGGGGTCTGTCTGGCCTCTTCTGGGCCGGTTCGGCTTGTCGATTGGTTTTATTTCTTCGTTGTGTAAAGGGGGAAAGAGCGCCGAAGCGGTCCCGTCGGGTCCTGGTCTCATTAAGCAATTAACTCTATCGTACATCGATCTCGCCTGATCAGCCGCTTGAGCATACTTATCCTCCCTCTCTCTTTCTCTCTTAGATACGGACTCGTAATTGGGCATTAGCTTCGCGTGTCCGTTCGAGCTTGGAATTTTTAGCATTCCAAATAGCCCGGCCAATAACAGTGCCGTAATTATTTTCGTGGAAGCCATAAGGGCCCATAAAATGCGATTATATTTATCAAGGTGTTCTTCATCTACAGTTTAAGCAACACTTTGCAGATTCAAAGTCTCAAAAAGTGGCAATAGTCCGATGTACAAATCTTCCCCTTCATCTGATCAAGTCCAGAAGTCACGGAGAGCGTCTCTCCACATCGTGTCTTATAGTTTTTGATCAGATTCTATCATCTTTTCGGTAAACCTTGCAGATCCGAAGACAAATATGGCTTGCATCACGGCCTAGAGTCATTAAAAACTTCAAAACCATTCAACGTTCATTTCGATTCTCTTCATCTGCAGTTGGACGAACAATTATCAAATTCAAAATCCGAAAAAGCACTGCATGAGTTTCACTGATGATTTGATGAAGCCTAGAAGTCATGAAGAGCATCTCATCACACTGTGTTTTACGGTTCGAGATCAGATCCTATCAGCCTTTCAGTAAAACTTGCATTTCTGAAAACAAATGTCGTCTTCGTCACGGTCTGAAGTCATTAAAAATTCCAAAAAACATTCGACATTTATTTCGATGCTCTTCATCTGCAGTTGAAGGAACAATTTTTAGATTCAAAGTCCGACAAAGTACTGCATGAGCCTCACCACTGACTCTATCAGTTTTTCGGTAATGCTCGCAGTTAAGGACATGGATGGAAGATGGTTTTCACGATGGTCCAAGGTGATTCAAAACGTGAGACTGAAGGTGAAAAATGAAATGTTTTAAACACCGCTTGTAGAAGCGCTCGCACACGTTGATAATGTTCTTCTGATGGGATTCCTCCTCTTCTTTTTGTTCTTCCTTTTGAAATTAACGCATTCAGCGTTGATCACTGCGTCAATGAGCCACTATACGATCCTATGGAGTAATCAACTATTCATATGAGTATGAACTGGTTTTACCTTTTTCTATCTCCTTTTATGTTTCCTTCGGCCTTTTCTTCTTCGTCTTTTTATTTCTGTAAGGGATGATCTCCGGGCTGACAATTTATCATAGAAGGCTATCGGTCTTCCTTTTTCCACCAGTGTTTAATGCAGCACGGTAGCTTAGCAGGACTTCGAGAAGGATGTATTACCCTTTGGCCCGTGACCGTGATGGGGATCTATTAGCATACCTGAAGTGGAGGTGGAGGCTGAGGCGACAGGTCGAATAATAAAAATAATAGCGTTGGTAATTTGCCGGGGCAATTAGCACCCGGTGCAGTCCACTCGACGGTTGCATCTCTTCTCCGTCGTATTCTTATTCTGGTGAACATTGAACAGCGCGGAGTCGACGGGGAGCTAATAACAACCACCACCCACGCGCTTTCATGGCCATGGCCAATGTGGTAAACAGCGCGTGGTCAGGCCCTGAAAAACCATCATCGTCCGAATAACGAAGACAACTATTCGCTATGGGGTGCGAGGCGTAGAGGGTAGTTATAAAAGTCAGTAAATTAGCCAATTACTCAGCGCTCTGGAACCCACCTCGAAACGCCTCTCACCGTCTCCTTTTACAACTTGAACGATTATTTCTGCCGTTCGTAAGAGACGCCAGGCTTTTCGCCGGCTCAATATCTCCCACAATAATCACTGGGAGTTTCGAAACGCCGGTTTCCATCTCGTGTCAAGTTTTACGGGGGTATTTTTTCGGCGATCTTAGAACGTCCTGCCGATTTATCGGAGGAAAAAGATCAACGACGACATTGTGCCTTCTTTTTTCGGTACCGGACCAGACGGAATCGCTAAGGAGATTTTTCCTTTTTGTTATTGCGGGTATTTAACCATCTTTTCGAGCGAGTCACGTCGCGTTTAATTAGCGACTAAAAATACATGTACGAATTCCGCGCAACCCGGCCCTTCAGGCACATACGGACATGTAGAAATTAATTGGGCGTCTCCGCACGCATCCGACACTCGCGAAAGAGAAATAACCGTTTGGCATTCGTTTCTCTTCGGGATTACTGCGAGAAATCAAAATAAAAATTATCAAATTTGAAATCGAGTCTTCAGATTCTAGCTGATCAAAAATCTGGACGATAGAAAACTCGCGATTCGAATTTTCAATGACAACAAAAATGGCACGAAGGAAAAATCTTTAACTCTTTTCGCGAACTGATGATCATTGTTGATCGTTGGATAGTTTTGGCCAACTCGATCGCCAGCGGAGTTAACAAGTCCGAGTTAATTGGACAATTGCATCGCGGGCATGGACGCGATCGTATTTGGTCCGCAGCATCACAGCTGGGCGTTTCTGCACGTGAAGCCAGCGAGTGACAAAGTGGAAAATCGGATCTGTTTGCCAGGTAATATTTAGTCCGAAATACCAGGTGGCGTCGATTAATGCTAATTTATACAATGGAGTCGAATATCTATACGCGCATCTTATCGCCACACCGATATATACAGATACATATATGAATATTCGCCAATTGCTGTTGCTTATTTTTGCTATCCGAAAACATCTACCGCAACATTCTACCTACCTATCTACTACAAATGCGATAAAAATTTGCTATCAGAGTTTTACCGCGAGATTAAACTCGAATATAAAACCAGATTTAGTACTCCGAAATCGGCGATAATCAAACTTTTCAAAAATTATGTTATAAAGTAGGTACTCAAAGGGGTAAGAAATTCGATTCTAGGTACCTTTTCCAACAATGAATGTGAATCCGTTTGTAGAATTGCTCTATCACTTTTCATTTTTGAGAAAATCACGGTTACATGAACACGAGTAGCCTTTTTTTGCCATTTGGCCATTTTCAACTGCGTTTGATATTTCAAGGATGCGGAACAAACTCGATATTCGGGGTCAAAACAGCGCCTGAAATACTCGAGTCGTTATCGATTCTCGAAAAGTACCATTTGTCAGAAATTCATGAACTGCAATTCTCTCGATGATTTAAACTGCTGGAACGATTCTGCAACCGGATTCCCATGAAAAACTAAGAAGTAAAAAGATCTATTCTAGGAATCTTTTTCAACACCGAACGTAAATCTGCGCTTACAATTGGTCTATCATTTTCGATTTTTCAGAAAATTACGGTTACACAAACATGAGTAGCCTTTTTGCCATTTGGCCATTTTCAACTGCGTTTGATGTCTCGAAGATGCGAAGTGCAGTTGAATTCCTTTTCTGAAATATTGGAGTGGGAGGATCAAACCTAATTCCCGGAGCTAGAAAGCACCTAAAATACTCGAATTGTTATCGATTCTCGGAAAGTGCCATTCGTTAGAAATTCATGAGCTGCGATTTTCTCGACAATGTAAATCGCTGGAACGATTCTGCAAACGCATTCCTGTCTGGCTTTGAAAAATGTGTTAAAACCACGTTTCACCTTCCGCCGGATAAACCCAGTCAAATTTTCGTCAATCAGAACAGTTATTTCCGTTCAATTCCGACTCAAGACATCAAGTTCTGATCCGCTAAATCCAAAGTTGATTGAGCAGTGATAGATTGATAAATCCTCGGATCATTTTCGCAGCTGTTCATAACAGGCTGGTGATTTTAATTAGCAATTAGTGTAATCAGCATCGTTCAATTTCAACTTGGATTACATTACACAGATGTTTATGGCTCAGCTACCACATATACGTGTTATACTTACGCAAAATAAGAGTGACGATGGAACGCGATCAATCGACTAGCCATGAAACTTTTTCAATCCGAAAGTAAAACGGGGAATTATTTGCCAAGAAAAATCGCCAGTGTTCAGATATTCGCATAATTACCATCGCAAGGTGACCGTTCTGCTTCACGGAATTTCAATTCCAAGTTCTCGAGGCAGCTGCGACGACGACGAGCTAGGGTTTTATTGTCACTGCTTCGCAGTCTAACCATTTCAAAGTGAGCGCTCAGAGGCTTTGCTGGTTATACATGTACATACATGTACATACACCCACATCTACGCATCGCACTTAAACGTTTATAAAACCAACACCAAGATCACCCTCAACGTCCCACTGCACCGACTCGGCCAAGCACATAAAGATAAGTCTTGGCCAGAGCGCGTTAATAGCACAGATTACCGCCGATATGGTCTCGCACCTCGCGTTGTCAAAGCGATACACTGTTTCAGGCTCGGTTAACTCCAGAACAATTTTTACGGACCCATTTGGAGGGGTCGTTGGATGATAAAAACAGATTTTTTGCCCAGAAATCGATTTCCACATTATCACTTCAGAGAGTACGTATAAACGCGTGTTTACGATATAGAAATTGGACATAATTTCGGGGACTCTGGTGAATGAGGTAAGTTATATACAGATATCCTCTTTCAGGCCATTAATCTATGTAACGTCACCTACAAACCTCGACTATCCTCGTATCTTGTATCATGTAGCCACTAGCTGCACAGACTGGAGTGAGCTATGCAAAAAGAACGTAGGTTAACTGTTGACTCAATTTTTGTGTCAATTCTAGTCCAAACTAAATCCGCTTCCGTAAGTCTCTTTATCATAGATGTGATTCCAGCATGGACTAGGATTATCAAAAAAATATTCCAGTTTCAATAATTTTTTGATTGTCAAAGTCCGTATATCAATGAATATAAAAATTCTAATTGTCTACAAATTTTTTTCAGCCAAACGAACAAACAGATTAGAAAAATTCTAGTTTACGTTAGAGCTACGTATATGTAATATATGCAAAAAAAATTATAGGTCGATCGGATGAGCGGCCCATTAATTATTGAGTCAACAGTTGACCTGTGTCATTTTTACAGAACTCTTTTCGATCTATGCAAGTGGCCACATGATGTGAGACACAAGACTCCTCGACATGAAGATTTGTAGGTGATATTACACAGAATAATTACCTAAAACGAGATATTTGTCTATCATTCACCTCAGCCACCAGAATCCGTGGAATTAGTGTCTCACTTTTACATCCTGTTATCATCCGTCGTTTCGGTTTGCACAATAGCCAAGTCCGAATCGGCCATCAACTGCAAAACCGATAAGTTTTTCAGTTGGTGGTTTTGAGATGGCAGACAATTGTAACTGGGCTGGTGATAAACGGTGATGAAAGATCGAGGAAATACCTGGCCGGTGAGAAAAGGCACTTTAACAGAAAGAGAAAGAGAGAGAGAGGTGTGAGGTGTGAGGTCTGTTTCGAAGAACAATGGTTCTAGGCCGTAAACAACTCAGCACAGTCGTAAAATTTAATCACACTGTTTGCAGCGACAGTTTAGCCGATACATTATACGCAATTCATGTATACCTACTCAGTACTCGACCGTAATAACTGATTGCGTGAGAGGCTGGCAACATTATTGTACTCGTAGAGTGTTGAACAGGGTCGACGTGCCTTTGCGGTACATTAGTCCCGTTTCTGTCTTTCGCGTGTAATGAATGTCCACTGAACATTGTTGCAAGGTCCTATTTTCGATCATATGATCAGTCTGAAATGGAGCAGTCGTTAATTTGATCATTTTTGACGTCATGGGAGCATTGCAATTCGAATATTATCAAATCGAGTACCACCCTAGTGCGCAAATATGCATGAACGTCTATAAGACGTTTCACGCTCTCTTCCACTATTCCTTTTCTTCATGCGCGGTTCTTATGGGGCAGCGATAGTCGCTTGGTAAATATACGAGCTTGGTTCTTCTGAGCCGCGCCCACAATGTAAAAGTGAGCAAGGGCTATAAAGATATGTACTATACGTGTATGTATAGTGGGAATACAAAGTGCGCGGTAAAGAGCGACGAGGCAATCTTTGCGGCCCGTGTTAGCCGCGATAGGAGTAGGATGCGTCATTTTTAATGCGCTTTAATCCGTCACCAGCCGTCCTCTAGTTCGTGTTTCCGTTTTCCGTTCTGGGGGATTTTTTTATACCTTTTTTTCTCATTCCCTTTGCGTTAGCTAGTCACAATTTTGGTTCAGGGCGTTCTGTAGAGCTGAATGTAACTAACAAATCCTGAACATTAGAGATGTCGTCCATCCGCGACGTTGGAAGAATACGTTAATCGAAATAAAAATAATAGAAGTGGCGTCATGAGATCCATATCCGTACATTTCCTCGTATGCAAACAATCCTTGGGCAGCCTAACGCGAGCGGTTAATGCCACTATCGTTAATTAATGAACAAGATACGCACAAGAGTTACAGAAATTCAACCGATGGCAAATAGAGTCGCTGAATATCAATTCCACGAATCGAATGGATGAGATTTTTTCAATCCACAGTAACTCGCGAGTACTCGGTTTCAGACAGAAACAAATCCCGCTGCAATATTCAAATTCAAATATTGTGCTGCTGCATATTTACTGTAATATTAATTTACACATGATTGCATCGAATACGTCTGGCTTCTGTTCATTCAAGAATATAAAAACCGGCAGCCCAGTGTTTGGCCAGTTTCATCTCATATCTGTATTACAGCCGCTTCCTGGTCAACATTGCGATAATTTGATCCAGTTTATCGACCGCAATGAGCAGCGCCATTGTTCGCACGTGGATTTCATCGGTAGACTTTTATTAGACGGTGTTCTTCTGCGTTGCCAGAACGAATTGCAATCAGTTTTGAATGGCCAGCATATTGTGTATGCATATATCATCCATTTCTAAATCTCAAAGAAAATGAAGAAATTTTTTCGCGCACCAAATAAAATGAGAGAAAATAGAGTTGGGTGGATGCGGTCTCGCACCATCATCTCCTCGATTGAATAGAGAAGAAGCAAAACTTACTATACGTCGTGGCGAGAACGTCTCTGTCCGTTAACGGAAATAGCTACGTCGGTTGGAGTAGGTAGGTACGTAGTGCGGAAAGAAAGAAGAAGAAGGAGAAGGAGAATGAGAGGAAACAGAGAAGGACGGATAAACATCAGAGGCGAATAAGAGGAATAGTGGGGTGTGGGCAAGGCGCGAGAGGTCATTAGTCAAGATGAGATGGAATAACAGCAGATCGCCTGCGCTGTGAAAACATTTGACTCGTCGGCGGAGTGGATTTCGAGCTTTAAAACAGGCGGCCACTGTCTCGCCGGTGTCGGACAAGAACCACGTGTCTATAAACGCTACAAGAAGAAAAGCTGGTTACACAAATACATACAGACCCCCGCCACCCACACGTTAATATCGCAATAACTAGCGTGTGGTGAACTTTTGAACGGCGCTTATGTCGACATACTAGTAAGTAATGCACCAAAACCAAACTCCGCTGGGCGTTAAATTATCCGGGGTTCAAGTCATATACTCTCGGAGATGCAAGTCTTCGCCCTGAGTCATCTGCTGCTGAAAATGCACATCAACTGGTCCAGCTGTACTTCGGAAGAAAAGCTCTTCTTCGAATGATGCGCCATGCTCCATGTTCAAATTGTCAACATTTTGGAACCCACTAGTGCTCGAACCTTCGCTGAGAGAAAAAGCGCTGCTCTCGAATTTGGTGCTTTGGATATTTTGCGGTGAGGCGAGGTAAAGGCCCTGAAGCGATCAGGACATACGTGGGGAACCAGGACCGCGGTATATGGGATAAAGTTACACGAGGTCGGCGTTATCTCTGTAGCCATGAGACCAGAAGGGTTATCGCTCGGTAATAATTGTCAAAGCGAACTTGGCCGCCCACCCTCTGCCAAGGCTGGGGGCATTGGAAAGCCGCGTTCAAAGGGTTCGCCTTCCAAAAACGTGTGTGTCGCCTTTCGTTAGGTTTAAAAGCCGAGTTCAAACTGAACCGTTCACCTTCACTAAACCGGAAGTAGAAATGAGCGGAAAAGAGCCAGGGCAAAAAGCTTCCACTTTGCGGCTCGGGTTATAGAACCTTGGCTACCTGTTGATCTCCGGGACGATGGTGGAAGACAAGAAGTGGGTGAGACTGTGTAGTCGAGTTCGCGGAAATTTACGCGGCCATTTTGTAATCGTAGGTGAATTTGGAGGTGTGAATTTTATTCGTTACCCGTAGCCTATATATCCATGAATTATTTATGTTCCGTGGGCTTGATAATTTGGCAAATAAAATGCGAAGTGGCGGAGGGAAAAGGTCGCGTCGTATACGTATAGGTATACATGCGGCTGCGTACATATACGCTCCTTCTGTTTAATAAATCGTAACTGATCGCACCTGGCCACCCCCGCCTCGGGCAAAGAAGGAAGCGATATTCGTGGCCGGAATATAGAGGAGTAAAATATGTTTTTCGAGAGTTGAGAGTAACGCTAATACCGCGGCTTGGAACTCCGAGAACTTGCAGTGCCATCGTAGTCGCAGGTGTTTAAGGGGTTTCGAGAAAAACAGCGGGGCACGCGACTGGTGTAACGAATTGAACAATTATAATGTTTTGACACTAGGAATCGAAAGATAAAACGCGGGTAAAAATTGATGGAAAGAAAAAATGAGCAGGTAATTATTGCTGTTGTCATTATCAACGACGTTTCACCGCAGCCTGATCGTGATCATCAGGGTTAAGTCAAGGCGTCTCTATCACCTTGGCGTCGTTAAAGAAGCCGTAAAGAATAACGACGCCCTCCAGAGTCTCGAGTCTAGACTGTCGAACTGCGTCGACAAAGTGTACCTAATTCGCTCTAGGTGAGTGTAAGGATAATTGCTGTCGTCGTGAGTCATGCGAGTAGATTGGAGCCGCAGTTGAGATCCAGTGGCGTATGATTATAAAGTGTAACAAGAACTACTGAATTATATTCATCGGTTTATTATCCAGACTGGTATCAACCTCGTGGTTGTATTCCGTGTAAAAAATCGAGACGATTTTGTTCGACAAAAAATATCGAGGGTCTAATGGTTTTTGAATGAGAACGAAACGAAGCTGCGGACCAATCGGAGCTTGGAGCGCGACCGTTACTCTCCGGCGCAGGTCGGCTTCGATTGGTCAACTTCGACAAGCTCTAGTTTGAAAACTATAGGTCGCTCGAATTTTTTGTTCCCATAAAATCGGCTCGGTTTTTAACGAGGATTATCCTCGTGCCATAATTATTGCCGGCTTCAATACCCCCCGTACGTATACGCCACTGATTGAAACGCTTGCGTGTCCCTCGCGTTGTGTAGAACTGAGATAGACCAGATAGCACACACAGCTGTAACACGACCGCGAGCTGGTTTAGCAGTACCTAGTTTTCAAGCAGAGGAACGTGACGGATTGTAACGTAAATATAAAATAACCCGCGTCGATCCCCAACTAACTATATGGATATATTTCACCCACGCATATGTCGTGCTTACTCAGTTCATATCTCGTGTACAAGCGCCATTCGGGTATTGTGTACCGATCGAAGCAGAACCCCTTGCGATTTAGAAAGAAAAAAAAAAAAGAAAAAAGAAATAATATTTCCCCCGAAGTGTGAATGAAAGAAATCGTTTCGTGTCCAATTCTAACGTATGCGATAATCACACTTAACCGAGGCACGTAAATCACGAGAAATAACGTCCATTAGATAAAATGCCTACCGATTTTGACTACTAACGCTACGAGGTGTGGTGCGGGTCCCATGCGGGACGAGGACGTGGGGCCCACGATGTAAATGATATCCAGGAACAAGCGACTACATGTAGGCTGTCGAGGCACACCTGGCCCAAACGTTAGCTCACTCTTTCAATTCTGATAGTTGATTTGTCGTCTTCGTTCAACTAACATATACTCAAAGTTTCCTCGCTCTTATAAGATACAAGAGCACCGCCTACGCCTCGGCGAGGCTATGGACTCACATGTATACATATGTGTGCGTCCATCCTCCTATGGACAGTCGCTCATTCACTGAGTTAGGCAGTACCCGCACAGTCTGGTTGATGAATTATACAAGGAACGTGATGGCCTCTACACACCGTTGAACGCTACGTCCATGCGTGCAGCCCGTCACGAACGTTATAGTAACCGGCAACGAACAACCGCGATAATCTATAGAGATAAAAACATCACCGAGCAAAATGGGGCTGGTTGAAATAGCCACGTCAAAACGACATCAGAAATCGTACGTATAGCCAATGAGTGCCATAGGTGGGCCACGGATTCGAAATTATTATAATACCAGATCCGAACGCCAATTAACCAACTGGCTGATCGATTACTGCGGTAAGAATGAAAACAAAAAAAAATCAATGACTGCAGTGAATCTCTCAATTATTCACTGCTGACCAGTTTCAACCTCGTTCTTCAACTTCGTGATGAAAAATGAGCTGGAAATTACGCAGAACGTCAATTGACAGAACCAAATGTCATGTCTAGAACGTATTGCAGTTTAGTCAAGTGGATATTTCTCTTTCCCATCATCAGTAATCAGGACCCTGGACACAAAGGGATAAATGCAGTTGTTGCTGACAGCCGAGTAAGCTCGAGTTGGGACCGGCTGGCCCCGGGGTACCGGAGCCCACTTTGCGCGGGTGATAGGATGGCTAATTGCAGGCCCGTGTAGCTAGGTCTCAGCAAATGTACATCGCACTTGGTCTGCCCTCATCACCCACACACACATATGTATATGTGCGAGACACCAGTGAACATCGAGTTAATGACACCGATGTTATCGCTTTTCTGTGCTATGTGGATGTGCGTGCGTGTGTGTGTGAGGTTACCTAGCTCTTCGACCCCTCAGGACATCCCCTGCAGGGTTTATACGTCTGATGGTATATCCCTGTAAATGATAATCCATCTCGTGTTATTAATCGTCTGGCTCGTTCATACATTAGCTAACTAACCAGCTGCACCCAGGTTTATAACTGACTCGGAAGTGGGCCGAAGAAAAGGCCTTCAAACTATTTCTATGACGTTATCATAACGATGCAATGAAAGAATAAGTTTTTATAAAGTTTTGGTGAAAGTCGTAAATAAATTTCTCGAGTATCTCTCTTTTGGTATGAGATGTAGCATGGATTTTCTTATTTCAGGAGCAATTTGACTCCTGGTAAAATAAGATGTGATAAAAACGAGAGACGGCTTCTGGTGTTAAATATATATGTATATAACTGATATTAATTATTTAGTGAACTGGTCGAACGACCCCGACCACCGGAATTAATGAGCCCAGCTACATGCTGCGTCATACGCTATTAGCCGTGGGCGAGGTTTAAATGAAACGCATATTTCTGCCGCTTACACACATTCGAGTAGCGTCGTTACACACATTGATGAAGACCTCGGTCTCTGTGTGGAATATCATATTCCAAACACAGAGTTTTATTAACGTTAAGAATCTAATCAACAAAAGCGTTTACTCTAATCTCCATCAAGCTTTGTATCAATCATTCAATATTCATTGAAGCATTGCAGGCACTCGACACATAAGTGCCTTCGCCAGGTATCAGGTTGAACAGGAAGAGATTTTCATCGATTCTTATGCCGTGAACGTTCATTTTACGACATAGGCAATAATTTTGTTCATAATTTCATACAAAGTCCTTTTTGCATCTACGTGCCCGACGCATGTATGTGCATTTAACTTGAATTAAATTACTCTCGAACACGCGACGGACGTGAGTATAGGTATAGGTTGGGTTATGAATCGAACGCGGAGGCATTACCATCTCGCAATCTCAGCATACCCACGCAGAAGGCCATTCCACGTGGGTGTGCAAGTGCGGGCCATAACTTGGTCTTACATTGCTTCTTGATCCTCCCGTCACGCTGAGATCACTGCATCACTGAAACCGGCCTCAAGACGCCGCGAAGTTATTACCCTAATTATTATCTTATACAGTTTTTATTCCATCGGGTTAAAGCTGATTCAAAGTTGCGCCTTCCAACTCCAGGATAATTAATCACGAACATTTCTCAAGCTGAATTACCCTTTAAACACAAACAGGACACTGGAATCCTGAATCTGTTTCTCCACTCTTCACACGTATGGATCTCACGCCCCAGCATTATATTATCAGTTTCCATCAGCGGTGTGAAACAAGGGAAGATGAAGAAGGGTAATATGAGGGTGTGGACGGTCACGTATGAGAATATGTTTTCCTCGGATACATTTATGCATCTATTTTCGCCTCAGTATATCAAAGTATCCGTGGCCTGTGTGTGCAGGATGATATTATGTACCCTAGTACACTTTGCATGTAGGCGAAAGGATCCGGGCAGTAAACGCGATCCAATAGTAGCAGGATTGTGTTTCCTAGATTCCTAGCTCCCTCTCATAGAAATAGGACGGGGATGGGGCAGCGATGGGATCGTTCAGTTTTATGGCCGCCGCATTCAGAGCCGTGATACTCTTATTTGAATACAAGGAAATATCTGCAACAGAAGTAGAACGCGGAAGCTAGAACCCCAATTTTATATTTTCCTTTATTCGCTCCCTAATTTCCTCAGTTCTGTCGTCTGGCGTCTTGAATTGTAGTTCGAAATGCCGCCAGGCCTCCCAGTACAGTGTGATTATTGAATATTTTATCAGAACCAAAGTCGGGAAATGACCTAAGATTTCCAGAGCTATACATTTCCACAAATTACACCAGGGACAGATACCTACATAAGATGATTGAACGTTACGCAGCTGCAATCAATGACGGTATGTAACCGTCTAATTTCTGTCTTGTTACCGAGTTACGGCATGCTTATCCAGAATAGTCAATTCAGGAAACTACCAAGCTCTAATCACCCTAGACAATAACTGGCTTTACCCATCACTGCCTTATGCACTCGTTATGATTTTCTCAATTCGAGATATTGACACACGTACGTCATCGAAGTAGTAACGTCTCTTCAGGTATTTGAGAACAGGATTTTTCCTAGTTAGGTCATATTCTGTTTTATAACACTGCGTAAAACGCAGTAGCTATCAGGCGTGATAGAGGTAGTGATGTGAATATAATGACTTGAGTCCACCTACCAGAAAACGCCAACTCGCATGGTGCTGAGGCCGGATGTAAGAAGGGAACGTGATAATGGTTCGTCGTACTAGGTTCAGACTAGTAGACGTGCCGGCGATTTGGTCAGGAATAATCATCATCATCATCGTTATATTACGTAGTGTCTATTTAAAAGGTTTGGTTTCATTTAGTTTCGTTTGACAGGCGTGTCGTCACTCAACGACCAACGCCAGGAGCGTTCCTCATCTCCTCATCTCCTCACCTCTTCATCTCCTCGTCTTCTTGGTCTGTTGCACCGCATTATATGAGAGTGTGTAATCATTGTGTGAGTCTTTCTGTCATTAGAAAGACGGTCGACTGCGTTACACCACATTTACGTGATCCATCATCTCAACGGTGACACGTGATCCGACGATCAAACTCCTCTCTTTCTCGCTCTGTTTTCCATATCAATGAAAGTCTGAAGAGTCAATGGTGGATGTATCGAAAAAGCTCACCTGTATTTCTTACGCTCTTCTTAACCATTATTTTCAAGCATCTGGAACTGCCCGAAGAACAGATCTCGTCCCTGACACAAAGTAGTCTTCATTGGATTAATAAGGGTACATGACAACCGAATCTGATTAAAGATAAGTAGCTCGTTCAGAGTAATACTTTCACGTCCAGCATTACATTCGGGGTACAGAAATCACAGTGTTTCAAAAAGCGATTATTCTGAACGTTAAACTCGAACCCAAACCCCATTCCCTGCGACCTTCCTAATTCCTCTTTCTCCTCATCCTCTCAAATTAGCTTTCTGTGCCAAACAGTTCGGGTCCTCAAGACTCAAAATATCGGCCCGGAGACAGTCCTAACGAGACAGTCATTAATTCCAGGGTGTCACTGGTACACTTATCAACTAATTCCACCTTTAGTTGTCTGCCATAGTTTTCTTCTGATCTGAAGATCGACCATTACGTGTTGTAAATCGTCTTTGTATTTAACTTGAGTGGTTCTTTCACAGTGCCTGAATCTCTAATGGGTACAATAAAGCTTTATCTACGTATCAATCTATCAGTCTATCCACTGAGGCGATCGTTCCGTCATCACAACCGTAATTTAAGATTCGAATCGGTCGTTCGTCGATTATTTGCGTCAGCTTTAGGAAACTATCGAACTCTTAAACTGTCTGATCGGCGTCTCGGGTTGGTGCAGGGAGGTGCGTATAAATTCGGGAATCGACACTGGGTCGGTCCCGGGTTGTAAGACGACGTGGATTTACGACCGTAGATCAGCCCTGGATAAGCATCGTCACTCCAAGATCATTGGACAATAGATTACCGGTCACGCCTCAACCCATAGCCGGCTCATCGTGCCCCTATATCTACACATACTTTTGCAGTCTATTGTGCTGCCTTGAAATCTTCGTTCTCAAGTATCTTGAGGCACACCTAACCGCGAGAACCAGGTGAGGAAGCTGTGGTTATCCACGAGGAAGAGGAGACCCGTGTGGGCCGCCATTGTCTCAGTGATTTCTTCTCCCTTTTTCTCGCTGCTTCTTTCCTTATTCTCATTCCTCTCGCACTTCACCGCCAGCCGCTAATGTAATTTGTAAGACTCGAGATCCCATCTTCACGGCAGCCCGATGCATGGTGGCTACAAGAAACATCACTGACCACACCGAGCCGCTCATCTTATCTGATTAACAGAGTCGAGTCCAGCCACAGTCCATTGCTAGAATCAGTGTCGGGTTTTATTGTGAATTTTATAAACCAGCACATCACCATTTTCCGCGCTGATGCTGGCTTCTTCCACGATCTTTCAGACGCTGATACTTCAACGGGTTCAAACTCACAGGGTCGATTTTCTGACCCATCGAGAGAGGATGGCCTAGGCCCTAGGGTCCGGCTCCATTTTTGGATCTTGATATCTGAGATCATTCGATACAGGCCGTGTGAGTACCCACGGATTATTTCATAATGCTTTTGCACGTGGAGTCATATATGGCTATGTTTTAGGCTGCAATACCTACATCGTAACAGCAAATTACGCTTATCTGATGACCGCGAGGGCGATGGAACCTTGGGAAGAGAAAAGGTCCGCTCTATGATGATGCCATCCTCCTTCGATAATCAGTTACCAGGAACCCGGAGATGTAATCGAGAAAATAGATCTAGGAAGTGAAACCCAAACCTCAGAAATCGAAAGCATACAACCTTTTTTCTTACACCTCGCAGTGTAATTTCGTGTTCTCCGTCCAAGATCAGCAATAAGTCCGATGGAAAGGATCCAAAAGGAAGTTTGCAACGCTAACGTCAGGTGGCAAAGTTCGTACGTCTCTCCCACGGACGGAGTAAGTCGAGGGCTTAGTGGGGTCAGATTGAACGACTATCTGAGTGACTGTACGCGATCGCGTTGATCGCCTTGGTAAAATTTCTACGATATTTCTGCAAGCTGGTAATAATGTTTACTGTTTTATGTATACCGTTGACGTTGGGTGAAAATGGCGACTACGAGGAGTGCGAATTCAGGTTGGGATGGGCTCGAGTAAAGCACCGTCAAGATTCCAAGCGTTTACTGCATTTCACGGGTGTAATAAATGTTTCACGAGCGATTCGTATCGGCAAGGACTTCGGCCCGTGGTCCGTGCGGAGGAGTTTAAACCACTTCGTCCTCGCTCCTTCTCAAGGTAGAATTTAGTGTCCCGTTAATGACGTAATGAAACTACGTCGAGCAGGGTGAACTGCGAGGCGTCCATCCATAGGCCCTCAAAATCGTTCATTCGTTCGTTTTAGAGCGTAATAAGCTTATCGCTGAACGAACCTCGTTCCTCCCTCCCTTCAGCCCATCGACAACGTTCCAAAGAACGGGCCTACTCCATCGTTATCGCCCGATATTCCTTGTTCGTCTGTAGGAATATACCCTCGACTTTTCTTCCCCGATTCCCTGGGGTGCCTGGAACACTCTGCTAACCGATAAGGCCCAGAAACTGGACTCTGGTGGGACAGACGCCCCGGCCCGGGTGCAGACGAGGTTATCGGCGTTTCAGTGAATTCTGACGCTAATTGAGAGACTGGAGGAGATTCTGGAATGAAGATTACAGAAAACTCATCAACCTGATTCTAACCAACGGAAAAAAGAGTGGAAATCAGAGAAACAGTTCTTTTTCCATACTTTCCACGATCCCAACCTTTCCAATTCTACTTTTGCTCACAATTAAATAATTCCAATGTAATAATGAAAGGATCGTGCCTAAAGAGAGAATATCATTCACTATAATGTGCTTTGGACAATTTTCGGCTTCAAGCACCTCGCACTCATACAGACTTTTTACAGCCCAACGTATCCCGTGAATGACTGTGGACCGGGATTCTGTATTGCTACAGTGACGATTGATGAGATCCATTGACTAATTATATAGGCCTGAAAAATCTCGAGTGGATCATACGGCCTGGCGTTAATAATGATTAGCATATATTTTGATAACTTCCTAATGAGCGTCAATAATTATTTATACAAAGTGAATGAAATAGTTTAGTTTTTTTAAAACCGATAAATATATCCGAGATTGATGAAAAATAAGCCTTTTTTTTCACCGTTAAATACTCAATTGATTTTCTTACTCACATAGACTTAGAGTCATCAACTGATACCAAGAAAATTCACAATTACCTACCGAGCTATTCATTATTATGAATAATGCATACAGTTTGACGATTCGTTGAAGAGAATGCCGTGTAGGTATATCATATTACGGTATATACTCATTGCAAATATATGTACATGCATGCTCGCATACACATTCGTATGTAAGCACAAATGGTGGTTTCAAACACGCGACTAAACTGCCGTTTGGTATTCGCGTTATGCGCATATGTGCATCATTTCTCTACACAGATAGATATCTACATATATGTACTCCGAGCGTTGGACGTTCAAATTAAATCCTGCGTATAATCGATGCTACTAACACAAGTACTGGTATTCAGGCACGCGAGAATTTCTGTAGTTGCATCAGCATGTAGTGACTACGGTGTGTACCACCAGTGTTTTGTCTAGATGGTTTGATTTGTTCCTAACTAAATTTTGGAATTCCAAATTCGCTACATTCCTATCCTCCGACTGAAATCAACGCAAACCAACCCAACGTACAGCTGTTGCGTCTCGCTAAAATCTTTACGTCCGCATTCGCGGTAAAACCGAACGACAGAAGAAGAGTAATTTTCGAAATCATCAAATTTTATCGACCAATTAATAAATGGTCGAACTTCATACGCTGAATCGATTCACATATCAAGTATCACCGATCAATGAATGGGCACAATCAATCCACTTGGACGTAGTTACCTACCTATGCACCTACTACTTTCAGCTGTGATTTATAAGCATGTAGTCATGTTCTTCGTTGATAGGAATACTAACTGGTATAGCCATTACCTACCTACGTATTGCGGTTTTGCGTAGGTGGTGCAGCAAGCCAGGAAAACCAATGTATATAGTATGCAATATGTATATGTAGAGCTACAGTATAGTAGCTGTAGGTAGGTTATAAATAGTCAGACAGACAGAAAGTCAGACAGACATACGAATCGACGGAGGCATTATAGTTAGAGTACTTGGTTGAACTCGAGCATAGGATAGAGAGAGGATGGGACAGATTATGGGCCGCACATGCCACTGTAATAGGCGAGTGCCCTGGAGGCTGGTGTGTACGTATGTACAATTTCGAGGTACACACATGTAGCGACCGGTGGAGGGTAGATGTAGTGTGTACAACAACTGGACGGCTGATGCTACTGCTACTGCTGCTGGGCACGGATTGTCTCTGATTGTCTCTAATGGTTCTGATAGTCGCTGTCATCCAACTGCTGCCTACTTACTTAGCTGCCGTTTATGCACGCGCCGTCGGTTAACCAATTCCCTCGACTCGCATTACTTATGCTGTCCTGGATTTATTTTTCCTGTCCCGATTGTAGTCGCCTTCTATCTATGTAAGTGCTGCAGATCATACAGAAACCGAAACGGGACAGGAAGACTAGGAAGAGCCACTTATGGATTGGGCCATTTAACACCAGCACTGATTTAGCCCAGTCTAGATACACAATCCTCATCCGATTTGAGGAGGATCGATCTTTCGAGTTCAAACCCATTTTCCAATCACACTGCAGATCATAGAGACAAGAAAATGTCAGAATAGAAAAAAGCAGGAGCACAAGAACCGAAGATGGGAACTAGTGCTATCATCAAGTTCAGATACATGATCGTCAACCGATTTGAGGATGATCGGTTTTTGGGGTCTGAAATCATTTCTCAGTCACATTGCAGGTCATAGTGACAAGAGGATGTCAGGATTGAACGAATGTGTTGCACATAAGAAAAAGAGCAGCTATTTACGAACAAAATAATGAAGGATCAGCACTGGTGCCGATTTGGGGAAAAACCGATTTTTGGTCAGAGCAGCCGAGAGGGATGTTTAATGTCTCGTCGAATGATTTTTTTATGACTTTCAGTGAAGTTAGTTGCAGGTGTGAATGACTTCACTGAATGACGAGCTATTTGGAACAGGTTCGAATGGTTTTTGAGAACTTTACTTCGACTCTTGAGTGAGTATCGGTGGGTTTCGATACTTTTTAGAATCCCTTGATTACAAAGGCTTGACTTTCGGGTTTAACGTTGTAACTATACTTCTTATAGAGGTTGACAAAACCTTACGTATAAATACCGGGTATAAATACTTGCCTACCCAGGCGTCGAGTCGTTTTGCGTCGACGCCTATTGACTCAAATCTCTAGGTGATAAAATCGTCTGCGCTGGTGCCAACTGCCGCGAGATGAAACTTTGCTTGACTTTGAGTGTCTCGCTTATTGTTAGTTCCGTGGTTAGGTAGTATAGGTAAGGTACCTACTCAGAATTGCCAGTCTCTCTGCAGTCTCTACCTATCCCATCCTATCCTGACCTATATTTAAATATTAACTCTGTCCGCCTACGCCCTGGCCGCGCGCATACCGTGGTGCTAATATGATGCACTTTGGTGGTCAGCCAGACACTGTCCAAGCGACCAAGCGAGCAAGCGAATCTGAGTTAGACGCACGGCAGCTGTCTCGGTACTATAAAGGAGCCACAAATTGATATATGCTCATAAATCGAGATTAAATTCCTCTAAATTTTTTCATAGCATCTCTAACGACTCAGAACGAATCATCTACATCACTACTCGTGTTTGATTCCTTGTGAAAAACCGAGACGATTTTGTATCAGCGGAATAATCGAGGGTCTATTAGTTTTTGAATCAGAGCTAGTCGAAGTTTGACCAATCACAGCTTCCGCCGCGACCGTTACACTTTGTCAACGGCGAGCGGTGATTGGTTGAACTTGAAGTCGCTTTGATTTGAAAACTATAAGACCGAGTAAATTTTGAGTGGGACAAAATCGTCTCGGTTTTAAACGCAGAATCGAATAACCACCATAGAAATATCGTCAATTCTACTATAGAATCCTCGCTGTCTACCGGTGCCGCGCGTCGCGCTAACGCTTTACGATATAAATATAGTCGCGTGGCCGGCCACGCTAGCGTCCAGTCGTAAAACATTATAAATAAAATCCGGAGGCGGCGAAGAGAGGCTACTGGGCGATAATAACCGTGATATAATGACAACGGCGTACCGATGTAACGATATTATAACGGTAACTATAAATTCTATGAGACTTTGGTAGGTCTTCTCTATCTCTCTTCATCTCTTGTGTCGGGATGGTAAATAGCTACCATCCAGTGTTTATTATTATTATTCTTATTATTGCAAGGCGAGGGCGAGAGACCGAACTAGCTCGCGGGCCAAGAACGAACGTAGACATCCATCGCCGAGACGACAACCGGAATCGCTGCGACGATTGTTTATTCGCTAATGTGTTGGCCATGGCTCGAAGCCATCTTCATCTTCATCGTCATCTTTATCTTCGCATCTTCCGCCTCGGAGAACGACTCCACCCATTTTTTTTAAACAGCAAGACACAAGAATTTTTGTTCAAAATTAAAAAAATAAAGAACATGAAGAATGAAATCCAAGACACTAATTCAATTAATTTATTAATTAACGTTCATTCATTTCCCCTGAAACCCCGCTGTCACTGACGACTTAACGACTAGATTTGAGGGGGCTTCTTCGGAGGCTGTATAGCTATGCTTAAATCCTGATGCGATGTATTAATGGGTTCGCGTGATTA
This sequence comes from Tenthredo scrophulariae, assembly GCA_963978835.1. NCBI lineage: Eukaryota > Metazoa > Arthropoda > Insecta > Hymenoptera > Tenthredinidae > Tenthredo > Tenthredo scrophulariae. Next base: position 15,537,096 of record OZ022233.1, read on the forward strand.
CACAAATTAATTATGTAGATACGGGAGGTAGGTACGGGTTTCGTTGCAGTAGGAGGGCTGGCCTTCGTACCTTTATAAGCCCTACGTGGTAGCTAGGTACTTACACGTACTCGCGTTGCGTGACAACGATGCGACGAAATACGATACAGGTGCTTGTAGCATCCTGCAAGAAAATGCGGTTTCAAATTGCTAAAAATTTAAAGAGATAAATCTGCCTCCAGAGATTCCAGGGATTTCAGGGAAGAGTTTAATTTCCGATTTCTATCCACCGAGCGTCAATCACTATGTAGATAAAAAAGAAGACCAATTAATGAGTTTACAAAATGCCTTAATGCCTTCGGTGAAATTTGGACAAAAACGATTTTTTCATTTTTTAAATCACTAAAAAAATATCAAATCAAAAATTCCCTGGATCAAAGTTTAGACTACGGTATTATGTGTGTTGGTAAAAAAATTTTGTGCTTTTTTTTATTCACACTTTTTCCTCATTCTAGCTCGATATCTTTAGACCAATTTGTCAAAGTAACGATACAGCTTATAATTGATCTGTATAAACGTCGATAAATTATATTGTTCAATCGATTATATACAGTATGGATAAATTAATCGAGAACTTACGCACCGCTGCACAAGTCATTTATAATTGCATGTTAACTAGGTCGGGCTAATGTCACCATCGCTATCGTTAATTAATTCATAAACTTTATTCCTATATTCCAGAATGATCACATAATTTATGGTGATGTTTATACCTATATACCTGTATATCAGCACGTAATTCATCATACATCTTTTCAATTAATCGTTAGTAAGGATTTACGTACTTGTTCAGTTGAAAAATGTTAAAAATGTTAAAAATGTTAAAAATCAAAAGACAATTGATTTTAGAAACCAACGATTTTCATATAAAAGAAAATTTTTTATCGGGTTTGTCCCAAAATCCAAAGAAAGTTTGGTCAACGATGTGACCTACGACAACCAATTTTTTTCCGAGGTTTAAGGCGAGGTCGATAAATTGTAAAAATAATTTTTAATTAATTTGAAAAAATTTGTAAAATTGAAGAGGATTCGAGGGCTGGGCAATGAATCAGGAATCGTGACGCACCGAGGACGATGATGAGGACATGGGAAACTAATATCACTCGAGCAGTTAGATGCGGGATTCGTTTGAGCTCGGCCGCGTATGAAATAAGTGTGTATGTACATATTTTCGTATGTGTAAGAAACGCGCATACGTGTGTACCTAAGTGTGTGTAGCAAAGCGGTGGAAAGAAGAAACTCGATGCTAATAACGGGGCATGCGTGAAATGTTAATTACTCTCACTTCTCTTCTCGCTCGGCGGTGCGTAACGTCGCCTCGACTCGCGTACCTCGCGTTGCTCGCGTCGCGGCGCTGCGCTGCGCTGGAAATTGCTGGGGTATATACCGCGCTGAAACCTCTCACGCATATAAACACTTAATCCTGTCTTACACGCTCAGGCTTATATAATAACGGGGAAAACGAGAAGAAAATCTCTTTAAAATTATCGCATTTTAAACGACAAGACATCGTTTTTACTTTTTTCACATTTTTTTCGAATTTTCGAATTTTCACTCTTCGATTCTTCCTCCGATTTTTCTTTGATTATAATCGAAGTCCGATTTCATTACAATTTTCCGTCGGATTTTGAAAATTTTTTTACGATTCTACGGACTTTACCCCAAATTTTATAACGGATTCACGGATTTTCCTGATAGCTGACTATTTAATAGGACGATTTTATTGTTTGATAGACGATTACCGAAAATTTGATAAGCCCTGTCGCAGATTTTGATTGAAAAAAATGTCGAATATTTTCGGCATCAGTTTTTATACGATTCACGTAATTCCAAAATATAGCATGAAAATGTCTCGTATATTTATTCAAATCGGGATTTACAAACCTGCAGTACCCAGAATTCATGCCTGCGATAGTATAGTTTGAAAAAATATGATCATGGATAAGTATAAGTATACCTAGAAATTTATGAAACTCGGTTTCTTATGTAGATACCGGATACAACGCGTCCCTTAACTCCCGATGGCTGGAGCCATGCTGTATACGTATATATCTTCAAGAAGTATAACCGCCTTATTAATAATCTCATACTGAGCATAAAGACTCCTTTACGACTACTTGGCCTAACGGGAATCGTTTCGGAACTCGTTCAAGAGGCCCTGCAACGACCTATTCGTAATATATATATATATATATATGTCTACGTGGTATATATGTATAAGTTATAGGGTCCTCAAGGGTGTCGTAATCCCAATCTTTCTTCCCCTTCTTCTCTCATGTCTTTCACCCTCGTGACCAATTGAAAAAAAGGAAAAACAAAAGTTAGAAAAAATTATCTGCAGACATAGATTTTGGTCAAAAAACGATTTTCAAATGAAAGAGAAAAGCAAAAGGGACACAATGCTTTAGTCTCAAAGTATTTTCAAGGATTATACGGATTTTACGCTTTTCACTAAGTCTTGTAATTTTTTTTTTACCGAAATTCAACCGATTTCTTCGACTTATTTTTGAAACTTTTTCTTACCGATTTCACGATATCGTTTTTGTTTTTTTTTACTATTTTTCACAAGGAACGAACAAGAATGGCAAAAGTTATACTTACAGGAAAATCGGCAAAGAATCTACACACGTACCTATATTTTCGTCAAATAACGATGTCAGGATAGTCAAGAGAAAACGACAAAATGACAGATTTTTTGAACATTCAGGTATTTCCAAGGATTTCACGAATTTTGTTGGTTTTTTTTTTTTTTTTTTTTGTATTGAAATTCAACCGATTTCTTCGAATCCTTTTCACACCCTTTTCTTACCGTTTCCACGATTTTCTTCACGAGAAACCAAAGCAATAGAAACAAAAACAGTTTTGCAAGAAAATCGGCAATGAAATCTATCGGCAAATAATCTACGCGCGTAGATTTTCGTCAAAACGGTTTTTTATAATAAAAAGAAAAAAAAAAAGGAAAAAGGATACAGTTTTTTAGTCTTCAAGTCTTTCCAAAAATTTCAGGAATCTTAATACATTTTGCAATTTCTTTTCACGGATTTTCTGTTAAAATTCAACCGATTTTTTCGCTTAGTTTTCAAATCCATCTCCTGCCGATTTGGCGTTTTATTTATTTATTTTTTTTTTCATGAGAAACACACGAAACATCATAGAAAAAATATTTTGGCAAAAAAATCGGCAAAGAAAACCAACTTTTTTTTTTTTCATAATTTTGAAATTCTGTAACGATACTATATATAGATAATAAATTTTCGTACTAAATAGGTAATAATTGCAGGTCCTGTAGTCTGTGTGCCTACCTACCTACCTACCTGGGTCTGTTGGTTCTCGTTGGGTTGCAGCGGGTGGCCGGTTAGAATGGAGGCCATTACGCCTGTCCGCAACCACTTTGGAATAATTTAGGCTATCGCCTATCGGCAGAGCGATCGCTCGGCGCCGCCTAACAAGACGCTAATGCTCGCGCTGACCAGATTGGCCGATTTATTAAGCCGCTCTGCTGCGCCGCACTACGCCGGGCGAATGTCCTCTTAAACAGTTCCAAGACCCCGATCTTTCATGTGAGCGATTTTATCATGCACATATACATACGCATATTATACTGAACATACGTGTATCTAGACTTATTTCGCGAATGGAAAAATTTGTTTTTATTCTTCTCTTAAATCACTGATAGGCCTTGCGCAGTAGAGGATACCGATTGAGTTTTTCCAAAGTCAATTAATTGGATCTTGAGACACGTCTTTGAATTGTTGCAGATTTTATGAAATTCGTCTTACGTAGATCGGTAATCGAAACTTTTCGAAGTGTTCAAATCTCACGTAAAGTTTGCATGATTGAGACCATATGAAGTGTGAATACTTTGAAATCTCATTAAGTCTGACAAAATCGTCATCAATCTGTGCGGAATTTTGTTTTTTTTTTTTTTTCCAAAATTGCAAATCGTACGACTGAATAAATTTTCTCTACTTTCGAATTCGGCGAAAAAATTTGTCTGCCAATTTCAAACACCGAGAATCCAATTTTATTTCATCTGTGTAAACCAAAATGAAGAAAACAAGAGGGAAAAAAAAGACGGAGGCAGGGCGATGAATGGATGAATTACGAGGGACAGCAGTGAGTGTGATGATTATGTCCTAAAGGGACGAAATACCCACGTCAAAGGAAACGGCTGAGAACACAAAGTGGCCCTCTAAGCATTCCTGGTGCAAAATTTGAGAGCCATGTGTTCAGGGGTTGGCTCTATCCACACATAGAAATCGAAGGGAAACAAGACGGAGAGTAGTAAACCGGCCTGGTGTAGAATCGGGTATATTTCCCTGCAGTCAATCCCTGGAGAAAAGAGGATTTCAATTTTCCAAACTCTGATACTTGTATATAGTGGAGTGAGAATATGGGGGCGAAGTACCAACCAATTATAGAAACAAATTAAGAGCCCGGAAATAGAAGCGTTAATGGGAACCTCGTCTGCCCACATCACACATATCACACATACTAGACGTACGTGGACGTATACACAGATGTAGTCGTGCTTTTCCTTTGGCTCACAAGCCCGCCGCCCAGAAGAAGGACCAAGGGATTTTAACGGCGAGCCAGAACCTAGCCGGTGCCTAGTTCCAAGTGCTCAAACACGTGGCGTAATAATTACTTGTGCGTCATATATATACGTACGAGTGTGTGCAGGGTGGTAAGACGTGAGACATACCCCAAGAAGAAGAAGAATAAGAAGAAGAAGAAGAAGAAGGCGCGGTCCAGATATAAAGCACGCGCTTGTTGGAATTTTCCGAGCGTTCAAGCAGGCATTGGAGATGGAAAAAAAATGGATAAAAAAGCATCTTTTTGTTTTTTGTGGAAGACGATGTGTAAAAACGATAACTGAGTCTTCTCGAGCTGCGGGAGGCAACAGCTTGACTTTCTTAACGGCAAAAACTAAGACCCATCCTGAGGCCCTGGGGGTACTTTAATAGCTTGGTAATCCCTGGTCTTTCCTGAAGAGCGGGATGACGTTGGGTGCTTTTTTAACTTCTTTGAATTTTCTATCTTTTTTTCTTCCATATACAATTCTCGTGATGTTGAACTAATTTATATACGATATACGTGGATTTGTGAATTCCCCGGATCACCACCGTCAAAAGCTCACCAAAATCAACAACAAATACGTTATTCGTATTATTCGTTTTCCCGATTTATCAGCAGTTCATAAGCCCCGAGATGATCATCAGTCGGAAAATAAAAGAGACAAAATAAGAAAGCGAAATAATGGAAAAGTGAAAAAGTCGAAAAGTCGAAAAGAGGCGGGGGATACAGACGAGAGGCCTGCAGCTTCCAGACTTTCTGCTGGTATCTCGTTACAATTAATTGGTTTACGTTAGGATATTGCCGTACCGACAAAGCTGAGTAAATATTCCCTGGGCAACGCTCTTTTTTTCTCCCCATATTTTCCCTCTCGTTTTTAGTCATTTTCTTTTTTCTTTTTTTTTTTCAACGTTTTCTCATCATCTTCTATACCGATCTTCTCTATTTTCTCAACTCCCACTCACACTTCGTCGCCACGAGAAGACGAGGCAAGGCAAGGCAGGGAGGGTGCCATGCCGGCTTTGACTGCTCGGTTTTTCTCTGATGGACGTTTAAATATAGCATCTCCCTCGTCTTTTCTTAGTACCAGACTCCTACCACTAATACAATATTACTCAGCGTCTCGCTTGCTCAAAAACACACCTACTACTCCTCCTCCTCATTCTCATCGTCGAACCTCCTCTTATTCACAAATGAAAACAAGAAATCAGATAAAAATGTCTCTCTTGTCATTTTTTGACACACAGTTTTATCATTCGAAATAAAAAAAGAAAAAACATTCGGGAGGAATTTTAGCATGGCAAATCGATGCCTTGTTTCTTAGATTACAAATTCGGAACCAGGTTTTTACTCCTCAGAGAAAAGTTCCGATGTTGTGAAAAAAAAAAAAAAGAAATAAAAAGAAATTTTTATATCTCAGTGGGAAAGAATGGTAGAAATTTTTTCGACACGGGATTTCAGAGTGGAAAGAACGAGCTTCAATTTTCTGATTTTCAAATTGTCTTACGATTTTTTCATGTCGGTTATCGGACGCCTTCTAATTCGTTAGTTTCTCACGATTTGTGTATGCGATTATTTGAAACGCTTGCCACCTCGCGGAAAATGAAAGTAGAAACATTTTCAAATGGTAGCTTTTCAAGCGGAAATTACAAGCTTTGATTTCGTCATTCTACATTTTTCCAACGATATTCTTTTCGCCGGGATATCAAACTTTTTAATAGAGATCGGAGAGTCGAGAGTGGATCTCGAACTCATAACGATCGTCACGTAGTACTGGATAGTACTTTTATTAATCACTTGGCTTTATGGACTGATGAATACCTCTTGTTTCTCTTCACCTCCTAGTAAATGATATGAAATAGCGTGTATATTACGCTACTTCTTCTTTCTCGAGAGTTTAGTTAATTAGGGTAAAATTGGGTAAGTTAAATTACCCGGGAGCACGTGTACCTAAGTAAGTAAGTAGGTAGGTATAAAAAGTTACGTTCTTGACTAACCCAGCCAGTACGAGTATAGTAGCCAAGTATTTATGCATGTATAGTATACATATACATGCACAATACTACCCTGGAGAAGTAGTAGTCGTTCGGGAAGAGAGAGACCTTGTTTTGTATTCCGAAGACCTGTTGCTGCAGAGCACTTGGTATTATAACTGGCAGAGGACCTGGTGCAGGAGTCGAGTGAAAATTTTTGTCCCACATTATCTCCTTCATCAAGTTTTTTTCGTATGCAAAATAAGAAAGAAAAATAATGGTAATAAAAATGAAAAGATAAATTTCAATCAGCTCTTTCAGACTCATATTATCTTCCATTAAAATTGTAACGGAATTCATATGGATTTTTTACAATCTTTTTCCTCGGGTATTATATGAAATTGAATTTAGAAGTGTGATCGGTAAACCCGATGCTGGATAGTTGCAGCCAGTGATCGTTACGTATTTATAAATGGCGTGAAATTGTCGATTAAATGCAGCAGATAGATACCCACCCATATCCACTTATCTTATATATACTTTCGAACCTTGGGTTTCTTGCCACGCAACAGGATGCAGGCGAGTGGAAATAACCGGGCGTTCAAGTGACTGTTCAGTCCACCACCGATCTAACGATCCAACGATCGGACGAAGTGAACTTCATGATAAACCCGCCAGTACCTAGGGACAATAATTTATCAACAAATCGAGCCGATTCATGGGTAACAGCAATTAAGTCAGATTACAGAACTGCACTGATACGATAGAAATCATTACCGAACATGGCCGAACCTGGCCTGAGGCTTAGCTTCGGTTGGTACTTAATGCAGTGGATTATGCCCGGTTAATTTACCTCTGCGAAGTACCTGAACATTTAACGAAATTTCATACCCCGGGGTATCGAAGCGAGGGCTCAAAGATTTGACAGAACGGTTGCTTTTCTGGTCCAGAGATATTCGGTAAACGTCACCATAAACACACCGTGTATGGGCTTCTTCCATTGAGGTTCATAAAGCTCGGTGTTATATCGGTGCCGTTTTCAGTACCATAATTTAATCTTTTTAGTAGCTTATTATGAACGGTCGGTTATTATGAAGAGGGACGCTTTTGCTGAGTCAGCAATTTTCTGAAACGGGAAAAAGCTAGTAGAGAAAAAGGTACTTTACCTTTCACCATAGTCAAGGGATTAGTCGACACGGTATTTCTCATGAGATGGTCCCTTACCTGGAGCAAAACAATAAAAGAGGCATAGATTTAAACGGAGTCTTTCGAACGGTAAGAGGAAAAAATAAAAAATAAAGATATTAAACGGAATAATCTTTATGGGAAAATAATGGTGATCGTGAGAATAGATCAGCGCAGGGCTACAGTTGGTGGGTCTATAGATAAACAGCAAAACTGAGATGAGGGGTGAAGCGAGACTCGATCGAGATCGGAGATCCTGGTGAAGACCTCCTCTTTATTCTGGCCAACCGGTTCTTCTTCTTCTTCTGCTTCTTCTTCTTCTTCTTCTTCTTCTTCTTCTTCTTCATCTTCTGCTTCTTTGCCTCACTGGCATTAGCCTGGCAACCCATCAATGCCCTCTTCTCTCTCCCACGGATATTCTCACTCCTTTTTATCCTCTTCCACTTTCATCTTTCATCTTTTACTGTTCGACATGAGGTAGGCCCAGTGTCCATATCCCCGAGATGATCAGAGCGAGAGGCTGCTACCAGCTAGCACATATACATACATAAACGTATATGCAGCACAAGCCAGCGCACAAAATCCATCATCTTAAGTGATGCAGTAACTCTATATGGACGCACGCCAGGTCAATAGCTCGACGAGGAGGGCACCGCTTTGCGTTTTATTCAAGAATTGCCTCCTTCTTCTCATTCTTCTCCTTCTTCTTCTACCACCGAGTCGCACTTTAGTGCTGATCTAACGGACGTCGGTTCGTTAAATGGGCTGAATAAGTGTCTGCTTGTAAAATGTGAGTGATAAAGAAGGGAAGAACGATCCCATGGATGCATTGCCTTAGCGATAAAGATTCGGTCAGGACTTTCCAGTTTCATAATGTCAGGTAAAGTGGCTGCAGTGAGTCGAGATTTGCGGATGAAGAATCGGGCGTCTCGAGGACGAGGTGAGAAGGTGCCGTTTACATGCCCGTTAAAATGCCATTGAGTATCTGCACTAGGTACTCCTTCGAACGCCAGTACCCCGTTTTATGGGCTCGTATAAAACGGACCATTCGGTATCAATCGGTCTGCTGGCCATTTTCGCCACGCTCAGAATTCCACTCCGTCGAAAAGTTGCATTCTCCAAAATTGAATTGGTTTGTTGAAAACCCAATATCTCAAGAGCGGATCAGCCCACCAGGACGATCCTTGCGCCATTTTGATCGCAAATGTCTGAAGATTGTGGAAAAAATACATCGCATAATCCACACGTCCGAAGGACACGAGTTCTATTGAAAATGGGCAAATGGCAATTTGCACTGAGATATATGGCTTCCAAATCCGGCTGGCAAACGAAGAAGCGGTAGGTGTGGCTGACTGGCAAGCGAAGGTAGGTAGGTATATAATATAAGTGGAGTGAAGTGAAGCGAAGTGGAGTCAAGTGAAGTAACAAACATGCGATGGTATCCCAGGCATCTTAATGCCACAGTTTTTGTCCGGCGTTAAGCTGCGTGAAACGCCCCAGGGTTTTCGCCTCCTCTCGCTTACGGTGCCGTTCCAACACTGGTTCCTTGCCACCACTACCATCACCGTCACAACGATCGTACTATAACGACCTGAAACACAACGCCGACTAATTGACCGGCTCGCGGTAATTTACGGCGTTAATGCTTTGTTTATACTTTTTAACTCGCCTTTTAAAAACCCATTTAAACTGTAATTGAACATAATAGACTCGTCGTAGACCACTAGTCCATTTCTAAACGTTAATTCGTCGAAACGCCGCGGGTTACTGGTATATTATAACCAATCTCTTCGACGACCATTCTTCACCTCATTTTATTTCAAACTATAGACATAATAGAAGAGAAAAATAAGTTTTTCGTTATAATTGAACATCCGACAAGCCCTTATTCTTCTCATTTCATTTCATAGTCACAAAGTGACTTCGACTCTTGCGATAGAGTTCATTGAGCCGTGACCACTTAGGATGGTATTTGCGAGGGTATTTTGCGATCCTGAACTCTCTGACTCTCCACGTCAATGCCTCACTGCATTCATGCATGAGTTAGGTAGCCGCCTTTCCAATGGCACAATCCCATGTGAGATAATAATTGGGAAACTACGCGCCCTCAGAAAAACGGTAGCTATTTACAACGCCATGAAGTCAGAGAATGACGAGGGAATGCCTGTGTCCTTAAATAGGGCTCCATATTAACCTCTTCGGTTTGGGGACCAATTAATAGTCCTTTTTTAATAGAGGTCCCTGTCGGGCTGGGCTGGTTTTTAAATTGTTGTAATAAAGCGGGCTACTTTATGCCTGATAATCTATATGTCCTGGTATTGGTGCTGCCGGCATTGTCATGCGGGTACATTGACGCCCGCTGGGATTCTCTTTAGTGTTTTCAGGATGTATATTCTCTCGTGGCGCTTTGCCGGCAGCCTCAACTCTTATTGGACCCGTCTCTTCATTCTTATTTTATCATTATTATATTCTCTTCGGAGCATGTGTTGTTTGCGCCGTAGGGATCACCGCAAACTCTAGACGAGTGGTCGTTACGCCTCGTTAGCAACACGCTATAACGTATATATTCGGCCCTGATCATGCGTGAACAATAAAAAATTATTCATCTTTTAGGCAGACGGGAATTCCAATTACCATCATCTTCGATTTTCAAAACTTCAGAGCACAAAGAGGATATCAGAGAATCTGATATGATTTCAAAAAGCAATTCCTTGAGTTTGATCCGAAATACATGGGTTCATGAAGGAATTAAAACGCTTCATAAGGACTAAAGGGCACAAGGATTTTTACAGAATTTCAGTCATATATTTCATAAGATTTCACAAGAATTTCATAGAGTTAAAAATAATTTCCTCGAGTTTTATCAGGACTCGATGGGATTCAGAGGATTTTATAAAGAGATTGAAAAATTTCGTAAGGATTCCAAAAGTCTGACTCAGACTTGTCAGAAAATTTCACGATTCCTCGAAGATCGAAATCGGGGTTTCTTCGATGGTTCATCGGTTTGAATTTCATTCAACTTGAAAAATTTCTTGTGCATAACTTCGGATGCTTGACGAATATTCGTGCGATAGACACTCTGGACTTTCCCTCACCGGACCATGAAGCGTAAAGCTTCTAATCCTTACCCAACGGTACACATCATGTGGATTGAAATATGATGGACATAAATGGACACCTTTCCCTGTCAATGAATTTCATGTCATGGCACATTGATGTGAGCTCGGAGTTTCCACATTGCCCTGAGACTTTGCAATGTGGTTTTAACTCGCTGGTCATTTATTTGCAGATAAAATTCAGTGCAGTTCTTGTCCATCGCGATTAAAGAGCAACGAAAAGGGCATCATTCGACATCTATGAGATCCGGGTAGTCCGAACGGCGCGTCGTTACAGCTGAGGATTTTTAAACGAAGGAAGATCAACGGATCAAATTAAGGAACTGTCAGCCAAAGAATAGCGCAACGCCTGCGGCTCGGTAGCCAAGGAGGCTGAGTGCCTTTGAGTAGTAAAAAAAGGTGCAGAAGAACAAGAACAAGAATAATAAGAAGAAGATGAAGATGAAGAGAAATAAGAATAAAAAGAATCCAGAACCGTGATCCATAACTAACTGTGTTACCGTCCGGAGGAATCCTTCCGATCGATTTAGCTAAGGACGAAGCGATGTCTACAGGGTGTTGGATAAAAATTTACTATTACAACGATAAATGCGCGTTAATCCGGAACACCTACCACCCTTCACAATCCAATCCACGTATATGTTCATGAGGGATCTCTGACGTAAGCTGCCGGCCAGCTTTCCCGCTAACAACCGGTACGAAAGGAGTCAGAGTATCACTTACTGGCCATTAGCCGCCGCTAATGTAATCAATTAGATTCCTGTTTCTCATTGGCCTGTCAGCTTTTATCATATTCTCGGCTTACTCGAGCCAAGCCAAGCCGGGCCAGCCAGGCTGGTAAGGCTAAATAGTTAATCACACCGCAAGCAATCCTACCCGGCTAAACGTTCCAAGGAGATATTTATCACCGCAGTAAACGTTCCTCCGATATTGCTCCTCCTTCACTGACTTTGTTATCTATGAGCAAGAAAAAATAACCTGGGATTCGAAAGGTTTTATCGAATTTCTCTGAGGACTAGGAACGATTTGGATGGTGGAACAATGTCCCGTGTTCATAATTCGGTACCAGGAACCAACACAGGCGTCAGATTTTTTGGGGATAGTCATATTTCATACCGATTGTGATCATGTTACTACTTCGGACTTAATGAGCGACTTGAGGGTGAGGCTGGCCGAGTTGGAAGCTGTCAGACTACCGCACCCACAGCCCCGCCTAGTCGAGGAATAATTTCTGTCACTCCTGATTTAACCCCACATTCATGAGGAACGATGTATATATGGTGGCGGTGGTACCCGTTCCTTGATCCATAATCAGCAGTTAGATTCGATGGTGTAACATCTGCTAGCATTTCTCACACACATGGACTCAGCGAGCCGAGTCCCAGAGGTCAGGGATGATCCTGGGACCGAATCTCGGCTACGTCAGTAACACCCATCAATAGAATATCCAGGAGCTGAGAACTAATGCTAGCCTCGTTTTCTAAGCAAATCATGCAGAAATGTGACTTCTGATGGCGATTTTGTGCCTCTCAGTGATGGGGCGTTGATAAAGCTCCGGATTTCTTCGTTCCATGATAATCAATGCATTATGGTTACAACAGGAGCGAACCGCGAGGCTCTCAAGTGATTGGATTCGGGTTTAAACGGTCGAGGTCCTTACCCGAAGGGATGGTATAAACAGGACAATACGGGAGCGAATGAGACGACAGCGTCGAGGGTACAAAAAGCTCATCTAGACTGGAGCCTGGCCAGACAATAGCTGGGACCGCGAGCTACCAGGCGAAGAAGTGACTCGAAGAATTGGAAGAGGTCGGGGACAGGAGCACCGGCAAAAACGGCTGGTTTTCCCAGTGGCTGGTTCAGCCGAAGAACTCTCTGTGACTGTGGTGTAGGATGGAGTAGGGACAGTCGATCGGATACTGGAGTTCTTCACTTTTCATCTCTCGCTCTCTAGTATACCTCGCATTCTCTTCATCCTTATAACTTTTTCATGTATAGGTTCTTCGCGTTGAAGTGGGTACCTTACTCTGTGTGGGTGCCTGCGTCAAACCGCTTACCCTTACCCGAGGCAAATCCTAACAAGCCATTCAGCCAGCTAATAGGAAATCGATAGAATTCCAATGTAGTAAATACTCCGGAGGTCAGAGGGTCCTTCTTGCAGCTAACTTTTCTTTCAATTACCCACTACGCCATGATAGGATGTCACATTTACCTTCAAGACTTGTTTTTCTGACGATGAGACGTCTACGGTGGCTAGTCGAAGCAAAAGTTGGATTCTGACTAGGAGATCTTTACTTTTACGGTGAAAGATAACAATTAGTCGCTGGTTGTCGTGAGACTGCAGAAGGCTCGTTAGCCTTTGGCTCGGCTGTGGAAAACTTTAATGCTAGATACAGCTGGCTTCCATCTACCTAGACCGGGGTGGACAATGTTAGTCAAACTAGGAGAAACGCGACAATTATTTAATCAAATTTCAGCTTGCCATAGCAGCCTATGTTTACACCACAGAGCTCAAACTTCTCGGGTTGGAAGCTCACCTAGAATCTAGAATTGCGACTCCAGAGGACAGAAGCCAGAATATGGATTCTGGAGTTTGTGTTTCTGTTTCTGATTTTCTTTCTTTCTTTTTTCTCTGAATTTATTGAATCTAAAATCCAGAAACTCGACGTAATTTTTGATTATTTTTTAATTCAGAAGCTGAAATCTAGAATCTCGATTTCTACTTTAGTTTCATTCTCGTTATTTTTTTGAAAATAAACCAGGAAATATAAAAAGAAAAAAAAACCCTACAAAGTAAAGAAAAAACCCATAAATAAATAACCCTGTACATAACCCAGAACAACAAATCATCGTCCCTAATTTGTTTAGCGGTGGTTAAACGATGCGAGAATAGGCAGAGGTACAAGGGTAGTAAATCCGAGTGGCGTAAAAGACTGGGGGTCTGCTACAAATACATATGCGCTATATGTATACGTGGATGTTGCAGTATCGTGGGAGGTTAGCTGGCTGGTTTGTGGATGATTGGCCACTGGACATCACACTGACCCTCGGAACTCACAGGTTTGTACGTACTCGGAGGTATGCAGGAAGCCAGGAACCATAGCGGACGGTGCCGGCATATCCGAGAGCACATAAACCAATTTACATAACCGCGTTCCGTAATGCCGCGCATGATTAAGGGTATAATTCAGCAGGCTCGCAATACCAAACTCCTCTCCGCTATCCAGTAGCAATGGTTCATGCTACCCTACACCAGACCATACCGTGCCACACGATATACAGATATACATGTACGGAGAGAGAGAACTACTGGTAGATGCTTTTGCTTCCATCCCTACCTGCATCTACCTAACTCCGCGTCTCATACCTCGGTTAGGTAGCTGTTATAATAGGTGTATGTGCACCGTGCCAACTCCCATCATCTCGAACTATACACAAACCCATTTGCTAGGGCTCATATAATGACGTCATAACACTAATAACCAGGGTCGTCCTCATCCTCATCCTTCCTCTTCGTATACAGAACTGCGCGGGCACATCTATGCATTGATGCTGCTCTATATCCATGGTATATGTGTGCAACACACTGAGGACTTATACAACGTACGCGTCACATGATTATCGGATAATTATTATTACCGGACGTAGAGACGTTGGTTTGGTTTGGGTTTGGGTTTGGCTCGTATCATTCATTTCAGGTAATTGGATTTATGGTCGTAGCATAATCAGTTGCACATATGATCGTGACACGATGTTATTTCCAATTACATTCGATACAGTACTAGACGGTGCAGAGTATCAAGTCATTTGTGTCCAAGTTGTGTCCATTTGTTTTGGTCTTTCAAAATTCAGTCCCAATAGTTCAGGAATTGTGTACATTTTGATATCCTGAAGTTCGTTTTTCGGTGAATGGAAACAAAAGTAAAACTGAACGATATAATCTGCATAAGCTACCGTGGATGAGTGACAGACGGGGTCGTTGAGCTGTTTGATTTATTTATGGAAATTTTACACCGCCCAGTCGAGGTTTGATTTGATTTAATATCGACGAGGAAACCAATACACGCAAAAGCTTCGATTCCAAGCACTGTGCGATCACCGACCACAAGCCATCGTGAATTTCCCTTCAGGCAGAGGTTCGGTTGCACAGCATGATGGGGAATGAACCACGATGAAAAAGCCGTTCATCCGATCGTGGGGATTGAAAAAGCTCATTGATATTTTATATAGCTTTATATTTAGCTACGATTTTTCCGTCTGTACATCGACGACACGCGAATTCAACAGCTGATCGTGTTTTTCGATTTTTCGTTCTTTCATTAAAATCGAAAGAACATTTTTTCACCATTTTTTAATAAACTGGGCTACGACTGAATCGAATCTTTTCAAATTTTGAAGCCTTTTCCTCAAACTGGAATTTCCGTTCTTTTCTTTTTCATATTCCGCGATGCGAATATCTTGTGCTATCTCTTGCCGCCTACTGAGGTTCACCATCGGAGAGCAAGATATAGCCAGTGTTGGCTGGCATTCGAAACATCATTCCAAGCACGCGGTCGGCACGTCGGTTATAGCCGCTTGGTCTGACCTAAGCGACGCACAATTCGAAATCGCCCCGAGTTATGCCTGGTGCGGCTATCCAAGGCGCGAAAAGCAAAACCCAGGAGGAGAATTAATGTAGGCGAGAAATGTAACTGCAACGATTTGCAATGCAGCTGGTTCAAATAAATACCTCGATAAAATCTGCGCATGCAAATTATAACTGTGATGGATAAGTCTACGGAATTTTCATTTTTTTTTTTTTTTTGCAGATTTTCGTTATATTATCAGCGAATCGCATCTGGCATTACGAATACTACAATAGAAAGCGACAAATTAGAATTTTTTCGCGAACAGCATCGATCTGGACTTTCTATTTTTCAAAATCTTCCATCTATGACCCATAACAATTAGTCCAAATCCACATAAATCTCGTACCCTGATCAATTCCGAGGCAAAAACAGGAGAAAAAATTTTGTCAAAAATGCTAAAGCATCATATTTGGAATTTTCTTTTCCCCGTTAACCTCGTTTATACAATATCTAATTGTCAGCACAAAGCGATGATGTTTTAACTCATTTTTCTCTTCTCTTCTTCCCCTTGATTCTTTTGTTAATAAATTTTTATTTTCCGTTTTTCATTCCCCGTTTCTGTTTATGTTTCTTTTTTTTCTTTTTTTTTTTTTTTTGCGCTTTTTTTCCACTTATCCAGCCACGCGCGTCTCTGCCGGGGGCGCGACACTCCCAACACTCCGAGTGCAATTACAACGTACAGTTATTACGGTACGATTAGTTATCACGTTTGAGTCTCTGCCGCGACTAGCAGGCTGGGCGACACGGCAATGGCGTGGCTCGTATATCACCGATAATAATATTGCGGTACCACGAGCTTGCGAAGCTCAACAACGACGGGCATACACATTTACTACATCTCTGTGGGTATACCTCCCTACCAACGAATGACACATACATATATGGTATACTTTCACACATACATTATTACACATATTATGTATACATATATCTATATCAACCCTGATTCTCTACTCCTGGGCAGAGATATAGATACCTGTATAACTTTCAGCCTCGAACCTACAGCCCAGCTTCAGCTTTCGCATCATCCTCTTCTGCAGCCTGTTACAGGCACGAGGGATGAGGGAAAACCCACGTCAACGACAGACGACGGATTGTCATGACCAGATATCCTCTTCACGATCGTCAACGCTCCACTTCCGGTACCTGGTTTTTTTCACCCACCCATCGCCTGGTCGTCTCAAAGAATTTTATTTTTATTTATCAAGTCGTTACGGATTTTCGAGGAGTTCCAATCGCACGTCGTTTATTGAACGTAGAATTCGATTTAAATAGGCGAAATGAGACGATTTTTCAAACTCGCAAACCATTATGTCTACAACACATTGTTTCCCTGTCTGGAGATAGGAGAAGGAAAAGAACAAGGTGGGCGAAAAAATGGAAAAGAAGTAAATGAAAAAAGGGCCTGAAACGCCGCCTGACAAGGCCAGGTGTAGTTATACATATGATACACAGTCGAAGGACGAGAAAGAAGAAGGTGAAACAAGGCCGACAGTAGAATAGCAAATTCGTCTGGACACCTTATACCCACCATGGCGTCGGTTCGCGGTTGTTTCGTACCTGCGGCTCGTTGACAGGGATGTAAGTCAGTCAGTCTGGTTTTTAGATTTATCCAGCACGCGCTCTTCTTCTACTGTATTGGGCCAGAGGAAGGGGTGGGGGACTGGAAATGGGAATGGGAATGGGACTAAGACTACTCGACGCGTAACACGCCTGCAGGTATAACAAGACAGGGAACAGGCCCCGCTAACTGGGCCTTTCCCTCTCCATAGAGGTGAGCATAGGTCCCACTCCAGTTTCCTCCGCTCTTCAGGAGGCGAGACAAATCGCGGTCCGAGGTACGTTTTGTCCGTCGAGGAATCCGGGAAAAAAATGTAACACGTATTCGGCGATGAGAGATGGTATATCGCCACCATTTGCTCCATTTTGAATTTCTGATACCAAGATTCTCGGGGACCAGGCACTAGTGCGCGGCCCATTTAATCCCAGTTAATTAAAACCGCTACGGTGCTACTAGGCACGTAGTAATTTTTCACCAGGATACTCGAACCAGTTTTTGATCAACGGTGTGGATGTGCAGGTTGTGAAAGTTCGAGGATATGAAAAAATGGGAAAAAGGAATCGAGCATTCACTCATTTTTAACCATTTTTTAATATTCCACTGACCTGTGTCTCGGTGACGTTAAGGAGCTTCGCCATCTCTGCCCTCTCCGATGAACTGAGGTACTTTTTGATCTCGAACTGTTTTTCCAACTCGAATATCTGCCGACCAGTAAATGTCGTCCTCGCCTTCTTCTTCTTACGTTCAGCCTCGCTTGCATCCTCAGCTTCGCTGGTAGCCCGCACGTCACTAATACCACCGCCCTTAACCACAGGAATTACCTCCTTCACACCGGTTTCAAGCTTCTTTCGTTTAGCTGGTGGAGTCTTTGCGATCTGAACACCACCATCTGGAATTGGAAGAGAAAATACTTTTGATATCAGCAATTGTCTTCGATGCAGAATTCAGAATGAACAGTTGTTTTGAGTTAGGAAATCAGAATCCGAATCTAGAATCTAGTTTCTACAATATAGATGCTGAAGTTCCTTTTATTTCTAATTTAAAATCTATATTCTAAAACATATCTTTTGTTTCTACCTATAATCTAGCGGCTACATTCCAGAACCTTGATTCTATAGTTTTCTTTTCACACCAAAATCTATAATCTAGAAACTACTGGTTCATATCGATGTGTAAGCCACCGTCTGTAAAAACCACTCTCATATGCTCATCGACTATCCTCTCCCAATATCAATGCTTATCAATTATCTCACGGCCTTCACATATGAGAGAAGGGATGTGAAGTGTTATGAGAGATAGTCAAGGATCGGTTGGGTGGACCACTAAAGTAAATACGAGCGAGCGTGGACTGGCTATCGCTGGTCACGGTGCGGGTAGGACATCATTTGATGTCGTCACGGGCGATCGAGTATCGATTATGAGCTTCGATCGCCAGACGATTACTCCGCTTGACCGTGTGTGGGTTTATCAGTTTATATCACTTCACGATATACACCTCTTCTCCGTATAGGTCGGTAGGGGTAAAGAGGTGCAGGGGTCGCTCTGTTCGATAATATAAGCCAATGAAGCGTGTACCGGATGATCGTCGACGTAGGTACCTACCGCACAGACCCCGGAACACTCGTGCTTCGTGAAGCACAGCTAAAGGCACGTTGTATGGTGCCCTTTCTTTCAACAAGAAACACCAGTAAACACCTTGCCAAAATGTGAGAGGAGATTCTCAAATTTCTGCAGGTGAAAAGAGACACACACACAGATTTCGAACCATGCAAGAAGCTAGAAAGACGTTTTATGGCCATTTGCACAGAAGTACCATATCCTGAAATTCATCATTCTCGCATGTTCTAGCAATAGCATTTGGTCAGGTTCGACTTGGCGCGTGATCAACCCGAAATGTTAGTGCATCAACCGTGCAGATAGCCAGAAAGACGTTTCATGACCATCGCAATACAAGTACCATTTTTCGGAATTGATCATTCCCTCATATCTTCTGGCAATAGCATGATCAGGTTTGGCTTGTTGGATGAAAAAATCGCCCCAAAACGTTGGTGTCTGATTATCCACCGATCATTTGGATCCAATTTCTACCATCCAACGACTACATATCGATTGCGTAGTGTATCGCGGCAGCAATTCACCCTAATTAGCGCAAAGCTTGCATTAACAGGATCAACTCGGCGGGTATCCACCCGCGCACGAGCCAACCTGCACTAACACACTGATGAGTAGTTGGTGCCTACGAACCTACACAGTGGTTAGTTGTACACAAACACACACACACACACACACACACATAATATATATGTGTGGAAACCAACACAGGTCAGGGTATAGTGATAGAGGCCCCGTGCGCACAAAGGTCTTCTCCGCTGCTACTGAACAGATATAATATACTGAGAGGTTTTGTGTTTGTGTGTGGAAGGGCTTGAGGAGGAATGGATGACGGGGTATGAGAGCCAGCATCGTTCCTCGCTCGCTAGCTCGACGATCAGCCCGTCACAGCGTAGACCCCTTTGTTTGTAGTCGCCTCGTAGCGTCGTGCTAACAGTTCTAATCGCTAATCGATGATGACGCGTCGTGTCGGTTCAGAGTGAGCTTGGTTACGCATGGGCGAGTGTTGGTCGTCGAAAGCAGACCAGGTGCGACGGTCAAAAAGAGTCTCCTGAACCATCGATCCAATTATTCTCGTCAACAAAGTATCAGCTTATGGGGAGGCTGACAAAATGTCAGTAGAAATGGGAGCAGTGATCGGGGATGAAAAAATGTCGTCAAACCCGAAAAATAGATATATAGATATTGACATTTTATTATGCCTTGGCGGACCTTGAGGCAAATGGTTATAGGTTACAAAAGCATAGAGCATGCAGAATTTTGAATTTAGAATAGGCACAGCAGCGTTCTAGCACACACAAGCAATATAAGAATAGTGTGGGCTACAAGCAATATTACAGAGACGGTAAATAGAATAGTGGAATAAAAATAAAATAATATAAAAATAAAAATGAAAATAAATATAAAAATAAAAATGAAATAAAAAGAGAGAAAGAGAGAGAGAGAGGCAATAAATGGGTTCAGAAAAGTGAAAGTGAAAACTTGACCGCGAAACGAAGCGGAAATCAATATGAAGGAAAGAAAAAGAAACGGAGAGAAACCTTGCGATCCGCAACCTTCTGACTCCCCTCCGATTGCAGAGGGTTGAAAAAATTCCCTTTTATTTCAAGGAAGCCCCAATGAGCATTGAGAATAGAACTCCGGATGTTAGACCTGAAGGCGATAGGCGCGTGCTGCGAATGTCTTGGCTTTGATATCCTTTAGAAACGGATTGGTACTTCCGGCGGAGGTCCTTTTACTCTGGTAATTATCTTCAGGTTGATATTCCTCTCGGAAATAGAATACAGGAAAGGAAGAGTATCTTCCCCCTTTTTTTTTTTTCGCATAATCGTAATCAGAAGAAGAATAAAAGTCCAGGTAAATTGTTAGAGCAAATTCAAAGGAGTTAAAATTGAGGATGAAAAAAGGACTACGAGATGTTCGAACTAAATTAGCGATAACGACGGTATTGTTCCATGGGCATACGGCCCACTCGTTGTTCTTCCTCGCTTCACTTCAGTACGGGCAAACAGCTTACCTAATGCATCATCATGGGGCTGTTCAGTATTCACGCGGCGGAATGAACAACAACCAGTATTTTAAGACGGTGTTATGCGATGCGATATAGCAACGTGCCTGAGTTACCTTAAGTGCGAATTTATCTTTCCTGATTAGCACGGCATTGTTCAACCGCGTACTGAGTACCGCAGACGCTTGGTTGCGGCTTCGCTTCAGCCGGATCCGTGAGACGAGGGGCGGAAACGAGCAGAAGAGTTTGATGATGCAGCGTCTCGGCTCATCTTGGTTTCTGTTCGTTCCTTTTTGTTTTTTTTTTTTTTTTTTTTTGCGTTTTTCCAAGAAACAAAAGAGCCCGGACAAACGCCAAGTAATTATATCGCAAAGCGGTGCAGAGGATAAAAGCGAAAGAGAGAAGAGTGGGTTTACATTATGACCGAAAACCATTATACAGTTGAATATAAAACCGTTCAACAAGCAGCATCGTTCGTTTGACAGCAGATATAACTACCAGAGAGAAAGAGAGAGTTCAAGTTTATTGGCCATGAGACAAGTTTCTAATGGTCGATGAGACGTAGTGCAGGTCTGGGGAAGAGAAATGTTCAGGATATCCAGGTCAGGTCATCTGAGTGATATTTGGTACTCTTGTTGTGTCTGATATGTTGGGATATAGCTAATAGAGAACGTTTGAATTTGGTACAGAAATTTACAAAGGCGAAAATAATCGCGGTTAAAAAGAAGAAGACCATTTACCCGAAGATTATACGAGCTAATCAAGAATGTTACTTTCTACATAATATGTTGTCAGACCTCGAAATGTCGAGATGACTATCTCTGATGATATGCATTTAGGATATCGCGTTGATCGTTGTGCACCAAACACAGACCAAGAGAGAGAGAGAGATGATCGGAAATGACGTCACGCGAAGCTCGTTAGCTGGTATCGGGTCAGTTCAGAGCATGAGAGTTGCTTATAGCTTGGCTTAGCAACTAACCGTGGACACAACCCCTATAGTATAGATGCATGTATAGACATAAATACTCATACTAAACCCTGTGCGTATGCGTGTGTATACACTCTATATATGTTCACCAAGTCGACGCCCACCACACGGTAGCTATACCAAGAGACTATGAACGCGAACACGGGCTCTACACCGGCGATGATTGGTTTACCCTCGGCAAACCATCCGGTCCACCGACCGAGCCTCCCCTGAACGTAAACCATGGCAGCCTCCTAGATTGCCCTACGTGCTGAATTACTGACCAGCATGAACCCAGGACCAAGAACCATGAACCAAGAACCAAGAGCCAAGACTAAGTACCTCGGCGAAAGGTTGATAAAATGTCTTATCCGTAATAGGAAATCGGTTGGGTTTTTCTGACCATGATCAGAAAAAAAACTTAGAAATAGGGCCCAACTATAGGTTAATAATTCTTTAAAATTCAGAACCTTAAAATATCTTCAGCACACCGATTCTCTTCCACGACACAGAGTAGACACCCGTCGTTCAGTCTGTTGCTAATGATTTCTAAGACGGCGCTGCATCATTAAGACGGATCATCTTATAATGGTGCCAATTAAGCTTTAATAACATTCTCGGCAGTCAAGTTCCTCCAGGCGCTCACTCATTTGCCTCGGTTAACGGCTACATAGGTATAGATAAACGAGCAGCTAATGACTCTGTTAGTTGTAGTGGTGCATAAAATGTTCATGATCAGTCCCTGGCTGGTTGCTGAATTGAAAGAAGTCCTGATTGTAGATCAACGATTTCTCTATCAGTTATCATTTTTCACATAAGGAAGAGCGAAATTTTATGCATATGCGAATGAGCAATCATGTTATTGCAGCATCAGCGCGTCATCAGCAATGCACACCACGGGACATAACGCTGAGGTCGCGCAAGCCTAGATAAAGAGACGCTCTGAATTCCAGACGAAGAGCAACATAGACCGAGATGAACGATAAAGACAGAGACAGGGAGAGACGAGAGATTAACCATCAGCAGTATGGCGGAACGCTTTACTCGTTCAAAGGCGATTACTTAATTGAACCAAACAGAACTTAACCCAACAATCCACCACGCGTTTCAACGTCAATTACGTGTAGGTATCGCTCTCATTTCTAACTAATGGGAACGCGTCGAGACCCATAACGTCACATCGACTATACTGGTTCGATAATTATTGATCTTTCACTTTATGATATTAAAACTCTTCAATCACACGACTTAATTTCATTCGAAAAATCGTGAAAAGATTCATCTGTTATTCTGTTTGTGCACCAAGTGCCAGTCTGCTCATGGCGGAGACCGGGCTTCGGATTACCATTTATCAGCACTCGGTTCTACCGGAAGAGTGCAGTCTTCTTTTCACACATTACACGTATGTGTTTAATGTGTTGAAAAATTGAATTCTAATTCGTGACAAGTTCCGGATGATTATTCATCCTCTTTATTCGTCTGTTTTCTGGAAAATTTGTTGGAAACGAGGCTCGCAGCTGAGCAGAGCAAAAGCTGCAGGAGAGTCATAAGGTAGCGATAATTACGATTATAAATGTGGATGAGGAGTTGAGAAGCAGTACAGGCACGTGCGTTATCACAAAGCTCTCTCTCCAGTCGTTCTCTCCACCTTTCGTGGAACGGTAGCAGCTAATTAGTTCAGGATGTCACGGAAGGAGATGCTCCCTCATATTTCTCAGCGAGGAGTCAAGTGGCATCGCTGATGCCTCCGGCGGAAAAGTAAGAACGGCTTTGTACGCAAACTCTGGAACCACGAGCTCAGTTTGTAGGAGGTTAGGATTGGTAATTATCACGAGCCCCGGTACTAACAAGGAGCGACCATACCCGCCGTACGTCTCTCTTCTCTTCTATCTTCTCCTCTTGCTCAGTTTCCTTGATCCGGTTGCCTCACTCGCAGTTTCCCTCACAGCTAAAGGCAAGGTATTCGAAACTCGAAGCCGTACCGTACAGTGCGGTACGGTACGGTATACATCTACATGTATGAAACGGGGGTAATAAGCGTTTACGTTTATGTATATATTCACCAGGGCATGTGCATGAAGTGCCGGTTGAAGAGGGCCTCGAAGAAATGCGCCATCGTCATAAGAAGAAGATGAACAAAGCGCCGCACCGCACCGGCCTGACTGCTACAAAGAAGATACCACGACGTAATTTACCCAACGAAGTGATACCGCCAACCAAGGAAGCTGCCTTTCCCTTATACATATTTCTCTTATCCATGTGTACCTATGTGGTCGTTTATACCTGAGGTTAATTTATAATTAAACCCCCATTCGTTCTCTCCATCCCTCTTCAGCCCGACCCCAACTCAAAAGAGGAAACCCCTCTTCACAGAGTCAGACTCTCAGTTCATGGTATGTTAACAGGGTATTGTAAAGTGAAATTTCAAAGTCATACTGTACTCATTTCTCGAGTACAAAGTTTCGTCGATATTTCGATTATCCCTTTTGACATACTCCACTGCAGACTGCGGCATTGAGACCTTGATTTCCTATCGAAATCCAGAGTCGGAATAGAAAATTTCAGTCTCATTCTACCAGTGGAGGTGCGAACCAGAATTTCAGGGTGGGATTGCGCATGTAATTAAATACCGATTCCCACATAATCTTTAATAAAACGTTTTGCGAATCGATTGATCAACGAATTCCAGGTCGAAAGTAAAATTGTTCATTGAGTTGAACTTCCGCAGACTTTTCAGGTCGTAGATAGAATTTGAAAATCTAATGGGATGTAAAGACGCTGATCAGAATTTCAAGTGCAAACGCTGATCTTGACTTACACCTCTGGATCCTCGCGCATGACATAATTGTGCCAATTTTTCTGCTCCGGTTAGAAGAAATTACGCAGATTTATGTGTAAAATCGATGACTTGTTTAAATATCTTGAAATTATCCGGGCATAAAATAGCGTCGAGAAATCACTGCGGCGTAGGGATGTGTGTGGCAAAACTAAACCGAACTATGTACCAGGCAAGTTAACGAGCTGGAGGTACGAGAGCGCATACCTACCTTTAGCTACCTCCGTTATTTTCCCTACCTTCGTAGTTAGCCAAAGGCGTTCGGCAGTCAGGCAGATGTATGTATGCCTAGATGTCAGTGTAGGTATAAGCTGGAGCGAGGGAATGGGCAGAACGTACATATCTAGTATCAGGATTTCAGCTGGCAATTTCAAGATGGAAATGAATATGGCCAATGCAACCGCGGGAAGATGCTGTTAAGAAGAAATTGCACGCCGGCAGATAAAGTTCGCTTATTAGCCCGAGCTGAGTGAAGACGTCGCGTGTCGGACTGGCCCCAGCAGAGATCGCCGGGGGGGTTCGAGGGCCCAGGGCCCAGGACCCCTCGACGCGGTAGATTCAAAGTCCACTTCAAAGCAATGCAAAGCGCCAGTGCGGAGAGAATCTTTTAAAGGATAGAAGACGGAAGGGACGTGGATACCAGAGAGAGATGGGTATTGCTGACTGATCTCCCGCAGCCACCAGATTGCCACGCAAATCGAGTGCGTCGCGAATTAACGAGGCCCGTCGGCTTCCGCCTCTGATTCTAAATTATCTTCCTTGCCGATTACGCCGCGGCATAATGTTCACATATGCGTGTGCTGGTTTCACTTTCCGCTATTTTTGTACAGAAGTTTAAAAAATTATTTGGTTTGGTTAAATCCACTCGATTAATGAAGGCGGGAACATTCGTCGAAAGAGACGAAGAGTGGAGACTTAATTCTGATTTTGCCTGGGCCCAACAATGCTGTGCATGAGTGAAAATCCCTGCACGATGCAGTGGAGCTGATGCAAAAAAGATTGCATTGTGGCTTGGAAGTAGAGGGTTTGTGTGAAAACCGTATACAAGGCAGCAAACTCAGGGTTTGCGATTAACTTGACGAGTTTTTCGACGACAAAGTAAAAGTTTGTTGGTAAATTGGCACGCTATATAGATTTGGGTGACCAATGAGGATCAGCCTGTTGACTGAATTTTTTCTTTTTTTTTTTTTCTCAACTTGATCCGATCCTGCAAGAGAAATAAGTTTGAGGGTTTGGGATGGCTTCGACAGGCACGAAGCATGAAGTTTCTTTTTTTCAGGGTATTGACAGAACTTTCATACCTTTTCCGGGAGGGTTAACAATCTGCCAATACGAAGCAAAGAAAAAGGACAATTTTATAGTGAAGGAACGACTGCGGCGAACAGGAATTGGTAAAGAGATGAACGTTCGTCTCGATCGGTGGGAAGAGGAGATAATAATTTGATGATAAAAGATTGCAGCGAAAAGCCAGGAAACGATCAGAGATCGTGACGAGGAATGGGACGCGGTATGTGTGTATGTATTTTGAAGTGACGTCAAAAGAATGAAATACGTAGACCGCGACATTCCAATTATTAAGCCATCCCTCTACTAGCCTTACTCGTATCCCGGTATTTATTTTGTTATTAGGATTTGTCAATTCGCCTTTGATATTTGATTTGGCTCTACGTACCCGCCAGCTTCCATCATATATCGGTCGGATTTATTCTACCCAGTGATTCTATCACCGCGGGCAAGTCGGTTCAGGGGTCGGCCCCACCCTCAACAGGAACATACGAGCATGACGTGTGCTCTACGTATAATTCCATACGAAACGCATGTGTGATTTTTTCGAAATGTCATATCGATCGTCTACCTTTTTTTATTTTATCTGCTTCGAGCCAAGACCCATCACCTGCATGGACGTTTGTGAAAGTCTGAAAGCTCGACAGGAGTCAAAAACCAACATGAAGCTACCTTTTCCTTTTCTTTACTTTTTAAGGAATGGGATGCGATGGGAGAATCGATCTTCGATCAACCGAGTCAAAGTTGGATGCAGCCAAATTGAAAGCACTTGATAGAAGGACTTTTTACCGTCAATTAACTTTGATGCCAGAAATTTTGTTAGACTGTTTATCAATTTTATAGAACAAAAATCAACGCATTGAAAATTTCTCTGTTCTTCGGATAGAGACTCAAATATTTCAAACCGAAGCACCGATTGATCCAAATCCTTGCATTAGGTGCTTTCACTTTGACTGCATCCGACTAAAAATTCGTGACTTTGAGTTAATTATGCATTGAAAGCCCAGCAAATTTTTGTGATGAAACTATTTTTGGAATAAAAAAAATGTGGAGTAATGCCAGTCTTTGGAAAACGTTGACTGTTCATTGATTCTGAAAAAATATTTCTAAGCTAATTGGCTGCTACAAATGCATATTGTAGCTGCAGTAGGTATACCTCACACAGAAAGCTTGATTTAGCCGTAGGAACTGACCTCGGAGGTGGAGAATTCGCTGTGTGGCAAGCGTCTTGACAGCTGATACTTTCCTGCTTAGTATCAAAGTCGAGAGACAGACAGTGTCTTTCTCTCTTTGCGTGGTCATAAGTATAAGTATTATATACCCACTCCGGTTGTGTTTCACATATATGGCATATGTATGAGCTGAACGCTATCAAGACACGAGAACAATCCTTACCATGCTGTACATCATGTCCAACTTCAAGCAGCTTCAAAGGAACACTACTCTGTCTTTGGCCAATAAGCGACGAAGGATTATATTCCAAGCTCAGGACATTAGTGATCAAACATGCGATTAGGATGGTTAGATCCTGCACAAGGAGTGGCAATAATTGCAGTAGAGTTAGCACACCGGTGCAGCGAGAGTAAACGTCCATTTTCGATAGCAGGTTGAGGTAATTCACTGGCGTTTATGACGCGGCATGATCCTTTACGTAAATTGTGTCGTTCCGAAGATCAAAGGGTTTGAATACTAAAGAGATAACCGCACGATTTCGCGACATCTGAACTTCTGACTGTCATTCTCGAGCCATTTGATGATTCCCATCAGTCTTCCGGACTGGAAAAGCTTATTCCACTCGACGAAGAGCGCGAGGAATTGACATTTACACTGTGTCTTTTCGTGGAACCGATTTATGAAGACGACTACTACTTTGTAGAAATTTTATTCAGAAGTGAGAGGTAAATAGAGGAAGCGGGGAACGTCGGTTCTTTGGATGTCCATTTGACACGGGCTTATGGCTGTGAAATATCAACTTCTCTTCTCTCTTCTTTGTCAATTGTTGAGAATAAACGAAAGGCGACATTGTAGGTCGCTTAAATTACAACCGACGTACCTTCTCGCCGCGGTGTATGGGCATATAACTTTTTCGGCATTTTTCACCAGCCCTTTTTCTCCCATTGTCCTTCTAACCCGAGTTTAGTTGTGCCACCTACTTTTACCAGCGGCGATACAGAATTGATCGGCTGTTTTATGCGCGGCTATTCGGACCGGGCAGCTGCCATTTCGGCTGCACGTACAGCCTTTTTGCCCCGTTTCTCGACGTAGTAGGTAATTTGTGGCGTTTTAAACGCGCGTCAACAATGCCCCGTTGGTAATTGGTTTCACTGGAATGACTCGGCGCTATTGCCACGTATTCAGCTATTATACTGGGCACTGGCCACTGGCTGTGTAATACTAAAATCGTTTAATATAAATCTCCTCCAAGGCTTTGCCGAGTTTTGTTACAAGATTTCAATTGACAGTGTCTATGACGAAATTGGAAATCGAGGACCTCGTGCCATGCCCTTAATTATCAAAACGCGTACAAGGATCAAAACTTAATCCATTCTGTTATTTCCTGGTTGAATTCTATCGCCTGGGTAAAATCCGCGGCAGATTTTAGCCACTATCATCCTCGGTTCCATACGGAAACTCGAGGTAAGTCTAAGAGGTCTGGACCAGGCTTATAATAGCGCCGCGCGTTGCCCCTGCAACGACTTTGAATTCGTTTTATAATTTCTTAATTAAATGCAATAACACCGTCGCCATGCGACTGCTACCAGAGCCAGAGCCAGAGCCGCAGGCACAGTTAACGGTTACGCTGCAGCCACTCCTGTTATAATTAGTCCTCGGAAGCTATACGGCTACGCCGGCACCGTTCACGATTATGCTCTACGTCCTCTCTCTTCGCCGAGACGCGGTTATCTCCGCATCACACTAGTGGTATATTTAGTTTTACAGTTATTTCCTTTTTCACCAGGTTTTTTTTTTTTTTTTTTTTCTTTTTATTTTTCATTCAACAGGAGACCAGATTTACCGCATTTGATGAAAAACCTCAGTTTCACGTAACCAATCGAGACAGATTTCATTTCATCTATAATAATCCCTCCGTCCATTCATACCTTTCCTAAATAGACAGAGATATGGGGTATGGAATTTCGAGTAGGATCTCAAGATCGTTAAATCCGGACATTGTTAGACGCTGTTGAAGATCATTCAACGTTTTATCGTGGACAGGTCGTTCTGTTCATCATAGAATCATCAGGATTTTGAGGGCTGTCCAGTTTCTGGACAGATATTGTCTCCAATGCAAACTCATGAGTTTCGACCAATTGAAGCCTGATCATTTTACAATGAACGAGTCGTCGATGTATGGAATATTTCTTGAAACAAACTCGGATAATTTCAAATCGAAGATTAGTCTTTGGTTGGAATTAGCTAACCCGATATAGACGGAGCGATATCGAAGGAATTGAGTCGTTAGCGTTAGTCTAAAGTGCCGTGAACTTAAAGGAGCAGGTGAGATCGTATACCTATATGTGTATACTATTATACTGCAAAGCAGTGGGTGCAGTTACGTTACAGCGGCTGTTTTTCGCGGGTACTTAAATTTTTACGAGCTTGCAGCTGGAGTTCGTATGCATGAATTACGAATATAGTACTACGTGTTTAGTGATACGTGATGCGTGTATGAAATAATAAGATTTTAAACAATATATGGGGCATTCGATACCGAAACTTCTCCCAGCTCCAAGAACGACTCTGAATTTTTTTTTTAATATTTCAACAGTTTTCTGACTTAATTATGATTTTTGGAACCGAATGATTTCAAGATTTTTTAAAATCATAAGAAAATCAGACAATCTTTTAAATGCGCGAAAAAAAAATCCAAGTCGTTTTTAGAGTTGGGAAAAGACTCGGTATGGAATGCCCCATATATATATTCGAGAGGTCTGACCAGGGAATAACTCCTGGACATTATCTGTACTCCGACTATTTTACATTCTATAAATCTGCTGCAGGAATATTCAGTTTGATATTCATTAAACAAGTTGCTAAAATAAGCGGAGGATTCTATCCACCGAGTCTAACGGCACCAGTTGCATCATGATCAGGTACACACCCCGTTTAGCGTACCAAATGAGTTTCGAGTTCCCGATCAATTAGCCAATCGGAATTTCAAATTGATTCAACGAGCCACTCCACACTCGGTAGTTAGTTGCCTTCTCTTTAACGATTGCACTAGCTGTTGCAATAGTCTACATAAGTTTTTTGAGCAATCAAAAAAATCACCGCAGTTGCGCAAGTCCTCATGAAGACAGATTAGGTATGACATAAATTTACGATACTCGAATTTTGAGTTTGGACTATTTCACACACATGCGATAAATAGTCAAGAGTTTCTCGCTTATGACTTTTATCTATGAATTGGTCAAAGGATTCAAATTTTACGATGCCCAGTCCAACTACGCGAATTTACTAATTACGCTTTGCGACCCATGCAAACATCGTGACAGGTTTTTATTGCCTTCTAGGCTCGTTGACGGATTGGAAAGAGGCAAAAATTTTAGCGTCAAGCAGCTCAGACTTGGGCAGATTACACTTTGCCAAATTGCAATTACGGAGGAATAAATAATGTTCGACAATGTCTGGTATTCTACTCTCTATGCTGGTTAGCAATCTTTAAGAAATCCCTGGTATTCACCGATCACGATCAGTCGGAGCAAATGTTTTATTGATTAATTAATACCCCACGATAATATAATACAGGACGATTTATCGTTGGGATTTATTCCAAGAACACTATAGAGCACTAAGTAGAAAACAATTTAAATTACGTTTCGAGAGAAGCCGTGCGGCAATTACCCGCGAGGCGTGGGTAATTAATACCAATTCGATCAATTTCGTTGCAGATATTTTTTTTCGCCGATTTTTTTCGTCGTTTTTCCCCATTTTTTTTCTTCTTCTGCTACCTATCCGGGGATTGTTTGCGTCTGATGGAGTTATCGCGATCCAATCACCACTTCAAATTCGAGTAATACCGATCCTTGATTCTGTTATGAATTTATGAAACTTTTTCGATCGTCCTTATGTCATCGATCGTAGCTCTATACAATTAATTCGACGTTTTTCCTCAATCGTTTTCTAATATTTAACGGAAAAAAATTTCACTCTCGAACCTCTTAATTGCCGGTTTTAATCCTATGCTTCAAGAGCCGATTTTCATTAAATTCGGTAGCTGACCTGTACCCAAATTAAAATTAAGTCGATAAACCGGTTGGAGAATTTTTTTAACATCTTTAAATACGGTCATTAAGGAGCGTCCTCCATCAAATCTCATTCGTAATGCTTGAAATAAATCTGGGCACTATTTTGACAAAAAAAGAAAATAAATAAAGAGCAAAAGTACGGTTCAAACCGATCGAAACACCCACACCGGTCTTTTTCTCTCAAAAGAAAAAAAGAATCCTTGCGCAGGTCCGGGTGATGAATAAAATAAAAATTTATAAAAAAATTGCCAATTCATTATCCTCACGCATCTGATTATTCATCGGTTTGTATCAGAGATCCGTACCACGTCACTGTACTGTGCCACTGTCTGAATTAGCGTTGATACCACCACGTACCGCGACACTTCAGCAGATAAGTTATATTCCTGTAAAGCCTCATCGCGCGTGTAAATAATTATATGTTTTAGATATCAGAAGATGAAGCCTGGAGATTTATCGCCTAATTTAGCCGAAGAAATTATACATATTAGTTGCCGACCGATTATACAATAAATTATTACCACGGGATATATAGACGTCGTAACCGGTCTTTAATCGCTTCTATATTACCAATCGAATGCACATCTTTGGGGTATCAGGATATGAGCGAATTGTAGATACGCAAATACTCGGATGGTTGCAGAGGATCAGAAAATACTGGGAAAAATTGGCCTCGGTCAATCTCAGCCGGATATTTTCACCTTTCGGTTGCCTGATCCATGAGAAAAAAAGAAATCGGACCAGTTATCCGGAGAAGGATTCTGTCGACGCGATCTTGACATTGAAACCGATGACTCAACTGTATCCAACCTCGCGGAATGCGGCACCCATATTAATCGAATGATTATCGAAACGGTGGAGTTGCGCTTGTTCTTATACGAGAGAAAAATAGGAATAGGAAAAAGAAGAGGAAGAAGAAGAAAGAATTGTTGAACAATGGTGGAATATCACAATCTGCACATCGACGAATATCAGAAGCGAATTATACCGGATGTGTGGTACGAAGCTAGAGATTGTTTCCAGGCTTCTGATTTCTAGAATTCAAACAAACTTCCGGTTTAAAATACTCGGAATTTATATTCGCGTGGGTTCAGTGGGATAATAGAAAGAATCTACAGCTAAAAGGCGAATCGAAAAAAATGAGGAGTAAGAAAGTGAAAGAAAAAGAAGAAAGAAAGAACGAGGTTCAAAGTCACGTTTTCCCAGCTCCATCCGCAAATTCAATCCCGAAGTTTGCAGACCCTACTAAAACTTCGCCACAACTCCCCGGTATTTTATTCCACCCGTACCATCCGCACCACCTGCTTCCGGACACGGGATCCTCGCATTCAGCTACGTCGAAACATCGCTTTGAAAATTTCTAAACACGATCTGTGCCCGCAGTATCGTCACCTTGCGACTCGGCCGCGAAATTATCACTCCTAGATCATCGGGGGAAAAATTTTTGCCGAAAAAGTTCACGCAAGTGCACCGAAGGAATTCGCGCTAACGAAAACCCTACACGGTTTATCTTTCGAATAAAGTAACGCATCCGGCTATATGTATTATATTTATGGTCGCCGGTGCTGCAGGTTGACCATCGCCGTCGTATCCAAGAATAGACGAGAGATGTGGGACCTCGCTTTGTCTTATTTTGTAGAAGTTTAAACGGATGTGGGGAACTCATCTTCCCAACGATCGTCCAGTCCTCGGGCGATACGAGGACCACTGGCGTTATCCTGTTTGCAAAAATTCCGGGAAAAATCTCCGACTCTATTCCTGTATATTCGCGCGGTTCTCTACCCGGCGGAAATATCCAACCGAGGTATTCGAATGATTCGAAAAATGGTCTCGTTCTTGAACTTTATTCGATACGGCGTAAATATCCCACGAATGACGAATAACGAAACGTCCTCGATGCTGATAAGAAGTTTTTTCAGATCGTAACTGATGGGAATATCCATCGGGAGGTTCTCTTTGCGGCATTTGTTGAGGGTCCCGGGGCGCGTTGAATGGAGTGAATAAAGCTATTATGCCGCAACAAGCTCAGGGAACAAAGAGGCGACTTGTTAAACGAAGAGCGTGAGCAATAAAGCGAGAGTCAGAGGTGGAAAGGCATATAGCTTGGTGGCAGTGAGGCTCGCAGTAGCGGATATACCGTAGAGAGAAGAAGCCTAGCAGCTCGTTCGAGTTGAAGATAAAAGCAGATTTCTGGGAATCGCTATAACTTCTAACGATTCCGCCCCGCATCAACGAATAGACGACTTTTCGGCTCTTCTCCGCGCCGAATCACGAATCACGAGTCACGAGTCACGAGTAGCGACATCATCATGATATTCTCATGGAAGTGGAGCGTTGCCATAACGTAATAACAATTCCCGATATTTGTTCCTTTCCCTTCAACAGAATCGTTGCCAGAATCACTGCCTCGAGTAAGAAGTCGCAGTAACCATCGTCGAATCTTGGCAAAACATTGACTAAATTTTAATCGACTTTCCGAGGAAGAAGAAGAAGAAGAAAAACGATTACTCGAGTATCTCGATGGATAATGGAATAATGCATGAACTCTATCTAGACTGATCTATCCCGCAGTTTACAGTTATTAGTGTACATAGGTATATCTACTTCAGAGACGCATATATACCGAGTTCTGTTATCGCCGTGGTCGCATGGCGTCCGGTTAAGCTTTGTGGCATCAGTTCCTTCCGGCTTTCGTCGAGAAATGAGAAACAAGTTTTTCATTTTGGGGATCCGGAGTCTCGCTCTCCGAGATAATATCGATACTCGTATTTTAGCACCTGTCCCTTCGTCGAAATAACTTCCTCGTTGACGAACTCCTTAGTTCTCGTCGCGGGCCCTCGTCAAGTATCTCTTTCACGGATATTAGCGATCCGGTTTGGTAAGACTCTGGTTTATCAAATTTCGGCAGAAAAGGATCAACTCTTTGTGTAAATCTAAAAGTTATACTCGTAGAATGAATACACGTTGAAATAACAATCCGGTAATAAATTTGTGATTTCTAGTAAGAGTTGTGTCTCTTCTCAACAGTGAAACTAAGAGTATCTCGTTTGGGTCGAAGCTGCAGAGATCAATTCCCTCTGAGATTTACTCGCTTTTCAAATCAGCGTCACACAAAAGAAAACTCAACTGCTGAGGTGTACAAGGGTGTGTGTACAAGTGTATACTTGATCCGATTCCCTCACCCTTCGCCCTCCTCTTCACCCCAGAAATCCCTCTTTCCTTCCTCATCCCTCCAGACCAACCCTACAAACTTCTCTACGAGGCCGCCATCCCTCGGTTGCGGTAGCGTGTTTAGGGGTGTTAATTGGGTGGGGTGTATCACGTAGCTTGGACCGGCGCGGCGCGCTTGTACGACGATACGGTGGAATCGGGGTTGGGAAACGAGACTGGGGATGGGAATGGGAATGGGAATGGGAATGGGAATGGGAATACGGGAGAGAAGAGCGGAGGACGAGGGGAAAGTTACTCGGTACCTACTGGACGGGAAAACGATCAATAAGCGATTCACGCCCGAAATAGGTACCCATCTCCAACACACTTTACTAGTTAATAGACACCGCGACGAACAACCGCACAGTTAGCTGCCATTCCACGTCACATTCCCGTTAAATACTCATACGAAGACAAAAGTGTCTCACTATAAGCCCAGAAACTTTGGGGAAATGGATTTTTCTTCAACATTGACAACTTGTGGCGTTCATAAAACGATGGACAAATCGTTGTCCCGGTAATTATGGTTTCCGAAAATTCAACTGAAGAGTTTTTGTGAAGGAATAATGTGCAGCCTTGTAGACACTGTTCAGATATACTATATGCATCGGACAACGGATGGTACATTATCCTGATGGCTTCTAGCCTATACTTCTCGCTCCTTGAGAGTCTGGAACGAGTTGTAAATTCAGAGGTCAGTGCTGTCCAGCATGTTGAATGATAGCGTGGCACGTCTCTTGGTTATAACGTATACACGTGTGTTAGCACTACATGACTATAGTGCGATATACCGTTTGGCGTACTGCAGACAGGGCGTAGAGTTGTGTTGCAGGTGATAACCTTTTGATTATCTTACATTCCATTCCATGCCCGGGAACACGTAGCTATCAAACTCCACACTGCCTATACGACCGACTGCCACTCGCGTGTCGAAAACGCGTTAACACGCGATTCTCAATATCCTCTTTCGTGGTTAATCATTAGTGCCTAATCCATCATGCTGGATGCTACTTCCATGCTTAATTTCCAATACTCGAAAGCTATTCGTTGATAGTCATGCATGATCTTTCATTGAAAAACTTGGAAGACGGTGTTCGGGATAAATTTGCAGTGCGAATAATGATCGTACACACATAGTATCGTATAATTCCCACGCGACTGGGATACAATTTCCTTTTTTATTTATTTTTCAACTTCTATATTTCCCGCGGTTCTTTGGTACGGGGCTATACATACCTGGATGTATACCAATCTACGTACCACACTGACGCGTTAATATCTGAGTAGATTGTACATTACGGTTGCCAGGTGAAAATATACGCCGATAAATCACCGCCGCCCCGTTACCGTTAGCCATGTAGTACATATACATACATACATTTCTATATATCTGCGAACACACATGTTACAATACCTATTATAACTGCAAATGTGAATATAAGCGACTGTCACGCCCACGATTACCTATTTTCTGCTAACCCCTCCTCTCGCAAAACTCGAACATCACCGTCGTTCCATAATCGATCTACTCGAACAGTTAGTACGCGTATATAACAGTATGGTGTACAAATGTATGGATAAATTTTAATGATTAATACGTTTTCTTGGTATACCTAAAGCTCCTCGCCACTCGTTAGCAAGTTTCCTTAGTTTTGAATACGAGCGGTTTCCCTCGACGCCTTGCCTTGCCTTCCTTACTTCGTCTTCCTTGGTAAGGCCTTGCCTGGTTACGTAACCTATAGCACAACCGCCCGAGAAGTTTACCAATTATGCAAATGTGTATTAAACCAATCTGTGCCCCGCTTGAGACGGTACGTAGGTACGAACCTACGAGTCTAGTTTCCCATACCCGTTCATGAAACAGGAGTGTAATATAATATATATAATATAATATAATATAATGTGATACAATATAATGTAATATGTATATATATATATATTTCGTAGTCGCAAATTTACTACATATATACATAGTTGTTATTATTATTCACTATCTTGCCTCTGCAGTGCAGAGTTCCGCGAAAGATAAGAATGTGGTTCAAGAACATTGGACCAGTGGTGATGCTTGACCTTAAATCGGTTCATTGAATAGTCAATTAATCGCAAATCAATCGATGTCAGTGTATTGGTGCATGGCGATGTGTCAAGAAGATATAAGCTGTCCCACGCTGAAGTAAAGAGAGCTAAACGTAATCTGAATATGCAACCCACATATATAGATAGAGTCTGAGAGGCATAAGCTGAGTAAACCGCACATTCAAAGATGTGGGATTGAGGGGGTTCGAGAAGTGCCATTAATGACGGTGTAAAAAAATATAATAATAAAATCCTTATGGCGAACGTCGCTGCCGAGCCTGCAGATGGTCTTAATCCCGTCTTGTCAACCCTGGAGCAGTAGACTATAACAGGGATAACCGAGGAACGTGTAATTCTCTTAACGTAGCAGCCCATAAATATTCAAAGAGCTGAAAAAAGGAAACGAACGACGTAGAATAAGAAGAAGAATAAGAAGAAGAAAGTCCCGAAAGTAGGATATAGACCCAGCCTTGAATAAAATGACGCATTGTCTGCAAGCATTTCCACCCACGTTACTGAATACAATGGGAAAAGGGTTGAGAAACTAACTGCTGATGCTGATGCTGATGCTGATTCTTATGCCAGAATCATGCGCCACTGAAGAACTAATCCTACACCTACTTTGTCCCTTGTGTTTTATGCCCATTCGTTAGATGGGGACTTTGCGGTGGGATTTTGAAATGGGTGTAGAACCGATATGGTGATGAAACAAAGTATAATTCAATTATGAAAACAGTTCTTGATACTCGTCTTACTCAGTAATGTATCATGAGTAAATAAAGAACTAATGGTGTATATGAGGAACTATAAGATCGATACGATATGTGTATACATAGATACATATCGTTCGTGTTCATAAATTGGTTTTGCTATATCGTGAAGGCTAGAACAACGAGGACTACGACACTGAGGATAATAACAGCAATCGACACTTTAATGATCGACCGACGCGGACACGGCGACGGCAATTACTATCCGAAAGCAGAGCTGCTCGACAACATTGTGTTTACCGAATAGGCAGTCATTTAGTTAAATCGAACGAGCCTGTAGACAGCCAACCAGCCAACCAGCTAGCCACATAAAAAGAATAAATAGAGGTCACCGCTCACTCATGTACAATGCGTTAGTAAATAGCGGTTTCGACGCTGCCACCTCATTGTTGTTTCAAAGGCCACCTGGCACGGCTCGATCCAAACCATTACTAATAAATTATTAATTTATGGTAACGCGACACAGCTTCACGTATCATTGAGTGAGTCGCTTGCCTCTTGATCATGCAGATATACCACGGACAAATGCTGGTTATTCATCTACACCAACAGCTTCGAGGCTCTTTGCTTGAGGGAAATGTCAACACAGGTGTCAACACTGCAGATGGACTAAAAGCATTTCGATCCAGGTACACTAAACGATGAAATGATTATGCATAATATCAGTTTTATCACCCGGATTGAGGTGTTCTATGCACAAACCTTTAAAAATTGGAGGCTTTTACTGTGAACATCTTCCATAGTGGACAAATTTTTGGTACTATTCATTAAGACTTTGTTTCAATTTTCGGAAGTGGATATTTCGAGTGTGGGAAATGGAGCGCGGAATGAAAATCCAGTTTAAATAAATAAAATAGCAATTTGCGATTTGGCGGTTTGTCGGTGGGTCGAAACCTTGCGGTTTGAAAACGAAACGAGGAGAAGAGGGTACGGGAGAGTTGAGGTGGAGGGCAAGCCAGAGTGTTAAGAGGCAGTTTGCACTCCCTCCGGCCCCGTAGCTCGTAGTTTATGAACCTGTGGCTTCCACAAGCAGCCGCCGGGCGACTCACCCTCTTTGCTTCGGTGTTTTGCTACCCAGTTTTATCGCCAGTCACTCTATGCCGCTGCAAAGTAGGCGCGAGAAACCCCCCTCCTCCATGTCATCCACGTATAATGTCCGTGCAATACGTGCACACTGAGAGGAATGGATAGCTAACATTTTTTAATGCTGCACGTGATTCAGCCTAGAATTGTTCGGGATGATATCTTGATCCTAATCAGTGAAAAGATGATAGCTGCCTCATCCATATCCTTCAGTTTGAGGTATGTACGTATGGTAGAATAGTAGTAGATGGGCTTTTTTAGAGAGTCTATCACGTTCAATGGGACTCAAACGGTTCAAAGTTGAGAAAGTAACGATGGAAGAAAAGAGCCGGCCTAAAAGCAGGCGTCTCTGCGGTGGCCGTGCCTCATGCTCGCCCAGTTCAAATTTGAGCTCTGGTGAGGCCCACGTGGCGACTTCTTTCCTGCAGGGCCCGGCTGTGATATATTACGAGCCTTCAAAGGGACGGCAAGGAAACCTGACCTCAAATGGGAAATCCTCCCGCCCAGTCAAAATACCTCCACACATGGTGCGCGTATCGTGCTGCCATGGCCATAGACCAAGGTCTGGGATTTTGTAGAGACAGGGCAGACAGAACGGAGCCCATTATGGGACTCGGGATATCAGGATAACAGTGTAGCGTCAGTGACCATTAAAAGCTTCTTTTGAAGTCTTCTTCTAAATGCTTGCCATAAAGATATGTGTTCAATTCGAAGCGAGCAAGGTTATATCTTACAATTAGTCTGAATAACTGAAGCTCTAATTGTAAGTCCTTTGAATGGATCAGGAATAAACCCTCTTGAATATAAACCGTGCGAGTAAATCTGTCGATGACTATAAAAGCTTTGGTTGGGTACCAGATGAGAATGAGAATTGATCGAGCCACATAAAGCGGCGACGGAGGAAGGACGGAACAAGAGTAGCCACGTTCGAAGGAAGTCGAGGCCTGGGGATGCCTTATTTAGATACCAATTTAGCAAAGTGGCTCCTTATCGACCGAATTCACCGCTTCAATGCCAGATATTGACCATAAAGTTGCAATAAATCTGAGGATTTAATCGCCATGATCGTTATCCAACTGGGCAATAAAACGCATGAGATAATGACGTACAACGTTGATCGAACAAAGCTAAATAAAATCGCCTTCATCGCCACGACCGTCGATTGCTAAACTCTTTCATATTCGGCTACTGTTCCGCGTTAAGAGACGCATAAATTGACGCGACCATATTTATTACATGACGAATGTACGATATCGGTTCTTGCGATATATGCTCAAGTCACATGGCCGAAATGATCACAGGCTAATATAATGTCAGCGAGAGAGTCCGGGTGTACATATATGAGGCTTGAGATCTAACACCGACTCCAAACTGAAACCACCAGATATTGATATTCATAAATGAGAGCTCCCGCCGAGGAGGAACGGACTGGCATAATATACTCGCGTCATTTGCTCGGACACTTTAATAGATATACGCACCCGAGGACAAACGTGGGCGACATATTGCGATGGAATTTACGCCCAAACAATAATAGCCAATCGATATATTTTGTTCCTCGATCCTTTTATCGAGTTGAAAAATGATACAAGGGTTGTTGTTGTATATACTGCATGCTGTGATTTCATCGTTCGTTAATGCTCTTTGATGCCTGTCCCCTTCGTCTATCGAGACTTCACGTGTCTGAATTAAAAACTGTATAATGGAATAAGTTGCATGAACAATAAGTAACTGTTACGAAATTGAAACCTACTTCATGGTTCGGAAAACCATCGTTCAGCGAAAGTTTTGAACCGTTTCACCTCGTTCCACCGAGCCGCAAATATCATGAATAAATCCTGTTAATTCCATCGCTAAAGTGATTAGCAGAAGTTTTAAAAGCGGTCCTTCAGACTCGCCAAATCCCTTCGAACAACACATACACCTAAGCCATATGTCGACTGACCTTTAACTGGAGGTCTGACGGGTTTTCCAGGTAAAACAGGCGTTGTAACGTCTGCTGGGTGTCTTCCATTGTGTATATAACCTTGTGTGGCATTATGATGTGCAGGTATAAGGTGGTGGTGTTCAATCTGTGGTTCACGGAATGGATTAGGTGGAGTCCTGGAGTAGAATGACCTCCCACTGAGTACAGACGAGCTAGGTGAAGTCGGAGGGCTCCTGGTTCTAGGTGTAGTGGTCAAATTAAGCGGAGCATCATCCTCTTCCTCATCAGGAATATGTCCCAAACCACCGCCGACCACTTCCTGGAATCCAGGCTGCTGATTATGAGAGAGTCTAACGACTGCCGATGATATCTCGCTTCCCCCATGCACTCCTCCGCCCAGCTTAGGAGATGCGATGCTGGCGCAAGATGAGGGCGATCTCAAAGGCGGTGCAGGGCTTGGCGTACACGGTGGCGATGTTAGGCACCCCGGCATTGATGCCGGTGAATGGGGTGGTAAAGGGGAATAAAGAGCGAGTGGTGCCCGTATCATGGGGCTCGTTAACCTCCTCGGTGTGGGAGCGAGAAGTTTGGTCGTACCACCGTTATCGTTGTTATTGTTATTATTATTGATACTATTGTTATTGTTATTGTTGTTCAGATGGTGATGATGGTGTAAATGGTGGTAGAGGCTAAGGCCGGATGTCGCTCGACCCCATCCAAGGATGTCGCTTATCCTGTGAGGCGTTGGGGCCCTAGGGGGTGCTGCGTAGACGTGCGCGTGCCAGGAGTTTACCTGGAGGGCACCACTGGTAAACCCTACCACACTACCGCCTCCTCCACCACCACCACCGCCTCCAACAACAGAACCGACGGTACCCTGCAGGTCGACGACAGAACCGCCGTGACCGTTGGGGTCGCTCGTCACAGCCACTACAGGCTTTGCTTTTGCGGTCTCGTTGTTGTTGTCCCCAGGGACTAACGAGTCCAGACGATGGTCACCCGCAGCACCACTGCCTCCGACGTTTTCCTCCTTTTGTTGGTGCTGCTGTTGTTGTTGCTGTTGTTGCTGTTGTTGTTGTTGCTGCTGCTGCTGCATAGTATCCGTGTCTGTCATCACGCAATGTTTTTATCCTTAGTATGACGTTCCTTGTTCAAGGGAACCACAACGATCACAACACTAATGACCATTCGTTATTCACCATGTTTCACATACCATTATCTTACTACTATCGAAACACTGCACAGCCACTCTTTTCATTCAATATCTCTTATCGCAAAGGTTTTATGGCTTTTCAGAAAACTGGCGAAATTCACTCCACCGTTATTCTAGTCTTCTTCATTTTACACATTTGGGACGTATCCACGGTTCACACTGGATGAACGAGAACAACTACATCACAATTATAACACTGTGATAGTCGAATGAGGGGTCTTCCGGCTTATTGTTCGACTTTATCCACGGGGCTCTTTCTGTCTGCTCAATATCGATATCCGAGCAGTTTGTCAGAGCCAAATAGTCACATCGATATCATAACCCCCATTT
This sequence comes from Tenthredo scrophulariae, assembly GCA_963978835.1. Taxonomy (NCBI): domain Eukaryota; kingdom Metazoa; phylum Arthropoda; class Insecta; order Hymenoptera; family Tenthredinidae; genus Tenthredo; species Tenthredo scrophulariae. The sequence continues at coordinate 15,578,740 of OZ022233.1, forward strand.
CTCTGTCTTCATGATTGTCTGATGAACGCGATGAAAGGTGGAATTATGAATGCAGTATAAACCGGCAATAGAAATACGATAATATCCGTTAATTATTCTTACTGGGTGATTTTTTTTAAGCCGCTAATTGCCCACTGCGTAATTAAATCTCGTTAATTAGCTCAACGTCGCTGTTGTGGCCCTCGGGGGGATGTCGGCAGTTAGCAGTTAGCCAGCTTCTTATTGCTTGCTCGCGCAGCAGTATGTGGTGTATTATACACCTGCGCAGAGCTCATGCGCGCTGGTAATTATTCTCGCGGTAAGAACCAGTCGCATTTTATTAATCCCTCGGCCACCTTATTCCTCTCTTGCATGTTGTTAATCGGTTTTTGGATCGTCAAGCGTGGAAAAAAAAAAAAACTGTTCGTTGAAAATACCGCTATATTTTCAGCAGATTTTGAGCGATCGAAAAATGTGTAAAACTATTCGAAAATGGAGTAAAAAAATTCTTAAATCGATTTTCCGAACGAATATTACTGGCATTACGTCCCTCCCTCCCTCCCGACCAGCGATACGATTTATATTATTCACTAAAAACTGTAGTATTTTTATCATTAATCCTTAGGTATTCATCTGCACTATTCCCGGCCAATCATCATCCGGTGACCGTTCAAAAACCGTTACGAATGAAAATTTTCTAATAACTGCGAAATTCAAATCTCATTTATATTTGATATTTGTTTAACGATATACCGGCGCACCACACCACGTGTCAGTCGAGGTAAAGAGAGCGAGCACGTGTTCCGGAGTCCCGTGAACGGTCTCGGGTGCGTGGTGGGAGTAGGTTACCAACGTGGGGCGCGAGCGGACACAGTACGAACGCGTGCGCCGGCTGCCGCCCGATTACTGACTGATTGCCGCAAGATTTAGGGTTGCGGCTATAGTGGAGGGGATGGGAATGAGAGGGGGAAACGCGACTCGGCGCGTCTCAACTCTATACTCTCTGTAGTCGACGCCGTTCGGTGTGGTGTGGCGCTGCAGAGAGGGGAGCAGCCGAGGAGTTAACTGCCGGCGCGCGCGCCCCCCTCTCCGCACCTACGGCAACGTTCAGGCTACAACGCCAATGCCTCCTAGTGTCCTCTTCGCTCTTCAAACCCCGCCGCGCTTTTACTCCGCCGCGCCTCGCCGCCCGCTATTCGCGAGGAGGGATTTATACGGGCCTATAAGTGGGAGGAAGAGGAAGAGGAAGAGGGAGGAGAACGACGACGAGAGGCTACTGTTTAGCCAGAGGCGGTTGTTCGAGATCAGATTTATTTATTATTTCACCCACTATTTACTCTGCATATTATACAGGCCACAACCACAACGGTGTAGACAGTCTGAACTCAACGTCGTCCCACACCCCCATCATGTTTCGCCATTCGTTCTTATAAATTTTTGAAACATTATTATTACCTCGGATCACGAACCTAATTACTGAAATGGCAAGACGTTGTCTATTCATGCTGCTGCCCCTACCTATCTCTGAAATTGTATTTGCACATTTCTTCTTTTTGCCATCTTGGGACCTTGTGTCGTCGAGTTGATAGCCGGATTTTATGATGATAATAATAATAATGATCCCCGTCTTTCTCTCTTTCTCTAGAACCGCTTACACCGATATAAACCTCGCAAGTTGGTAGTCCATAAAGACTATAAGCGGCGATCGCAACTTCGCATAGCGTCGCGTCGCGTCGCGATGCATACGAGGTCAGTAAAACGTGTGTAACAAACAGATCCATCTGCGTGTGTAAATATCCACAACGGTCGACCGGGGCGGAGACTAGCGTAGAAGTGGGGCCATTATATCAAGAGTGGGGTGGAATTCGCGGAGAGAGGGAATCGGTAAGCGGCGGCGACTAAACTGATTGCGGGGCGAGGCGGGGATGAAGAGAGAGAGAGAGCGAGTAACTGAGCTGCGAGCCCGCCGCGAGGGGAGGCGGAGAGGCAATTAGCGGACAAAACGCCGATCTTCAACTGATTATTGATAGGGCCTGCCATCCGGCTCGAGAGCGAACTTCTCGCTCCCTCGTTTCACCCTCTCCATTAGCCCGCTCAACCTCTCTCTTTTTCGCCTCCTCTCTTTTTCTCTCATTGTCAGTTCCGTCCGTTCGGACGAACGGCGCGTGCGTAAACGCTCCGCGCACCTATACAGCAATAGCCGAAGCAATAGCCGTTAATTTGCACGATTTTAAAAACAGTCATACGTACGATTCGCGCCTCGCCACCTGGCGGTCGTTCTCGAAATTATGAACTAACGCTCGAACTGATTCACTGCCTACTTCAGACCGCTGTTAGCCAGCCTATTACAGAAGGGCGAAAACGTTTAATGCGGCGCCACAACCCGCGGGGAGAGTCTAGAGCAGCTTCATGAGTACTTCGTCATGACCTCGAAATCGACCCGTATGGTAATTATAACAGTATATAATCCTTGCTAATCGCCGTAGTGTAATATTATGAGTGATGTACGATATCGCGACGTGTAATATTTTCCACTCTTTCATCTTTTTCATTTAATAAATGCAATTTCCATTGATACACACTCCGTGTTATTGTTCTAAGTTTCTTCATCAAATACACATACATATACACAATATGTTTATTGGGCAAATGGACATTTAATCACCGTGTTTAACATCATTGATCTTCGTGATATACGTTATGGTATAACATGTGTGTGGGGTCGTGGGGATACCGGTGCGAGTTTGCAATCGGATATCATAACCTCATATACACGGAGCACATCGACGATTCTCAGAAGAGATTACTCGCACGCTATGCCTACTGGTGCAGCCGGGAGTAGAGACAACAACTCGGTGTGCATTCCCACCTCATTAGTTGTTCTTCCTACGATGGACCATGATTCCAGGCTATTACACTCGACGGTGTGAGAGACGTGAAAACTACAGTTTCGCTCGGAAGTGTTACAAACAAAATAAGAAGACAGGAACACGGGAAAAAAAAGGAAGGTAAACCATCGACGGATTTCGAACTAACGGAAGAACGAATTGCGATGCCTATACCCCGTGAATGCTTGTGAATGTTTGTGAATGTTTGTGAAACGAACTAATAGCTCTGTAGATATAAATTGTGAACCATTAGCGACCGTTATTCCCTGGTGGCTAGTATATAGGCACCTACCCTAACTCCCACAACAGAATATATGTGATCGGAGTTCCAAAATAACGTTGACTCCTGATTTATTTACACTCAGCTAACGGCATGCAGTTTCGATTTGTATACATGTACCTGTATATCATGGAGAGAGGTAAAACGGCTTGCATCATGTGCATAGGGTGGGTATACGTACAAGCTTGCTACAGGCGCATACGTGAACATGAGTTTAACAAAGGTGGACGATAATGCGGAGAGCTAGCTCGTGCCTGTTCGTTGTAATTATGTCGAGATTAGCGACGGCAAACGAGCAATCGATGTTAGATAAATGTTGAACAGGAAACGGCCGGGAACGCAAATGATTAATTTTAACGAGGCGCAAACAATGCGGGAAAGGTACATAACCTACCTCAGCGTGGGCATGCCTACAACATACCTCTATTCGTACCTGTAGCAATATGGGTGAAATATTACCAATACTAGTGTGTTTTCACCTATGATCTGACTGTGTAATACACAAATCTCGTATGCATATCTTTCCAGATATCTGTTGCAATTTATTGCGATTATAATTAACTAATTATATATATAAACCGTGTGCATAGATAGTTAATTAGTTGATTTACACACGCGTAACTCATGGATTACGAAATAGGGCCTAGAGATATTTGCTATAAGTGATTTCGTCAGAATATGTGTATAGCTTTAACGATTTATTATGATACCGTTTATGTTGCAAAATAAATTTGTCAATACCCTAATAAAAGATGGCGAAAAAAAAAAATCATTCCCCCATTATTATTCCACAAAATTAACTCGCATTGTTCAATTAACGCCCGGAATACTGCGTTGTGCGACGCTAGATGGCGAATCGCGTTGACGCGGTTGGTATCTCGTTTCTCGCGTGAAAGGTAAGTCGATACAGAATACATACCGGGTCTCAGCTGGTGCTGATTATTGATTGCTGTCCAAGTTTGACCATACTGTAAGAAGTTCGCACATTTTTTGCAACGACATAGCATCCTGCACTGGTCAGAAGCTAAAGTTATCAAAGTTACCAATTCTCATTGGTACACAACGATAATGATAACTTGTTTGCTTAACCTGTAACAGTTTTCTACCGTTCTAATACCCCAATTAAATCTTCTTTCCAGGTTTACGAGGCAATACTTGCTGTATGTATGTATATACGTATACACATACCTATAATACCAATAGAACGTCCGTGGTAATTACCAATTAGCCACCATTTCGAAGTACCACCTACCTACGCGTTGATCGCCGCTTACCGGAGGTAAATAAGCGTTCAACACGTTCAAGATCCAGCCTTCTCTCTTTGTCCGTCCTTCCCTCAATTTTATTCGTTTATATACCCATGTATGTAGATCTATATATATCGTTGAGCAATTTGCAGAGCTTGCGATATACGTATGTATGATATGTATATATATATATAAATGCGTAGGTATATATAAAGCTTATTGAATCGATACCTGCCGATAATAATTTCCCTTCTTGCCCTCGCACCACCCCTGAATGAGAAGCAAAAGCAGACCATCTCCATATATATAATTAAGCCGCGCGGGATCAGAGCCGAATAAAAATTGCAAGCTTTTACTTTCCTCGAGCGTTGCACGGGATGTATACCTATATAACCACGTTTCACCCCTCAAAAAAGTAAAAAAAGTTTCATGCTTATAATCGCGTATAGAGTAAACCTACCTATATCTGCCCCAAGGGAAAAGTCAAATTTGTTTAACCCTTAACGATCATCACGCACAATTTTAATTCTTCAGTTTTTTTTTTCCCTTTTCCTTTTTAATTGATAACAAGGAACAAGAAGTGATTAAAGCAAAAAGTAAAACGATGAAAAATTGCAATATCGAAAAACAGAAATTAGGAATGATTCGATACAATATCGAGTATGATTTCCATGAAATCTATTCTCGTTATCCTAAAAGAACACCATGTCTACGCCTGTGTGGCTATATGCGCAGTTATTGAATTCCGATGAACAATGCCAACCGCGAGAATCGCGCTGACCACCACGATGGCTAAATTATTACTGCTGTATCCACAAGTACTATAAATTGGTAGATTTTGATCCCCACGCGATATTCGTGAAAATTCTTAACGATTAGTAGCAGATGGTGATTAGTTTCCAAATATACCGATCTTCTATACAGAAGCTTACAAGCTTACATACAAGAATTTCTTTCACTGATGAATGTTCTCGACCGATCGCACTCATCTTTATGAGTATATACCTTATATATACATATGTGGATAGGCACGATATAGAAGGGTCATTTTACGACTCTGTAGGACCGTGCCGCAGGAAGGGAAATGGATGATGAAGGAAGGTATACATACCTGCAGAGATGGATAAATGATATGGTATATAAATACATAAACGATCATGTATGGCTACTATATAGGCGAGATATATCTACCCGTTCAATACTTAACAGTCTTCATTTTTGACGAACGACTTGTAGGCATCGGTATATATATACATACCGGTTTATTATACCAGGTATATAATATAAATGTATGTACATGCATCTATGTATGTATGTATGTACATACTATACGGACATTCTAACACCATGCTCGATTAATGCTTCATGCGTCTACGATTTTATAGCATTCGTCTCGTCTCGTCTCGCGTAGCGTCGCGACGTCTGTATAGTATTACTGACTACTATACTAAAGATTACATTAACAGTCACGTAACCATAATCAAATCTTGAAGAGAAACTCCGAGAAACTGGTATGAGGACGTGTTCTGGATAAAAAAAAAAAGTTATAATAAAAATCCGGAAGAAAAAATTGAAACGGAATAAAAATAAGACCGGAAGTTCATTTCCACACCGTTTTTTCACTCTCAAAGAAAATTAACAATCGAACAGGACGCAAAAAGAAGGAAGGCGAAAAATGAAAGCGAAAAAACCGGAAATCAATTTTGTCTAATTTTTGAACGCTGTCGACGCCTCGAGCTAATAATCGTGATAGCCAGCATAGGTATATCGGATCGAATACCGATTTCAGTGAAATTTCAACGTCACGGTATAACATTTCTGTGATGGATAGATTTTTGCTGATTGTTAGAATATTTTATAAAATTTTGTTGCATGGATGAGAGGGACTTTTAGTGCTTGATTTATCTCAGAGAACTCGATGATAATTTTACCTTGTAAATATCAAGTTTGAGTGCGCATACTCGGTGCAAGACAAAAAGTAAAGAGAAAAAAGGAAAAAATAAAAATAAAAAAACACAAAATAAAGGAAATGGAAAGCAACGAGCGTTATAATTGCCAATTAGATGATGGCGATGATGTCCTCGATTATAATCTCATCTGACAGACTAAACCTTAGGTAGGTACCTACCTCAATTCCCCCCACGCGCCTTATACTCGAGAGGGACAATTTATTTATTAAAGATCAATTATACTACTTCCTTTTGTGAAATATAATGTATTAATCATTAATGCAAGCGATTCGCTCCCTCGAATATTATTAATTTCATTGTTATATCCATATCTGAGATGATAATTATGTATACGTATATCAGTACATATTTAAATTTTATCAGAGAAACGTAAGAAGTGGAAGAAGATTAAGAATACGAAATAAAGACGTTGAAAACCGGGAGAAAATATTGAATCGGATAATTAATTATATCAAGAAAAAACTAAAAATCAATTTATCGATTGAAACTAATCGAAATAGAATTTGCTGTAGTGAAATTTCAGAAAAGTCATTATGGAAATGAAGTGAATATCAAAACCTTTCACTTATTGATTCTCCAGCGTCTAATTAGGAGCGTGTAAATATATAGATACCAATCTGCGCGATTCCCAATCAAAGTTTGAATAATTGGTGATAATTTGATCCGACATTATTGCAGCGAGGTACATTATAGGTAGATTATGGGTGAAGTTACATGTATAACGAATAGGTTTACATGTATTGTGTCCTTATGTGTATTTATCGATTGGTGTAAATGACGCCAACGCACGTATATCTGTGTATACAGGGTGTCGCAAAATTCGGGTACTTGCTGCGTAACAGTAATTTCCTTGCGAAAAATTGAGACGAGAGTTACCCATGCAAAAGAGTCCGCGAAGACTTAGTTTTCTTGTAAAAGCACTTGATAACAAACCAATCAACTTTCGGCTTTAGGGAATACTAGCTTAAGGTGGAAGCATACAAAAGTCCACAAGCCATAAGCAGGAAGTAGAAGACATAGCGCGTGCGCATCACTTCGCTTTTACTGCAGATCTTGTATCTATGGCTATGCATTCTGCTTATGGCTTATGGACTTCCGTGTGCTTCCACCTCTGAGCTCCGCATAGCTGTTCTCCCCACCACCAGGCGGAGTGGGAAGTACGCCACATTATTGTCTTGTTCTAGTCAGTCTTTTCCAAAGCCGAACGCTGATTGGCTCGCTATTAATTGATTTTACAAGAAAACTAAGTCCTTGCGGACTTTTTTGCACATGTAACTTTCGTCTCTATTTTTTCCAAGGAATCTGCTGGTGTGCAGCATGTGTGTAAATTTCGAGACACTCTGTACATATATAAAACCGTAATGCAAATTAAGAGGTACAACGGTTGTAAGCAACGAAGGTTATCATCATGCCTCCGGCACACACACCTACAAGAACCTCTAATTCTTCGTCCCCTTATCTCTTAACCAAGTTTAATTAATTTCTTGTTTATACACGCGGAACCTCCGGCGCTTCTTATATATATATATATATGATGTATAATTATTTACCGATTTTCTGCGATTAAGATCACCGAGCGCGGTACACATGTGAAAAGGTCTTTCATATTAACGATACAACGAATTTAAAAAATATTATACGTGTATAAGCTCATCAGTATCGCGTTTTAATTATCGATTTTTGATGCCCTTTTCCCGATGAAGAATACGGATTTATAAAATCTATTTTTAGTCGTGAATTATTATAAAAATCGAATAAATTTGAAAAAAAAAAAAAAGTGTAAAACTAGAATGGGACAAAGCCCAAATAATTGATGCGAAGAAAGATGATTTTGGCTAAAAGAGTAGGTATCTAAAAAATTAATGTTTTGACATCGTTGAGGTGAAAGTATAAGTCCATGAGTCAACGACTATGCAGCAGCGGCAGTAGGGACTTGGAAGCACGTTGAACAGACGACTATTTATTCGTTCCTGTCAAGCGTCGTGACGTCGAAGCTTGTATACATATGACTAATATGCAACAAGATTTAAGTTCAACGAATGATAATAACAATAATGATGATGATAATAATAATAATAATAACGATTATAGTGTGTTATATGTACTTTATATTTATAGAGAGGTATAGGGTACATTCGAGAGATAATATAAGACGGATGTTCATCACTTAGCAAGAATTTGACTTTTGAGCGAGCTGCGAGTTAGTTATTGCCTCTGAATAACCTATACACAATTATTCAGTACAGATGGTATATACACACTTATACCCATGTTCGTGTGATTTTAAAATAACTTATACGAAGGCGCGTATCAACAGAAGTACCAAATGTTGTTTGAACAAACATGTACATATACCTCTCTTAAGTGATTTGTCCTTTTTCTTCTTCTTCTTCTTCTTCTTCCTCTTCTTCGCTACTTATCCTTTTTCTCCTATTCCGTAGCTGCTGGTTTAACAGAGTTACGTACGGTATGGCTAGCTTTGACGTGTCTATTAATAAGTTTCGTTACACCAACGGGGGTAAGCCTCTTTTCAATTAACGTCAAAAACCGAGAGGCTAGAACTTATGGTTGAAATATACCGATTTTAACTCATCCATTCTAGGTATACATATACTGAGATCTTCAAAGTCTTTTGAAACTTTTCAGATCTTAATTTCAACGAAATATGCTTAATTTCAACGAAAGATTCCCATTATCAGGTTGCAACATTGGTCGTGTCTCAGAACCATCTCACCGTCGTTTCAATGTATCAGGAATATTGCAATTCCAGTTTTTCGGCAATATTTTAATAGTCGAAGAATATTGTGGCTCTACAATGTTGCAACAAGGCAGAAATTCGAATTCAAAATTGCGATATTTCGTTATGTTCGAATTTTTAACGAAAATCAACATTTCAATATTGCCAAACAGTTGCCATTGCAATATTTGAATATTTTATGAACTTGGTAATTGAAAATCAATATTTCAATGCTCAAAAAACATTCCAATTTTTTGCACTGCAATTATACTCCAATATTCAATAACATTACAATCGCAACGTTCCGAAAACTCGTTTCGGTTTTAATAGTGGCAGGAATATCGGGATTCCAATATTAAAAAATCGTTGCAATTAAATTCCGAATCCTCCGTAAGTTTCTTTCATTTGTTTCTCCTCCTACTGTTCTTTTTTTCCAGAATAATGAAATATCGCATTGAACTTACCGAGTAGAATTTGAAAAATAGTTTTGAATATCGGCTGATTGCCTTCCCTTGCAGCTCTTCAACCCTTATACACATATCTATAACCTGCAGGCTGCAGTATGTGAAAAAAAAAGAAACATATTCGTTATAGATACAATGATCAAATAAAAATTCAATTGCTCGGGGAGTTTTACCCGGAGTTTATAGTCGAACCATTACATTTGTTGCAGCCTGCAGACCACGCAGCACAAGGGGTAGGTGAAGGCTATACGTAGCTAGGTATAGACAGCTATGGACATTCGCGGACTCTGCACTACCGAGAGTTTGATTGTTCGTTCAGGAAATAAAAATGTTCTCCACGCTCTGGAGCCGAAAACAGGAAATTGTGTTGTTAATTAACGCTACTGCAGCATGCCATTGCATTGCATTGCATTTCATTGCCCGGGCTAACAGCATGGCACCGGTATAGGACCGAAGCTGGAGGGTTGAGCAACAGGGATGATCACACAGCGGATCCATAAGAGAGAAAATCACTGATTTAGGGATAATCACACAGATGCAATTATACAAAATAATGCAAAAAAATAAGCTGGACACTCATTCCTTGAAAAATATTCACACTTAACTTATTTCGTAATAAAAAATTTAATTGATACACAATAATTGCAAAAGCTTCTCATCAATGATTCCTTCATTCGTTGTGTCACTCAATAGCCACTGAACAGCCATGATCAGAAAAAATCAATAGTACAAAATATTGCAAGATATTGGCTGTGCGCTTGAAAATATCGTTACCCTTCTTCCTGTGTGATAAAAAATGCAATCGGCACTGAATACTTGCAAAAGCTCTTCATCGATGATCTTTTGAATCGTTGTTTCACTCAATAGCCGAATATCGCATCCAATGTCCTGATTGCTGCAATATTGAACAACTGTTTGGGCAAATTTTGTCTCCCGTGGATATAAAATGACGAATTTCTTTTCAAAGACCGCAAATTTATGGATTTTTGTACCAATTCGTGGCATCTATGACGTTAATGTTCGAATGCTAAGGACCAGCCGGGGATTCGCTTGCTGACAACTAATTAGCCGTGTCCTGCAGCTCGTCGGAGACGAGGTATACCAGTTCTATATCAAAGCGCCGAGGCTGCGACAGCTGACTTATTATAGACACGTAATTGCAAGTTGCAGTTATATGTAATGCGACCATCAGCGACTCCTTCGGATGATGTTATCACCCGGATAGCAGCTTCTGCTTAGTTTAAAAAATTACACGAATGCCAATTAAACGAACGAATAGATGTCTCAGAATTAATTATATTATTTCATACTAATGGGTTATAGGGATGGGAAACGAGATGACGAAGATATTAATTAATTAATTAATTATATTTATGCGACGCTACGATGTCTCGCCATATTCATGCACACCAAGAATCGCGGAATTGGATCGGCCAAGCGAATTACCTCTTCGTTAGTACGAAACATCTGCTTGATTGTTGCTGATTATAATATTACGTCGATTATTGCAGTGACCATGAGAAAGTCTTGTGCGATTTCAAAAATCGGCTATCAGAATTTCCATGATCTCTTGGACATTTTCATCGATTTCTTTCCTGTCTCTCTCGGGAATCGAACGAATCCCATCGAATTTCACAAATTGGACTATTCTTCTAAGCTATCTTCTTTCGGAATCCACCAATGTCTATTCTCAGTTTCTTTCAGCTGTGTATCGAGCTTCTTTAAAGTCGCACAGATGTCATCATTTACGGTTTGATGAATCGCATCCCGCTTTCTCAAGTTCCATAATCGAAATGTTGCAGCAGTTTTTCTGGAACTTTGACACATTTCACTAGAATCCCAAGGATTTCTATATCCCATATTTTTCGGGTTGGACTTATATCTTCCAGATACTTCATCGCCGTCTTCTTCAGATCGATAAAATTTATCTTCGAAAAGGTTTCAAAGCCGTAAAAATTTTGCGTAACTAATTGCTGTTTAAAAATAAATTTCCATTATATTTTCGGCCACCCTATACAGCCACGTATATTTAGTCTCGATATCGCGTGGCCAATTTACAATCCTGTCGATACTCGTAGCAGTCGATCAATTAACGGCCCGTTTAAAATTAAGTCAAACCTGTTTCCCCTGGGGGATTCAAAGATCAGGCAGGCAGGCAGGCAAGCAGGCAGGCAGGCAGGCAAGGCAGTCGCTCCCTCGTTTCTCGGGTTATCCCTCAGGCCCGAGGCTTCAATTGCTAATTAGACTCTTAGATGTGCTTTGGGGAAACGAGCTCGAGACTGAACTGACTCGATTTAGCAAAAACTATCTACACCGATTGACGAACGGCTCCGAGTTCTTTTATCCGTCTCGACCCAAACGAAAGAGTCCTATACACGTGTGTCTATATAATCAGCGAAGATCCTCTTGACTTGTCTCGAAAATCTCAATCCTCTTCACATTCAATGAAAAACAAACCGAAAAGAAAAATAAAAAACGATGATTAATGTCGTTTTTGTCGGAAGTGGACATCTTGGATTGAGAAAAAAAAATCATTTTTTGAATCCAACCACATGTATACACTCATACGTACATCGTTCATAGTCGTTTTTTTAGACAATTTGGTGGACAAAACAAAGTTCAGAATCAATTCCGCGGGTTGTTTAGTCTCGTTTCAGTCGGATCCCAGAGCGGATGACATGTACGTGGGGCTCGTTATACGGAGAAGAATTTGTATCAAGACCGCCCACGAGGAACCCTAATTGGATAATCAAGACTCGTAGTCCGATGAATTCGCATTCGATTTTGGAGTGAAACAATGCTGCGCCCGAGACTCGATCATAAACCTTTATAGTTCGGGAATACATATCGGTTCACGTTATATAAGGCATTGGAAATGGTACAGGTTGGTTCATCGTTCATTCAATAATAGTTACGCTTTCAGAAATCGAGTACAAAAGACTAAACGATGTAGAATCATAAGACAAGTGGTGTTTTTGTTTTTTCTTTCCTTCTCCAAATTCTTCAAAAACGGGGTAAAATCCTCATGAAATCCACGGAACCCTTTGAATCCCTGGAATATAGATGAAAGTCATTCACGGTAATGGGCGAAAAGTTTCATTTAGAATAATGAACAGAGGAATTTTCGATTGTAACACAAGTAATTATGGAATTCTCAAAAACACTAATGTGAGACTGACTTATCTATCAATTGATTTCGAAAGAGTATTGAAGTGTCGATGTTATTCGGATGAACATTTTTTACATACGAAGTTAGGTCTTCCTACTTGCAGTGTGAAGAATTAATTTAATCCGGTAGTTTTTATCAACAGAGTATAATTCTGATGAGTAATAATTATCAGAACCACCTGGGATGCACGAACCGCCCTGTACACTTATAAACTTTTACCAGGCTGATACCAAATTGGAGCATCGATCAGCGATCGCATGATGCAATATTCATAAATCCTTTAGGCGCCTTAAGTTTGGCACAAACCGGACTTATTCCTTTTCTTTTTCTTCTTCTTCTTCTTCTTCTCCTTCTTCTTGATCTCCTCAGCGCTGACCAGACCCAGTAAACCCGTACATGCGCGGGGGCATTGCGAGAACGAAATTACACTCAAGAGGTCGTTAGCACTCCCTTTCGGTTCAGGACTTGCTGGCTATGGGTGACGAGGGGTGCAGACGTGAGGAGGAGTCCGCGATGGCCGCTTACCGCCCTGAGTGTAATGCGATGCAAATTTGTCTCCACGTCCCGTATAATGCTGTCGTTCCGTGCAGATACACCCGCTAATTACCACCGCACGGTATTCCGTCGCGTTGCCACCTATGGACCGATTGTAAGGCTCAGCCCTGAGTCCAGGGGGTCATATTACTCGACTCCAAAACACCGGAAGTACAGTGTCACATCATGTTTAATACGGAATGATGTCAGACTGATCAAATTCGACTCAGAAACGATCGTGAAGAGATAGGAAGAAGAAGAAGAAGAAGAAGAAGAAGAAAGAGGACGCTTCGTAGTCCTCCTCCACGTCTTTTTTCTTTCATCACCATCACCACTACCACGGTTGGTGGCTCTACGGACGTCGGCACCGAGGCCGGTGTCGGCCGTCAGCCACACGCTGCCGCGACAATGATTAATACCAGCAATTAGCACGGTGGACTCGCCAAACGACGCTGGAACCACGAAGGGGAGCTCAACACTGGCGAACATTGCGACAAAATTATATTCCTCAGAGAGTGTCCGCTCCCCACACCCCATCTTCATAGCTACGTTGAATCTTGGAGTCTGCGTTGATACACGAAGAGTCTTAAACGTGCGAAATACGGAGGAGACACTTCTGGGATTGCAGTGTGCTAGGGAAGACAACACCCTTTCGTGTAGATGTTTGCTTTTCTTGGGAAGAGATGTTAGCTGAGAATTAAGGGCGGATGATTTACTGGGTTTTAGGATGGTGCCATTCCACAGGACGGCGGAAACCCACTTGGCATCAATATTCATTCGGATTTTCGGATCCCGTGGGGTCATCTGCGAGGCGAGGGTAAGCCAGGGTCACTCGGACAAAGAACTCTAAGCCACGTTCGCTCTGGGCGACCCCCTTCCGACCCCGGTTCGATGGATTTCACTTTAGAACGGCCTTAATCTGGCCACTCGCACCCCTGCGAACAATCTCACTCGGAATCAAAACAAACGAGCGCTTCTGTTCCCTGTGTACGTATACACTCTATCCTCTTCCTCATACTACTCCTTCTACTCAACGAATCCGAGGTGAAACCCAAACCCTAGCTTCAAACCACGATCAAGATAGATGTGATCTCGATATTCCCCCCACACCCCAAAATGAAGATGATGCGAATTACTCAAGGCGTCATTTTGCTCATGAAGAAAAACTGCGGAACTATATCAAGTGGTCGAAAATTCTTAAAAAATAAGAACTTCCAGTTCTGATGCACTTCAACATGCACATCCCTGTTTGCGGAAACCCGAAAGCTGCAAGCACGTAGACAGGCACTTTGAATCCTGGCTTTTGGGACCAACTTTTGTCATATTCTATAACGCTAATGACACTCGCCAACTAGATACACGGTGCGAAGTTCTGCTTCACTGGTGATTCAGTCTCTCGACTAATTTCTGCAGCGACTGTTAACTGCAGTATGGAATTATCCACAACAACAACAGTTCGGGGATCAATTTTCTGCGCATTTTCTTTCCTTTCTCTCTTCAGACCCTGGCACGATCAAACGCGAACGCAAACGCGACGCAGACGCAGGAGCAACGCAGCAGCGCTCCTGATTGGTGGTTGATACGACTTGTCCTATTTAGACCAATGGAATTTTATTGTGCAATAAAGTTGTCCATGATGTTGGTTTTAGAACCGGTTCTAAATTGGCGTGCGCTTGTATCCCTAGGTATTTGTCGGAGATCATGGGCAACTTTATTGGACAACAAAATTTCATTGGTCTAAAGTAGGACAGGTCGTGTCAACTACCAATCAGGAGGGCCGCTGCGCTGCACTCGCGTCTGCGTTTGCGTTCGCGTTTGATCGTGCCAGGGCCTTTTCGGACAAGGACAAATGGCTGTATTTTCTGCTCTTTCAGCTCTTTGTAACCCTGCGTTCTGGGCGACCTGTTCACTTACGCGAGGTTTTTGTTGATCGTGATCGTGATCCAACTGACGGCCACTCTTTGCGTGCGTCCATGAGTGCGTCGCTACCCTGTGTTCTCGCCCCAATGCGCTCTTTAATTCCTTCGCAGTTGCAGGTGGTCGACATTGGGACTCTCTTCCTGCTGCGATCAGAGCTGCGCCCACGCTCGCCTCATTTAAACACGACCTATTTGCGCATTTGCTTGGCACTGAGGTCGCACGATCCCAGCCTTCATCCTTCTCTTCCGGCTTTTATCCGTTAGCTGTAACCTAATTTAGTCTTACCCTCACTAGTTGTTTGAGTACTCTTGTATCCTCTCTGTTATGGTCAAAATGCAGATCTCTGTAATGCATTGCGACTCATCATGATTGTCCAACATTGCCATAGGCATGAATAAAATTCTATTCTATTCTATTCTCTCCGTCTTATTGGACATATTTGGGGTTTAGGGCGCCGTGATCGAGAAATCCATCCCCGTGGACGTAGAGGTTGGTAAATCTCGAGAATATTCTAGGGTGGTAAAACGGGCAGAGTAAATTCTCCGTAGCTTCAAGTTGCCCAGGGTTTTGGAAGTTCTGAACTAATATCACTGGGCGTGGAGACCGACGGACGCCATACCACCACCGCAACCCCTCTTGCCCAATACAACTACACTAACCCTCAACACTGAGTTCGTGAACCCCTCAATCTCTGACGCGACACGACATTTGTTAGGTGCCGCAATATTGTCGACTCCGTTCCGGATCTCTCGTTCCTCTCGTTTCCCACTCTACCATTTAATCCGCCGCCTCTTTGAGGGTAGAAAAAAGTCTGCTTCTTGACTAACGGCGTGGTAACTAAATTCTAATGTGCCTGAAAGCCATAATGTCGGTCGATTTTCATCGACAAGATCATCCAAGCTTTTCAGCTTCTCATGCGATGATGGGATACCGTTTTATGGTGCGAGGACTTTGCACAACGTAAAGAACTGAACCTACGGAAGGGTAGTTAATCACCCTCTCCAAGGGAACTAACTCGCCTTGCCTGGTGATACCTTCTTACGCCCTTGGTTCTGACGACGCTTCGTGTAGCTACAGATGGCTACATCGAGCAATTAGGGGCTGGTTCCTTGGTCCTGCGCGTTATCCCAGTGCCCCCCTCGGGCGACACGACGTAGGTACCTACTCCGTAGTTTGGCTCTTGGTAACGCGCTGTCGTTGACACCCGGGTGGACTATAATTTTCCTCTCCTCTGCTCTTCCCCTCCGTCTCTTCCCTTCTTTACTCCTCTTGCTATCCTCGCTGTGGGATGATATATTCACCCTATATTCTGAGCACCGTATTCCTCGCGCATCTTGGTAACGCTCTGTGTCTTAGAGACGACGACGCTTTAGCGATTACGGCTGCCAAGTGCTTGGGTAAATATAGCTATCTATGTATTACTAATGCACACGTGTATACAGGAGAACGTATACCTTACTAATAGATAGTCAAATACCAGTTACAGGAAACGCAGATCTTGGCAATCACCTCTGACAATGATGGGTGCCCACGAAGAGAAAGAGCGCATACTTTTACCAAAAGTATGATGTACATTTTCCCTCCTCCTTCTGTCCATATCATCATCAACAGTGTTATTAAATGACATCAAGTGAATCTTCCTTTTCATTTTCATCTTTGCTTTTGAATGCTATGCATCAATCTGATGAATCATTGGATCTTGGGTCATTTCGCTGAGAAGCCTCTATGCTTGGGGTTCCTATTTCTTCCTTCGACTTACTTCTACTGTGAGAGAACGCTGGGAGGTCGAGGAGCCCAAGCTCTCCGCCCCTTTTTTCTTTGCCGTTGAATGAATAGTGCCCAGTTCCGTCGAAGAACCTTGTCAAGTTTTTTCAAGTTTCATAAAAAAAAAAAATCACAATTATGTTTATGGTCGTTATAATTTTCGTATTTTTTTCACTTCCTAAATAAAAGTTAAACACTGAATTTCACTGCGTTAGCAGTATGACGAAGAATGATTTGTATTCCGATCGGGAATAGGCGACAGCTTGTTTTCCCGCGCTGAACAAGCGCGTTGCTGTGGTTTTAGGATTCCACGATACGATATACGACAACGAGTTCTTGGTGAAGACCGATGTCCAGCTTCGCGGCACCCTAAAAGGGTATGTTATATTCCGTGGCTAGGTATAACGATTGGCAGGTTAACAGGATGAGAGTCGAATAGCAGATTCTTGTAGGGGCTTTGAGACGAGATGAGATAACTTCGAAAGAAACTGCAGCTGCCGACAATCCTAGATAGGAGCCAATAAAATGGCGATTTTGAAAAAAACGATGCTTCTATGTACTTCCAATTGCACAGACGTTGCAGGGATGGTAAAGACTAAATACCGAAAAGGGTTGAGAAAGTGGAACGAAACGAGTGGCGGGTTAATTTTCATTCGGGACACGTAGCTGCGCGTATTATTCTAATTTTAATCACTTTCTGGGAGAGCTGTTAAAAAGTTTAACACCACCTCGTTAATTAACCAGCCTCTCTCCAGGGCGCGACTGGCTACCTACCTACCTACCTACCTACCTACCCCGAGCTAATTTCATTCAGCAGACAATGGAACTTAAACTGCTCACGTAGGAAGGCGAAAAGTAGAATTTAAACAATAAACATTTATTATATAAGACGGTTTCTCGTCACTCACACCACATCGGCCCGTCCTTTGTCAACGTCAAACGCCCAGTACCAATTTATAAAACCAAATTCAACCCTCGTCGCCTTCGTTTTTCGTATTGCAGACGTTAGTATATAAGAATCGGAAAAAGAAGAAATAGATAACGTATTTAAACACGAATGAAAAAAAGATCAGAACGAGAAGAAAGAATGTGAACGAAACCGCAAAAGCCAAAAAGGAGTCTGCCAAGCCACCCTTTTCCCCGAGGGTTGGAAAGGTTCGACCGTAAAGGAAGGTGGCAATTGGCTCGTTAAGACTACGATACAAAGGATAATTGAATTGCCCCAGCGGTCTTGTATATAGGCTGGATTGGGTCTAGGGAACGATAAGCAAGTGCGGACTTGATCCTAAGATGATACGTGCCGCTTCCGGTCTGCTATGGTCGAATTCATAGAGGACGAAGTCTTGTACTTTTATCTGCACGGAGATTGATTCCGTAGAATTTAGCATTCCTGGGAAACGAGGTTTGACAGTAGAATGTATAGAAGGTAGTTTATCGATTTATTTGAAAAACGAAAAAGCAGAAAACTGCGTGATCAAATACGTCGTATATTCATATTTTTCGTTCTACATATATACGCTCCAGGCCTATAATTATATATATACAGTGTCAAGTGGGATTAGATTTCTCCACACCATGAGTTTCTGATAACATAATTATTGGGTGAATACTATAATTACTTGACATTAATCAGACGCGTGGTTGCCCAGTTTACGTATATTCTTGAAATCGTTAAAATCCGGAGTAGGTAATATATATGTTATGGAACTACGATAACTTGTATAATTAAATTAATTTCCTTTCAAGACTTATCTCAAACTTATCAACTCATTTGTATAATTATACCTCGATAGACTTATTTGACTTCGATATAAATCTAAAATGTCCGATGCATAGGAGTTGGATAATATGATATACCTACTGGCGGATTATCCAATAATGTAATTTCAGATATTCATATTCGAAAGGATAATTCTCCTTTCTAACTAATTGTGAAATAGATATTCAACATATACCAATGGTCTAATAATTGCATGATATTATTATCCATTCTGTCCGAATTATCCGTATAGAATTCGATAAATGGATCAATAATAATCGCGACATATTTACTGTCGATAGGTATTTCGAGTATTCAAATGTAACGCGCTCTTTCTTCAACGGTACCCTCTGTATTCCCGTGCTGGTTTAATCATCAACGAAATTCTCCATATCGACGATAACACGAGAACACATATCTCCAGATTAGTTACCATAAGTGTCATAATGTATTGTGAGCTGATGACGGTAAGATAGATCAATTCGTACCGCGAATCGTAGTATTTTAATGAATAATAAAGTACGGAAATAAAGTTATAAGTAGATAAATATCCAGATAACGCTGATTAATCTTTGATAATAGGGCATTTTCCTATCGAATAAACAATCAAATATCAGATACTAGATAGATATGCCACATACTGTCGGTAAAGAAGATCTCAGTTCGTGATTAACTGATTAATAATATAAGAAAGTCGTTGAGCGCGGTATTTATGGAATAATTATTACAGATTATCTTCATTATACCTACTTCGATCGTTAATAGAACGTGTAATGACGACTAAAATTCTTTTTAAGCTAGCTTATTACATAAATACTAGTTTCCGACGGAGTATTCCGATTCTCGATAACATCTTAACGTATTCATCGACCGCAACGAGGCGCTCAGAACGCGTTCTTGCATCTGCGTACGCCGCTGATCACGTTCACGAGTAAGTAATAGATATAACATAGCGTGTGGCACGTTGTTAGTGCGACAATAGTTCGGGTTAAAGTTTCATCATCCTGGCGAGTATCAAGAACAGAATATCAAAGATAATGGCATCATTCGGCCTCCCTGGAACTGTAAAATTCGGTAGAATGGCAATCGAGAATATCTATCAGCTGACAAAACTCGCTAATTTAAGGTATCTATCTATCATTCACACCGACTGAAATGAAATTAACCGCATTAACGATATGTAGAGGTTAGGTGTTACGTGATACGTTATACTCTCATTCCGATATCTTATAACTCTAAACTTACGCTCTTATTTTCTAATAATTAAAATTAAAAACAAAACTGATATTCGTGTGAATAAAAATCGATCAATTTTCGAAATGAATATTGAAAAAACGTTTTTTTTTTTTCTTTAAATTTTGATCATTCTCAAGTTTTTTCCTCATCCGTTCATCGTTCATCAAAATCAAAACGATTCCAAGTAGAAATTTTTTTTTTTTTTAATTTTGTCTTCGAAAAATTTTTGTTTTTTGAAAATTTTCTTTCATTACCTGATCTTCGTTAATCGTAATCAAAAGTTTCATGAAAATTCTATGAAAAATGTTGATCGCGTTGAACAGGCCTTCGCTTTCATCTCTGAGCGCATTCCAAAGAAAGCAGTCATACAGCGTGGCGACTGAAGAGAGAAAATCAGAGGGTGGAGATACACAGCCGCCTGAAGCGCCGTTAAATTTGTCAGAAAATGAGAAGAAGATAAAGCAAGAGTTAGAAGTTTTAAGTAAAGACCTTACGACCTACAAAGAGCGGACTTTGGAGCTGGATAATAAATACAAGCGGGCTTTAGCTGATGGTGAAAATCTGAGAGTTAGATTGACCAAACAAATTCAAGACGCTAAACAATTTGGTATTCAAGAATTCTGCAAGGATTTACTCGACGTTGCTGATATATTGGGTAAAGCTACCGAAAGCGTTCCTAAAGATGAACTTACAGAGAGGAATCCACACCTCAAAAGCCTCTATGAAGGATTGTCCATGACCGAGGCACAGCTGCACAAGGTAGATGGCAGGAAACTTGACTAATTTACATTTTTTACCATGTTTAATGATCATTCATTGTTTTTCAGGTCTTTACAAAGCATGGATTAGTCTCGTTGAATCCCATCAATGAGAAATTTGACCCTAATCAACACGAGGCGCTGTTTCAACAGGTGAAAAGATTGAGATATTATGTAAAATCGATGGGATTTGGGATGAAATCTTTCAATTCTTTGACTCTATTCAAGGAGAAACAGAGTTTTGTGCATATCGAATAGCTGGCAGAGGGGAGAGACCAGTTTGGGAAATGTTCGGTCGTTGAAGTTGGGAAAATTCAAACTTTGAATGAATAAACTTGGGATTATAAGTTCGAAATATAAATTTTGGAGGTCTTCGATTGCTAAAGACCTCCGAAAGGTCGTGATATTTTCTCTGAACAAATTTTTTATAAAATTTTCACGGTATTGTCCATCGCCGTTCTACGGAATCGTAATGACTTGAAACTATGAATTATTTTTCCTTCCAGGAAGTCGAGGGCAAAGCACCAGGCACTGTAGTAGTGGTATCAAAAGTCGGCTACAAACTACACGAGCGTATAGTTCGGCCAGCTCTAGTCGGAGTAGCTAAAGCGTAAACAAAAAGACACGAGAAAATCTCTGGATAACTACGAAAGCTATAAACTACAATTTGACTACACATAGGAATGGATCAATTCGGCGGGGAAAAAAAAATGAAAATGGCACTACTTCCGTTCCCCGACATCATTAGTTATATTTTACTCACTGCAATAAACATTCTTGGTTTATAACTCACGTCGCTTAGTTTCGTTGTTTTAAAGAAATTTATTCGATAATATTTCGGCCTTCATTTTCACGTTGAATAAAACACGCGATTATTGTCGGAAACTTTCTCAATTCCAAACGCTAAAAGTTGATCGTAGAATTGATCTAAGAGTTCGAATTCTTTGGTGAATCAAGAAAATATGTTGAAAATTCCTTATTTCAACTGAAGTAATGATACTTATTGATATTCCTATCGAAAATGGGTAATAATACTATCTCTGGTTTTGTGGGAGAAAAAACTTTTTTCTCCCTCTTATTGTAGTATTCAAATGTGTGGTTTTTTTCTTTTTTTTTTTCCTTTTTTTATACCCCCAACGAACTCAGGTTCAAATTTAGTTTTTAAATTTCCAATTGGGTCAGTAATCTGTAAATAAATTGCCTCGATGTTGTTTATGTCATAGTGTAATAGTACCTACTATGTATCAATTATTCTGTATTATCGCATTTAAAATACATAATTATATAGGTATATACCTATATATCTATGTATAGATGAAATTATTAGAAAACGGAATGACTTTGATTATATTTTTTTTTATATTTCTTTCTTCATTTCAGAAGTTGGAAAACATCGTTTTACCCCGATTCACAATTTCAACAATCACTATACCGTATAGTTTAGTCTGGAAAAAAAGACTTGAAATTATGAGAAAAAAAATCCTTCAACTAGGTACATAGATGGTTTTTTTTTTATTTTTTTTTTTACAAAAACTTAATTCATCATTTGTACAAGAGTTTGGAATATCGAAAGGTGAAAAAAAATACAAAAATCGTAGAATCGAACTTGAAAATGATAATTCTTACTTTTTTTTTTTTTGTGTTCACGATTCGATGATCAGCATCTTTCGAAGACCTTATACAAATCCGGAAGTCTCGCTATTTGAAGGATTGTTGAATCGTGAGCGAAGTGTTTAGGCGGTAAAAGGCTGTTTTTAATCGCAGGATACAAAATGTGTTCAGTTACATTTCTCCAGTCCAAAGTTTCCTCGGTTTTATTTATCTGGCTGTAATACTTTGCCATTTCCCTACATATCCCATCGAAACATGCTTGTTCCGATGTCCAATCAACTTCAGTTGCTAAACGCAATACGAATAAAGGCATTCCAGATTTACTCGGAAAAAATTTATCTGAAATAAGAAAAATTCGAGTACCATTCCATAAAAGAATTTCGCATCTTTTTTTTTTTTTAATTTTTTGTTTTTGGCCCCTTTTTTAAATCAAATCATTTTCATTTTCAATATGGAGGAGAAGAGACAGAGAGAGAGAGAGAGAAAAAAAAAACGAAATTCCGAAGGATTCGATTTCATTTCACTGACCCAATAAAATTGGCAGTGATCTCAGCATTCCTTTTTTATCAATGATCACCGAGAAATACTCGTTCATCATGTCTGCTTTTTCCAGCAATAATTCTTTCACACTGTTTGCTAATTCTTCCTTTTCACCATCCTCTTCGGTCCACCCAGCCTCCTCGGTTTCTAGACCTAGCATTGCTAGATCAGACAGTGAGATGGGCTCCTATAAGATTAATGACGATCATTTGAAATTGTTTTTGAAATAGAAGCAGTATTTTTTCGACACCTGCTTCGAAAATTTCATTTTCGAGGACTGCGTGGCGTGCGCAAAGTACCTTATTTCCGAAGAGTGGAAAAAGAAGAGTCAGCTCATGCGCACATCGCAAATACTCTACTTCACGAACTAGTGCTTTTCTCGCGCATGCGCAAATCGCGAATACTATGGAGTATGTGAAGAATATGAATGAAAAGTCAAATTCTTTGGGACCAGGCTTAAGTTCCAAATTTGAATATTACTGAGTCACCGTTTCTAGAAAGGGTATTTCCCCAGAAGTCTACACTGCAGATTTGAAAAACTTTTAAACGAACAACACCGAAGGTTCGAAATTTCGAAAACTCAAAATCCGAAAGGCCACAACTCCGAAATTTGAAATTCACGCATGTATTGATCGTATCGAGACCAATATAAATATGATCAAATTAGTCGTTCCGAGATTTATTTTTCGAGTAAAAAAAGAAAAATTTTCAAAATCCCATCAATTATTTACGACTTCGTGAATTTATCGATCGAATTAGATAAGATGTTCACGTGAAGAGGGATCTCGATTAGAACCAACAACTTTTTGTCTTCAGATTTCGGATTTTTTAACTTCCAAAAAAATTCAATTTCAAATCTCGGTTTTTATAGCCACTACTACTTTGCATTAGTATATTAATTCATTTATTTATCTACGGCTCACCGAAAATTGTATAACTCCATAATTCTCAAAGTCGTAGAGCATAATTTCGTAGAAAAGTTCCTCCCTATAAAAAATGCAAAAAAAAAAAAAACAAAAATGGAAAAAATTCATCTTGAAATTATCAGCAATTTTCATTAATTTCACACAGTTTCCTGTAATTGTTCATAAATTTCACCGAGTTAAATCAATGCTCAAATTTCCAAAATTTTAACTGAACTTCAGCCAGATTCTATGGGATATTTTCGAAAATTTCTATTACGATCTAAAGACAAAAAAAAAGTGATGTTTCATTTAAAAAATAAGAAAACGGAAATTCTATGATAAGACAAGAATCGATAAATGAATTTTACTCACACAAGCTTCTGAGTATTGCAAATATACAAATTAAGTCCGCTCTGTATGAGAGAAAAACTCTCATCGACACACCCCACGAATATCATGTTAGCTAAAATGTCCCTCAACCCTTCGTGGTAATTGTCTTCAATATTTTTACGCATTTTCAAAATGCTAGTTAGCTTGACTTCTTTCCTCGTGCTATTCACAGAGTAAGATTTGAACTCTGGTTTCGGAGGCTTTGGGGATTTATTTCCTCCGATCGCTGACCCCTTTCTGGGTGAGTTTTCCTGGACATCTTCACCCTTTTTCAACGCTTTAGTTCCTTCATCATCGACTAGCTCCTGGCTCACTGGTTCTACCATGGTTTTAACGTAATCGATGTTTTCTCTGTTTCCCAAATACTGATAAACCCTTTTCAGAGCTTTTCCAGCGACAATATCCGCCTCGGCCTCGGTTTCCTCTTCGCCCTTAGATTCGTCGATTTCTGCGATCTCCGTAATCTCAATATCGTCGATCTTATTATCGCCCGAATTTTCTACCTGGGTTGAAGTCTTCGGCAAATAGTCGTTCATCAAATCTTTGAAAAAGCTAGATCCAGTTTTTTCCAAACTAGTTTCTGATCGCTCAGATGCTTTTCCCGCAGAAATTTCATCCTCCAAAATCGTCTCTCGAAAATCTATACTCGTAGATGGAAGATCGGAGCTTTTTTTGCTCTCAGAATGATCCTCCACGTTTTTTGACGCCCGGCTTTGATCAGCGGCCGAAGAGTTTACCGTGAAATTAAACTTTTCGAGCTTTTGATCGGTGGAATCGGTTCTGATCATTTGATAAGCGTATATATTTGCGGTTTTATCTTTGCTGCTGTATTCTGGAAGGACTTCTTCTAATGATTGCTTAGTTATATCAACCTGAGGCAGCCGGGCTTGGGCGTAGAAGGTCCTGGAGGCATTATTTCCGGAAAGTTTTGCGTCTAAAGCGTCTTTTACTTTTTCTATTATCGTATCTTCGTGGAGGAAACGAACTTCGTGCTTTGTTGGATGAACGTTTACGTCGATATTTGCAGGGTTTATCTCTAGAGATATGTAACACCAGGGGTGAGATTTTCGGGGTAAATATATCGAGTAAAGATCCTCCAACATTTTTCTTATAGCTGTAAGAAAATTCGATTACTTTTTTTGTTTTTTGTTTTTTGAATAATTTTTACAGTAAGAAGTGGATACGATTTAGAGATACACGAACATGGCGTTGCTTTACGTAAAATCGTTGAAATTGTAGAGAAATACGTGAAATTCAAGGAGTTTTAAGAAAATCGATGAAAAATAACAGAAATATACTTATGTTCGAAAATTTCAGTAAAATTTCATCGAATTCTGAGGAAAATCTTGGAAGATTTGTATCAATCTCCGAGAAATTCGTGAAATTTAGGGGAATTCAAAAATTTCGTGTAGGTCAAGAAAATCCCGTGAAATTTCGAATCGAATTTCTAAAATTCCAGAGAAATCTACGAAATTTAAGAGAATTCTGTGAAATTCCACTAAAAGCCGTGGGGGAAGTTTTGAAAATCCACGTGAAACCCCAGAGATTCTCAAAAACGTAGAAAAGCACAGAAATTTTCTCGCACTTTTTGAAATTGTAAATTAATGCCATGTCTGTGCAGAATTTAGCGCCTTGAATAAAGAAATCGCCTCCACTATCCTCTGATCAAAAATTGTGTCAAAAAATGTTAGAAAAAGTCTTACGCGTAGAATCGACGAGTCTGTTGTTAATGAACAACAGAAGCGTGAAGTTCTTGTTTGAGTAATTAGCGTTAGTGATTAAACCACGTAATTTGAATTGGTAGGTATCATCGGAATGTTCAATCTCAATCAATTCCCGAGCAACAGAATTGCCGTAAATTGTTTGAACATTAGCAACCCTCGTTGAATTGTGGGGCGTTCGTACCTTGGAAATATTAATGAATATTTTTTTTCAAAATTCTATAAGTATTATTCTTCAATTAAAGAAATGAAAGATGTATTATTTTTTTGTCTATATCGTGTACTGCTCACCTGAGGAACAACGTCCCCATGTTTTCTGAGCACAAAACCAACGTTGGAATTATGTATCGCATATTTATTAACGACTTCTGTAATTCGAAGAAGCTCCTCTGACGGACTTTTCAATGCTCTACGCCTTGTTGCGACGTTATAAAAAAGGTTTTCGATCATTATAGTCGTGCCTTGGCTACCAGCGCACGGTTTTGGAGGTGCTTTTAATTTACTGTCTATATACGACGCCCTAGAAAACATGATTCCCTTATTTTCGACCAAAAATTAATCCCAGTTGTTCATTTTTACTCAATTTAAGATTTTGTCGTTCGAAATAAAGAGCTGGTTCAATTGAAAAGGCTTAACAATTCGGCGTTTGATAATGTCGTACAAAAATCTACGTTCGTAATTCTCCCGCGCCGTTTGGAACAGTCGAACTATTGAATAACATGTAAAGCGCGATTTCCGTAAGTAAAACAGGGAACGTTTCTTACCGATAGGCGCAAGGATCGTCTGCAACTTTGGTTGTGATGGTAAGATGAGCCACATGGCTGATACTGGCGAGAGCTTCGCCTCTGAACCCAAAAGTTGCTATAGATCTAAGGTCTTCAAATTGTTGAAGTTTACTTGTGGTAAAACGCTCGCAGACAATATCCATGTCTTCTTTTCTTATGCCTGTACCATTGTCCTGAATCTGTGTTCGCAGAAATTCAAAATTGCAAGCCAAAGCGATGGAGCAAATAATGATTGAGACACTTTAAATACAAAAATAAATAATTTCGCTTTTTTCTTACAAAAATTTAACTTGATCGAAACTCGTCAGTAAAGAAGTTTTCTGTTGATCAGAGGTTTCAAACCCGTTGGAAACTGTCTTACCATTTGAGTTTGAGTCGTACGCTAAGAACATTCTCAAGTCTATGGCGTAGAAAAACAAATGAAACAATAATGCGAAGGAATAATTACCTGCAGTAGTTTTAAGCCGCCTTCTTTGACCGTGATTTGAATATTATTAGCCTTAGCATCGAGACTGTAATTAGGAGAAAAGAAACAACAAAATGAATGTATATTTGTCGTGAAAAATGATTAAAGAATAAAATTATACAATGGACTGTCTAGTTTGTTTACGTTTTCCTAACCTATTTTCGATCAATTCTTTCAGAGCGTTTGCGGGTCTTTGAATAACTTCACCAGCAGCTATTCTGTTCACCACTGCTTCGTCCAGTTTCTTTATCTTCGCTGGCCTACTCATTGTTGTTTATTTATTGAGTTATTGAAATTAATTAAGAAAACAAACTTCTTGAGGTTAGGGTTAACGATGGTCGGCACACTGGACGCACATGTTAGTTCAAAAATGTTCCGCGATACGCCGCTAGGGATCTTAATTCATATCAGCGCCAGCTCGTGACTAGTATTTGAACTAGTTTGGCCGCAAAGCGCGCAAAGTCTCATGATTCAAATTATGGACATTGCTTCAGAGGGAACAATAGGAGAAATGCTTTATACGAGATATCTATATATTTATTCCGTTTATCTTATTATGGAATATAATCACGGTGTATCAATTGAAGAGCGTCTATGGTGAGAAAATGTCGTGAAAAAGATTGGAAGCTTGTATACATCGAAGTGGAATGTTTAGTTATACTAATTTTAAAGAACAAAGGGAACAGAATTAAGATAATAACCCGTAAATCGTACTGATACTGAGTATCGTTTGATTCACACAGAGTTTCAACTCAGATTGACCTTTTGATTACGGTGAAGGAGATAAAAATGGATACGTATAGTATGGAATGAAATAATGAAGTATTAGATACTAGAATTATACAGCTATTTGAAAATGGGGACGAAAAAAATGATGAGACAGGAATAATACCGAAATATAGTATACAAGCATTACCTAAGATACAAAAAAATTGGATATTGGTAGCGTGCAGGTCGTTGGCATTTCAGATTTTGAACAATAATCATACATACGACAGAACTGAAATTAGCTGAATGGCCTGCATTACTAGGGAATTCGCCATGGATAGCTTCTGGACATTTATCTCTCTTGATCGTGAATTTCATGCAGAACCCTTCAGAAACTTATAATTGACCTCATCGATTTTTGAAGATTTTATTCCCTAATGAAATGACCAATTCGAGGATTGCGTTGCCTGATCGTTTTATTTCCGAAAAATTAGCGAGTATCCAGTACTCGTTCGAACTATTCGTATCGCGAATGAATTTGACCAGTTAAAATAGTTTTTGGAATTCAGTCCGTAGCCTGCGTCACGCGTATATTTGAAACTGCTAATTCGTATTGGATTTACATAACTTTTGGCCAAATATTTTTCATAATATTTGTTAATCGATCATTGATTCATTCCTGGAAACAAATTGCGAACGAGATTTCATTCACTTCGCGCTTGAGTACAAATTTCATTGAATTTCATGCTCGACTCGTTATCTGTATCTCTCGAAATTCTCCCGGAACGACCGGGTCACACATTTGACACTTGTATCTTAGGAACGCACACGATGAAGAATATAGACAAATAAAAATAATTGAATAATATAACCAAACGCTGCTAGTAATACAAAGTTTAATATCGATTCACACTCTTCCAGGTTTCGAATCTTACATGTATATATGTGTATATGATTCGAATTTTGGAAAACGACATGTTTTTCAATTTCTTAAATTGCAATTATAATGCGATAGGGGAATGATTGAATTTTCCTGCATACCTCAAATGTTGGAATTATTAATTATTGTGACATTTTATTGGAGCAGGAAAATGAAGAGGATTTTGTAATAACAATGAAGTGACTTTATTTACCACGTCGATGAGTAGAATTATTATTAAAAAATAGAAGTGAATTTACTGGTACTATATATAGGTATATACATTAAACGGATATTTTGCAAGAAAATATTGGCCTACGCGTTCCGAAATACCCACCAAACGGGCATTCTTAAACAATGACGCGCGTATACGTAAATCGAGTAAATGACGTGTTAGGAAAGCAAACTCAGCCTCGACCCTCATTCTACGATGCGTCATTATTCCGGATTCCAAATTTGAAAACTGGATACAACGGAGCAAAGCTCGTCACTTCACCGTCACTATCGGCGTCTTCGATGCCCACTTTCTCCAATTTCGTATTCTGCTCTCCACCGTCCTTTTCCTTCTTTTTATGCTTGTCTCTTCTCTCTGATGGGTACTCCAGGGTTTCTTCATAAATTGGGGGAGCTGGGAAGAAAAAAATGGGAAAAAATTATCGGCGAACTCGATACAATCACTCAACAAATAATGCAGAAAATTAACTCACGAACTTCACCGCCGTAAATTTCCCAGTAAGGCTGAGCCCCGACCTGGGGAAGTGGCTGATCGCCCAAAGGACGAAACTCCGAGTGCAGGGTCGGTGGAGATCTTGATAATGGAAAGGGAGGTATAGGGAGCTGGTATGATAGCAGAGGAACAGAACCCACGACGATGTCGGCCGTACTCTTCAGGTTTTTGTGATACCAACTCTCAACGCAAGCCTCAACGACTAGTTTGTAAGCAATATCGATGATATTGCAGTATTCCATCCTCGACGGAGGTAGGGCTGGGACCTTCAGATCAACGGAAGCTTCTTCCTCACCGTGTCCCAGATTCAAGTGCAACTCGCTTTCCGTTATCACCTCTTTGATCTCCTGAGATTTGAGCTTAGTATGGAAACTCGTTATCTGGAATATGATGTGCTTCTCTCAGTACGGATTGTGTTCCTTTTGAAACACTGAGACAATGTTTACCGAGCGAAAAAATCGAGAGTCTAATCATTTTTAAACTAGAGCAAGTCAAGGTTGAGAATAACGGTGGCTCTACCGCAGGACGCCACCGCCAGTTGGCGCAACACTCGGTCATTTCCAAACTTCAACTTGCCGCAATTTGAAAACTATGAGACTCTCAAGATTTTTGCTGATACAAAATCGTCTTAGTCTATGAAAAGGATTTTCAAGATGTTTGGAATCATTTTGAATAATGATTTCATCTTTCCTTTAACTACCTTTTTCAGGAATACTCGAAGCTTTCTAATTTCCACCCCCGTATCGTTGTTCACTAAAGTTTTGACGGGTATAAGTTGACCAGGGACATATCCGCGTACTGGAAGAGACAATTTGACGGTCAGTGGTTTCAAGTGTCCCCAAAAGGTCTTGACCTTTTCTTCGTTCACAGGATTCTGAGGATATATAATATTGTCACACATCGATAATGGTAAATTTTCGGCTTTCTTATCCCATAGTATTGATAGGGGTTAAACTCACCGCCGCATACGCGTCTTTGTTGAGATCAAGGAGAGAGACCACAGTGAACGGCACCTTCGTTTTCGAATTTAGCTTTTTGGGAAGATCGATGACCCCTTTAACGACGTATCGAACTCGTCCATGACGACCCTCGAAGCTGTTGGGCAAATGCTTCGGCAAGTCTGATTCGAAGTCAAAGAAATGTTCTCCAGGGGCGAGTCCTTCTTTGAGGTCAAAACCTGCGATGAAAAAATTTGGTCAGCGACGGATATACGGTTTTCAAAAAATTTATTTAGGAACTTTTCTTACTGCTGAAAAGTATCTCTTCATGTTTGAAGTAAGTTTCATCGTTCGAATACGAGTAGATTACCGGACTCCCGTTTATCATATGAGTTTCAATCCATCTGACCTTTCCATCGCCTTGGTACTTCAATTTTATCCCTGAAGAAAAAATTCACCCCTCGTGACATTTTCCCTATTTCCGATCTCGTTCTTAATATTTCCCCTATACTCACCGCGAATTTTCGTCGGTTTATCCAAAGTCAGACAAAGCTTTCCTTTCACAGTTTGCCCGGCGAAAAACACTTGGCTGTCCAATATGATTTTAAACTTTTTCAGTCCCATTTCTATTTTCTATAAAGCGATTATCAGAAGCTTAAGTCAATCTCAGAGCTCTATCCCCTTCACCGATTCAACAGAAAATCACTGCCCACTGCATTTATTGCATGATTAAATTTGACGTGCATAAAACTGAACGAAGGTGTGCCGAAGGAGTCTGTATCAGTTTAAATTCGCAAGTAAAGCTCTCTCGCTACCGCGGGGACCGGCGTGCAGAGTTCGAACTGGGTCGTCGTGGTCCAGAGCGAACTTTGGTTTCCCTTACTCCCACTACACCCTGGAAAAAGACTTGCGAGTTGGCTCCTCTAAATTGGTAAGCTCAAACGATGTGTTACACGTGTATACATTGAGCAATCAATCTCTCAAAAGTTACACCCGCATATTTGTATAATGTATAGGAAGACCGGATGGTTTATAGCGGATGTTCATCTCAGGTATAATCTCATTGCTTGATCAGTCAGTGAGTTTATTTATTTTTTTTATTACTTTTCAAACAGATTCAGAGGAATGAGTAGGTACCTATAAATTGATTGAGCTTTTTACCATGCCATTTAGTTTCTTATTTTACAAGCTGAGAAAATTCATTTTCCACGCATATGAACGCAGGCTACATTCGTACGTGTTCGTTAATGTGAAAAATGTCCAATAAATTGACATATTGTTTTTATTTATGCGTTTGTTTACATCTATTTCCGGAAATAGATTGGAAATAGATGATCTAATTCAAGCGCTGGATCATCTAATGCCGGTTGAATGACGTATATTTATAGGGTATTGATACATTTACAGTTATGACCGTTCAATAATGTATTGTTAAAAATAGTCAGATTTTCTTATATCGTGTAATCTTGGTATGTTATACGGATGGAAGTAGAGGATGGGTTTATTTATAGGTAACTCACGACTCCCGCATATACATATTGTACCTATACCCATATACCTATCCGCGTTAGAGATCATCGGCGTTAAGAAATTCTCTTGATTATTGTTTCCAAATTCTTTCTGATGCGCCAACGCCCCTTTGATGGTTTCCCACGGTGTTAGAAATTTAAAAATAATAAACTATACCCCCTATATGAATTATGAATGTTTACTTGCGTCCTTTTGTATACGTCTATATTAATACGTCTTCCTGGAGGTCGCATTCAACCAGGAGCTGGAAGACTCGAAATTATAGGCACAGGGCATGAGACATTCAATAATTATCAATTGATCGGTTATTTATTGATCATAAATCGGCAAAGAGCCACAACGCATTTATTGAACCTGAAGACGGATGAGACCAACTTTCGGTTTCAATTTTATGATCGCAAACAACTCGATTTTTTTTTAGTGGCCTGATTCTACTCATTATTTTTCAATTTTTAATTTCTTAGACTCGATCGATAGCGGAGGACATAAGGAGCACAAGCATCGCTGGGTATTGCCAGAATCTTCAATCGCCTACTGATTCAGATGCTGGAGCTCAAGCAGGAGGAAATGAATCTGAGATTGATTAAATTATCGGTCATTTAATTTTCATCAATTATAAAAAAAATTATAAAGT
This sequence comes from Tenthredo scrophulariae, assembly GCA_963978835.1. Lineage (NCBI taxonomy): Eukaryota > Metazoa > Arthropoda > Insecta > Hymenoptera > Tenthredinidae > Tenthredo > Tenthredo scrophulariae. The sequence continues at coordinate 15,611,319 of OZ022233.1, forward strand.
ACTGTTCATAACTAAGATATAAAAGTCGAAAATGCTTATGGTTTAAGGAAAGTACTTTACATGGTTGAAGAATCAAACTTCAAGGATCTTTGCCACCCGAGCTACAGGTAATTTACGATTTGTTAGGCAACGATGGTAGCATTTATGTACCAAGAGATTACAATGTGAAATTTGTCAAAAATTTGTCAATAAACTCCGGGGAATCCCACGAATTTGGACTCTTCATCGTGTAAATAAAATAGTTACAAAAGTGGAAATTGATTTTATAGATAAACCGGTGTGCATAAGCGAGCCGATCTTCATGAAGTTCCGTCACTGATCACCGATCAAATCCAATAGTGATCACACCCTGGAAAGCCTAGCCTTTATTTGTATCGAATTTGTAAACCGGATACGAAGGAGCGAAATTTGCCACTCCATTCCCTTCACTCTCTTTTCCCAAACTTCCCAGAAGGATACTTTGCTGATAAGTTGGTGGGGCTGAAAGGACCACAAATTAAGAATTAACATAGCCATATGATTACCTTGAATCCAAAAGAACGTAATAGGCTATGGGGTACTCACGTAAATCTTCATACATCGTTCCAGGGGGCACCACGAAGCCATAACTAGGTGGTAGATCATCCGGGGTTCTGCTGTGAGGTGGTTTTTCTTCGTGAACAGGTTCTCGGTGTATTGGCTGAGACGGAATCGGTCTTTGGTAGTTCATCAGCGGTATATTGCCCACAATTATCGCTGTATGCATTATCAAATTCTTGTGATACCAGGCTTTCACTTTGGCCTCGACATTCAGCTGGTAGCTGACGTCGATGATCCTGCAGAATTCCAAGTAAGAAGCTGGCACTGAAGGAAGCTTGAAATTTACAGCCACTGTTTCGGACCCCAATCCCTTCGGGACGGGGACCTTATTTTTGAAGACATTCACGCTGGAAGTTCTCGATTTTGAAGTCGCGTGAAACGTGACGTTCTGCGTCGAACACAAAGATAAGGTTTATCAATTAGTGACGGGACAAGACACTCGTACAACAAGTCATTTCACTCTCCAAATCCGAGGAATCATTTATCTCTGTACTGACCTGTACCAAAGAGATAGTGAGGGACCCGACTCGAACCTTTGACTCATTGTCGAGGGATACCACAACGGGAATTGTCTGACCAGGAACAAAACCACGGACGGGAAGATTGACGGTCATTGAAAGTGGTTTCGAGTGTCCCCAGAAGGTTTTGCTCCTCTGCTCTGCGACTGGTGCCTGTTTGAGTAGAAAAATTCAAAATCGAACCCCATCGGATGAACTGTGAACAATCTATTCTGTTCTCTGTCATACTCACTGCTGCAAGAGCGATGTGATTCAAATCACAAACGGACATTACTGTCACGGCACACTTAGCATCGTGATTAGATTTCCAAGTTGATCGTTTTATCGTAGCTTTTACATAGTACCGCACACTACCGTGTTCCCCTTCGAAACTACTCGGCAAATTCACAGGCAGTTCGCAATTAAAGATAAAAACGTGCTCGCCTTTCGCGAGTTCGCACTCCTCTGCATCATCTGCGAAACGAAAAAGGTCATCATTTCTTTCGAATAAGACACGTCGATTGTGATCCTGTCTTACTATACTCACTTCCAAAAACTAGTTGCTGTAGTCCCAGGTAATGTTCGGAGCTCGAATAGCTCTCGGTGTAGGTTTCGGTTCTAGAATCTGTGCTTCCGTCAGAATTGGTCGTTGTCACGTTACGAGTGTGGGTTTCCGTCCAATACACAGATCCTTTTCCAGAATATTTCAAATAGATAGCTAAAACGGATAATGAGAGAGTTATGACACCATATCCGGCACTGCGTTAGTACAGACTCAATAAAACTATGGCCATCAAACCTACCTATCATCGACATCGGTTTGTCGACAGCGACCACCAATCTTCCGGATAAAGTTTGTGCCGAGTAATAAACTGGCTGGTCAAGAAAAACGACTAGTCTTGTTAGACCCATGTCGAATACTGCAGTAGCTTGAAATTTCACTGGTAAAACTAGTCTGTTGCGCTTATATATCAGTCGTGGAAATCGATAATTGATACACTATCGAGTCTTCTCGCCTTTGACAACCCGTAGGGAACACACCTACTCAACTGACTTAAGTGGAAATGATATCTGTCGCTGGATAGTCATTAAAAAGACTCGGAAAATTCTCTACCATATTAAGATATCGATTTTTCCATCTCGTCTAAATGGGATACGAAGTTATTATCGCTATTCTTACCGCGAGACATCCGTCCATTCATAGTGATGACGATTAAAATTTTTCTATTAAGTGGACTTTCGCAGTTAGAAACGCACGTGGACGGCGCTCATTTCACTATCGCGTGGATATGTGTGTGTTCAAGGTAATCAAGTCGGAACACACTCGACCATATGGAATTATGACCAACTGCCAAACGGCGTGATATCAGGAAGTGTCGTTTCATTGTATAAGTCGATGGTCCAAGCGGTTCTCGAGTATTTCTTTGAGCTCTTCTCCAACGATTCCATAATTGTGAAGTAAAATAACTTCAAAACTGTTCAACATGAACTTTTAACAAAGAATCAAAAAGACACTAGGAGAGACGTGAACGATTTCGTGTTTTTCTCCGAACAATTCCCAAAGAATGCTTCTCTTCCTCGTTCGAATATTCAAATAGCTCGACCAACAACAGGCTTTCACAATCGAACTCACGGTCGCGGTCTTGTAAATACTCACACTGGTCACGAGTAAACTGGCCAAGCTAGTATATGCCTTGCCCACCAGCTATAGTTCACTTCAAGGCCTTAGAGCATGCGCGGGTCAATTCAAGCCTGGCCTCATACAATGATATGTGTATCAGTTGTTTTTGTAGAAAGCCACGTATGATACTCGAGCGATTGTATGGAACGAGTAACGAGCACCATACTTCGTTCACTTCTGAAAAAAATTTCAAATTTCTGTTCGGTCTTGCGAAAACGGAAGGTTAAACACGCGGCAAGATTTTCGAGTATTATAAAATTTTCGGAACTTTATTTCCCGTTAATTACATGCAAACATGTGAGAAATATTGCTCACGAATTTCAGCTGTACCTTGACGAATTTGAAAAAATTCTCAGCTATTCATGTGATTTATATTAATTTTTGTTTCACGAAACAGAAGTCACATGAATTACAAACGGTTCGTAGATTTATAAAATACGGGTTATTCGATATCGAATTTGCGAAAAACCTAAGCCTGATTATTCTCGAATTTGTAAACTGCATAGAGAGGAGTATAGTCGGTGTTTTCGTCATCGCTGTCAGGACCATCGTCTGCATTTCTTATTTCCGAGGTCCCAATTCTCATAGCTTTTTCGTAACTTGGTGGGGCTGAAATGATAACAAAAATTTCAAAATTGATAGACCTGTGAATACCGGATCGCAAACCGATATAAAACCGCATTATACTCACGAAGATCTTCATACGCTGTCTCAGATGGGACAACAAAGCCATAACTAGGTGGAGCTTGGCCATAAGATGGACCGTCTTCCCCGTCGATGCGTTCCTTGATCAGCTGGTGGAACGGAATTGGTCTTTGATAACTCATGACTGGGATATTGCCGATGATTAGATCCACGTAAAGTGACAGACTCCTGTGATACCAGGAATCTACTCTCGCCGTTACTTTGAGCTTGTAGTAGAGGTCGATAATGTTGCAGAAATCTAGATTGGAAGGTGGCAAAGCTGGAAGCTGGAGATTAAGAGGCACCACTTCACTTCCCAATCCCTCTGCGACGGGGAACACATTTTTGAAGATAGGTCTGACGAAGATTTTCGAATTTACGACCGCGTGAAGTCTGATGTGCTGAAGTTGATAATATGAGTTTTATTAATCGATCACTCTGGGATTAAGCACGGAATTGAACTTGACGGACTTACCTGTTCCAGAGTGATACTGATGCTCTTGACTCGGACCTTTGACTCGTTTTTCAGAGATATTCTGACCGGCATTATTTGTCCAGGAACATAACCACGGATGGGAAGATCAACGGTCATTAAAAGTGGCTTGGTGTGTCCAAAGAAGTTCTTGCTTGTGAGTGACGCCACCGGATCCTGATTGAGAATGAAAATTGAGTCGTGAAGATGCATTGATTGAAAACTATTATTTCCGTGTATAGTTGAGCTCACCGCTGCAAATGGGAGCCGATTAAGATCACAAACTGAAATTATTGTTAAGGGTTGCCTCGTGACGTGGTTAAATTTCCAAGACCGTTTTATATCGGCCCTTATAGAGTATCGGATGCGACCATTCTCCCCTTCGAAACTACTCGGCGAATTTATTGGTAATTGAAAGCTGAAGACGAATATGTGCTCGCCCTCGGCGAGTTCGGAGTCCTCTTCACCGTCTGCGAAATAAAAAAATCTATGCAATGAAATTCCGATTCGGATATTTATTTTTATCAAGGGGACATGCCGTTCACTTTATGATTAAATCCTACGAAATTCTGTGGGATTAACTGATATTTCGGCATCGCATCCATCAGGAGAGGACGTAGTCTTGCGATAACGAAATCGAAGCTAGTTTGGTGTACTCTAACGATTTCCGTTCTAATTTCAGAAAATAACAAGTCATACTGCACCCACTTCCAAAAACCAGCTGCTGTTGTCCCAAGTAATGTTCTTCGTTGTGATACCTCCTGGTGATATTTTCACCGCCTCTTCTACGTCGTTCCGTCCAGTGTACTCGTGCTTTTCCCGAATACTTCAGGTAAATTGCTGAAAACGAGAAGTTAAGGATTCACAATTTGGCACATTGAAATGGCTGAAGAGGCTAGGCGGAGAATGGTCCATCGAAAAGTATCTAAACTGTGCGGAAACTATCGAACCTGACATCGACATGGGTTCATCAAGCTCCACCAACAATTTCCCGGATACAGTTTGCCCCGCGTAATAAACGAGTCCTTCCACGGTAATTTGGAATCGAATTAAGCCCATTTTGACCGACTGTTGCGTGCAGTTGTATCACTGAAATAAACCTGATTACATTACCGATACTTATATCGGTGTAGATGAAGATATAATCGATATCTAATCTCCATAGAGCCGGACGTCGATTATGAACACGTCAAACCTTGTTATTTGATAAAAACTATGACGCGATGAAATTTAAACTAAATTTTCGCATTGGCATTCTTATTCTTAAAATGGCGCTGCTCATCGTCAGACCATGTCGTAGTAAAAGACGAAGATTTCGTGATGGACTAGGATTCGGCTCACCAAAATTCAAAACAGGGTAACTGCTTTTAAATTGCTATAAGCGAGATGTGACGGAGCTTACTTCGTTTATGAAACTGTATAGTAAATCATGAGATGAATAAACATGCTTCCCTCATCTGGTAGTTTTTGGTTTTTTTCTTTCCTCCATCGATTTTTTCACACCGGAAATTTCAGGTCAGTTATGACTAGACCCAAAGGTTTGTATAACGAGATACTGATCAATGATAAGTTATCAGTGGCTTTTGATGACGAAAGAAGCTTTCCGGAAACATTCAGCGTGGGCTATTTGAAGACGTGACATATATCGGTACGTGTGTTTGTGTGATGACACAAGATGAGAAAAACACTTTGTCGTATAAAACGACCGGGGAAACCTCGCTAGAAATTTTCTTGATTATTGTTTCATAATTATTTTGAATTTGCCACTCGAGCGGGTTGAAGGGTTTCGATAGAAATTCAAGAGAACAGAACAGCTCTCTATAAATTCAGGGAGTTATGAACTTATCGGATATTTATTTCTCATAAATACCATACAAACGTATAAAATAGGGTTTATAAATTATGATGCGAATGTCAAAGACGCAGATACATGGTTCAAGAAAATAAATACATTTCTAATTTATATCCTCTTCTTTCTAATTTTTTTTTTTTTTCGTTTTTTGTTTTTTCTATAACATCATGAAGAACTGTGTATGAAATTTTCTTACCGATTACAAAAAATGTTAGAAATTCCGGCTTCTTTGGAGTAAATCCGGAACATTTCCATGAAATTTGGCTGATTTGTGAAAATTTTGATTCCATATGGCATTTTCACAGATTATTCATGACTGAATTTTTGGGAAATAATAGGTGCAATGATCTTGTAATGGCTGCTACCAAATGCCCGGCAATCATGTCAATGATCATTCTTCGAAAAGCCTACGCGTGACCACCATCGAATCGGTAAACAGGATACAGAGGAGAAAATGCCATCGATCCATCGTCACCATCGCTGTTAGGATCATTCTCTGGATTCGGTTTTTCAGAATTCCCCATTTTCATACTTTGCTCGTAAGTTGGTGGCGCTAAAAAGTAAAATGACGAATTGTTCAAAATTATTACTCATATGACGAACTTGGCCGTGAAACACCACAAGCCCATAGTACTCACGTAAATCTTTATAGATCATCTCGGGGGGTAGATTAAAGCCATAATCCGTCGGTTGATGATCTGGGGCTTGACTGTACGATGGATTTTCTTCGCCATTCGATTTATCGAGAAATTGGTAAACCGGAATTGGTCTTTGGTAGCTTATCAGTGGGATATTGCCTATTATCAGCTCTGTACGAATGCTCAGATTTCTGTGATACCAGGAGTTCACCCTGGCCGTGACTTTCAGCTGATAGTTGAGATCGATTATTGTGCAGAACTGTAGGTAAGAAGGTGGCAAGGGTGGAAGCTGAAGATTTAGACGAACCTCTTTACACCCGGATCCTTCTGGGACTGGGAACTCATTTTTGAATATATTCTTCTTCACAAGTCTCGATTTGCTAGTCGCGTGAAAATTGGCCAGCTGTCATCGACAAAAAAAACTTTTCATTAATTGAAGACAGGGTAAAATCTATCAGAACAAGATGGAATGTGTCAAAATTGAAACAAGGATGATAATTGGCCCGACATATGCTGAGAAATCGTTACTTACGAACTCACCTGTTCCAGAGTGACACAAATCGTCCTGATCACGACCTCTGACTCGTTGTTCAAGAATACTTTGATGGGCATTATTTGGCCAGAAACGAAACCCCGGATGGGAAGATTGACGGTCATGGAAAGTGGCTCGGAGTGTCCCCAGAAGGTCTTGCTGGTTTGTTCTTCAATTGGATTCTTACGGAGTAGAAGTAAAGGTGGAAAGTTATTCTCACTCGAATCAACCGAATGGGTGTATTGCGTGAAAATTTATTCCATACGAGAATGATTTCATTTGTATAATGCTTACCACCGATAGAGGGATGTGGTGCAGGTCACAAACTGCGACTACTGTAACTGGCTGTTTTGCAACGTGGTCAAATTTCCAACGCCGATTCACTGTTGCTTTTACGTAATATCGCACGTGACCAACCGGGTCTTCGTAACTACTTGGCAAATTTGTGGGCAGTTGATGATGGAAGACAAACACGTGTTCACCCTCGGCAAGTTCGCAGTCTTCAACGTCATCTGCCAAACGGAACCGTTTATAGTTCAATACCAAATTGCTAGAGGAGGTTTTATTCGACCAAATTTTGCATCGACTATACGAGCAAAATTCAATTTCAACGACGCAGTTTTTCTTGCTTTCCACAATTTCGCATGATAACATTAACCATTCCCGTTATAAGTGGGATGGCGTAATGCTGCGACAATGATTGGGTCGAAACTTGGTTTCGTCTTAACTGAAATCTTCGAACTGTGTTATATCACGTTTGAAAATACTTCACAGCACTGCACTTACTTCCAATCACTAGTTGTTGTAGCGCCAAGTAAATCTCGTGGTTTGAATAGCTCCTGGTATGATTCTGGTTGTTACTTCGATGGCTTTCAGTCCAGTGAACATTTGCTTCGCCAGAATATTTCAGATGAATTCCTAAGACCGATGATTTCAAAGTTACCAGTCAAACGCTATAGTTTTGGAAATTGTCCTTATCACGAATGATTAACGAAATATCAAACCTCTAATCGGCGTCGGTTTGTCAACCTCCGCCACCAATCTCCCGGACATAATTTGTCCCGGGTAATAAACGGGCTGGTCAAGGAAGACTACTAATTTAGTAACACCCATGCTGCACGCAGTAGTCTTACTGAAATCGACGTAAAAACATTGCCGATACTTACATCAGTTGGCGATCGAGATTGCTCAAATCTTATCTCCCCATTCACGCGTCAGACTTATTTTTATTAGATAAAAACTACGACAGGGATGACATTCTCGCACTAGTATTCTAAGTATGGAAACCGCGCGGCTTATCATCATGACTATGTCGAAGTCGAAGATGAACATTTCGTGATGGGTAAATCATGAGATGAATAAACCAGTCTCCCTCGCCTGGTAGTTTTTGGCTCCTTTTCTTTCCTCCATGGATTTTTCCGCACCGTGAATCTCACATCAGTTATTACTAGGCCTGAAATACTGATCAGCGATAAGATATCAACGATATCAGTTGATCGTGGAACCATTATCTGCAGAAAAGACAACAAATGGCGATTTTGACTTATCCTGTATTGTTTACTTAACACCCCTATGTAATTGTTAATTTTGTCCGAATCGCTGACCCCTTTTCAGGCCGACCCCTCTGTTGAAAAAAAGCGGCTGTATTTATTCAAAGATCGACTTTTGGTCGCGTTTAACAGTCCCCTGCTGGGTTCGCGATTGAATTTATTTACCTCTGCCTTCATCAAAGCTAATTTTGTTGACTGGCGGGTAAACGATGGTGCACTGACTCATAATCAACCTCTCATTGATACACCTCGTTCCCGAAACGTGGGTAGAATATACAGCTTTTGGAACAACAAAGCGCTTCATTCGTAATGATGAACTAAAGTAGGTTATCGTTTGGTGTAAAAAATTTCCCATTTATTTACTATAATTCGACTATTCCTTGACGATCATCCAATATTTGAAACCTTGAAGAATTTTACCTCTCTAGCGAAGAGTCGATGAAAAATTCGCGTCGGAATATCGTAACAAAAATTTAGAACCGCTCGTATATATAGGTACAAGAGCTTTTCTTTGTCGTAAACTACGTATACGTAGCTGCAGCTATAAATGTCAAAGCACGTATATGCAGGGATGAAGTATCGTCTCGGTTTCGGTTATGGTTTCATCAAAAATTTTAAAGCATTGTCCCACCCACGGTTTTGGTTTCGTGAATATTTTCCAGTATTTTCAGATTTCACTCTCCACATTCTTTCTCATCTGATTCAAATTCGACCAACCCATTGAATGAATGGAATGAAAATTACCCGAACGAAACAAACTCCGTTTCCACTCATCCAGCTAAAAAATTGACTTTGGGGGTCAGCACACACGTTTCAAAATTGTCGCTTAGTCGCTCCCTTTTTTTTTTCTCCTTTTTTGTTCCCACGCTTTCACAATCAATTAGTAACGATCTAACGCGAGGCGATTTTATTCAATGAACCCAAAAAACGCGAGAGGCATGATATCCGTCGAGAGGAATTCGGATTTCTGAATTTTTCTCTATTGTTCTGCGCTGTCGTTGGCTTTTTTTTATATCGCATAAGAACGGAGACTTATTCGAGAGCGAAATCATCGTTGTTAATTATAGTCAGATAATTCCTCGTCGTTGATAACTGATCACATTTACCAACGCGCGTAATTAGATCGCGTAATAATATTTCGGCCAAAAAACTGCAAGCACTACGTTTAGTTACGTCGATCTCGAGGTACGAGACATCATGGCGTACTAGCGCAAGCGCAAAAAGCCCCTTGCCAAGCTTCAGAAATTCGATACTGATGGCTGCGAGCTCAGAGTCGACGGAAAAAGTATTCAAAGATAAGATTAAATTGATGCTGATATGATTTCGCTCCTTTTTTTCTTTTTGAAAATCAAAAAAACAGACAAAAATCGGAAATCTGAGAAATCGGTTCACCACTCGTATAATTTCAATCCTGCAGTAATGGGTTATCCTCGATAGTAAATTTGGAATTTATATGGCGACCGATTTTCTCACAAATTATGATAATGAACAGAAGATTTTTGCTTATCAACTATCCCAACGCATTTTATAAATTAACACGAAGTTTTTTAAACAAGGCTCTTCATTTTGGAGGTTGGCGGTTGGTTGGCGTTGCGTTGGGGCAAGCAGTAATATTTTTCTTGGGGCTTTTAATTAGTCCGGTCATTAATTAAGCAGAACTCTCCTTCGGCTTGCCGTTACCATAGCCATGGCCAGTGCTAGTGGCAGTGGCAGTACCGTTGCCAACTGCTTTGCTACTCTTGAGGAATTTTAATTTTACCGACGTGTAAACACACGAGATCCAATTTATTTTACCGCAGCTTGGAAACGTTTGCTCTCACGCTTGCAAGTATTACTTTCGCATTTTTACTTTCTAGTTAGGTACGTGGTACCCACTCGTCGTTTGATGATTCAGCTTTTCAAATGTCGGAAATTAACATCGCTATCCTATCACTTAATCATTCCTCTTTTCTTCACATTTTAACAATAAAATCCCCACTAACTCGTGGAAAATAAATTATACACAATAAATATACCTAAAATATCCGAACTCATATTTACTGAACAAAGTCGGATATGAAAAAAAAAAAACCAAAAAACAAAAATTGTTTCAAATCGATCATAAATTCTCTTCAAAGTCTACGTCTTGCTAGTCCCGAATTTGTTCGGGTTATACAAGGGGGGAAATTCCCTGACTTCATCCCCTGGGTTTTTATCTGCAGCACCATCGAGTCCTGTGCTTTGTTCGTAAGGAGGTGGAGCTGGAATTGAAGAATATTACGAAGACCGTGATCCGAGATGAGAATCATCTCCTTGTTATTATACTTACGGAGATCTTCGTAGATCATCGACGAAGGGAATACAAGCGCGTAAGGTGGTGGTTCGTAATTTTGCTGTCGGGTAAGTAAACTCGATGGTAGATTTTCCGGGTCGAAGGGAATACTGCTGCAGCGTGATCCCGGATTCAGACCCGAAATTCCGTAAGCCATTAGTGGAATATTGCCGATTATTATTTCCGTAGAAATTTTCAGACTCCTATGACACCCGCTGAATTTTGCCTTCACATTCAGCTGGTATCTGAGCTCTATTATGTGGCACAACTGCAGATACGACGGTGGCAAAACCGGCAATTCGATGTTGAGAGTAACCTCATGATTTCCGGAGCCTTTTTCAACCGGGGACTCAGTCCTGAGCAGGAACATCTTCATCGGGCTAGATTTCATCGCTGCGTGGAACACGGTGCTCTAAAATATGCAATTTTTATATGCAGTTCATTACCTCGTCAGCATATTCTGCGAATATTTCAGACGAAATTGTTTTGCACAAGATAAGCTCCGCAATAATTCAGCGATCCTTTTTCAGGGTATTAACATCGATTGTCGTTTAAGCTGTCACAATGATCTGTTATCTGATATTGATATCGAATCTGCACTGTACGAGGTACTCCAGCAATGAGATATCGGTTATCGAATGGATAATTTAAATTCATTCGTCCGGTATAATTCAGCATGAATTTTATTTAGCTTTTACGAGGTAACTGTCTGGTCGCAATGACGAAGAGCAATCTCTAGACTCACCTGTTTCAAAGTAGCTTCGACGCTCTTCACCTGGATCTCGGATTCGTTGTTCAGGTTTATCGTGATCGGCATAGTCTGTCCAGGAACAAACCCACGGACTGGAATATCGACGGTCATGAACAGGGGCTTTGATTGTCCCCAAAATGTCTTGCTGATTCGTTCTTCGATCGGTGTCTACGGGCGGAAGTAACCGATCAATGAAAAATTAGGAATGAAAATCTGCACAAGCTTACCGATGCGATTGGGCAGTCGTTTAGATCAAAAATTGACATTATCTTTATGGACTGTTTCGCAACGTAATCATCCTTCCATGGCTGGCCGATCGTTGCTCTAACCGAGTAGCTTATGCGTCCAAACAGCCCATCGAAACTAGACGGCAATTCACTTGGCAATTGAAAGCTGAAGATAAATACGTGTCTGCCCTCCAAGAGCTCAGATTCTTCTGTATCATCTTTGAGATCGGACAGAGATAAATTTTTGAATAAATTCAACCGCTATACCATTTCTCGTGACATTTTACTCACTTCCAAAAACCAGCTGATGTAACGTCAGGTAAAGTTCAGTGTTCGAATGCGTTACTGTAGTGTTTCCCCACCCTTCACTCCACCGAACGATTCCTCTGCCTAAACATTTCAGATAAATGCCTGAAATCGAAGAAAAAAATTATAAAGGTGGGAGAGATCGTTTGGATATTGTTTTAGGAATAACGAGCTACCTTTTATCTTCTTCGGTTTTTTTAGTTCGACCAATAATTTCCCGGTCACAATTTGCCCGACGTAATAAACGGCACTGTCCAAAATAATTTGAAACTCTTTCGGTCCCATTGCGGTCATTAGGCGCGGTTGTCTTGATCATTTGATTCTGAAACCGTGACGGAATGTTGGTTAAATTTATATCAGACTGTCGATAGCTTATCTAATTATTTATGTTGTAAAATGCTGCAGATCGTCAACATTCGCGAATCAGTTGGTGGTTTATATGTTGAAGATAAATGGCGCGATATCTTTCAGAGAAGCGATAAGTACCTATCGAATTGGTGGAACAATTGGCTACAGCACTTGTTCCTAGCACGAAGAGAAATTCATTCGAAGAACTGAGGTGTCCCTAAAATGTGAAGACCCTTTTTTCCGAATGGTGAAAAAGTTCTAAAATCCATTTCACATCGTTCTAGATTTTATGCTAGATATATCCGAGGCGCTAGATTCTAGATTCTAGAATCTAGATCTTGGATTGAGGATTCAGGGTTCGGCGGAAGAGAATAAATGCACCCTACCTACGATAATATTATCCTCTCTCCTCCCGGCATTCCTCGACCGACTTCATCCGTTGGAATCCTTTAATGGGAATTCTAGAGTCTCTAGCCACCCCAAAAGGGTGTATATATATACATGGATATATACATTAGAGCGTGGGCATATAGGACCTCATTTTCCACGAACGATGAGATGAGGTTCTTTTTTCTCACCATCTTTTCCTCATGCCTCGTATAACGACCAGTGCCAAAGGGAAGATACGGGATCTCAAGAAATCCGTGACTTTTGTTCTCCGAACTGCAAATTCGCTTTTCCCCTGGGTTCATCAGAGTCTGAAGGAATCCCAATTAATATACCCGCCGCGTTTTTCCGAGATAAATTTTCGTCCATTCAACAAACGGGTGAATATATATATTCTCTTGACCTTTGAATAAGAGAATCAAGTCAACGATCGATGATCGCGTCGGCGTTGAGGTCGTAGGTACATGTACCTCTCAGATAGCGTTATGTTAGTAAGGTATTCCTTTACCTCAGAAATCCAAACAGTCATGTGAAATAACGAATAATAATAATGATAATAATAATAATATAAAATAAGAAAGAGGAAGAGGAAGAGACGAAGAAAAAGAACCATTCCAGGAAGACGAGAAGACTCGGGCTTCATTTCCCCTCTATTGCGCGGAATGAATTCCACGAGCAAATTGTTCGAAGGTGGATAGGCGGGGGTTGAAGAAGTGAGGGAGGGAGAAGGAGTTAGGGATGAAGAAAAGACGGAAGAAGAAGGACCGAAGGACTTCAGCCAGACATTCAGCCAACTTCTGATTTCATCGCGAGCAAAGATCTGTCGAACTGGAAGACCGGAGATTGTCACACAAATGAATTTGAAGTATTGCCATTCTGCATTTCAATTCGTCTCTGGTGGCCGCTGCTTTTTGTCATCTTTCTCTCTCTCTCTGTCCTTAAACCGTTTTTACCCTTTTAGACGTGACTGGGCTTTCAACCGAGTCCAATTGCCGGTCCAAAATCAAACGCGCAATTCTTGCACTTTCATTCATCATTCATCTCCATTTCGTGCTCGAATATGCTCCAACGTTTTTATCTTTTATACAAGAATTCAAATATCGGCTATCCCACCGCTGCCACCAAGTCTTACCTCCGTGAACTGAAACCGTTGAGCATCACCGTTCTATATTTTCAGCAAAAGAACTAAGATATTGATTTTTATTAAGCTATTGGAAGGTACATTTATCAAAAACGTAGTAACCGAGTTTGGTGATCATTGAAAAAGTGCTTTTATACACTTTTGCGTTTTACTTAATCCTTTTCACCAATTCGTTCAATACTTCTGGAGGCATGCAGTCGAAAGAGAGGACTATTCGAGCCTGGAGTGACTTACGGTCATCTTCATCCTACAGGGCTTCTCAGATCTAATAAACTAACGACCGATTTTTGGGCAGCCTTATCGAACAAGCTGGAAGCCTAGATCCTACAACTGTATTTGGCTTATTCCAAAATCTTGCTCTGATGGTTTAATCTGTACCGTGGAATTACTTGCTGGAGAGGATGTAGCTGGAAAATTATCAGGGTGGTTTTGGGGGAGACTAGCCACAAGAGGTTGTGGAGTGTGCAGTGGTGTTCTTCCTACATTGACCACATCAATAGCATACCGCCTTTCTGATCCTAACTATTGTGAGACCCAAACTGAGCCTTTGACAGCCTAACAGTTGAGGCCTAGTGTTCTCGAAATTCCTTGAAACCTGGGCTCAGACGATGTCTTCCGCAGCATGTGGTGTTATGATTAAAAAAGGAATGATGAATTTAATTGATTGTCACGGTTTGATTTGCTCAGAGAAGACTATTGCCACCCATGTGACGCCATTCACTTTGTTGAAACAGAATTTCGCCAAGGTCTAAGACTTAAACTTGAACGAACGTCGTTTTCTTTGTTAATAAACTGGGCGGGTCATATGTCTAGTACAGAAATGCCAACGTCGAAAATTAATGTCAAAGGGATGCTTCAATCTCTGATCTAAGCAGTCACTCGATATCCTTGGGACAAAGAGCGTCTTCTTGCTTTAGAAATCTTCCCAAGGAGCCGGAACGTCTCGAAACGTGACAACGCAGTGGGAACAGTTTAGAGATACCTCGACAAGCGGTGCTCGAAAATTCCTTAATTTTATTTTTTACAAACAATGGATATACTTGTATCAGCGGTGAAGAGCTTTGACTCTGTTTCTAAAGTCCTCGATTAGTCAGAATGCATATGCTAAGCTCATAATTGTGTACCAATTCTAAAGTGTACAGAAACTAGTGGATCAGTGCTTATCACAAAGTGAAACATGAAGAAGTTTACATCTGGTTTCACAGATATACCCTACCACCGATTTCCCTCGTCAACTAATGGTTGAATTTTATGAAACTGAATACAATCACTTCCAGTTTTTTATCTGGCCTGGATCGAATCGTACTTCTTGAAACATGGCTGCCATCGTATCCTAAGAAGACGCCCAGTTCAATTACTGGCACAAAGGGCAGACAGTCATTCGTTGGCTGTTGTTCTTTGTCTGTCTATCTGTCTGACGGGTGTCTGGTTGTTTGTTGTTCTTGAGAGCGTCTGCCAGATATCAGCATTGTCTCTACAGATTGGGTCTTTCCTGGATTAAGCGAACTAAAACTTTCCTTTCAAACGTATGATTGGATCTTCGTTCTAATAACTTAATGGCACTTTCGAGATAAGCCTATTCCCGCCCTTACCCCATCGTCAGGAACTTCTGCAGGCCTAAAACTGTTCAATTATTACAATACCATCATTACGCTCGTGGCACATGTTCCAGGACGATTGTCTATTCGAGGACGAAAATCAAGGGCTGTCGCGTGGGCTCGATTGATCGAAGCTGCCGTCTAATTCAAGTAAACTTACTTCCATCAGTTGGTATAGCTAGAAATAAATAAAGGTTCTCGGGAGCTGAAGATCAATTATATTCGAGTGCCTTAGAACTCGCAGCGCAGCGAGGGGTAGTCTCCTGCCTTTTACCTCCTGCAGTGGTATTCGATGGAGAAGTAGCCCTTAATTAAACCTTCAGTTTTGCGGATCAAACGTTCTCACGTTCGCTTTTAATGTCTTGATGAGTTCGATCAATTTTTCGAATCTTGGCTTGTCACGTCTTTGTGATTCAGACCAGGTGCCCGAGTCGACTTATCATCTTGATTTTATGGACGGCTTAAAGGGTGCTAAGAAAAAGTGTTAAGAACCTATTTTCCATCCCATCGCTGTCACCAATTTACTATTATCGGAAGGACCGAATTATTAGTCCTGTCACGACTGCGCAAATGATGTTTTTGAACTATTTCAAGAAACGAGTGACTCGAGAAGACGGAAAAGGAAAAAGGTTGAGGTAGCTGCTAGCGAGGGGACCGAAAGCCATGGTCCAGTACATTGGTCGGTGAGGATGTTGGAGGCACTCAGCCCACAAACACCCTCGCAATAAAACTCAAACCACCTGCCTTACCTACTAGCTGGAAGCCCGGGATACTACCACCACCACCACCGTCACTACCACCACCACGACTACGACTACCTTTTATGCCCTCGGAACTCTTTTACTGCCTTATTTTATGCGGCTGCCGAAAACGGCACTGAGGGGTTTACGCTGTACCGAGTTCTGAAGTGGCCACAACTTTTGCTCTAAGTAGAACCCTGCTGGAACCTGGAAATACGGAGTCGGCCGACTGACGAACGGTTAGAAAAAGAGAGTGGTGAAACCACCCTTCGCCCACCTCGACCCGCGCAGCTAATGGTACAGTGAAGACAGATAATTGAAGATGTAGCTAGGAAAGGGGGCCACTTTACCCGAACAGGGAAATTATTTTTTTCCTTTTCCATCGGGAATTTTTTTCAATATCAAGTTTCTTGATTTTTTAATTATACCAACGCAATTATTCCGCACTTAATACTTACGGTTCTCATTTGTATTATAATTACGTGCTGGCTGCGCGATGAGGGACCAACGCCCGACAACGTAATGAATGTATTCCGTCTCCCTGGTCTTCCTCGGCTTTGTCTCTTTCGCTGGAGCTGAACGCAAAGCTAAACTGTAAACTATTATACGTTAGGTAGTTATTGTTCTTAGAGGGACATTACATCCCAGAAGGTAATAAAGCTTCCATTCTATTCTATTCAGGCCTCTGTTCTATTCCGTCCTCTCATGCACGCTGTGCAGCCCCTACGACGAAATATCGGGTGTCAAGTAGACTGCCTATGCTCTACATAGATTGATCGTACTTTATATTAATCCGCAATTGACATTCGGGAAATATTTTCACGTAGATTTATTCATTTTGTCACAGAGAACAACTGTAGCCAAATAAAAATCTTTTCATTTTGATCACTACGTTGCTGGGCGTTTCCCTCGGTGCAGATCTTCTTTAGAGAAATGGTGAACCTCGATCGACTAGCTAGAGAATAAAATAAAAATAAAATGTGAAAGTAGCAAGCTCGTAGAATGAAACACTCGAGAGGGAAAGTAGAGATGAAAAAGAAAAGCTTTTCACCAAAATCTGGAGCAACGAGTCTCTTCATTCATTCATACGTACTACGTCTATCAAAAAAAAAAAAAAAAAACAGGAAAAATTAAGAAATCAACATCTGGTTTTCCCTAATCAATTTTCTTGTCGAATTGGATCTTGTTCTACTTTTTTTCGTCCTACCAGAAGCCCCGATCCAGACTAGTGGGTGAAATCGTGCCAACGTCAGCCAAATTAGTCTGATTACCCTGAGCTCTGACCATGCAGGGACTTTGGGCAGACTTTCATATAATTTAAGTCAATTATTCTACGTTTTATTGGAACTAAAAGGTAAGACGATTTGTTTGTTACGATTTTTGGGAGTTGTTTATTTTCAGGTTCAGCTCCCACTTTGCCCCGTTTTTCTATTTTTTTTCCTATTTTTTATGCTTACTGGAATTATACGTGGATTGCAATACCCCAAATCTTCTAGGGTTAATTATTTGGAAACTAAAATACGACACAGCGTTGAGATTTTCGAAGTTTTTGGCGATTACCAATCTATCAGCAACAGCCTCCGAAACTTCCGCAGCCTCCGCTTCCGCCACCGCAACAATCCGGTCCATTGTGTCTTTTTGTGTTACGTGGAAAACAGCATTGCCCACCTCCACTACCAGCGCAACTGTTCCACCTGCCACAATTTTTACCTCCACAGCTACCACAAGGAGGACTAGGGCTGCTGCAGCTTCTGCATTTGCACCTGCAGTTCGTTCGAAGAAAATGATCACAAAGAAAATCTATCGGGGTTACAGGGATTAGATTTTAGACGAAAGACATGAAAGCAGCAATTCTTTATTTCTCGAGAGTTCATCGATAGATGGACTTTATATTTCAAGAGATCAGAGCTTTTCGACGAAAAGGACTCGACGCAATATGTTTTACCAATTCAGGCAATACCGAGCTGAAAAATCTGACGTACAGTTAAATAAATTCGTTCAAATTGAAGGGAAAATCCATTAAATTGTTTGGCAAAAATCCTGGGGGTTCGAACGTTACGGTTGGCAGACTTCCAGATCTGAAGTGATATACTACGCAGGTGAAAAATAAAACAGATGAAAATTTTCGAAAATACCACAGCCAAAGCTGAGTGAATCAGGAAGTAATTCATCATCTTTTTGGTACCTGCAAGGTAAACCACTAGACTGATTTCCACCGCAACATCCAACCGGAGGTCTGCTGTCCCATCTGGTGTTTGTGGCGCAAGCAGCACCTCCACATCCTCCACAAGGACAACAAGCAGAATTCCGTGCACCTCCACCTCCGCCACAACCACCTCTCAATCTCGTCTCATTTTCGTCGTTGGAATTTTGATGTTGATGGAAAGATGATTGTGATTTCGGAAGCTCGTTGTAGCCGGTTGCACCAATTTCTGAGGAATTAGAACTCAGGATTTCCCTCTTATGGATTTGACCCTTTTCAACGCCACGACATCCGCAGGGAGCACGCTTCTGCTTTAGGTCTTCTTTTTCTGCTGGACATATGCAAACTCGCTACTAATTAGTAATCAGAGTTGGATGTATGAACAGACGGTTTAATTTTATCGTTTTCGACAATGTGATAATGAAAAGTACTTCGTGCTTGTTTCGTGAAAGTTTTATAACGGAACGAGTTGGGGCTGGGTTATTCCAGGCACAGGATACTGCTAGCGAGACTGCTCTAAATATTGACTTTGCTGACTGATACTTGCCGGGCTGTTGACCTACCAGCTGTTAACGGCTTCTTTATTCTCGTTCTCTCAATGATAATTGGCAATTATCCGTATCGGAGAACGGTTTTGTGAAAAACACTAGAGATTCCAGGTGAATAACGGCGCGAGGAAAAAAAATCTGATTGAATCTAAATGCTGATTGAAAATCGACTGATAGACTGTGCATGATGCATTAAAGAATCGTAAATCACTGAGTAAGAGTAGAAACTCTTAGTTGATCTTCTAAGATTTCGATTTCTTCGTTATTCAGTGTTTGCCGATAAAAGTACAATACCCAACTAACCTACCATTGGCGTTTTTCAATGTGTATTGATCCCGACCACAGCAGGTTGTACATCGTTGATGATTGGATTTGACTTTTTGTGAAATGGAATCTCCAAGGGCCCCGTGACTCTCATCTAGTCAATTCATCATAATTTGCTATCATTCACTTCCTGGTCGAGTTACCTCGAAAATACCAATTCATCAACAAAAATTTATAGAAATATATGCGGCATACACCGATCTATTATCGACGTGTCGATAGGTGCGATTTCGCAGCCCACAATTTGGCATCGTGCAGTAATGGATAATTTTACCGTTATGATCCAGCGACTGCTGATTGTGGACATCAGATTCTATTACAGGATGAACATCAGCCTCGGACCTGTGGGTTGAGTATTTTCATTTTTACTACTCACGGCGTGTAAATTAATTACGTTTGTTTTATTGACAAACTGTGATCACCGAGGCTGTTGATTTTCTTGTAAAACATCTGGGATGGCTTCAGGTTCTGAGTAAACTTCGGCGGGTTGTTCATCTCGTGTATCTTGATTTGTTCCGCGATGTTCTGCAGTCAGAAGTCCTTTTTGCACATTGTCTCGCTCACGTTGTCGCTTCAGGGTTTCTTGCTGATGCAACCGATGCTGTTGCAACAGCTTTTCTCGTTCCTGATGTCGTTCTTGGAGTCGCGTTTCTCTGATGGGAAAATAGAATAACACGTATTTTCGTGAGCTGATGAGATGTGTAATCGCCTTTATAGTTGAGATTCGTGCGAAATTTGAACTTCGGAGGAATGAAAAGGGATATTTTTAACGCTATCACATCCCACTTCAGTTTCGATCTATCGGAACCATCACGTTTGCAGAGCAAGCTTACTTGGATTTGCTTTTTCCCTTGGGTTCAGAATTTAGTGTCTCCAAATCCAGAGGATCTTGCTTATCAAGACCGTACCTATAAAAAGTAAATAGCATTGGACGAATTGGCCATAAAAATTGTACTTCAGATTTACGAGAGAAGAAAGAGCAACATGAATTCACAAGGCAATGTCGTGTACTCACGCTCGAGTAGTGGTTCTTTGATTTTTGTTACGTAATTTTGACGACATGGTTGATTCAGTGGGTTAAAATGAAATTGGTTTCATTAGAATTTGGCGAGAATTTGAATAGAATTTTTTAGACCGTATCAAATATGCGTAATTTTTTTTTTACCAAAAAATGAACCAAAATTACCAGAAGTGACGTTTCTCTGGATGACAAATGAAAGCTGACGTTTAAATAACAAAAAAGTATCTCGATCATCGGAAGAGTGAATAATACATCGAAGAATTCTGAAAACCTTAATTGCATCTCAGATTCTAATTTCTCTTGCAGCAGCAGGTGCTTTTGTCTTCGGTACCACAACCGTTTCCACAACGGCAAGGCTTTCGAAAATACTCTGTTTTCTTTGTCGAGAAGTTATTCACTGGAGAACGAACGCCGAGAATATGATCGCAGCCCGCATTGGTGACAAAAACGTGCGGATTGATTTTTTCCGGCGCCATTTTTTCCCCAGTTGCTGAAGACTGATTATCATCCTTCTGCGGAGTCATAGTCAAACGCGATTCGCTCAAGAATCTTAATAATGATTTTTCGAGGCTTCTAATTCCCTCTAGACTGCAGCATGTCGCAATTTCCGTTGCTGAAGAGGTCGGAGCCTTCGTCTGTGCTTCAGCGTCGCGATAGATCAACATTTTCTTTGGTCTTATGTGGTCGGAGTCGGGTGAGCTCGTAGAATTGGGAACGTTCATCAATTCGTGCCTGGGAGTTTTTTCGGTGGGATTTAATCCAGACGCTTCGTTATTCTCCGTGGTGGAACATACCCCGTAGTATTTATGAAGAGATCCTTCCCGGTCTTCGGGGGGATGCAGATGATCGTCTGTCCTGTTTTTACCCCTAATTGAATTCCCGGAGTGCATAAGTCTTTGATTTTTTGAATTACCGCCGGTTATTATGTCGTCCGAATTCCTCGTCTCCATGTCTCGAGTCGCGCTTCTTTTTCCCGGTTCTTTCCACTCGTGAAAAAGAGTCCTTTTCGCGTTCCATAATTCAGGGCCAACTGTCACTTCTTTAAAGCGTTTTATCCTCGGTCTAGAGTATCGCAATTTCTCGTAGCTGTCTTCAGATTGAATTACAGTCGACCCAGTCGCTCTGTCCAGGCCACGTAAAAAGGACTGATACTCTTTACTATCAGACTCCCCAGCTTCACTCGCCGCGCAACACTCTTCGGGCGAAGCTAGCCCTGAAGAGTTAAAATTCTTGCTTTGCACGCCTTGATTTTTGACGTTCGTATCATCACCTTTGAAATGGCCGTTCACTGACGACTGATTTCTACATTGACTCCACTTTCCCGATGTATCTCTTTGTTCCTCTTCGTTAATTTTCATCGGATCATACTTTTTCATTGTTTCCTGGTCTGAATTAGTTTCGCCCCATGAATCGGCTGGTAGACTTTCAGCTTCAGATTTTTCTTCACCACAAAGAGATTCGAATTTAGTATCATTCCGCACAAGATTCTCATCCGTTGTACCTCGTTCTTCAAAATTATTACCATCCTGCATAGGGGTAGTTTCCTTGGTCTTCGTGAGAGGTTTCGGCTTAGCTTCAACTTTCTTCTTCTTCTTTTTCTCATCGGTGTTCGGGATCCTTGGCGACCCCACATCCTGAAGAACGTCAGATTCCGGCTCCAAGAAATCGCTCCTACTGGTTCCATCTGCTGTGTCCTTCGAGAGTATCTTCGGATCCGACTTTCGCTTCCGTTTAAACATCCCCCAGGACTTGTTTCACCGACTGCGAAAGTGCGACGACTTTTTTGAAATCATTCATGATCGGAAATTTGGATGAAATTTTGAAGAGTAGATCATATGTCACGTTATTAACCTATTCATTCTATTCCTGCCTCGACGTTTATATGCGAAACAAAATTTGGAGCTATTCAGAGCTGTTCGCGTCCCACGAACAGACCCAATAGATTTTTGGTCTTCGATTGATCGAGCTACTAAGCCTGTCGTTTCTTTCCAGAATTCCGACGGCTGAGAGACGAGGAATTTGAACTCGACTAGAATTATCCAGTATAAATAATGGTAAATGGTAATAATGGACCAACACGGAGTGGTAATTCTCACCTGGCGTAGGAAAATCGTTTTTTTTTTTTTTGTACGACCGGCTTTGTTTCCGGACTGTCAGCGGCCGGCAATGCGTTTAATTAAATTAATTATGCTTTACTTTGTTTGGTATTCTATTCACGAGGGCTGCAGGAATCAACCGCATGCATTGTTCTAGATGACAAACGTACCAAAGCCCTGCAAAGGCCAGGGATTCTCGTTTATTTTATTCGCGATGCTAGGTGTCTCTAATTATTTTACACCGGAGGTCACTTCGTTGGATAATACCCCATTACGTCCCTCTTCGTATCCCCATTTTTAATTAGTCTTCTAAACCCATTCATTCCGAGACAATCCAGTCATATTTTTGTTTCCAAATTTATGATTCTGTGATGCTTTTACCTCGCACTCCTATTCCATCATGACATACACATTTCCGCTTTCACGGCTCGTCGGACTTAGACCTGTTGTAACATCTCTGGTAAATTAGAATGTGTAATTCATGGAGTGTCGCATAGTGCACGCGGATATATGTGGAAAATTTTTAATTCATAACCACCGGTAACACGTTCCTACACCAGGACGACACTGAAACCACTAGGAAACAACGTTGTAGGTATATTTCATCCCAACGGGGTTTCCTCAGAAGTTTTACTCTCCACTGGCAAGTCCGTTCCGGTTACTGCCTCAAAATTCCTTGAATTGAAATCTGCATGAATTGCAAGTGAACTCCGGAAAACAGATACTAAGGAATTGCCCACGACTTCGTCCTTGTGATCTCTTCCAGGTCCTAGAAGTCTCTCGAATGGCTGTTGTAGCTCGGGTTGTCACGGGGGGTGATGGATGCCAGAGAGGCTTAAATTTTCGTGGAATTCCTCAGCTCCTGGCTCCCACCTCGTCTCATATATTTGTAAATCCACCCTAGCATGCCTCGCAGTACATTCACACCCTCCCCTATTTCTCTCTCTCTCTCTCTTACTCACACTCCGTGTGTTTCCCTTCACCAACTTTCCTCCAGGGTGGTGAATGCTGATGGTCTTAGTAGTTGCGATGGCGTATGAAGAAGAATAAGTTAGCTGCGATAGCCGGGTAACAATCCTCATCCCTTTCTTATGCACTTGCTCTTCGGCACACTTCTCTTCCTTTATTCAAGGATCAGAAATTTCCAAGCGCACAGAAACGTGTCAAGGTAGAACGTTAGGCCTGTATCTTCTATCCAGTATGGTATCATGGTAGCTTCTGGTTCATCCATCCATCCACGTACGTATGTATCTGAGCTCACGCTCTGCATTCATCCATCCATCTAGCCATCCTCGTACCAAATTTCCTCTTCTTCTTCCTCATCCTTTCCTTCTACTCCTCTCCCATGTCTACCTGCTTTTGTTACGCCTGTCCGCCTTCCTTTTCTATTTTACTCGACCTCAGCCTCATGGAGACGGGAGGAAAATAAAATTGTACTTCGTGTTTTCAGTTCTCGCACGTGTCGTGTGTAAAGAGCTGAGCGAGGGTGCCGACGAACGAAGGTGGTGAGGTTGGCTTGCGGTGAGTATGAAATTTCGCCTGTTTTGTAAAGGTAATCCTACGGGCACTTTCGCCAACCCCGTAAATTGCACGTGAAAAATTCGACGGTTTCAAATATTGCCTCTTCAAAATTAACTGGTTATATTTAACTCTGCTCGACGAAGGAGCAACTAATCAGCATTAGTATTTTCCAATATTTCTCACCCCCGTACGTATCTTCGAATGGAATTTCCCCAGTGTCCATGCGGATCCATTTAAAACCGAGTTTCACACCCCATTTGATAAGCGATCGATCACCCTATACGTCACGTGGTGTAGTTTGTATGGAGAAGACGGAACTTGAGACGACCGCGAAGCAGCACGTTTGTCTTACGTTAGGGGTGCATATATGCGTGCTGGGTAGAATATAACATGTTACTAGGAAGGGATTAAGGGTAGCAGAGAGTGAAGGGCGAAGTAGGAAACCCGCCGACTGGATGCATCCGTAGAGTAGGGCTCTTGAGACACCAGACACCCCTCGCTAGCTCTCAGCTTGGTCACACTGTGCAACCCTTTTTAAGTGCCGTGTATTATGTCACCCTTCGTGCTTTAACAGACACCTGCACTCTTCGGATGCTATACAACACGTATCAGAGAAAGAAAGAAGAAAGGAAAAGAGACTTCGACCTTGACGTCCAATGGGGTGCAGAACATCCCTTGTCAAAGAGCCGATCATCAGACTCGACTTCAGGGCAGCATTGCACATCTAAATCAGTATTGGTCTTTGGTGTGCTATACCGAGGCATTGGCAGATCGCATCTCATCAACCCTCAGAAATTAAGGGATGAGAAACCTATTTGAACGTGAAAAATTCGAGGTTTGGAATTTCGAATATTTTCACTGGCGATGAGGAAACATTTGAATAGTGACGTATGAGAGAGCGGCGGGAACGTCAGGAATAGTATATTAGGAGTGAGCGATGTGTCTCGTTTCATGTTGGAAAAAAACAAAAATGAAGGTGAAAGCTGAAAGCTGAAGGTGTGCAAAGACCGGAAATAAGGTACAGAATGAGAAATAACAACAGGAAAGAATAAAGAAATGGATGGAATTTGACGGGAAAAATGAGTACAAGGTGCCGGCGCGTAACTTTTGAGCTTTGAATTGAATATCATTCTTTCCAGGATCTGAGATATCCTGCGAGGTGCGTCAAGGCGGAAGTGTCGTAAGGGGGTCTGTACGCTGCCCCCAGGCATGAGACGGGGGTGGTGGGTGTCCCGCAGCGAATCCCATCAAACTTTGCCAATGTACCGACGCCCGCGACGCCCGCGACGCCTCTACTCCTGTCGACGACCGAAAATTTTTCAGAAACAAGAATAAATACCTACCGCTCCAAGGCGAGGTTGGAAAAATGAGAAAACCGGGCATTTCTACTCCCCAGGGAAATAACATGACGCGACTCCGCCCTGTAATACGTTGTAAAGGCCGACTTTACCGAAATGATTCGCAAACAAAGAACAAACCAAGTTTCGTTCTTTTCCTCCCCCTCTCTGCCACCCTCTACTCTTTTTTTTCCTCTTTTTATTATTTTTTCTACTTTACCACCGTAAGACATTCAACAACGTCACAATAACCAGACCAGCTAGCACCGACACAATAAATCCATTCATATACAATACGCATTTCCGGTTCCCCCGGGTTGGAATAATGATAAAATACGACATTTCCTTCCCAAACTGGTTTTCATTCGCGAAATTCCTTTCTCACATTGCTGATATAATTTTCAATAGTAATTATCTGAGAAATTACAACCCCGATTGATGAGGGATTTTCGTTAAATGGAGCTGCATAGTGACCGGTGTTTTCCCCAACTTTGGCCAATCGGTACTTTTAAGTGTGGAAAGTAATGGCGTTCTCGATTGAAAGTACGAACAAGCGTGTCTCACTCTGTAGATTCTCACCCTCAAAAGGTTGCTTTTGATCTTCGACGTATCAAGACTTAGGGATTTCTCTTTGGACACCTTGTGCAGGGTGTAACAAGTGCCATTGAATCAATTCAAATTTTTAAGGGTCGTTTTTTTCCACTAACAATATTCCACTGGACAGGTTTTCGAATTTTCTTTACTGACAAAATGTGAGATGAAAATATGGAATTTTTTTTTGACCTGACACCGACACTGTATTGATCGTCTTGAGATTCACTTTTTCGAAAAAACGAGGTTTCGAAATCCTATCAATTATCTACGACTTCATGAAGTTATCGATTAAACTAGATGGAATGGGTTTCCGTGAAGAGGGTCTCGATCAGAATGAGCTATTCTTCGGCTTCACATTTTGATATTTTGAATCATCGACATCAGGACTTTGTGTTTCTATAAATAATTGTCGAAAAATGGTTGGGGGTGATCCTAAGCCGCTACGTAGGTACCCACAAGCTACATAGTTTCTGTTTGCACTTCTGGTTCCATCGTCTCGGTCCGTAACTATCAAAAGGTAAATAGGATTAATCGCGGTTTATAACCGCCCTTAGCGTCTCAAAATTGGCCGGTCATTTCCGGAACGGTTAACGGAGGACCGGGATACGCGATCGTGCAGAGGCGATCGGAGACAGGAGGAGCGGATAGATAATCAAGGGTTGACTGTAGGTGAGCAAGGCATGTTAACCAATCAATCGTGTAGCTAGCTAGGTACGATAGGACATAGCATAGGATAGGATAGGATATAGGATATAGTATATACCTTCTACATACACGTATACCACCTCGGTCTACGTCTACGGGGTTGTACGGGGTCGTACGGGGAGGTTGGCTCTCGGCAATTACCTAGACCCGAGCTGCCCGCAGTCCCTCGAGCGTAATCACCAACACGTGCTGCTATTAGGCCTGCACGTGATCGATGTATCGGACCATGAGACCAGCAGACAGCTACCAACTCGCGCCGGATGCCGCGGGGGTTTTAACGGTGGACCAGCCTCGGGTTCACCACCCTCAACCTCCAGTCCTCATCTCATCTCATCTCATCTCATCTCATCTCTGAACCATCATTTTCGAAGCTGGGATTATCCGAGGTGAAATTTGGGCACGAAAGGGTTATATTTCAGATCTTATTTCACCATGGAAGAATCGAACCTTCAGCGAAGTTTGTCGGTCCATTTTATGGTACTTTCTTGGATGAGAGTCAGTTCCGTTCACTCCAGCATCAGTTGAATGGATTTTATCACCAGAGATGGAGAGAGGGAGCGGGAACCCTGCAACTTATAAGAGTGTAATTTTTCAGATTGATACTACCCGCCGCATACCGTGCTGTGGTAAAAGTTAACTGACCAACTTTTACCAACCACTCGTAACAGAGCGATTTATGTAATAGCCAACGGCCAAGGACTTTTGCGAACTGATAACATCAGGGATTTCGTAGCAAAAACAACCCTGATATAATCCATCTCTCGGACATGGACTGGTGACACCCTTCGTCGCCTAGCATGAATGGTATAAGGTTCTCGGCCGTGTTACAGAGTGTCTTTTTGAAACGCGACGTTTTCCTGATCGAGGAATGAGAAATGAGACCGTTTTCCCCCGATCCTTACGCATCTGAAGTCCTGGGAATCTGGAAACTCCTTTTCCCAGGATATTCGAGCACTCGAAGCTCCGGCTAAAAGCAAGATACA
Source organism: Tenthredo scrophulariae (assembly GCA_963978835.1). Classification (NCBI taxonomy): domain Eukaryota; kingdom Metazoa; phylum Arthropoda; class Insecta; order Hymenoptera; family Tenthredinidae; genus Tenthredo; species Tenthredo scrophulariae. The sequence continues at coordinate 15,638,945 of OZ022233.1, forward strand.
CCAGCGATGGGAGGTCGCAAAGGGACACCCCGTGTATCTGGGACAAATCAAAACCCCATTCTGTTACTCTTGAGAGATTCTGGTCCAGTAGTTAATCTAAAACGAGAAACAGGGAGTTCGTTTATTGCGGAGATAAACTCACAGCCAAGTTCTCATGCATTTTTTATTAACTTTTACCCGACTTGGAATTTAGGTAAGTGATATTTATTTGATCAGTTTTATCGCCGGATATTCGGTGCATCTGGCCACGACGCCTTTTACTTCGTATTGGTGGGCTTGCAGCTTTTACAGATGCTGGTGGACCTCCGCGTATAACTCGCTGATCAGATCTGGCAGCATTCCAACTTCAACGAGAAATCTAGTTCCGGACTTAGCTCGGCCTTGAACTCTTAAATTCCAACGGAAATACGCAAAATTTTTTCAGATCTACGTCGATATTCTAAGGTCCCCAGAATCCTGGGCATAAGAAAAAAGAGGCCTGAAATCTTCGTTACTGCAGAGGCAAAGTGACGGGCGAAGAAATTCGGGCATTGTTTTATTACGGCTTGGGGTAGGCGGTATACCATGCCCTGGTGGAATTGGCGTAGCAGTTTTCCCAACTAAGCGGAAGATATTGCGTGGATTATACGGTGGTATTAGAGAAACAGGGTCAACGTGTCGAGAAAATTTATATGAAAGCGTACTAGTATACAACTTAGCGGTGTAAGAAATACTTAGGAGTAAATGAAACCAGCTGTAGACAGGGTACCTTCACAGTATCGTCCTGCAGGCTAGGTGGTATTCTATACACCAAGTAGCGTACAACAGGCTCATACTGCAAAGTTTAATTAACGCTGTAACGATCGTTTCTCGCGGGACTTGTTTCTTCAGGGCAATAAAATTGGAGGAAAATTAATGAGCTTAGGCCTTGACGCTTAATCGTATTAATTTTTAATCTAACTTTCCTGCTGCAGGATGGAGGAGCCTAACAAATACATTCAGCCTCGAGACTCCACCGTCTCACCTTATAACAATGAGTTATATACCTGCCTACTTTCACCTCTCGTAAATTATCAAAGCTATTGTTACACGTACATGCCTTGTTAACCTCAGCTCGAATGAATGTACGTGTGGGGCATTTCGCGTCACTCCAGTCACTGAATATAGAAAAAAATAAAAATCAAAATTCTCACAAAGTTACAAGTCGGACTACGAGATTTTACATTTTTTCACTTTCTTCTCAAAGGAAAAAAGGAACGACGAGGCCAACGTTGAAAGAAAGAGAGAAAAAAAAAGAAAAAAAAAAATGGAGTTTGAGTGATTTTTGAAACGTAATTTTTGGTCGTCATTGAGATTTAGGTAGGAGGAAGTAAGAGAAGTATGAGAGAAGTGAAACTTTCGGCGAAGGTAGGTGAGCACGCTTTTCTTGCCGGCTTCTCAATCTTTACAGACTCTTGACCTGGAGGGGTTTGTTAAAGTTGTTCGTCGATAAAGCACAAAGGCAAAACCTTGGCGTGATCCTCTCATACGACGCGCTGACACGCAACTTGCCCGGTTAATACGTAAAGAGAGATTTTTCCTTTTTTTTTTTTATTTTTTATCGTATCGCGATAGGAGAAATTGATGTTTTATAATAATGAAAAGAAAGAGGTACGGTCGTATGGACATTATGAAACGTGTCGTTTATTTTCAGACTTAGTAACAACAGAAGTCCGTAACAGCAAGAAAAAAGAAAATTTACTCTCAAACGTATCGTGATTGAAATGACGCGATTCCCATTGTGACAGAGCGAAGTCGTAACGGCTCGGCTCAAAAAATTCAGAGTTCTTCATCCTGTTTTTCCCGCCGAAATAATTCAGAGAAAAAGAAGAAAGAGAGAGAGAGATGAGAAGAGAAAAAAAATGAGAAAAGTTGGCTCGGATGGTCATATTCATCCGGGAAAAGTCTCGCGGCTTTTCCGCTCCGTAAAGCCAAAGTTAAACCGCTACAACCATCTCTGGTTTCTGGGCTTTTCCCATTCAGGGTAAAAATCCACCCGTTGTTTGCCCGGCGAAGAAGCACAGGGTAATTTTTTCCCCCTTTTTTTCCTCTTCTACTTTCTCTCTACTTCTTATTATTCTTACGCTTTATGGTCTTTTTTTGTTTTCCTCGTCAGAAAAATAGGAAAAAAAAAAAAAGAAAATGAAACAGTAAAAAAAAAAAAGGAAAACTACACAAGTATTATACAAGATGTGATAAAATAAACGAAGAAAAAAGTAAGACGGGAAAATATAAATAAATAAAAATAAAGGGTAGGTGTTATGTTGCACTTTGGAAGATATATACTCGCGTGTATAAATCGCAAAAAAAAACTATTTAGAATAATCTCATTTAACCTGATTGTTAGCTCTTCTTATTTCGCGAAATTGCCAAGTTGGGGAAATAAGGCGAGATCAACTTCTGAAACAGCAAGTTGAGTTTATGCTATTTTTTTTATTTTTCTTTCTCCCTCGCCCCAGTGATCTAATTCGAATGATTATTTCCAACAATTTTAAAGAGTCGTACTAAGAGAATAAAATTTTATTTCTGTGTGTTTCTCGTGTAGATGAGAAGCAAATTATTTTTCTTCTAGCACAAAATTCTGAATTTAAACTGGCCGGACGATCTGAGGAGGGGAATTGAACCTCATTCAGCCAATACTATTTCTTCGGTAAGCATTTGAACCGGTCAACTTTTTTCTTTTTTTATTCCACTTTTTCTTCTTCTTTTTTTTTTTTTTTTCTTTTTCTTTGTTGCCGGGTAACTTTGGCTGCAAAGTTCTGTCAACGAAACTGGCGATAAGACGGGGACGAGGACGCGGACGAGGATGACGATCACGATCCCATCTGAACGAATAAACGAGAAGGAGTATAGGAACGTCTAATGTCAAAGGTCGATTTCTGTCTCAGCCTTCCAAGGTATCGAAGACCTCGACATGCTTTGAACAGTGAATTGATGGGTCAACCCCGCGGGTCGCGATCGAATAGAATAAAAGTCGATCAACGTTTTGACATTTTTGCTAAAGGCGACAGCACTTACCCGATGAAGTTTACCCGCCAGCCTCTAGCTCGACATACACGTTTGGGATGGACGGAATTTCGTCGAGGAATCTAGAGCCCGAGGCTTTTATCTCTTTCTTTCATTCCCATTCTCATTCTTTATTTTTCTTTTTTCTATTCCTTTTTCTCTTCCCTCTTTCTGCTTTTCCAGGTATATTATATATAAGTATAGGTACTACATGCTCGCGAACGTGTGTAGGTGTATGTGTCTATCCGCATGTCGGCGTGTGTCAGGATTCTGACCTTTTCTAATGTAATCGCATCGGTCGCCTCAAAGATAAAACTGGGGTTGACGTATAAGTTACTTTGTCGATACTTTCTGCAGCTCTCTGCGCGATCATGCCCCGAAAGTATAACGAGTTTACAAGCAATCTTTCAAAACGTCTCCCATATCCGAACTCCGAATTATCTGACGGGGAAGAGAAGAGAGAGAGAGAGAGAGAGAGAGAGAGAGAGACGCAAAGAGAGACAAAAAAATATCCTTACTCGAAGAGATCATCCGGCACCATCCACGCTTCACTTACACCTCTATATACACGGACCACTCTATTATCGCGATATATGGTCTGCCATGATACTATTGCCATACTAGTGCCGCATGCGTGGGATGAAGGATGTTGCCCGGGATTCAATTCTGAGAAGCTCGTACTATGAATCGTATGTAATGCCGGTTTACCGCATTTAGAAATAAATCTTGCGCGAGGGAAAATAAAATTACGCTTTTCATTTAGACACCTGTATACAGAGCGATTCTCTGGAAAGTAACGCGCCTAAGAGATAGGCAAGCGGGAGACGCCTGCGTTGAGCAGCTCAAACATCGACGATTGGGTTTTATTTATTACGTGGAAAATAAAACCCGATCTTCGATGCTAAGCTGCTCAATGCAGGCGTTTAGCGCTTGCCTATCTTTTAGGCGCGTTACTTTACAGAGAATCGCACGGTATACATACCGCGCATAAGAAATATCTATTCAGAAACGTACTGCATCCGAACTTGACGTAACTTGGAGCTAAGGCTTTTCCCATAGCTATATATTCACAGGCAGACGAGGCGACGCGGACGTCACGTGCGTCTGAGGATCCCCGCGGGTATTCTGAAAGTTCGATATTATTGGCATAACAACAGGTAAGCCCCTCGTCCACGTATCTTCAAACGCGGGGCGTCCTTCTTTGATCGTTTTTCCCTTCCGGGCGATCCTCGCCGCTCTTCCTTTTCCTCTTTCTCTTTCTTTCCGTTTTCTAGCCCTCGATTCTTCGGACGGTACCTCACCCCCACGATCGACCAACGAATCCTTAGAGGATCCAACTGACCACGTAACGCTCGAACCCGAAGGAAAAGTCCTCGTCAGCATCCCTTTGACCGCATTTTTCTCTTTATTTTTACTCTTCCTTTACTTTTTCTTCTCTTCCTTTCGTCTTGAGTCACTCGTTTATAACCTCGCTGGACAGTGACGTTGAATTTATCCAAAATTTATACCGGCACGGGTTTGTTTTTTTTTTTTTATTTCTTACAGCGGAAGCAGGATTAGGTTCTTCAAATTTTCGAAAATTTTCTGAAACCATTCCTCGCGAATTGCGGAAACTTATGACCCTGAGGGTTTACTTAACCCCAGGTTGGAAAATTTATCAGTGAAAAAAGGATAGGGCGAAGAAAAGAGAACCTGCCCGGGAGATTGAGAACTAAACCCTAAGTGATACTTCACGAAGCGCGGTGTGCTTCTGTAAGTAATTTGTGTGGGAGCCACCGAGTGTCTTTTCCTTCTGCTCGGTATTCCCTGCATCTCTGGATCCCCAATCCGCCACAACTTATACCAGCTACTCTCTCGCTCTCTATCCAAGGAGATAACTTACAGGAGCCATTAAACGCCGGAACCAGGTTTAAACCTTAACACCTAAAAATCTTCCCTCTGGCTGAAAGTGAGGCTTTTCATTGCCCACAGGGAAGATAAGTAAAAACTCAGCTATTTCCTCGCCTCCTCGACAAAGTCAGGGGTCAGTCTCTACATACCTACCTTCCTCTACATTTTTCGTCTTAGATTTTCCCCCCCGAAAAATGGTGGTAAATTTCAGTCTCCGAATCGATTCAAAATCGCCACCAATCGCCACAGGGAAAACCAATTTTCGTACCCTTTCTGTTTTCGCTATGCATATTTTCCACTTTCCATGCACATATATATATCTCATTCTTGCCCGGGTCAGACACCCTTTTCACTCGGCGAGGGTCAAGGGTCGTATATGGTCCTTGGAAAATGTCCAAACTTACATGTGGCATTTTACGGCACGTCGTGGTCCTTTGACTTGGCCAAAGTTAGGCCTCCAGCGTTTCCTTTCGATTCTCGGTCAAAGCCCAAAATAAGTTCTTTTTTTCTTCGGAATTCTGCCAACTGATCATTCGCGTAGTTAATTTTGACTCTTGAAGAAATTTTCTTTGATGAAAATCTATTCAACGAACACCCGCTTTTTTATGCTTTAAATTTTCCAAGAAGTTACTAAAGCCAGTATGAATTAAAATAGGGGTAATATACAGGGTCCTATGACTACCTATCTACCGTCCTTATACCTCCCTGCTTCAGGACGCAGATGTTTTCTCGTGATCACGGCCATAAAAAGTCTCGGTCGTACTTGCAAGCGATAAAGTGTAACTGGGAATTGAGCCGTGCACCAGGGCAGCTATTATTTTAACTGTTCATTCCAGAATAACGCTTCCTATGATATAACGGCGATTCGATATTTTCTCATAATTTTTTCATCTCCTTATTGCGACCATTATTTTATCGAAATAAGTATCAATGCGTATCTAGTGAGATTGGAACGACCCATTTATTCCCCAATAATCGATTCCGCAATGGGGAAAATCATGGAAAAAAAGAGACGAAAACGTAGGAGGAAAAGCGTGCTTTTAGTGTAACGCGTTCAATTCCCTCGAGGTCGGGGCTTATAAATATATATCTACATCGATTTACGGTAATACACGTGTTTCTCTGCAAAAGTAAACCCGAATTCTTTCACTGTTTGTCATTTTCGTCCTAAGCTAACAACGGGCGTCTATCCTTCATCCCAATACCATAGGCCTTTTCTGATGGAAATTTACCACCTCTCGTTATCCCGGATCGAAATTTTCCTAAAACTTAAACTTTCGCAGAGTTTAATTTCATTTTTCCTGCATTCAAAAAATTTCATCATCAACTTAGAACGACTTTTTAATCAAACACGCCTCTGCTATGCTCATCGATTTTGGTGATAAGATTCTGCAAAAAACTTAAAACGTGGACATTTTTCTTTACATTTTTTCGGTTTCGGCGTAACGCTTTTCGCTCTTGAAACAATTGTCGCGATTCTAGGGACTGACGGCATTGCCTGGCCTATGATATCAAGGTATTCAATTCTCGAGACAAAAGTTTCGGGTGTATATCTCGGCTCGGCAGACCAGGGTGAGTCGAATATAGTCGAGACGATAAGGATCCTGACTATCTTTGGACATGTATGTGTGTAGCAAACCGTTGATAGAGGTACTAGACGTCCTTGAGACGTACTCATTCACACCCTCGTCAAGAGCACCGAGCTGCTTCGCCCTTTCGAACCCTTCGAAGTCTCGGGGTGAGCCATGAATTCACATGTCTGTGGAATGATAAAAAAACAAAAAAAAACAAAAAAAAAAAACACCAACATCTTTTAATTTCTCTTTCCAACTTCACGTCGATTTTCATACGAGTTTAACGAACTCTAGGAACATTTGGGATTCGGAGACAAACGGGTATTGATCTTTATTCGGGGATCCAGAAGCCGCGAACGTACTTCAGATATTGGTACTAGCTGCCGGGATATTCAGACCACCATTATGGTAATTAAATTTTCATTATCACTGTGTTATAACTTGGTGAGAATTCCGCTGACAAACCTTACCGTAGTTATTATTACCCATTGGTTTATACCGATCTGTATGTGTACGGGGCGATTCAAAACCACCGCATCACAGGTGAATATTTTCTACAGATAGGGATGAGGCTGAGTGTCATTCTCCGAGAATTCTAGGGGTCGGATACTTTCCAAGTCACGGAAAGTTTCGGGAATAATCAGGGCGGACGGAAGGCTCGATGGAAGCCAAAATTTCTGACGATTATCGAAGGGCCTGGTTGCCGCCCGATTAAAAATGATTATATATAATTATATATAAAATGTTTATATATATAATTATATATGAAAAATGGCCCGATATAAATATATATAATTGTATGTATAGATTATATATAATCATATTTCTTTTGATAATGAAAAGAACACGATCAAAGTTTTTTTTCGAAGAAAGAGAGTTGAAAAAAAAAAATTTTAGTTTTTTTTTTCGAAAAAATAATTTTTTTTTCGTGGGTTTGTCATCAAATCTGCATATTTCGTGAGACATTTGCAAAAAACTGCAGATCCGTGAAAAAAAAACTTTGATCATCTTGCGGCACGTGTTCTTTTCATTTTGAGGTAAAAAAATTGCCCGAATGTTTTTACACGATAAGGAAACTTTTTAGGCGGCGCTTGAAAAAATTTAATTTTCAACGAGCATCCTAATAGCCATATATATATATATATATAATTATAGATGGATCTATATATAATCCATTACATAATTATGTATAATTATATATATTATACATATAATAATATATAATTATATATAGATTATGTATATATTATATATAATCATATATAATCTTTTTTAATCGGGCGTGTATGGGGAATCCTGAATCAACCAGTATTCAATGATTTCCGTAATCTTATAGATCCGATTCGTGTCTGGCTGCAATTGTATGCAAAAAATTATACCCTCGTAAATAAATGGAAATGAAGTGGCTTCCGGGACTTTAGTTTTGTTCATTATTAATTGCCACTTTCCAATTCCAACGTATGCGGATAAAAATATACTCGATGAAAATCCCGCCCTAATTCCCTGCGGTATTCCACGGCTTGGTATCGGAATTCCTTCACGCTATCGCACCTTTAGAATATAAAAATATGAAACCTATTCAAATCAGTTAATTACACGCCGTTATTTTTTCTCCTCTCCGTATGGGTAACCAGACGTCATTACGGTGTTAATTAATTTTGTCGTAAAAAAATAAACCCTGAGGCGTGGACTGAGGCGAATATTTCATTCGACGAGAATGCATGCTTTCCGGGAACTTGACCACCCCAACAGTATTCTTCGTCCTTATGATGTATCCTGCGGTCGATAAATGAACTTTTCCTAATTCGTTCCGTGATCGTTTCTTATATTTTATTCATGGACGGGTATATAGCACGAGTCGCGTCGTATGCACAGACAGTAAAGAGATGGGTTGGTACTTGGATGTCTCCTCGTATGAGTGTATGAGTGGTTCAGGGTAAAGTTAACTACTTTGGGCTATCCTTCTAATATTAATGAAAGTAGTCCCCGGCGACTACGCTGTGGCGTAATCTCCTTAAGATCGGACGTGCCATTAAATATTCAAGTTCTAAGGATAATGGTACTCTCGCGGTTTTGTTTCGCTTGAATCCATGGCCACCGTGCGAGCTGAGTTGATGACGTTCGTACATAATTGAGAGACACCTACGTATCCACCAACCATAAGTATACCAGTTTGTGATTCAAAAAACCGAATCTACTAGCTCGAAGGACCTACACGCTCCTTTCGATCAACTACGTCCACCGATTTTACGCCCCCTTCTCATTCCGCTTCTTAAAATCCGTATGAAAACTGGCTTTGAATATGATATCGTGCGGAATCGCTACTCTCTCCGAAACGTTGTCTATGAAAGGGGAGCAGGACGCCCCAATTTGTTGAAGAGGCGCGTCTCTCGTCTAATGTGTGGACACAACCCCCGACTGCAAAGCTACGTACCCTTTTTACAAATAAGCGGTTCAATTATCGCCAAGGGTTGGTCTGGCTCATTAAGGATACGAAGGACTATGCAAACAGACCAGCTCCGTCTTTCCTTTCCACCCCGGCCATTCGGAGTCCCAAACTTTCCGAGTGGGAAATTAGTTTTGGACATTTTTTATCCAAATTTTTTCCTACCGGATGAAGTGGGAAGGCTCTGGAAAATCGAAGCCGACCTAAAAAAATGTAGAGATCTTCGAATCCGGCCCCGATTTCTGAGAGGATATTTGCATCTGATTCTAGCCGTGGTTCGAAAAGCTAATTCAATCCCTGAGGTGATCCTGACCCTTTCGAAAATCGGTTAATTTTCAATTTGCGTGAAATCAAGGCGACCGAATTTTGCTATTGAATTATATTTCCGATATTAATTGAATTTATAGACCCTGTTGAATATCATACTCGATTAAACGCATACTGGCTCATGGGACTACCACGAGCTTTCGACCTTTGAGCTTGGGGGTATTATATGGCGGCTGATCTACCAGGGGATAACTGTCAGCTAAGACAAGACAGGATTTTGCTACCATCTTCGTTCCGGTTCATATCAGTTCTGTTAAAAGCTTAAGAAGCGGGTCTCGCGGTTGAGAATATCCGGCGTTCCTGGAATTTCCAAGCTTTTCAAAAGCAGTTTGGTACGCCGCTGTTTCCTGTGGCAAACGGCGCGTGCTAAATTGTAAATTGGATCTACCATTCCGGTGCGAAACACCTACCACGCGTGCCGAGTGTGAAAAATCACCGATCAGTTCACCAACAGAAAAGGAAGAAAAAAAATTCAAGAATTCTTTCGCCAAACCCGTTTCAAATATCTGTTATACCCTACACAACAGCTTTTTCACCCTTAGAAGCTTTTCGAATTATCTCAACATCTTTGGTCAGCATCTTTCAGACCTAAATCGGTCCTTTGAAGATTATCACCCATCTTAACAGCTAACACCTGTCTAGACGATTTTAGTTTAGTTAAACATGCTTTAGAAAGCTTTTTACCATTTATGTTCACGCCTTTATCGTTTGGCACACTATAGGGCTTTTTTGAATATTTTATCGCAGTTTTTGGATGTTTCTGTCCATTACGGAGCCTTCTGGCAATTTTACATAAGGGTTAGAAGCGGTAATCCATCACAGAGCTTTTCGGCCATTTGAGTTTGCTGCTTTTTTGTATTTTGGTTCACTAAGGAACTTTTGTAGCCTTTGAAGTTCAGCTTCCGAATATTTTAGTCCTCAACAACGACAAAAAAAAAGCCTTTTTAGTCTATCCTAGAACTTTTGGCCATCTGAGCTCTGCTCAAAAACATTTTGGCCCATCAGAAAGCCTTTTTGCTGTGGTTTAGAATGTTTCATGACCATTTGACCTCGATTTTCGAATACTTTGACTTTAAGTAGGACTTTGTTTTGCCGTTGTTAAATTGGCCTGCGGAACAAACATCCTTCCTTCCAGAAGACTGCAGAGAGAATGGCACGACTGCCACTGACGTACCTCTGAAGGGATGCAAGCTCTCCCCAATTATCTATCTATCAAATATCACCATTTAGGGTCTCATTATACCTCGGCTCCGATTACAGCGTTACAAGGTTAATGAAGGGTTCCGGCTGCCTTAGATCCTAGGATTCCCATCTCACCAGCATCAGGAAGGGCGCGAGGAAAATGAGCACTAACCTGGTTCAAGAGCTTGCTCTCAAAGCTGAAACGATCTACCCCTGAATTTTCCTCGAAAAGTCAACTAAATGCATTTTAGGTAATCGAATGATGGTTTCCATGATGCTGGACGGACGCTTGGAGCTTTTCTATTCGTTTATAGATAGGTAGACACAATTTTGAGCCCCGTAATTTATACCCACGTATAAGTATCAGGCTCGGATCTATTTTTCAGCCCATCTCTAAGATGGGGTCGTACGTTTGAGCCACTGGCGATAAAATTTAAAATATACTGCACCACCTTCGCGGCTGCGAAGTGGCTTTAAATTTCCCTTATAGCCCTCCTAGATATTTCAAGTTATAGACTCGCTTTTCCGATATCATGTAGCCGACCGTTTTTAACTTTCCTGACACTTTTAATACCCCCAACCCGTATCTGGACAGGGTGCTGTATCACTACTTGCCACGTTGAGAAGTCTGGCCCGGTGTAATGAAGCTTCAAAAAATCTGTGAAATCTGGAAATCACAACAAATACTTATGTGCTTTTCAAAGAAATTTCAACCCCAATTTTTATTTCTTTTTCTTGTTTCATGTGACGAGCTTTTTAAAGTCACTTTAAAATTATTCAGCTCGAAATAGTAGGAAATATTTTTCGAATATCGTCAGAGTGATGTGAGATTTGAATGAAAAAGGGGACGTCGTCCTGGGCGTCACGTTCTCCAGGTTATAGAATTTTTTTTTTTTTTCATTTTCGTCAAACTTTCGCTTAAGGTGAGACCCCGAAGGGTCTCTGTAACTTTGGAAAGTCAATCACTTCACTTAGGAATCCCTTCGAGAGCCTGTGGTGATTTTGAAACCACAAAACGTACTTTCCACTTTTTCCACCCTTTTCACCTTTTTCTCTTTTTGCTTCTTCCTTTTTACTTATTTCATTTCATTTATTTTTTATTTTTTATTTTTTCCTAAACTCGTGGAACTTTCGACCGATCGGGATAACCTTATAAGTTTAATAAACTTTGTGCAATGCCAGCACCCTTTCACACCAAGTTTCAGTCGCAGAATATCACCCTCTGCAGCTACGTGAACCAGGAAATATTATCGCCTTTATACTGTGGGCTGATACCTCAGCTATCGGTTAAATGTCTTCAAGATATACACCAGCCAGAAACACTGGCCTCATATAATTCCAAAAACATTTCATACCGCGTTTTATCTCGTTGCCAGAAACGAGAAGGAAAGAATTAGCATATCAGAAAATGAACTCCTTTATAAAAAAAAAAAAAAAACGCTTTTCGTGTCACGCAGATCTCGAGGATCCATCCAAAAATTGACCTATTCAAGTAGAAGATCAACACTACGATAAAACCACTTTTCAAAGTTCGTTTTGCATGTGAAAGGAAGGTAAAAAAATTGTCAATCTATATGAAAGCTTTTGCCTTTTGAAAAACAGCTGAACTCATGATGGATTCTTATTTAATTTAAATTCAAACTCGCTTGATTTTTTTTTTTTAACCATTTATTTCTTCTTTTCTTTTGAAAAGATTCATCATGCTGTATATCCACTTTCAGCCACAGCTAATAAACACTGAGAGCTTTCAAGATCCAAATCGGAAACGAAATCGCGGGTGCGAGTTTGGCCTGGCGTGAAATCGAAAGCCCACTTTTCAGCACGGATGGCATTGCAGTTCGGACGGTCTAGGGTTCGTGGGTGGGTTGTGTTTGGTCCGGGGGTTCCATCCCCACTTTTTCAACCCTGTCCAGGGGCGTTGGTACCATCTATCAATTCACCGGACAAAGCTTTGGCCGGAGTTAGGATTGTGCGACGAATAAAGGCACCGCTGAGTATAATAGCCGGTGGTTTGTTCGATCTACAGAATGTTTGGACGCCTTCACCGTTAGCGGCCGCGAAGCTCAAACCTGATTTATTTCACCCTTACCACCGGGTACCAAGAGATCGACTCGATCTCTCCGACCTTTGGCTACCAAACCCAGACCCACTACGTGGCTCGCCTCTCCAATTTATTTATCCTTATAATTTTACAAAAATTTTCCGATCATTGCGTTTAATTTTCATATTTCTGAAAAGTTTTGTCTTTTTTTTTTTTTCTTCTTTGTCTTTCGCTTCAGTACTTTCAGTGGTATCTGTAATAGAATTTTTTCTCGTTTCCTCACCAGACACTAGTCTCTTTTCAGGGAATCTTTCCGTGTCGCAAAGTCCCCGAGTCTTTGTGGCTGACTTAGGGTTTCTGGAACTGAAAGGATCACGCTGAAAACCAATTTCTCTTTTCTTCATCCTTCGGAGTAGGCTCTCTTAGCCGGTATAGATAGTCTCGGTGAGGATCGTGATCTCGGCGTCGATGGGTCACTGATTTATGTGGGCAACGTTATGCTTAGCGCCTTTGTGCGTGCAAGGGAAAATAATATGGAAGACGGTTTTCCTGCCAGGGATGACTGGGAAGATTCACTCGTTCGGAACCTGGCTCGTCGGCACTTTTTTCAAACAAACTCAACGACCACGTCGAACTGTAGGCGATTTTAACACTGCAGATTTATGAGTCAACAAAACTAGCCAACATCTCGTACAACTTTTAGACAAATTATATACCAAATGTTTTACCACCCGCACAAGTAGTTAAAGGGTTGATCATAGTAAGTAACTAAGTTCAGTTCTTCAAGCTCACTGCAACTCGAAAGTTCGAAACTCGTAATACGCGCTATAATGTTGTTTTACCCTCTCAAAAGATAATCTTCGCGGATCTGAGAAGGGTCAGGATGAAGGCAAAGGAAGGTCCTTCCCAAAAAAAAAAAAAAAAAAACCAGAAAGAAAAAGAAAGAAAGAAAAAAAAAAAAAAAAAACGGAACAGCGAACAGAATTGAAGGAAGATTCTTTTTCTTCAATTAGTTCGTATAATTCAAGATGAGAAAATTCAACATGCAATTAGGGAGGAAAATTTAAAGCCGGAATTTTTCTTCCTTATTCTATTTCTTTATTATTATTGTTTTTTTTTTTTTTTCTTCCTGGATTTGGATTGTCCTCTGGTGCCTTTGGGCCTTGGCCAATCTCACATTCTTTGTACTTTTTATCTTTCTTTGCCACTCGAGGTTGATGAGCTAATCGCGACCGTCACGATCCACATTTTACCTGGAGGTATCAAGGCATCAGTCTGCTCGAGTGAACCGAGATTATAATCGAACCAAAATTATGTTTATCGTTCGTGGATATAATAATTGAGATTAACAATGCTTCCACGGTATGGACAGTGCGCAAATATTTGTCCACCCAAGCGTTACGTCCGTGTCCAGGTACCTAGGCACGTACAACGTATGGCTACCGCGGTAACTAGCTTACATATTGGATCGAGTGTCCATTATATGCAATATATATACGGGATGGGATTTTCAAAGTTTCGAACAATAGAAATTTCAGACCCGTTGTAAAAGACTTAGAATTTTTGAAAGCGTCGAAGTTTAGAAAATTAAAATTCCAAAATTCCAGAAAATTTTTACCTATTTCTCAGGATGTGAAGACGAAGAATAGTTCATCATGATCGAGATCCTCTTCACAGAATTCACCCATTTTATTCAATCCGATCGATGCCTTCACGATGTTGTAAATGATTATGATAGAATTTTGAAACTTTTTTTTTTACAAAAAGAAAATCTCAAGGCGATTAATTTAACCACTTGTTGGTTTCGATACGATCGATACAGCCCGAGTTATTAAACACTGTATGAATACACGCGTGAGTTTAGAGATTCGGAATTTTCTAACCTGCGGTGCTCCATTCTGGAATAAAAAAATTTTCAATAATTTAGGGGTATTTTTTTGTGAAATTTAAACAAAATCTCATGAATCACGGAAAAGGATGAATATTTATGCGGTCATTATTAATGCCGACACTATACAGACCTATATTGTTGGGGATTATTTTTTTTTTTTTGAAAAAATACTTCGCCCCATGGCGTATGATCGCACTTTATTTCTCTCCCACTGGATATATGCAGAGGGGCGTCGTCAAACCGCGACGTATGCCATTATTTACAGTCTGTCTGTCCATTGCGCGAATTCTCCACACATGACCGTTATTTCATCAGAACGAGAAGTGAGAACGATTTTTCGAAAGCTTGCAAGCTGAGGAACTCGCGATGTCAGAATGGTGGGAAACTTCTTTCGAGTTGTGCATCGAACGATTTTTCGAACGATTTTCCTCGCCCAAAAATAAGAAATATTTTCAGTTTTTTACCGCATGGGCAGTCATGCCAATTTTTTTGAAAGCCTAATGCCCTCGAAAATTTAGATCGGTGCCGGTAACTGCGGTCGGAACATCCACTTCGACTACTGTCACTGAAAGCAACAACTACCCCCGTATCCTACCAATCCTCCCCCATAGCAACGCCCAACCAATTTGGTCATACAAATAGCGCTATTCACGGTGGTGCGACGATGCGACCGGTTGATATTAAACGCACCATTAAGTGAAATAATGAAGCCAACCTTCGCCACGCTTACTAACCCCAGGATATCTTCCGCCAAGAATATTTTTACCGTGAAAATTTGACTTTCACTCATTTTTTAATTCCACGACATTTTTCATGGGTTTTAATAATCTCAACGAATCTTCACGCTTCTTGGATCAGGGAATCCAAAAAACAGATTCACGGGGAGATGGAAGTTCCGTCTTGCGCAAGAATCTCCAGTTTCTAATCGGCATGAGGGATGATCCGAAATAGAAATCGGGATTTCTGTTTTCTGTTAATTCCGTAGATTTTTGGGGTCCGATGGGTACGTGAAAAAAAACTGATGTCACGTCTTTCGAGGAGTTTGACGATCGTAGAGACGAAATGAGACTCGAAGGGGATTTGAAAATCTAATGAAAACTGGACCGATATGATTTCCACCGATTCGATTGACCTGGTTTGAAGCAGTTGTAGAAGAAGCGGCGTCTTCGAATTGGAGCAATTAGGTTTAGCCAGAGGTTTTATCTGATTCAAGAGTTTCCGATTAAATCAAGCCTCGTCAGGACTTAACGGTTCGTGGACAACTAGCGTCTGATCGAATAGTACCAGCGATTGAATTGACCTCCTTCGTCTTCGTCTTCTTTTTCTTCCTCATTTTCCTCTCCCCGGCCGAATATTGACCAAAGTAAATCAAGTTTCGACTTTTCCTCTCGTCCTAACTAAGAGAGAAAAAGTGAGGCTCCTTCGAATCCTGAGCTTTATCTTCATCGTCGAAGAACCTCTTCCTTCCATCGCAACATCTTTTGACCGGTATTAAATTCACTGCATCAAATTAAACCCAGGTAATATATGTTTCCGAAACTTTGGCTTGGGTTCAGTGCAGTTCCCTATGAAAGTTTTAGTAATGGCCAAAGGTATAACCTGCCACAAAGTACCTGGGCAGATGTAGAGCTTTCGAAGTTTGAGTAGACGTAGTAATGCTATCATCATTCGACGCACGTTACTTGTTAACATACGTTGTAGAATTTTCAACCGCATATAAAACTTCTTCAATTAGCGAACTAGCCACTGCTCAAGTGCACAGCTAGGTATATACATATAGCGTAATGTGTGTGTAACCGGGCAGTGCAGCTTGAAGAGAAGAGGCGAAGTTCTGCAAGTCGGAAAATCCGACGCCCTGAAACACAGCCGCAATAGTACTTATACGTATTTGATTAAACCCTCTAAATACGAAAAGTTTTAGATTCCGTGAGCGAGTTGTATTGGGCTCCGTCACTCACTTTTATATCGAAAGCTTCAACCCTTTTGTAGAATGAATTCGCCCTTTTATTACCCTCCGTTTGTATAAGGCAATGAAAATAGTGGAATGAAGCTCGAGGTGGAAAGTCTTTTTCTCCTTCGTTACGGCAACTGGAATTCGATGTCTGCTAGTGTTTGAACATTCTGGTTATGCAACAAAGAAAAATGAGATGAAAAATGAGAAAAAAAAAAAGAAATCAGATCAGGCGGTAAATTATATTTTTATCTCGGGGAATGTGGCAGCAATTCGAGGATAAAATTCCTTGAAAGTATGCAGAGTAGATACCGGGCAATATTATATGCGGAAAAGGGTCGTTCGAGCTCTGAACCTCTGACCTCCGAAACCTGAGGCTCAGGATAGAATGTGGAGGCTGAGCTTGCCGCTGGTACTGGTAGAATAAAATTGAGAGAAATTTGACGAAGCCAGTGGAACGAATATCCAGCATATACGCGGCTTCTCAGATCCAGCTACTACACACATGGGAGGGATGAGGAGAGGAACTAGCTCCTATCGGCTGGGCTGACCTGCACGCTGGACCCCAGAGTCCGAAGCCCAGAACCCAGAGCCCAGAGGCAAACCCTACCCCATAAAATACATCTCGCGTGCCGCTAGAATCCAAACAGCACATTTGTGCAATGGGATGTGCAAACAGGACGAGACACTCGCCCTGCATCACTTCATGGCTTTTGTCTGCACTCAGAAGATGCGTTCCATTTATGGAATTGCATGAATAAATACGGCTTTGATTTCGTCCCAGACACCACACTCGGATGGATAGAATACTCTGTTCCTTTTGCCATTTTTACATCCGGAATCGCATAAAAAAAAGTTCGCAAAATTCATTAAGCACGAAAAATATCGCCAGGACGACGGATCTTGGAACTTTTGGTCCCCTGTAGTCGAGAAACCGTACGTCTATCAGATGCACGGATGACTTCTTGAAAGTGTCAAAATAGATCAACTGACCACCATTTTTGAGTGAATATTTCAAAATTGGTCGACTTTCACCGACTATTTTTCTACTATTAGAGACGAGAAAGTTAGCGATCTATGCGCACGGATTAGAAGGCAATCAGAGATTTGAAAATTTGTTTATCCTTGAAATGCTTGACCGATTCTCCGGTTTTGAAACGTATATTTTTGGGGCTAGTTTCCAAATACGTGAAGAAATGAATTTCACGATTTCATGAATCCAGCATCGTGAGTTTGCTCCTCGACGATCGTCCGCTCCATATACGTGACCTTAATATACGGAAGTCGCAGCAGAGAAAGCCAATTACTGGGGGTCAGGTTAGTCCGGGGTTTTGAGCACTCGGGGGAGGTAAGAATTTGTTTACACTTCGTTGAGCAGAATTCCTATTTTTTTTTTTTTTTCTTTTTGATCATTTTTATTTGAGACCCTTCTGACTATACGTAAAGATTATGGCATTCATTTTCTTTATTCATTTCGTTTCCTAATTTTCCCCATTCTTAACTTCAGTTTTGTAACAAACCCCCCTACTCGCGTCCGTCCATAGAAAACCCAGCCTTAAGTTTTTCAAAATAATGTCGATTCCCAGAAAGATCGATGGTAAACCCCGGGGGAAGAAGTGAACAATTTTATTCAGGTATTTTGACGGATTGTCTGATCAATATTCGATTAATTCATCTAGGCGATAGAAAAATATACGACGTACTTTATTGGTGGTATAATATGTTTTTTTTTTTTTTTTTTTTTTTTTTTTACACCACCACGACGCGTCACTAGGGGGTTATTTATCTGCGGTGAACAATGACGCCCGCTGAGGGTCGCTACGAGGGATGTATACCCATAGCGGATAGCGAAAAAAGTTTTGACTTCAAAAAAATTATTTGTTTACGATGAATTCGGATGAGGGGAAGGGAGGAGGCCCGAGCATCCTCATTCTCATATTATTCCTTTTTCTCGGTCCACTAAATCAAGGACCTTCGACCACGGCTATGAAATTTTCAGGACACAGCTACCGCCGCGCGCTAACAAATGGCTTTCGTTTTTATCGGTCTTCCACCTAGATCGAGGACGCTGTTTTGCCAGGGGGTTAAAAGAAACATGGAAAATTCGACGCCATGGCAAGGATCTCCGTATTTTATTGCTCAGACTATTAGTCTCGTTAAAGGATCAGGTGAATCCGCGTCTTCAACCCCGTTCCAGAATTTTCACACCCATTACCCCTTATTTTTTCTCAATCCGTTTCGACTGGATCACGTATAGGAATTACTTGAGGCCCCGAAAAAATTTCTCATCCCTTATCGAATCATCCTTTGAAGATATGAGCGGGTGCCTCAACTCTTACGAAGACGTGTGAGTCCGAGAGTTGAACGGCTATTTTCGAGGCCCGAATTGGATAGCGATGTTTCCAAGAAGTTTCAAAATTGATATTATTACCGGGAAAGGAAATTCCGCGGTGGTAATTCAAAGTCACTAGCTCAAGGAACACCGGTAAGCGTCAGGTAAGCCACCCAAGTCTCTGACTGTCATCCCCTAACCAGGCTTTGAACGGGGAGATAATACGTGCTCGATTCACCAGCAGTGTATAGTCTCTATACCAAGTAACTAAGCGAGGGCGGTAATTCGATTGAAATACACCCCATTTATATATACCATTTGCCAGATTTCAATTCAAATTCAAACTGTGATACAGCGACGCGGCGTGACACATTATTAATTTTAATACATTTTCAGGGGATGCTAGTGTCGATATTCCGATCCAATGGGATGAGAAAAAAATGATGTAAAAAAAAAAAAAAAAGGAAAAAAGAGAAGCACAATTTTCCGAGCAATTTCTTCATTCGGAAAAACTTACTCAATAGAATACTCTCTCAAAAAGGAGGAAAGGTTCTTGATCAAGGTAGCTGCTGTCATAGCCAGGACCTCCAACCTTCTTAGAACACCTTCCCGCTTCGTCCGGGTTGGAATAGTACGCAAAGTTACGAGGCAGTTAGATGGCCTGGTATATGGCCATAGCATAATGTCATTAATAACACCTTATTAGCCTCAGGCACTTCGGGATAGATGAGACACTGGATGCGAGACACGAGAGGGTAGACGGTAGAGAACTTGGTCCAAGAAGTAGCAACGGTGGCTGAGGCGTTGGATATAAGGATCATCTAGCCACTTATTCGTTATCACGATTTTTAAAGTATTTTCAAAATTTTCAAATTCCGTGAAACCGTTCCATCACGCTGCGTTTTAAAATTTTTAGATTCAACTTGCAGGCATAACTGTTTTTAGAAAAAAAGAAAAAAAAAAAAAAAAAAAAAACCGAACACAATATCACGTTTTTTAGGAAATTTTCATGATATTATTTTTTTCTGTCAAAGCTGGGATTCATTCGTCTGGGATATTTCTGTCTCTTTAGAAGTGAAAGATTTCTTCTCGAAGAGGCAATAATAATACAACATATCGGTTGGGGAAAAAAATTCCCTGGGTGAAATTCGCCAAGTTCAGAGCTGTTACTGTGACGTGAATGAAGAAGAGGGAGAACAGGGTGGAAAAGGGTGAAAAAGGGAGAAAAAAAAACACCATCTTTCCCACCTACGCAGAAAAATAAATATAAAGTTAATTTGAAATGAAACAAGTTATACGCCAAACGGTGAAAAAACCACGATTCTCTTTCCCAAAAGCCAACCGAACCTCCGAAGATACTTTTGCCCCATCCCAACCCCCTGCAGCGAAGCACGAACGGGGGAGAAAAAGTCCAGAGACTTTCATCGTTTTTTAAGCTTACTGATTAATTGACGAATGATTAATTCTTGGCAAATGGTTGAATTTCATCGGAATTCGTCCGGCTTCGAAGGGGTTGATTTTTCCAACTTTTTATTTGTGCTCATATTCTGGCTACGGTGATAATGAAGAGGTTGAAAAAGTGTAGTAAAAATTCTTCGGCTGGAAGTTAAATTGGTGAATTTTTTATACGCCTAGATACGAAAGAGAGGAGAAAGAGAGAGAGAGAGAGAGAGAGAGAGAGAGAGAGAGTTGGGAGCTTGCGAGTATCTCGGAGTGTGAAGGCATTCGGTTTATTTCTTTCTTCCTCGCGTTCATCAGAATCTTGGAATTTTATTATTTATACGCCAATAAGGTAGCTAGCCCGACTGCTTAGGCGGAAAGCGACCCGCTGATGAAAATCCTTACTTTATTCCTCACGCCAGGATGGCAGCAGCAGCAGCAGCAGCGAGTGGAGCGCCCAGAAAACCAGCAAGCTGAAGTCGTGCCAGTCCTCTTTTAAATAATACCTTCGTGATATAAAGAGAATATTATATCGCCGTAATATCCTGGCACAGTTTTTCACTTTCAACAGGACAGATGGACCAAGAGAAAAACGGGGAGAACCTGGAACCCAAGATATCATAACGTGAAGAAATTCCAATTCGAAATGAGCTCGCCACACATCAAATTAATAATTCAAGGGTTGTTTTCCCCGTTTCTCATATCAGGACTTGGCGCTGAATGAAATCCCAGAAATGTTTACATGACTTGGTTCGGTTTTGCATATCAGCCAAAGCTCAGTCTCATTCTTTTCTTATAATAGGTTTGGTCAATTTTCATCCCCGATCAGACGGTCTTCAGAAAATCGCGAGTTGGGTAATATCTGCAGAAATGGTTGCGCGTACCTGAAATCACGACTGCAGATGAAGAGAATCAAATAACAGAACGTGGTTTGTTTGCAAGCCACCCCTTGGCACCCCTGAGTATTTCGGTCACTGTATAGGGATGGAAGGTCCTGCAATCCGGCTGTGTGTGAAGGCTATAGGGTATCTGGTAATCAGTGACCATGTGAAAACTCGAGTACCACCCCAATAAATATACGTACATATATACGTGTGCGAAAGCTGCAACGGTAGAATTTTTTACTCCTGCAAGCTCCGTGTTTAAAATGAACTTTTCCGCACTCCCCATCCCGAATTTCCCCACCCCCGAATGAGTGCGAACAACGATGTGGCCCCAATTACTTTCTGCATGTAAAAAGCAACGTCGTTAACAATAAAGAGAAAAAAAAAGCTTGTTTCAATCCGTAGATTCTCACCCTTAAAAAGTCGCTTCCGAAGAAAAGTACTATTCTTTTGTTTGACATTATTCTGTATTTTTATTTTCTACAAAACTTGAGACTAAAAGCTCGAGGAATTTCAACAGTTTGACGATGCAGAATTGAACAACCCTTAACGGACGGAATCGACCCACCGATATTCAAACTATGCAGATAATTAAATAAACGGTTTCAACCCTCGATTATAAATATATTTTCTCTATAAGGTGAAGCGTTTTTAATAAACCTAACGAGGTTTGAATAGTCAGTGCACCAATCCGGAGACTGATTGACTCAGCGTTATATCAAAACCGATGAAGGGTCGAGCGGTGGTTTTCTCATGCAAAATGAAGTGGGTAAACCAATTATGAAGTGGTAATTTTAATGAGTTGCCTTTTCACTTAATTAAGTCTTACCGGCTAATGAGATTGCGGTTTGTTACCCGCGGCCATACGCTTTCAAGGATGAAGAAAAGTGTATGCATGTATGTACCACATGCCGTATAGTCCTCCAGTCGTCTTCCTTGTGCCTGCGTTTACCCACTAAATACAACGCTTACGCCAACTTCTACCTATCTCTAATGCACGTTTACACACTGGGTGGCAAACGTTAAGAATCTAAGAAATTTATGGAACTAAATTATTTCTCATTATTTTCATCGACTTTCCCCAATTTCGACGAACCCTTTACGTTTTCAAGCTTCTCCGGCATCGGAAGAGAGAAGATCTGCTCGACAGACTCATCGAATTATCTCAGCAACGGTGGAACGAAAAATTCTAAAATTTTTAGAATCTTACGATCGATTGATCAGCATTAAGAATTGCCATGTCTTGTTCGATTCCAGCATCCCCTTCTGCCAGGGAAAATTCGATCTTCAATTTTTCACGTACGTAATCGTAGCTGCGGTAATTGATTGGGCTTTTGAGGTGGAGCGAAGTACTGCGGAAAATGGTGGTCCCAATTCTTGTTTCCTTTACGAGTTTTAGACCAAAGAATCGGACACCTGGTATATTCGGACAGACTGACGGGTGTATAACTGCGTGGTACCATTTCGTGCTGTGTACAGCTCTATATACGTAGGCATGTTTCGTATGTTCCAGAGACCGCAGAGTCCCGCTGATTGCGAGCGACTTGATGAAGACTGGCGGAATGTGTTCCAATTTGCATATATGCCCTCATTTCGTCGGGGGCGCGTACCGCAGCAAACCACCCCACCCCACCACGCGACGCCATCCCACACTCGCGACGGCGTCGCGTCGGTGAGTGTGAAAATTATTAAATTTCAGAGGAATGTTAGCTCAGGAGATGCACGTAAAATACGAAATATTATGTTAGCTGTGTTGGTGGGTTGGTGGGCGAACAAATATCAGACAGTCGAGCTCGTTTTCGTCAGAATAACTTGCGAAACCTTACCCTACACGAATTTAAACTTCACGATTCTTTGGGACTGAGTTGAGTTTCCGAAATTTTCAGAAATGGTAGTCTATACACCAGATTTGAGAAACTTTGAAACGAAGAACATCGAGGGTTCAGAATTTCGAAAGCTCAAAACCCAGAAGGCCAAGACTCCGAAATTCAAAATTCACGTATGTATTCATTCAATGTTTAATAACTCAGGTGGTATGATGCTTTTTGAAAAAAAAAAAAAAAAACTAGTTGTGATGAGAGAAAATGAAGGTATCGATGAAAGTGAATAAAATTGGTTTTCCTGAAGAGAGTCTCAATAATAATGGATCAGTTTTTATTTTTTCCTCACATCCTGAGAATTAGACCTGAATCTTCAGATTTTTGGGTTTTCAGATATCTGGAACTTCGACGTTTCTGAAAATCCGGAATTTTTCACCGTAAACTCAAACCCTGATCCGATTCTTTCTGAATTTCGATTATCCTCGTATCGTCGATTAGTTAATTTTACACAAAAATAACATCAGTAAATTATTTCCACCGATTTGAAATCAAATGATTCGTTAATCTAATCATAAAGTGTATTAACGAAGTCATATCAGAGACTGGATTAAGGGGGATGCCAAGGTGAGAGAAGAAAAAAAATGATCATCGTATTCAATATTTTATTACGGCGAGAATGACGGACGGAAAATAATTGTGAAGATAGCATTTGAAAGCTATGAATTTCCGCTTTAAACTGAAAAAAAAAAATTCAATATCACAAAAATTGAGTCCGCTGCGTCCATTTAAGTAGAGCTCTGGAAAAAAACGATTTCCGAAACGGTGACCACGTTTATAGGCAAACGGAATATCTAAAACACAAAAACCAATACTTTTTGGAATCATCAATGTACCCTCTGAGCTTCTACGGAACAAATTTTTCATCCCACCTTTCGTTTTTGAAAAATTGATAAAAACGTTCGCGAAAATCTCAAAAAACGTGATCAAATGCAAAAAAGATTCGTGACTTGACCACGTTTGAGTTGATCAAAAATTCATTCCATAGAAACTTAGAGGGTACATTGACGATTCCAAAAAGTATTAGTTTTTGTGTTTCAGATATTCCGTTTGCCTATAAACGTGGTCACCGTTTCGCAAATCGTGTTCTGCAGAGCTTTACTTAAATGGATGCAGCGGACTTCATTTTTGTGATATTTAATTATTTTTTTTTTTTCAGTTCGAAGCGGAAATTCATATCTTTCAAATGCTATCTTCACAATTATTTTCCGTCCGTGATTTTTGCCGTAATAAAACATCGAATACAATGAAAATTTTTTTCTTCCCTTACCCTGGCACCCCCCTTAAGTATATCGTAATGTCTGTTCTCAAGGAGGTAAAGTCAATATTCTGTCTCCCCGCTTTGCTTGCTCGATTACTCTAATGGCGATGAAAGTTAGGACATTCACGATTGAAAGTACAAACAAGCACGTCGCGTGACTAAAGAATCAGAGTCGTATATCCTGCGGAAAGTGACTAAAGAGAAGTCTCTGATCTTTGACTCGTCGAAGATCAAAGAAGAGATTACTCGAGGACGCGTGTCTGCAGATCACAGACATGTATATCCTTGTCCATAATTTTAATTGCCATTCCCATAACTTTTTGAATAAAAAAAGAAAAGGAGAAAAACAAGGAAAAAAAAAAAAGAATTTCCTCCATGAAATTGATAAAAAAAGTATTTGAATTCTATCGGAAATCGTACACTCGCTGCTATTTGTTTGATCTCATGAAAATATACGGAAATCTGGAGTCCCAGTCCAGCAATAGATTCGAACGTATCTGCTGCTAGACGCTGTGTGCATAAACACGCACATATATTGAGCTAACAAAGTACCAGCAGGCAGTTAACTCGCGTTTCAACTGCAGCAGAAACAGCAGTAGCATTTGACGTTTTATGATTTCGTTTTCTCTTCTGATACCGTGAGTTACAGCATTCCCTACATGCATGTAGGTCGTAGCTGTATACGTCTATACAAGTACCACGGGGTTAATAAAACTTTGAAAAATACCTAGTTTGTGCCATTATTTAGCCATCAACATCAGCGTGAGAGAACCTAGATAGTTTTTCGCTTCTTTTATCATATAACGAGTTTTCGTGTAGATGTAACGAGTAATTAGCCGGGGTTTAGCAAATGTTTTTCAACCAAAGCGAAGAACTATTTGATTCTCGATCGAAATTCTGTGGAATAAAAGAACGCGGAATTGATGTGCTTCAATTTTTGGACAAAGTTTCAAACTCAGAAGGTTCGATTCCGAGGTTTCTTGGTTTTATATTGATGAGCTTGCGCGCATCGAGATTCGAGCTTTTGAGTATCCGGTAGTTTTAGTACTTCTTTTCCGTTTTCCACATCTGGGTAAAGAGAGAGTGAGTGAAACTCGACAGAAAACCCACTTGAGGATTCACTTTGACGATTTTTAAGGTGCATTAAGTGTAGCTTTCCATGAAATGTATGATACGCTCTGCAACCTTCTCGAGTCACCTCACCGTGGCCTTTTTTAATTCCTTTGAACGTTTTGAGGTCCTTGGGTTCACTCGAAGCGAAAATACTTCGGTACTAGCATATGAGTCGCTGCAGCTCGCTTAGTTGGGATTCGTACTAAAAAGACGAAAAGAAAAATAAAATAAATAGGTAAAAATGAAAGAAAATGAAAATCAAAGAAACTGGCTCACGTCCCACACTATCGTATAATGAAACAGGGCCAACGGGAATAGATTGGCTTCCGATAAGCGACCGCCGTACACGTCGTCCTATTTCAGAGGTGCATACAAGCCCAGTTTGCTCGTCCGAAAAGTAGTCAAAGCTCACCGTGGTCAAAGCTCACCGTGGTCAAAGCTCACCGTGTAGCCTGCGCAGAAATTCTGCTGTAATGTAACAGCCCAGCTGGAACTAGAACAAGAACCAGAGCTTGCGAAATATATGGCAGGTTCGTGCTTATGTCCTCTTGAGCTTGCATGCCGAATAGAAGGTGTACGCGTTATGCGAGCGAAAACGTGAGCGGATTGCCACACGCGGTGGCTACAAGCTATATGTATACATATACCTATTGTACATATATAAATACACGGTGATTCAGAATCACCGCACTACAGACCATGGGAGCATTCCTTACAAAAATCACCCACCAAAAATTCGGAGGACCGATATTTTCCGATTTACAGAACGCCTTAAGTTGACCAACCACGTAGCGTGGCTGACGATTTAATACTCTCCAGAAGCTTTCGTTGGGCTGTTTTCAGGCTGGGAATCGGAAAGCTTGGATTAGACGTTGTATTAGATCGTTAAGTTGAGGAGAACTCAACCTTGAGTCATTTGTAGCAATTTTTATAACGTATCCGAGATTTCGAATTCATTTTCTTAGAACAGAAGTGAACATTCAAAGCACAGTGGTGGCTATTCAGTGTTGATACAAAAGTTTTTTGGAAGTTAAATTAGTTTTGAAAGAGCTTTTGGGTTGAAGTAGACTATGCGAACTGTTCTGACATGAGCTTTCATGATTCAAGGAATTGGTGTTTCTTCTGGTGCTCGAATTCAAGCTCACATGACATCTGACGAGTTGGAGCATTAGCGAGCTTTACAAACAGGTACATTTAGGAGGTAAGATACATAGTTAGGTACGGTAACGAATTTATAGAGTTGTTATAGCTGTCGAAACTATGAAATTGAATGCAGCGAATTTGCATGCTGATCCGAACATTCGTAGCCATGTAGCGTGGGATGTGTCTAAGTTCTAATTCAATGAAGACGGCAGTGGCGGCGGCGGCGGCGTTGGCTTAACCGTAACTCACTTAACTCGTACTACTCTAACAACTTCACCTGAATCTACATGATTAATCTTGTATATATCGGGAGGAAAGGGCGCTAGAAAACTAACTACAATCAAATTACCTGATATCAAGAAAATATAAAAATTAGTCAGAATCTCTGCATCCCGTACCAATTCGAGAGTCCATACTATATCTCTCCGCGCCCCGTGCTGGATAGACCTCTCAGCGCTCAATTCTACATCTGAGATTGTCTCGCTACAATTAAATTTGCATATCTAATTCAACTGTTGCAGTACTACCCAAAGTAAATTGGCCAAACGATTCCTACGAACAAAATTAACCAGTGATCTAATCACAACGCGGGTGCACGGATTTAAAATTGATGAAAAATATTCATAACCGAAAATCGAATTGTTAGACGATTTGAAACTCGCTTCCAAAGGTCTTTCTCTGTTTCACTTCCAGCTCCTTTTCAGATATTTTGTACCGTATTGAATGAAAACTATTGGATCTATCGAATCCATATTTCACATACTCATTAAATACACATTTTCGCACAGTGTGAACTACGGACATTGGAATCGATACAGCAACTTCTGTGATATACCTAGGCGAGAACAAGATTGGTAAACTTGACGAGCATGGATGATAGAGCGAAATCTTGCGAAGAACAATACTTTCGATGAATGTAATGCAGTCTCTGTAGTTCACGCGATAGACACATCTGTTCTAAACATTCGACCGAAATTGAGTTTAATTTGAATGATCGTGAACCGTGTAATCCTGCACGAATAAATTATTCATTGGTATCTTCCCGATAAAAGCTCCGAAAGCTCACTAGTTGAATTATTACGATACATCGAAGAACCATACTTTTAATGAATGTAATGCAGTATCTGTAGTTCACGCGATAGACACATATGTTCTAAACATTCGACCGAAATTGAGTTTAGTTTGGATGATCATGAATTGGGCAATCCTGTACAAATCAGATATTCATCAGTATATACCCGATAAAAGCTCCGAAAGCTGATTAGTTGAATTATTTTGATACATTGAAATGGCGTTTGATGGACGATTGATGGATGAAAAATATGATTCAAAGCCGGAATTACCTCATTTCATAATCCGTTCGCAATGGTAGCTCTAAAAATTGTAGAGTCAAACGAGTGAAAGTTATTTATTCGCCTATATAGGTGAAAAAGCGAAGAAGTACATACGTTCTATTTTGCATTCTAATAAAACCGTGTTTTTGGTTGCTGCACGATCAAACAGCGTACCTAAACCGTTGTCGTGGAAGTACACGCGCCGTAAAAGGGCCATGAAATGTTTGCGAAATAAAACCTGGGATCGCTTCGCTCAGTTATATGGTTTACGAGTTCTATCGAGCGAGCTTGGGACTCCACCGTGCTTACCAATGTCATTTTCGACTACTACAAACCATCCCCATGCGTTTTGTCACATATACCTTTACTATATACCTTGACTTGCTATCCGATGAAATAAAATACGAAGAATAATATTTTTACCGAAGAACTATTTTTTTATATACAGTTTTTATACGCAGTTTTTATATACCGTTAAACGAATGATATTCGCTGGATTTGATTTTTGGATACGAAAAATTGTTGAGTTTGAGCAATCTTTATATATAATATATATTTTTTTCGTTTTGTAAATGTTGAGAAACCAGGTGTGTTACGGTCAGTCAAATCATTCTAAGATATTTTTCTCAAAATATCAAAAAGTTTTGATCAAAAGCTGCGACCTGTACCCTACAAGTAGGTACAAGTTATTTTTCGATATGCCCAATCCGCGTAAACGCTAATTCCATAGAAGCTAAAATAATTTCGAATCATGTCTCCCCCTCGATATAATAGATACTTCACCCCGTTTTTAGACTCTAGACAATTCAGTTTTACGGTTTGTTTACGTACGTCGCATGCGCGCGCTTTTCGTTTGCCGGCCGGCCGGCCACCCCCGCAGTTCACTATCAGTCGACGCACAAGCACAGCGTGCGAGTAAGCTCGTGCTTTTTCGACGTCGCGGTCTTGGCGATCGTTGCAATATTTCTCTACACGCGTTCGCGTTATAGTATAATAAAAAGCTCATTAAAAGCTCCGTGATCACAGTATACATAATCTTGTATTATGTACTAAAAACAAAAAAAAAAAAAAACTAATACAGTTGAATAATTCGATTATTATATGAAGTGTAGATCCATGTATAAATAAATGACAATAATTACACAGTAAAAAAGCTCATTGTTCATGCTGACGATTTCAGTCTGTCCGAAGGACAGAAAAATTCTCAAGCTTTTCTCCAATCGTGAGAAATACTTAATTAGTGATCTTTGACTATTAACATTGACAATCATCATTATCGAAAATCATTTTTCCGCCAATTACGAACAATATGATATTGTTACGTTTTGACGTAATAATACGAGGAGAAAAAAATCGATGAAGATTTTGGGGTGGTTTTAACGAAACGATAAATCAATCAGTGAAGGTTTTTTTTTTTATATATTGTCAGTGAATATCATTTTAATGATCTAATCGAAACTATACATTCAAAGAAATTATTATCTTCAAGGATTACATGCTTCCTGTCGTGTCAACGGTCGAGATATTATTTCCGGTATGAATATAATATAGTATAGTATTATAATAAACGATGGAGATAAAGAGGGAAAGAGCACCTATCAAGCTGATCAAATTTTGACTAGTAAATTAATGTAAATCGTCCTTTTCTTCTCTCTCACAGTTAAATTCATTTATTATAGTAGTTATATGCATATATACGCACACACGTATATAATATACGTGCCTCGCCTAATGAATTGCAAAAATAAATTCACTTGTAACTGTTCTAATGAAAGTTTCTAAAGGATAATAAAAAATATACACCGTCCGGTTTGTTGCTACATACGAGCTTTTTGTCAAACTGTTTTATCAACGGCTTAGATACACCTTGGCATACAAATTTTCAAAAATGTATATATTATTTCATCAATTGAGTGTCAGATCATCTACCCTGCCATCAATTCATTATATCTTCGTCAGATGCCGTTTCGATGTATTGGAGTAATTCAACTATTGAGCTTTTGCAGCTTGCATAATTATGCAAAACCCACAATCAATTAATCCGTACCGGATTACTCTATCACCAATTGTTCAAAACCTACCGAATTTCGTATGGATATTTCTAACACGCATGCCTATCGCGTGAACTATGGAAATTGCATAACATTTATCAAAAATATTCGTTTTTCAAAGATTTACCTCATTTTCCGCAATTACCATTTTCACCAAATCTCGTATTTGCCGTTATCACAGAAATTTCTGTACCATTTCAATATCTGTAGTTCACACGGTGTGGAAATTCACATCGAATGAGGGAAACGAATTTGAATCTTGTAGATGCAATAGTTTTTTCATAATCTTCTACGAAATGCGCAAAATGTTAATAATAAATGTTGAGAGTAGAAAAGTGCTGACAGAATTATTATGTCTGTAACTTCGTCGATGTCAAATAAGTGAATGAAAATTTCTTGCAGATCGAGTTAGGTACTGCATATAGATGTATGTACATTACGTACGGAAATAATAAATAAAGTAATTGCTGTTAGCGTTAGAGGTGGAAGCATGCGCTTCGTTGACACGAAGTTAAGCAAACTTCCTTCAAGTTCCTTACTTCATTTCTCACTGTGAGCTGAGAGTTTGAGACGACAAGGGTGGGTGACTATTTGTCGAGTTACTAGAGTCACTGTTTGTCAATAAAACGAGAAAAAAACAAAACAAAGAAAAGGAAGAAAAATCGAGAAAAGAAAAGAAAAGTAAAGTAAAGTAAAGTACAGGAATCTAGAAAGACAAGTTAGTAGCTCTGGTATTGTCGTGAAGTTTTGGAATACATATACCCAGCACTGTTCATGACTGCCTCAGCTACTGCACTCACTCACTTTTCCAACTGCATAAAACCAACTCTATTTATCGCACTGAATTGCTGCCAATTATTCGAGAGAATGAATGAAATCTTCAACTCGGAGCTATAATCAATCGATCGATAAATTGATCGATTCTAGTCTCGAGGTGATTGAGAAAAATCCAGCACTCATCCAGCAATGCAAACTTTTTTTCACACGTAATCGCTATGTTGACTGTACGAAAGCTTCGTGTCAATCATACCTGAAATTAATGCAATTAGGACATACAGGCTCGAGGTGCCCTCGCGTTGCATCTAACTTCTGAATCATGAAAAATTGAAGCAAAAACTGTAGACTGTCGTACCTATAGTTGCTTTTTTTTTCTTTCGTACTTTTCATAGTCAATTAAGCTTCGGCATAGTAGATGGGAAAGTTACTTCTAAACCCTTTTTTTTTTTTTTTTTTTTCTATACCATCGAGCTTTAACCCAATTGCACGGCTTACACAAACTATAACTGATTGAGACTAGGCGTAACTAACGCGTACTAGCTGCGAAATCTAGTTTTTGCAACGTATACCTTCTAAGGAAAATTTTCATCGCCGACGTGTTTTATCTCGGGGCTACAATCATCGCTTTGGAAGCTCACAGCCTAGCTGGAGCTACCGAGCCATGTGTTTGATATTCGCAATTCCTACAACTCTGATAACAAACGAGATAGCCTCGCCCCTCGAACAGTATCGTTCTACGTTACATGTTCCCTTTAATAATTCCGTAATGATATGATAGGCTGGTAGTTAACGGCCTTGTAAATCGTAAAAGAGATCAACGAAAGCACTCATCTGACAATTTATCATCAGAGTTAAGCTCAGAATACGAATAAAAAAAAAAAAAATAAAGATAAAAGTTGTGACATTTTTTCGAACATTTAACAAATTCTATATCGAAATTTTTGACTAATATATCGATGTCGAAAAAATCGCACTTGATTAAAAGCCGTGATAGTTGAAGTGACGAGAATTTCTTTCAGGCTTAGAATTTCATTTTTGAAAAACGAGGAAAATTGAACCAGGGAGTAATCTACTTAAGCGTAACATAGGACGATAAAGAGACTCAATAATTACATAGATTAACTAATATATGACCGAAAATCTTCTCTATTTAATGCTGAATAACGTCCTATAGAAAAAAGTGCGAAAGATATCATCTTGCAGAAAAAAAAGGAGAAAAAAAAAACTAGAAGATACGGTTTTTCGG
Source organism: Tenthredo scrophulariae (assembly GCA_963978835.1). Taxonomy (NCBI): domain Eukaryota; kingdom Metazoa; phylum Arthropoda; class Insecta; order Hymenoptera; family Tenthredinidae; genus Tenthredo; species Tenthredo scrophulariae. The sequence continues at coordinate 15,670,729 of OZ022233.1, forward strand.
TATGACAGAAAATTTGCGAAAGAGTGGACTCAGCTGGTTTGAGGGTAACAATCCCTTCGCTCATAATAATCACACGACAACGAAAATGGGGAAAGAAATGGTTTTTTTCTGCTCTTTTTTATTTTTTGATTTCTTATTTAAAATTTACATCAAATTCTTTAATTTTTACTTTGAGAATTTAATTTCCAACTCGATTTTTGGTATTTTTTTTTTTTTCTCACCGGCAATCTATTATTTGAAATTAATATATGCATTGAACGATAAATCGGCCCGTATAAAACAACGCGAAAGTTTAAATCACTGACGCTGTATAAGCATGTATATGTATGGCGATTCGGGGCAATAAACGACTTCGACATTTACGAACGTATCTGGTACACACATACAGGTATAGGTAATATAGATAGGTACTGGTCGACAGGTAAAGAGCTATTCCGCATTCTATTCCCTTTTTTCCGCGATTATTCAGTAATTTTATCTCATTGAAATCGTTCCTTTCATTCGTTTTTCTTTTTCCTCTCTTTTTTGTTTATTCTTCTCTTTTTCGATTTCTTTATGCCATTTTTTGAACCCCATCGTCTAGCTGCTTTTTCTCCCGAAATTGATGACAAACGAAGGTAACAAAACTCGGAAAGCCACCAAGAATGAAGATTAGATTAGGACAGATAGAAATAAAAAAATAAAAAAATGAACCAAAATGGTTTTCGAGCTTCTTCTTCTTCTTCTTCTCCTTTTTCCGTCAACGAAAATTTATCAAAATTTTATGACCCTCCGAGTCTATTCTCAGATCTTTATTCCCATCATCATTTGCAACATCCTCATCACCATCATCGGCGTATATATATATATATGAGGGTACCGTTTACTCGGTCCCTTATACCTTTCCTAAATATATCCCCACCCACCGTTTTATTTCATCGACTTTTTATGTTTTATTGACGAACACACATACACACAGAAAATAGAATCGCAAATCGAACCCTTTCATGCTACAATTTTATTTTACCTCCTCGCTGATTTTTTACTGCAAAAAAGGAAAAAAAAAAAGGAAAAAAAAAAAAACAATTGGGGTAAAAAAAGGGTGCGCCGAATTTCGTTGAAATTATTTATAGAACATATTTTTTATTTTTTTTTGTCTCAAAATTTGAAGACGATGGTGAAAAAGTTTCCCCATTTTTTTCTTCATTTTTTTTTTTTTGTTCTTCTCATTCCTGTGAAATTGTATCTAGGATTGTTTCAAGTTGTAATTGGTTGTTCTGAGATTGGCTAGACTCGACTGATCTGATTGCTTCGCTTGTGCAATCCCGGATGATTTCGTCCTCTTGCACTGCAGTCACCTTGCGGATTTACCAATCAGAGAAATGGAGTGAGCTTTCACGCTTTTAGGTCCGTCTATAGAGCCTCTGTAACAACCCCAGACCGAAAATTTCCCGATTCCCCTTCTTCGGGTGGATTAATGCAATAAATTTCATCCACCGTCGCACTTGTCCCCTTTCTACCCCGATAACACAGACCCCGAGACACACTTTCCTAAGACACTCACAGACGTATGTAAACATATTCGACAAGCTATGCTTTTACATGGTGAATAATTTTGAATTTAAACGTTTTTTAACATATTTCAAAGTTCTTCGCGGTAAAATATACGGAAAAAATATGTACGATCTCTTGATTTCGAACACGGCAAACCGTCCTATAGTTACGCATAGACACGCGATATGGACATTCAGGAAGATTAAAAATCGGAGAAAACGAAAAAAAAAAAACAGAATTTTTTGATCTATGATTAAATTCGACGAGTTTTTGATTTAAATTCTAAATCCAGATATTTCTAGCCTACAGAAGTACAGTGGAAACGTATCGCCATAATGCATTTGTGATCGATCGATAGCCACATGTACGTAGTACATAATAAATACATACGTGGGTAAATATATACGTACACAATTATACGATGTATAATTTACAGCCTTATCCGCTCTGCACACCCCTCGCAATGATGTACGAAAAGTCGTCGATTCTATTTCGAAAAATGAAGAAATATGGCAAAAAAAGCGAAAGTGACAAAAAAGAAGTAGAAAATTCGTGTCATTCCATTTTTATGTAAAAAATCGATTTTCAGTTTTATTTTTGTCGAACTATGAAGATTTTTTTCCTTTTTTGGGAAAGAGCAGACTCATGCTTCTCTCTCGTTTTTTTCTTACTCATCAAAAAATTTTGAAAATTCGAAGTTCATCCAGCTTCTTTATTGGTCTTCTTCTTCGTACTGTAACCTGCTCCTAAATTTATACATGGTTCAGTTCTAAAACGCAAAGGGAATTAAACGCCATTCTATAGTCGAGCCAGAGCCGGTAAGAGATAGATAGAAGAGAGGAGAGAGAAATAGCGTGCTGGATTCTCGTGAGCTACCACCCATTAAGGGATTCTAGCAAAATCTAACAAACGTGAGTCCGTTGGTGTAGGAAAATAGAAGATAATGTCCTATCGTGGTAAACCGGAGCCGCGACGAGCGGGTAATCGATAGAAATCAGATCGTTGATCGCGAACCACTGCCACCGCTACAACTACCTGGACTGACCATCGTTCGTTGATAAGATAACATCTTAACAGCTTGAAACACAAATATCCACGTTCTATAGAAATCTCTATGTGTATCTCGTGCCTTTATAGGCGGCGGTGAAAAAATGTATATTTTTTATTATCACGAATCAAAAATCAAAAATCGAGAATCCGTTTTTCACTGTATTATGAAGCGATGAAAAAATCAGGTATAAAGAAAGAAAGACTGAGAGTAATGGTCAGAATTTTATTTCAGAGCTTTCGAATCGGAAAATTTGGAGAACTGAGGATTTCAGATTTTTTTTTCTTCTTCAAAAGGAAAGATTTCGAGAATTCTGTATCGTCCGGATAAAAGCACTCGGCAATTATTTTTTCCGAAGCGTTGCAGCGATTATATTTACCCTCGTTTTTCACCCCGCGAAGTGATCGAAAGACTCTTTCCTCGATTCTGTGAAATAAAGAAGCCATAAAGCGTATCCATATGCCGGTGAGGTATAGAGAGATGGGAATTCGCGAAAAAAGCAGCTATTCGATATAGGTATGGGTGTGGGTGGATATACCTATATGTGCGCGACCGCGTCGTCAAAGTTTCACGAGGTTTGTGGCGATCGAGTTTTACGGGAACAGAGCTTTGCATTTTTATTCTCCTTTCTACCTTCGCGAGGGCTTTCGACCGGCCCCAATTCTTCTCCATGTCCTTTTTCTTGCTTTTTGCGCAGTTGTGGCTACGAAATACAGAAGCTGAAATCAAAAACGAGCAAATTCTGGGCCTGATTCGTTCCAGTCTCAGAAGTGTCTTCGAGAATCTATCCCCTTCTCACGTTTTTTTTTTTTCTGTTTCCATCAATTAGGGGTCGAAAAATAAAATGGAGAATCATTGTGTGCGACAAATGTAGCGCTTGTAAATTCTTCCTGGTAACCGTAGGCCATATAGTGTCTATCCGAATGTGTGAGGGGTAGCTAGGAATTTTCCATTATTTTAATTAGTACCCACACGGATGTGACTCTCGTGGTCAGCAATGCCGCATAAAACTCTGCATGGCGTAAAAAATGTCTCGAATTCTTGAACAACGTACGTCGTCTGTTTCCTAATTAGAAATGAAAACCGAATATTATAGCACGTTGAAGAGCCGTGCGGACCGGTGAAAAGGGTCGTTTTTCCAACGGGGCCGGGGCCCGTTCCACTACGAACTTTTACCTACCCCCTACCCTCTTCTATAGCGGCTGAACGGACGGCGTGTGTTTTTGTTGCCACGGATTGTGGTTTTCCACGCGTTTCCCATACCCACTCGTTTGAAACGATTTTATTTAAAACGCTAGGGGTAGGTAGGTGGGAAGCAGCGCGCATTTCCCACCGCTTTAACCCCGTACCCTTAATCGCTTAAAATCGCCATAATCCAAGCGCTAACCGCGTCGCTTTTCTCACCGAAGGTTAAGACCCTCTCCAGAAGGCCCGGGGCGACCTGACCTGACCTCCTGAATGAATATACCTCCCTTAGTTTTATTCCCGTTCACATTTATCCCTGTTTTATATTACCTCATAGATTTTAGACCGCCAGGTTTCCATCAAGATTCGCTTCCCACTTTTCGCCTCTAGTGTATCCGAAGAGCCCGATTCTTCTAAGGACGAGACTCAGAGCTTAGGCGAGATGGAAAAAATCTTGAATTCACATGATTTTCCGTTCGAACGTTTCCCCCAACGTTTCCCCAAAAAAATTCACTTTCAATATTTATGGTATTTCTCACACTCGGTTGGGGTTCTACTTTTTCGGGGCTGGAAATTAGACCATTTTGTATCTTACAAAGGCCTGAGTCTTTCGGGGCAGAATTAATATTGTAGCAAAGGACGCTAATTTACGTTTTTAATTTTACAACCCCACGTCGCGTCGCCTCTCGCTCTCCCAGCCGCCCCGGTTTTAGTGCCAAATTATTTTTAAACTGATTGAAAATTATTGCTCCAAACCCGCGCCGCAGAGTATTATGGACAAAGTTCAACCCCTAGCTTTGGGCGAATTAGGATATATATGAAATTGTGTAGATGTGAAATATTAAAAATGCTTAGCAATATTTCGATATTTTCATTCATAGTTTTACACCTGAATTTTTATGGTTGATTTTCTTTTTTTTTTCTCTCCAAGAGAGGGAATATGCCAAACTGAATGACTTCATATTTCACTTTTGGGGAGAAATTTAATTTTTCACTGCAGTTTTCGAGCTACTCTAAAATATTTATTTCCGAGTGAAAAATAATGCGAGAAAAATGAGAGACAATGAATTATGAATGATGGAAATTTCCGAGATTATTGAGTGGCTTAATCCCTCGCCTATCAGCCCCTACTTTGTCCAGCGGACCTTTGACATAACACGTAGTATACCGATAAGGGCAATAAAATAAATACATGTGAAATATTGCCGATCAAACTGTTACTCAATAACTTATTGTTGTCCCATAAAGAATCAATTTGTGAGCCATAAAGAATAAAGCCGGGTCGTATAACGCCTGCAACTTCCGTCGAGTCTCGGCCAAACTAGCTAGGGTCAAAGTCTTCATAAAACACCACTCGACCCCATATCCACGACAAAAGAATAATATACAAGTGCCTTGAAGAGCCCCTAGTTTTTCCTCCATTAATTTATTTTCCCCCCCTCTTTCATATAATTATTTACACGGGGGTATAGATCATCAGTAGGTATAGATATTCAAAATTCAAATTCTCTCATCGTGGAAGCAAACGTTGAAATTGATGAAGAAACGTAAATCTCTTCCGCCCTTCGTTTGAATGTAAAACCCTTGAAATTTTTTATTATTTTACCTCATCCAGCTTTTCGGACTTTTCCATCTTTCCGAAAATCTGGTCTTTGGACACTCGAAGACGTGAAAATTCGGCCGGATTCCCGAAAGTCATTTTTATCGCACGACAAAACGATCCTGTAATAAAAAAAAAAGGAAAAAGCAAAAGGTATCGATTTCATAGAAACACAAACTCCCGGGCGCGTTCTTCTGCTTGGTGTTGACGCCCTCGTGGCTCCTCCATGGTGCACGTCACTCTGATGCCTGCACCCTTCGGTTAAATGTATATTTTCCGCTACATTAGGCAGGCAAGTTTCATAGCGGTTTTCTTCTTCCTTTTCTTTTTCTTTTCTCTCCTGTTTCACACTACCTTTTATACAGCTGTAAGAATATATGTACATACACATATGAGAGGGTGGTATATGATATCCCTACTTCCTCCAGCCAACGGTAAGTCCTTATTCTTCTTTTTATGTTTGAAAAACTTTTTTTTACTGAAGAAAAACCGCAGACCGCAAAAAGCGAAGGGTGGTCATCGCTCAGAGTATGTTTTATCTCGTTTCCTACCACAGCTCAGTACTGCATTTCCTATTTTTCACACTCTCTCACAATCATATGGCTCGATGATTCCTCACTGTTTCTCCTCCAGGAGTCAAATTCCTCCATCCCCTATCGAAATCGACGTTCAATTAATGATCGTTCCTAGTTTCTCCTAGTAATTACCAATCCCTTGGAGGGATGAATTCAACCCGAGGCTTTCCCTGTAATTTCTCCATCTCTTAAGCGAACCTGCTGCCACATGGCGAACTAGGCTGAAGGGTGAGAAACGGGTTGAGGGTTGAAAGGGAGGATTTCCTTCGCTGACTCGCGAATACTGTCTCACTCCATTTTTTTATCTCGCTGAACGATTTAATCGCGTCTCTTTTTCCCTTTCTATCAGAGTTACGTTTCATTCGATTTTTCTCCTTTTCTTCAGCCTCCCCCCCCCCCCCTTGCCACTCCCCTCGCTTTTTTCGCTCCATTCCAGGACTCGCGAAATATGATTTTAAATACGATTTGTAGTATTTCCCGGTGGGATTTGTTTTCGTTATCCTCCCACGCCGCTCCAGTAATCCAGGGATAGTTTTCCTGGCAGGGGGTTGGTGCTGTATCGTTACAGTACCTCTGTATACCCAGAGTTCGCTTCTCGGCTATGGTGGGAAGGTAGAAATTATTGCTGGGCACTTCGTACCGGGCGCGTTTCTTTTCCAAGATTTTTTGCAATTATACGGGAAATGGAATGGAAAAGTTTTTTTGTCTCGCAGCACTGTGCTGCGCTGGACTGCACTGTACTTCAGCGGGAGCTATACGACTGCAGCCTGCACTTGCAATATATAAATTTACGTTTCACTATGAAATTTTTGTTTTTGTTTCGTTTTTTCACCTTACGGAATATTTAAGGCGCATCCCTATACTGTGCCGTGAAAAAGAAGCAAAAGTAAAAAGTTTATTAATCTTCGCCACTTCCCTCATCCCAATACGATTTATGGATTACTTTCAGCTTCCAAAAACACCCGGACTTCTGAATGAATATATCTATTTATAACGCGACGAATTTTGGGATGGGAAATATAAAAAAATTGGAAAGAGTAACAAATTTTAGTTCGAAAATGTAAAACGGCAAATGAATCTTGTTTCTGTAACTAAAATGCGGAAAATTGATAATCAGCTGAAAAGAAGATGAATTTTTCAGAAAGAAGTTCTTTGGAAAAATAGTTGTAATTATGAAGCCGAAGTAAAAGCAACTAATCTCATAATGGATAATCCCTTTCCAGAAAATGTTGAGAGACTTTGAATTTGGTGAATCGAGATTAACCTAGACTCCGTGATCTCGTTCTTCTCTTCTCTTCTGTTCAAGGTTCCGGTAGCAAAGTTCGTAGAGGTAAATTGGTATTAGGGAATGAGTAACTCTGCGGTTAGCGTTCATAGTGGAAAATAACTTTGGCCGAAGCTCGAAACTCTGAAGGGTAATGCCGTTCATATGTAGCCAAAGAACCTATCGAGGAAGGGAAAATCGGTTCTAGCTCTATCCCGCGAAGAGGGTACCCTAATAATTCTCCGCTTCCGCATCCACCGACCAATACATATGCCTTTCGATCCTTCCTACCCTTTCCCATATCTTTCTCTCCACTCAAACTCTGCACATTCATTCACGAAGAGATACGGTCGCGAGCACTGCTTGTAGTACACACTTCAGTATACATATAGGTACATATATGTAGTTCACAGCACACAATTTAAGGGTGAATTTAAAATTCGCTACAATTCCAAAGAGAAAATCAGTCCGTGAATTGTTGGCCAAATCGAGCCATGTCCTCGGATAAAAGGTGAACGTTACCAAAGCCTTCCTGAAGGATACTCGATTCTGTGAATGTTTGGTCGTCGCTTTTTCCCCGAGTAAATTTATTTTGGTCTTCTTCGTGCTGCTAGTTCCTCGGGCTGCTTAGTACAGTTCAAGGAGCCTCTGCCCCTGATGGAATACGTGCGTCGACTAGGTCTTCATCTATTCTTTGGTTGTTTGCTGCAGTAGCCAGGATGGCTATAAATTTTTACTATTTATTAAAAGGGGACGTCTCTTTCCATCCTGTGCTCTCGGCTCTGATCACAAGTCACTCCAGCCTCCAGCCCCGTGAAATTGCAGCCTCCAAACGGAAATCCGGACCACTACGTGACGCCTCAATTTTCACCGCAAGGGTACCATGCCCAGATATTCTTCGGGTGAGTCAAAGGCGTCGAGGTATTTTCTGGAAAGATAAAGTAGGAGCAAAGAAGCACTTCTTCATCTCCAATTCGTTCAGCTACCACTTCTGACGCCGCTGAAGTCGGCAGTGGCCAGTTTGCAGAAATACGTTTGTCAGATTAATCGATGTCACGATGATCGCCGCATGGGAATCTGAAAAGTTCATTCTCGATTATCGTGCAAGGCGTTTACAAACGCTAACGAAGCGGCTGGGTAACGAGGTGTGACACAAAGGTCGCAGGGGCGGTTAGAGGCCCGAGGCTGAAGGCTGGAGGCTGGAGGCCGGAGGTCGAAGGTCGGAGTTGGTTGAGGGTTGGAGAGACGTCGGAGGGCTGCTTCAGACACCCCAGACAGACGGCGGTGCACGAGTTTACATTCTGCGCGCTCGGGACTAAAGAACTTCCGCCCCCTCAAACCCCGCAGCGCCACACCACGAGTTTACGATACACTAGGAACACGTCACACTCGAAGACTCGTCGTACACGGGTCTACTGTATTCACACGGAAGAGCAGTGACGTAGACGGCTAGGGGCTGCAACTTGGGGGGCTGCATTATCATCGTGATTTTATTTTAGTATCCTGTTTTATTTTTTATAACAAATAAAAAAAAAAAACATCCTAACAAGCTCTGAAAACTTCAGACAAGCTTCTACCGTACTACTTGATGAGAAGCTTTTAAGTTCAGACTAAAGTTTGACTGGTATTATTGCGAATGGTTTTCGTTTGCAGATAGTTGATGAGACTTATGAGACGAACAAGAGTTTACTGCAGTTTTGATTGCTACTATTTTTTTTCTTCATCTATTTAAACTATTCACTTACTCTTTTCGGGTCAGACACAACAGTTCCCTCTGCCAACTATTAGATGTGCCTGAATCAATCACCTTCGTGATTTTATAATCTCTACAAATTATTTGAATTGAAGTGCTGAATTTGAACTACTAAATATTCGAGTTTCTTTTATAATCTACTATTTTTTTTGGGACTCAGAACTATGATCGTAAGTGAAAACTAGTATTCTCCAGGATCAACTATTATTCCTACCAATCAATGACCATTTTTTCAAATCAGTTAGTATTTTCTTCCAGTCGATCACAACTTTTTGAAATCATCTAAAATTTTGTTGATTCAATAACTATTTCTTGGAATCAACGGCTTTTTCTCACAAATAACTCAATTTTTTGGAAAGCTGTTACGTAAATGCTAATTTATAAAAAAAAAAAAACCATGATACTTCAATCAACTATCATCTTCGCAAATCGAGTATTATTGTTTTTGTTAATGAAGTACTGTAAGTCTTTGAATTGACAACTATTTTTCTGAATCATCAAGTATTTCACCGAGTCAATGACTGATACTACCGCAATTACTACGATGCGAATAAGTTATGTTACTATTTCAACTAAACTACTATTGTTCAGAATCAAATGACTGCTTTTGACCAACCTACTTTTTATTTCGAATAAAATATTATTCCTTCGGTTGAAAAATTATTCCAAAAATCGTCTACTACTTCGCCAACTAAACTGCTATTTCTAAGCATCAGCAAAATCGCGCATCTCATCAGATTTCACCATCGAATTTTTGACCGTTGAATAAATACTACCTTTTAATGACAGTGGCGCGTATCGGTCTAGACAGTTTTTTGACGAATTTGAAAGGACCTGAATTTTTCAGATACACACCTGCTTAACACGCACCTGATCCTATGGGACGAGGGTAGGTATATGCAGAGTGCAGACGGACGGATTGCGTCGCGACACAGGCTTACGTGAAGCCCTTGGGACGCTAGTCGTCCACCCTGCTGCGCGTCGATAGTTCACGATTTAGCATGCATGGTAGGAGCTTGGATTGATTTAACTCTTCGTTCATCGTCTGCATATACACATATATTCGTGTGTGTGTGTCGTAATGCACACGTACGTAACTATGAGCTACACCACATCCCTCGACGTTTCATTCAGACCACTTTCAGTATCGGAATAAATCAGTTAAACTAACAGACGAAATTAAGCGACGAAGAATTAACATTTTTTTCAACACTTTTCATCACCTCATAGAATCCCATGTGACTAGCGGAAACACCATCGCCAGACGAGATACGTCTGTTTCCGTAAGACCCGTCGAATTGTCGGTATGGGTATGGACTTCGTTGATGTACGTATTAAGTAATAAATTGGTATTGTAGCTGCGGCTTTACTCTACTTGGTCTTTATCTCTCATAACTCTACTCGTTGTTGATTGTACGTACATATCATGGTCCCGTTGTCAGAGTCAACAGAGGAAGAGTCGGGGTTCACATTGCGGGGTGGTTTATTCAACAAGAGACATCTGACATCTTGACATTTCGAACTCAAACCAAGAATTACACAAAATCTAATAAAACCGAATACTTTTGGTAAAAAGCTGCTTTCAAAACTTGGGTCATTCCGCTGATATTATTATCAGTCTTTCACGACTCTCTAAAATTCTTCTCGATTGAAGACAATGTGATGTTGAAGCAAACTTGACATATTGGAGTGCGAGTGTCGGAGGGGTATTGGCAATTGGTCGTTTGTTACTATAGGTTAGTGTCGCATAAACCCAAAGCGTGGGTGGCGGATGGTAGAGTTTCATGGGAATACCAAATGGCCGAGGGATAATTGGGAAGACTTGGAACGAGTCAACGGTTTGCTTTATGGGCTGAGCTTATCGCTCATGCAGACCCTCGTATGTAGGTTGACTAGAAAAATCATAAAAATACTTGTAGATGCAGATGCATCGAATAAAAATAACTGTCAGTACTCGATCAGAGAAGACAATTGATAAAAACTTTCAAGTTTTCATTTAATTTTGTACAACCGAGTTCTCATTATCAGCTTTTAAGTTTTCATAGTTTAATTTCAAGTTATGAGTATCGATTGTCAAGTTTTAATAGTCAACTCTCAAGTTTGAATAGTAAATTTGAGTTTTTAGTGTTAGGTCCCAAGCTTTGATAGTTATCTCTCGAAATTTAATAGTTGACTCTTAAGTTCTGAGTGTCAACTCTCAAGTCATATTGATAAACTTAAGTTTTGAGTGTTAAGTCTCAAGTTTCGATAGTCAACTATCGAAAGTTTTATTATTAAACTCGAGTTTCGAGTGGTAACTCTCAAGTTTTGATTGTTAACATGTCATTCCTTGGGTGGTCATTCTCAAGTCTCTACAGTTGACTCAAGTTTTGCGTATTAATTCTCAAGTCTCTGTAGTTGACTTATATTTCGGGTGTTAATTTTCAAGTCTTGCATGTAAATCATCAAGTTTTGATAGTCAACTCTCAAGATTCAATAAATAACTCAAGTTTCGAGTGTTAACGCTAAAGTTTTGATAGTTAACTCTAAAGTCACGAGGGTTAATTCTCAAGTTTTGATAGTAAGCTCTTGAGTTGAGAGCTCTAGTTCTCAAGTTTGGATATAGTTAACTCAAGTTTCGAGTGTTAATCCTCAATCTTTGGTAGTTATCTTTGAAGTGGAAGTTGAACCTTGAATATTAAGCCGATGTTAAGCCTTGAGTGTTAACTTTCAACTTGATAGGGTTCAACCTTCAAATCACAGTCAACTTTCAATCATCGAGTCTTCATTGTCAACTGAGAGGGTTGTGCGCCAGAAGTTCGTTCTTTAAATTGAATTTTCAATGTTTTTTCTTTATAGCTATAATAATAATGAAATAAAAAATCGTCTTATTTTCATTCCAAGGGCGTCGCGAATCCACATTTCCCGAGTCGTATTCCCTGATTTATTGCTCGCTGAAATATAGGTTGTTCGGTAGGCCGGATGACTGCCCAACCCTGTAGGAAAGGATTTACCCTTGGTGTGTGGCACAGTTTGCAGATCTATACATATATACCCATATGCAGGTATATACATATATATTATATATGTATGCGGCTGTGTCTGGTGGGTTCTCCGCGGGTGTTTTTACAAGGGGTGAGAAGAGAGAGAGGGTGAACGGGAGAGGGACTGTCTTGGTTGAAAACGGCTCAGTAAAGGGGCTGCAGACGGACCACCGGGGCTAAGGATTTGTTAGACAAACACCGGTGGAGCGTTGCAATAACAAATCACTGGGGATTTACCACCGTTTTTGTTAAACGTTTCCAAAACCCGCCTCATCTGGACAAACACCTCGAGCTTTTGCACCAAAGAAGTATCTATTATGTGGGGATTTTTTACCCCGCTTCAAACGGTCATAAAACTCAATCAACCCTTTCGAACAAATCTTTGCTATAAGACTGTGAATTAAATAGGCCAAAAACGGTGGGGTTGAGAGAAAATTTTCGGGATGATAAAAGTTGCACTTGTTTGAAAGTTATTTGAAAAAAAATTGCTCAAAATTTTTCCATCATTTTGAGGTGTTGAAAATATTGAATTTCTATTTTTCCATACATTTCTTAAATCGTCGTCAAATTTTAATTAGTTTTTGTCTTAACGACTGATGTATAATTTAGTTTCGGTGCTTAGGGGTTATTCAAGGCTGACTACTATCTCCGGAATATGCTGCATTCGCGTCGGAGCGAGAGCGTTAAGGGTGGATAGAAATGAGGAGTGGGTACAATCATAAAGTAGAAACTTGGGCAATCACAAGTCGCTGAAAGTACCGAGAAGAACTCATAAAACTACTGTAATTGTAAAACACGAATACCTACCACGCGCCGTTCGCCTTTTCCTATTCGCTGTGCGATGCGCGATGGGGTGAGCGCCCCCGAAGCCTGCAGGGTAGATAGAGAGAGAGACAGAGAGAGAGAAAGAGTTACCGAGCGTATGTTTTTCAACTCGAATCATGATTCATTTCACTTGTTGAAACGCCGCTTTGCGTCATCCCTATACCACCGTAAGAGGATACCGTTTCACTCGCTTTTGGAAAACAACCCCACAGATTTAGCGCCAAAGCTTCAGTAAACTCGAAAGAAAGGAAGAAAAAAAAAATGTGCGAAAAAAGTTCTCTATCAAAACGAACGATGACATTGAAGTTTGCATCGTTGGAACGCAACGAAATTGAACGTAAATTTGAAAAAAAATATACATAGACTAAAAATGATCCTTCTAGGCTTAATAACATTTTCAAGTCATTTCCAATCGTTTTCATTTTTTGAACATAGCAGGATCATTTTTGGTGGATTAGCATATTTAAATTTTTTTTTTTTCGGATTTCGTTGCGTGCCAACGATGCAAACTTTAATGTCATAACGAACGGAGCTTGAAATTTTTTTTGTATCACGGTCTGCTGGAAATCGTGCGAAAGCATCGAGAAAAAAAAAATCAAAAATCAAACCAAAAAATTTGACAAAAATTTCCAACTCATTTGATTAACTTCCTTCGCATACCGGCTGCAAGTAGTAGGTGAATAACTATTCTAGTCCATGCGTCTGCACCCCGTCTGGTAAAATCGAAACCATTAACCCCTGTCTTGGGGTTGCCTCTGAGGAGTGCGGCTCACCCACGTCTGAATTATTCCAAAGAGAAGGGGTGAGCCAGGGATGGCAGACCCTCGAGATGAGTGAAGAGAGTAGAGTACGACGTGCCCGACGAATGGCACAGAGATACCTACCCCCGACTGAAATATCGCGTCAACTTTCTGGCCAAAGTAATTACTAATTAGTGATTTCAGGGTATCAAAGTTCCGACGAGAAACATCGGACGTTGTTGTCATGTTTTCAAGTATCATCGAACATCTCTGTGATTTCTCATATTTAAATTATATTCCTTTGAGATCCGAACCGATAATGGTCAGTATGCAGAAATACGTGAGTGGGTTGTTGAAAAGTGATAAATTTCCTGTCCTCCACTAGTTTGAAAACGACTAGAAAAGCCCTTAACTCCAAACTCGAGGATCTTCAAATAGAAAACATGATCAAAGCTGATTCGGAAGGTTACTTCTTCGGCTGAAATATCAGGTCAACTCTCCACCCAGAAGTAATTACTGATAGGTGATTGCAGGATACCAAAGTTTCGATGAGGAACATCAAACAATGTTGTCGAATTTTGAGGTACCATCAAACGGCTCTTCGATTTCTGTTGTTCAAGTGATATTCTATCGCGATTCGAACTGACGGTGGCCAGTATACAGAAATACTCAATCAACTATATATATAGTATAGTAGGTAGATATACTTGTTCATGCTGCTTGCAAATATGTCTCTTTTTTTTTTTTTCAAACTATGAAATCAATTCTCTTACAAGGTTTTCTGAAGACCAGTTTGAAAAAACTAAAAAAGCTCTCAAATCCCATCTAGGGGACCCAAACATGGCAGAACATGATGAAAGGTGTTCCGAAGGAACTTTTGAAATCACGAAAAGCACTTTGGGTCCGATCCGTTCGAAACACAAGCTTCTGCAGTGGCGTAATGAAATCTGTAGCACATAAATTGTGTAAAATTTATTCGTGAAAAATAAAACGAAGTTCTCTAGGTGAGCGATAACGCGTTTCACACTCAATTACTCAGTGACTGAAGATGAAAGCGACCATCGCAGTGCCGCTAAGAGTTCCGTCTCAGTTTACTGGTACGCGCAGTGAGGGCATGGTGTGAGACTCTGTCTTTGAAGGTGAATTGTTTCTCTTCGACTCTGAAGAATTAGAAGTAGACTTCCTCGCAGACTGGAGACGGAGTTATTGCTAGGAAGAATTTTATTCCGTTCCTTTGTCCTCAAGGCATCCTTTGGCGAGAAGGCACAAGCTCTAATTCTTTTACCCTCTCACCTGCAGCTTCCTTCTCCTCTCCTTCCACGTTTTCTCCTTCATATTTTTCTTCCTTTTATTCTCCCCCTACCTCTTCTTATTCGCGTCCTTCTCCTCTCCACATCCACTCATGTTTGAGTAATGTGAGCGGATTACGTAGCCTAAGCTGGAAAGTCTTCGGAGCCGGGTTTTCGCTCCTTGCCTTCCGAGATAAAGTTCTGACTGAGGATTAATTCCGCGCCTCTTCGAACCCCGACTTGTATACCTTGCCTCGAGCTTGAAGTAGGTACACGTGCACATCACTTCTTGGAGCTTTTATTACCGGCTAGGTGACACGCTTACACAACTTTAACGTGCCATTCCCATGGGGTAAACACTTTAGCCATATCACACCCTGTGAGACCGATTGCGGTTTCGTACCGAGAAAAGACCTGCCCAGTCCTTTCTCCTTTCTCTCTTTCTCTATTTTTCTCGCGTCGTCTTAAGATGCCAGGAGAAAATCGCCACGGTAAACAATTGAACCGGGTCACCACGGGATTAGCCGGGATTCGATATCCCGGGAAACAGCCAACTTTTGCAATCGCAGTGACCCCCGGCCATTGTGTGATCCTCGTGAGCTGCAAGAACGTGACCACAGCTGAAATTGTATGGGATTCTAAAGTGTGAGAATAGACGAAATTTATAACACCTCTTCACCCCGATCGAAAATGGATAGAAAAACAACAAATGGGAGTTGCCGTGTTCCATTTAGAAGGACGTCATGCGATGAAAAACGAAGGAGGCTTAGTTTTCGAGAAAAGAAATGACGAAAATTTTTCCATTCCCCAAATTTTCTTTCTTTTTTTTTTTACAATTCGGAGTGGCTCTGGTACGCAGAAATCGAAGCCATTAACCCCAGTCTGGGTATAGCACCCCTCCGGAATACGGGTCACTAAATAATTCGCGAACTGAGGCCCCTCGAGGCTTCGAGTGCGGTTGGTCTCGCGGTGGGTCGTTGGTTCTCCTGGAGGATCTTCGTTTCCCGTTTCCCAGGACGGTGGAAGTAAACCGGACCCGCGGTCCCCCTCATTCCCAGAATTCCTTATAGTCAAGGGAAAAGAAGCCGGAAGTCGTTGTCGCCCTCATTCAGACCCTAAATTTTCGCCAGAATTTTTTCCACATTAATTTTGTTTTATATCCCCCGAGTGTTCCCAGAAAATGTTACAAGTACGTTTTCTTGCGGCTAAAATTAATCGGCACAGATCATAAGACAAGAGTTTTCCGGGATGCACTACTGACCATTCAGATTAATTGGATAGATGGAAAATCTCGAGCGGAGTTAGACGACGGCGATTTCGTCCTCTTTCTCAATCTTCCGTCGTAGGTAGGTAGGTAGCATTATGCTGGTAGGGGCTAAATTGAATTTTCGCACCACCGCGCTCCCTGGAAATAATATTATGTTTTATATCCTCGACACCCACGAATCCCTATTGGAATCCTTTAATAGGAATTTTTCACATTTTCCACCATCTCTGAAAATAAGACGCGTCGAATCATTTCCAGTTATACTGCCAGCGACGATGTGCCGGTCGTTATGATCCTCACATACACGTCGTATATATTATATATACATTTCACAGAATCACCCATATTAGACCCCAATTTTACTTCATAATGTTCATCCACATTTGTTTCATTTTTACTTCATTCAAACGGGATAGTTATGCTTTAATAGATCATAGCGAACCCCTATTACGAGACTAACTTTTTCAAAAAAATGTTCAAAACTCATTTGTAAATTCAATTTCTATATTCCTTTAGAAAAACTGAACCGAAGTTCCATCGTGAAAAAAGTTAAGGGCCTGATAGTTTTTAAATGAGAGTAGTTTTAAGTTGACCAATCGTGGCTCACCATTGCTAGAGAATAACGGTCACGCTGCGAGGCCTTATTGGTCAGCATCTTAAAATCTCTCCAATTTGAAAACTATAAGCTTCTAGAGATTTTCGCTTATGAAATTTCGTTCCAGTTCTTCGTGAGGCGTATTTCAGGAGTATAAAATAGAGATTTGAATCGTTTTTTTCGATTTGATTATCGGTTCTTCGTCAGAGAAAGATCGTGATTTATTATTTCACTCGTTTCGTAGTCCGTCTTTATTTTGTCGACGAGACGTTTATTTAATCCCGGCACACACTTCCTTGGAGATAGCATCTTCCGTTCGTGAATCAAGTTTCCTGCATTGGAACGCGGGGAGTCGAAGATAGCTGCCAATCAGCAGCGTTTTTCCAGCTAAAATTCTCGCCCTCGAAAGAAGGTCGAGAATATATCGCTTGAAATCGACTATCATGAGTTCAGTCACGACTCCCGTGTACGTTCCGACGAATGTAGGCGGTGCCGGGTATCCATAGATACAAATACACCGATGTGTATGTATAAGGGAAAGAAAAGCGCATACATATACATATTATATGTATATGTAAATGCAAGTAAGTCCGAAAGACATAGAAATTTTCTTATTTTCAAAAACAAAATTCTTCAAGCATTTCTTGAAGCTCGTTCAGCGTTTTTATTTCCGATGAAGAGATGCTCCTTAGGTTGTACCGTCGATAGCAATGAGAATAATAAATTCTTGGAGTATGGAAAAGCTTGTATAAAATCCGACACCGGAATACATATTGCTGATAAGTGCTGCATTAGCATATACACTCTTGAAGGGAATACATTCCATTTCATTCTACCATACTACTTTGTATTACATTCAAATGTATTCCGGAAAGACGTTTATTTGGCTTGAAACTGGCGCGGGCAGGAGGATCCCCAGCTGCACTCCCAAGTCCTGTACACTGTGTCTGTGCCTGTACGCTTCCACCTGCGCCAAAACCTGCTGCACCATTGCCTCAGAGCCAGCAAAAATTCAGTAAAAGTAAGACGAAACGAAATCCCCGAGATACCAGCTCAAGCTCCAAGAATGTGCAACGCTCTTCGGTTCTGCATAATCCGCGCTTCGCGCCGTTGGGAAGTTGAATAAAATATTGTGTTTGGTCTGCACACTGAAAAATAAAAATCAATTCAAATCAAGAAATATAATAGCTCTATCCCACCGCTGTCACCACTCGTATCACATCTTTATACATCCCTCAAAAAGCGGACTAGCGATCATCTAGTAAAAACATTGAGAAACACGGATATTCGATACGGTTTTGGGTCTTTTTCTACGAGAAGTATCGAAATAAAATCAGAAAAAATCCGTTTTTGATCTACACGTATGGAAATATCGTTTTTTCTTTTAGCTAACAATGCATCTTCGTAATTTGAAGAAAATCAGAATTAATTTTGACGAAAAAAGATTGCTATTATTCGATTTTGGTTCCGATACTCTGCGTATAGTATACCCAACCGTCATCTGGACTGTTTAATCAATTAGGAAAGCAAAGCGGATTATCTCGGCGCGTAAAGTTATACGTATATAGACGCAGATATATACACGCATATGTATGTATAAAACATGGGCTTCAGGTTGCGTGTGGAAGCTTCGTAAAGAGCTTTTGATATCGCGAGCTTATCGAACTATTGACTTTCGGTTAATGCTTTGGCTGGCCCAAATACAACGACCGGAGATATCTTATTTGTTGATGGTAAATTTTGTTCGGGCTAAAAACCACTCTCAGCTGTTTAAAAAACTGGCCAGTAAAAATAGCGAATTTGAAAAAATGAATAGGAACAAAAAACTGAACAGGTTGAGTGAAAACAATTGTCGAAGGTACAGATTGAATGATCTTCTCATACCGCAAGCGTCAAATACAGGTCGACGTCGATCGGTTCTTTCCTTCTTTCCTTTTAACATATTTTCAACCAATTTCCATTTTCGAATATGTTTTTTTTCTCTCTTTTTTTTTTTAAACACGGAGGCATAAAACGCTGGTTGAAATTGTCAAAGGAATTCTAAACAGAACGGGAACGTGACTTTAATATCTTCTTTATTGAAAAGTCAGTACAAACCGTTACTCTTTCCGGACTTCAAAGCTCTCGAATGTGTATAAAAAATTTTCGTTTCTTTTTTTTTTTTTTTTTACATTCATGAGAATTGGGAACGAGGAATTTTGAAGCGGGACCAATGCGTCAATCAAAGAAGAGTGACAAGGAAATTGCTTTCCAGATTTGCTACGAGGTAATTACACCCTGATACTCGCAAGCTCACAACTTATGTACTTCAGAGATAAAAAATAAAAAATTTTAAGCTCCTATATTTACGGGTAGGACTGCAGATCGACCGGTGAAAAATATTTAAACAGTTGAAAAAAAGCCCGCTTTTAACTTACTTCTCATTCCCGTTTCCCTCTCACTTCTTCTTACTTTTCGTTTCATATTTCGACGAGCGTTTTTGATTCTGAAAAAATTGCGAAACCATTCGAAAAACGAAACGCACAAGCTGTTGTTTTCCAAGTTGCCAAATTGACGTCGCACTAAAATTTTCTATATGAATTATAACAAATTAATACAATACACAATCAGTTTATAGGCGCCTGGGGGTGTTCTGCACCCGGCGGATATATTCTGTACTGTTTATTTGCACAGGATGCAATTTCCTGCAAAGCTTTAGAGGTCCGGAACGATCATACCTTAAGCTTATTCTGTTTCAAAACCTAATTTCAAAACACACACCCACACATATAACACTTCCTTTTGTACCATAAAGGAATCTATGGGATATATCCTCTGTCGTTTAGCTCTAGCTAAAACGTCTTGAAGCAGGTGCTGCGGAACTATAAGCGATCCTAAGACGGGGTAATGGAACATCCAAGTTTCCTATTGTAGGTACATATATACTTACGTCCATATACACCCGGTGATTCGTTAATGCACGTAACGATTAGAGATTTGATTTTCTCAAAAAATATTTCTTTGAGTTTGGTGGATATCCAAGTTTGGAAATAGTCATTTTCGACACTAGTGCGAAAGTGTTTATTCTCGTACGGGTGTGAAATTTTTTGCGCGAGCGAGGCAAGGGTGCCAATCACACGAGTAGAGAATCACTTTCGCACGCCTATCGGACTTTGTTCTTTGCGAAGCGTGCGCAAAATCGAAATTTACGCACAGCGTGTTGCAAAATTCATTTTCATCGAGCTATATTAATTCACGTATACCGTAAGATGTTGGTTCCTTTTTCCGGTGACGGTTTCGATTAACACGATATTACCTAAGGCTGAAAATTCATAGTCCGAAAATGTAGCCGGACATTTTTCGGCTCGAATCTATTCATCATCATTGATTCGACAATTTTGTGATTCGTTATGGCTTCGAGCTCGCATTAGTCGGTCATCTTCTATAAGCAACAAAAATTGGATCAGGGGCTTTCAGGATCGCGTTGCATGAGAGTGCAGACGTCGAGGAATTCGGTTTAAATCCATACCGTTGACTGATTCATGGTGCATGAAAAGCTCGCCATTTACAGCCCCTGAAAGAATGAAAAAATAATGATAATAACCATTCCAAACCATTGTAATAATCCAGGAAATTCCACTGTGCAAAAATCATGTGCAAAAAGCTCGGTGAAGCTTTTTTCATCGGCACAAAACCCAGTCTCACATTTTAGAACAACAATTTTTGGTTTCCTGTACCGGACTACTTCAGGATCACTTGATTCATTTTTATTGCCTCTAACAGAATGGGGGCTGCGCCTTAAATCATCCCCTCGTAAAAACTATCCTCTGATAACACCCACCTATAGCTGTAAAGTTTCGACGTATTTGGGTTACGTGGTTGGACGGTTTCGCCCCTTTTTCTCCATCCCAAGATCCTACAAGACGTGGTTATATACTATTATACGTACATGTGTAAATGTGGAATTGAAATTCGACGGGTACATGATGATTACAATTTGCCATTAATTCACCACTCGAGAATCTTAGTAATTATCTAATTCAATAGCTGATCTAAGTCTGAAGGACGAAACAGGACTAACAAGCCGATTGTTCATCGTCAAGAATTCCACGTATTTTTAAACAGCTAAATGGGGGTTGGGAAAATTTGAGATTAATTAAAGACAGAGCCGTTTGGGGGGTTTAGGTAATTGGGGTTATTATTTCAATGAACAAATGGTATTTAATTATATATTTAATTATGGTGATTAATACTGTCTAGATTTATTTTTACTGTAATCTAGGTATACGGGTATTATTGTTTTATGGGAAAACTGAATCTCCGTAATTGTTCCTTTGGCACGTGATGATTTTTTATTGTTATTTATTCTTTTTATTTCTCTTCTTATTCTTTAGGGGATGAGAAAAGCACAGGTGAAAATATTCTCTCTTATGGATGTTTTTCATACCCCGGTCTTAATCACACCCCTGCATTCTACCGGCGGCGTTAATACACACGAATTAAGGTCTTTGACCCCATTCGCGTTTGCCCTCTTTGCCTTAATTTGACGTTGCGTGTTATTAAAGCGCCATTAAAACTCTGTGCATCTACTAATTACGAGCACGCAGTACCTCGACGATGGAAAACGGAGAACGGACAACTTACAAATCGATATGGACTGCGGCCCCACACTATAAAGCTCCTCTATGCTCTATATCAGAACGTTGTTTGTTCTCTCACCACAACTACTTAAGTTCGACTTTAATAATTTTGAACATTAGTAGATCGTGACAAAAATCATCTTCGTAATAAATGTGACATAAAATAGTCGAAAAAAAGTGATTGAACTAAACTGAGAAAATAATTTTTTAGAAAGAAGCTTTTTTCACTTTTCAATTATAAGAATGAAGTACGTGCTTCGGCCTCAAAGTAATTTTTTATCGTTTCAACGAATCCTCGGCGTTTTTGGGCCTCTAGTATCTGGTCATTGAAAAAATCTGAAATTTTTCATTTCGTTTGATTTAAAAATAAAGTTGGATCCAATTTTTGAAAACCCAGGGTCTTTTTTTTTCTTGTTCATCAGATCTAAATTTCGTATGAAATTTTTAGTTATTATTTAATTTTTATTCAACGACGACGAATCTTATCTGATTTTGTATTTCTTACGATTCATTTGATTTTTTAAGACATTTTTTAATCTGTGCAGCAGTGCTGGAAGTACACTGTACAGAAAGAAATAATAATTCTAAAAAGCTCGCCTTTTGTTCGATATACTATCTCGCGAGTACGTGACGCTGGGGACACGATAGAATTTCCATCTATTGAACGCGGTATTGCAATCGGCTCTTCTTCTTCTTCTTCCTCTTCTTCTTCATCTTCTTAGAGCGTATCGATACGTATTTACATATTTAAGTACACTTTCGTATCGCGTATGAAACTACCTACCCGCGTAGCCGATACGACACTCGACCAGAGAAATAAAATCGAAAAAATCGAAAAAAATTGATTTACTCAAAATTTTTTTTTACTCACAAAACTGGAAAAAGGTAATATATCAGAGTCGTCATAAAAGTTGCGAAAAGAAAAGAAAAAAAAAAATTCTTCAAATCGTTGTCCTGAGATTTTTTTTTTTTTGGTCATTTTTTCATCCATCAAACAAAGCACCCCCCATATTATCATCAGTTTCAGTATCTATGAGGATCAGGTTCTCTGTGTTTTATAAGGGTATGAAAAAGTGGTGGGAAAGCTTCGGTACCAAGAAAATAAGCAGCTCTCTCAGCAGTGCGGCGTGCTTCTGCTTCTCAAGCTCGCATCTTCTTTCAACCTATAGAATATAACGGCAGATGCATTGTCTCGACGAATTTCCCACATCGTGCTTTCAAATATATATATAGATGGAGGAGGAAATAGAACGAGAGAAAATTTATCCTTTCGCATTGACTTTCTCTTTGCTCGTATATTTATTTATACATATATATATGGCACATGGTATATGTAGTATAGGTAGTATGTGGTCATAGAAACTCGATGTATTGTATATAGTATATCGATTTCCACCCTATATGGTTCTTGGAGACGTTACCCTCCCTTGTTATAGGTGTAGCTGCAGTCTTGAATATTTAATCACCTCAGTTCCCATATTTCGTACTTTTCATTCCCATTATCTTAGGAGAGTGAAAAGAAGTCCGGGACAATTAGAATTCCCAAAAAATTTCGGGTCAATGATAATAAGAAAGAGATCTTATCCGAACCCGTGAAGAAGTTGCAATAATACGATTTTAATACTATAAGGGTTGAAACTTTTCCCATAGAGCTTATGAGCCACAATGAAAAAGCGTGAACTGATTTGAAAAAAAAAAAAAAAAACTACGTCAATCGTTTAATTCGAACGAAAGAGAGGAGCTTTTTGAAGGCTCAATATACTCCTTCCGTCACAGGTATCGGGTTTTCTAATCTAAACTTTTCGAGATAATTTTTATACGTGATTTGAACAGGTTCGCGATATCTTCTTCAAATTCGGAAGCTCTATTTACACGGTAGAAATCATTCAGGGATTTTTCTTAAATTGAGACGAAGAACCTTTTCTATACTGATTATAAAATTCACTTCCTCGCGTTTTATTCCCTATATTATTATAATAACAAATCGTTCAACGTCATGCGGTATATATTACTGCAGTGAAAACTTGTTACGACTTTATTTTCGCAAAGCTGTGCAATACGGGGTTCTATCTATACCATACACAATGTATACTATCCTGTAGTTTTATCACTACGAAATTGACTTCGCCGACATTAATGTGACTCCCTAAGCTGAGGGGTTGCAATATAGTCTGATCAGACGGTCGTGGCTGTATATATATATATATATATATATATATCAGGATAAAAAAGGATTCTGAAAATCCTTGAATGATTTGGAAAAAAAAAAAAAAAAATCCCATCTCTCCGTAGCCGGAAAAACCATTCGAACAAATTTCGGGCAGCGAAAACGCGATCAGTTTCGTCAAAGATTAGTAATTTTTTAAACAAATTTCTCTCATTTCTTCGTTTCATCAAGGATTTTATCCTAAAAATTCTCCTTCTCCCATAGAATACACGAAGATTGAATCAGCTTCATCAAGGGGTTGCAAAAATTAATTCAAAGCTCGTTTTTATTACTCCGAAAAATTCATTACATCATATATTCTCTTGTTTTACTTTTTTCATTCAATGGAATTATAACGTATGTAAGGGAGGAACGGAGTCATGTGGTGAAACGGCGTTTTTTTTTTTTTTTCTTTTCTCTTTCTCTAACGTCAAATCGACGTCAAAGTCTTAAGTTTCTTTGAGTTGCAGTGTATAGATTGCAGGTCAGACTATGGGCTTGCTGTGCGAGGGATAAGACGACAGAGGTAATATTGTTTTAGCATTACCTGAGTTTATCTTTCATTAACTGGAAGCGTTTACATTTTCAATTCACGAAGGGGTCGTCTTTCCGCTCGTTTAGCCGAGTTGGTTTTAACGAGAGTCAGCTGATCGTGGCACACATCCCACGCAGTTAATTAATTATTTAAATTCTACTGTTTTCCAGGTTTCTGCTTTTTTTTTTTTCTTTTCTTTTTCTTTTTTATATCAGATTTTTATTCTTTCCGCTAGAAACGATCATCCGGATCAAACGATTCGGGATTTTATTTATCCACCATAATATGCTACAGAGCGGTCAAAGAACTCTAAGATTTATCAGAACGAGCGAAAGTCATTTTCCAATCGAAGTCAAATCAGCGAATTTCGAAAGCAGCCCGAAGATCCTAGTAGGGTAGGAAAAATCGTCTACCTATTTCAACTTTTTTTTTACAACTTCAGCAAAGCTTCTGTATCAATTAATTATCTATGAATGTGTAAAGCTTAAGGTATATTCACACTTGAACGTAAATATTGCGTTTGAAATTTGTGTTCGAAATCGTGCAGAGGCTGTAACTGTCGGAGGGTAGAATGTGAATAGATTTGTATAAATAGAGAGAGAGCGAGATATGGAGCGAGGCAGGTGAATGTGTTTGCCATCCCTAATTTGGAGCAAACACAACCTTGGAGTAAACACATCTTTCGTTTCAAAGGAAAGCTCGCCCATTTCCTTAGCAAAGCCCGGAAATGTGTCGAAATGGAGATTACCTTTTGTCCAGGTATACGTAGGGCACATACTAGGCGTACTATTGGTGACCGAAAAAGGGAAGAAGAAGAAAAAGAAGAAAAAACGAACTGAACACACATCACGTTATCCAAAATCTATCACTCGCCAAACTAGTAGGAAATTTGAACAACGAGAACTTATTTTTGCCCTGAAAATGGATTTTCTTTAGATTTTTCACCACTCTATGAAAAGCCCCAGCGTATTAGACGAGGAACAATCTGTGCTCATCTTACTCAGATCCGAAACTTTCCTCATTTGATGGGGTAACAAGTTATGAACAGATTCGTCACGAAGTCGGTTCGGCACACATCGCACATGGCGGTGCAGGAGTTGGATATTAGTTTATGCCAGGGAGTTACTTTTACTGTGAGAAAATGCGTCAGGGTCTCTCGGAGGGCGAGGAGCCAGTCGACACCTACGTACAATTTCGCGAACTATTCGTGGCTAAATAATCGATAAAAAAACTTGTCCGGAAAGTAGAGAAAATCAGAAATGGGATGTATGTGTGTGTGTGTTTTTTCTTTCTATTTCATTACCGTCAAAAATTTCCCTACAAAATGGGTTGTGAAATGAAGAAAAAAAAGGAAATGAAAAATGAAAAATTTGTTAGAAAATTACGTAATAGAGAGAGCGAAGGATTGAGAGCTGAGGGTAGGCAGTTAACTTTTGTACTCGTTATATCAGTCCTCTCTGGAGGACAATAGAACGCATGAATGCATCCTCACTGCACCATCCACCCACAATAGAAATGAAATGACGTAATAGCTCATAGTAGAGTGAGTTTTACGCAGGATAGAAATTATTATTATTTTTTTTTTCATCCCCTTTTATTTTGCACATTTTGATATAGATATAGATAGAGCTACTGCTTTACACTCTTTCACGGATACTGCGGGGCCACGTGAAAGCTGTGGCATCAAATCTGTCATGATATCGTTTGAAGAGTCACAATTATTGAAATTTTCATTTATTTTTTGTACACATGGTATAAATATCTTTACGGCTGGATTACCGATTTATAGAATCGAATTTTCAGTCTGATACGAAAAATAATAATAATAATAATAATAATAATAATAATTTTCATTTTACTCTTCTTATTAGTAAATACGATATAGGTACCTGAGGGATTTAATCAATCATTACACAATTAATCAAAGGTCAAAACCGCGACTGCAGCCCTAGATAATCACGTTCAATTTTTTACCCGGCAAGCATTAGGCAGTGTTACGTGTTGGGGAGCTGGGGTTAACCAGGGTTGATGTATCGAATATACCCGGCTCACTATCTGGACAGTTCATCAAATCCATCACTCTACCTACCCTCGTATTTGTACAGAGTACGCCCATATCGCCTGAGGTAACACGAGACCTGCCTAAACGTAAACAATCTCTTCAAACGACTGAACCTCCCCTGTTTTTCGGTTCCTCGCTGGGTTTTTTTTTTTCTTTTTTTTAAGATTTTTTTTTTTACAAATCTCCTTGCGGAAAAAAAACCCTCAAATTTAAGGAGCGAATTCGTCACCCTCAAGTTTTGGGGGTTTACTATGAAAACTCAGGGCTTACCCTGTTCTTGGGGGTATCTTTATAAAAAAAAAAAAAATTGAAATTTGAGGGTAAGCCCTGCTGAGCCTTCATGGTAAACCCCAAAAATTTGAGGGGGACGAACTTTCCCCCTTAAATTTGAAGCTTCGTTCCGTAAGGGTTGGTTGGAAAATGACAAATGACTCAGTCATTTCGACGAATCTTCACGTTTTCGGGCCTCCGGTACCTTATTATTATCTCAGAAATGGCGAGATGAAAAAATCTAAAATTTACAAGATTTTGCATCCAAATGATGGGGATGAAAAATTGTCATGTCTCGTTCGATTCTAACGTTTGTATTTGACGGAAATGAAATTCGAATTTCAATATTTTTCACCGATGACTCATATTATTCATCTGTAACGTCCGGGACGCTGTTCTTGTGGGTTCAACCCTATTTTATACTTAAAGTAACTGGAGAGGAGAGTGTGGAAAGGTTAATAGGTGATTGGAATAAATTCAATTGATAATTATTTATTGATTAAAGAGTGAGTTTGTGTAGTAGGACGAGTTTGAATATGATGGAAGAATGTATGGCGATCTGTACGATAGAAGGATTGAGGAAGAAGTCGTTGGAGAGTTGACTTGGAAGTAGAAGATGGATATAAAGGAGGATCTAGGGATAGAAGAAGGAGAGAAGATGTGAAGAGATTGAAGGTTGATTGAAGAGTAAGTTGGAAATTAGAATAGAGTAATGAGGAAAGGTTGGTTCTAAGCAAGGTGGGGAGGCAAAAGTGCAGATGCAGTTCTGGCGTGATTCCCAGGGTGTTGGTTGTCCAGGAGTCAGGTGAGGAGCGGGAAAAGACAAGAGCAGACGGTTAGGTTGGAGATAGTCATATTACGTGGGAATGGAAAGATTGTAGGGGAGGCAACGAGGTACGTTCGGGGGTACAAGCCCAGACGCAACACATCCCTTAGAATAAAAAAAAATAAAAAACATGTAGATAAAAAGGAAACTGAAATTTACTGATTGTCAAGGTGAAGAATTTCCACATATCGTTGAGTTTGCTCTACAACGATGAACAAAAAAAAAATTGGGCTTTAAATTTTTGATTTTCATTATTTTCTTCCCGAAAAAATTCTTCGCATTTTTACCCCATTTTCATTTTATCTGAATAAATTTTTTTTTTTTTTTTGGTGACGAGCGGAAACGTTGTAATAATTTACTTAGGAAAGGATATGGCTAGGATCCTGAAGCAACTTTGAGCGAGGGGGTTGCGTCTGAGAAAAGTTCTATGGTTATAGTATATAGAATGGCTACGAGAGGAAGTAAGGGCAGCTACAAGCGCCAGTTTCGTTGGGACCAGCCTCTCTTGCGTTGGGATATATTTATTCATTTATTTCGACAAATGCGATACATCGCCTCACGCGCGTCTATAAATATTAAGAAGGACATCTCATTATTTTATATTTTGAGCTCATAAGCCATATTTACGAGCCTAGCCCTCTTCTTTTTCTTCTTCTTATTTTTCTTCTTCCAGCTCGCGCTGTTTCACGCAGGACGTTCTGAATATGAAACTTGCCCCCCCCCCCCCCCCCCCCCCTCCCAACACCCCTCACCAACACCCCTAACAGAAACGGTTTCCCTTTTCTCTCCTCTTCTTTTTATTTTACTGCCAATTTTCCGAATGGGGGAGTGGGGGTGGGGGGAGGGGGGGAAGAATGGGATTTTTTAAAATATGAAATTTATTTTTTTTATTTTCACCGGATTACTGCCTTACTTATTCACGTTTTTCAGAATAGTTTATCAGGGACACACGCTTCTTTGCTCCATGTGCTGCCCTCGACGTGCTTTAGCATCTTCTTATTTCTCACTTTATTTATTACTCGCCGAGAAAGGAGGTAAAAAAAAAAAAAAAAAAAATGAAAACAGAAATGAAAATATGATACGAGAAACAATATAAAATCTTATGAATTATTCCACAGTCAATGTACGGCTGCACACCTGCCTCACCGACGTCAATTTTCTTATCTTATATCACGATGTAATCTTCACATTGAGAAATAAATCCACCCTTAGTGGGTGTAGGTACTATACTTTTATACCATCTCAGCGAAGAACCTTGAATTTAAATTTTCATAGAGTTAACCATCGATCAGGCTTATTTAAATATTAGTAACAACCCCTACAGGCAGAAGTCCAGAACCAGGGAAGCTGGGGAAAGTTTGAGCAAAAGTTAATTTTCTGAACTTTAAGACGAACTACAAGTACGAAAACGTCTTCTCGTTACTCATGAGTCAAGTTCTGAAAGCTGTATACAATTTGTTGTAATTTTGATACTCAGTTTTGCATCTCATATTTTCAGGACGTAGGAAGCTCTACTGATTAATTCCTGGTTTTTACTTACGGTTCCTATTTTTTTTTCTTTTTTTTTTTTATGTGATTAAGTAATTTGATGTATCAAATGTCTCTCGCACTGTGAAGTGGTGAACGTCTTCAAGACGTCTTAATGAACTCTAACAAGTACGTCGTTACGACATCTTGAGTTCGTCATTAAATTCAAATCTCCATTCATCGCAGGGTGAATACAGCATGGATCAAGGATTTCAATAAAAATTTTCATCACATTTCAGAGCTTTCGAAGAGGTACTTCCTCAAAATAAAATCAAGACTTTATTCTCGCCGGAAATTTGCCGAATAGACCTTCAATATCTTTCTTACAAAGAGTTTTCAATGGTTTTTCACAAATTCATGATTCTGGAATCAGTTTTAATCAAGTTTTGTTCATTTTTAGTCATCAAGTTGATTTTCAGTGATTCAAAATTGAGTTTCAACGATTCTGAGTCAAAGGCAAAAGACTTTAAAATAATTTAAACCGATTTCAGTCACTTCTACATCAATTCACCATGATTCCCAATGATTCCTAGATATTTCGTCTCACTTTCAAGTGGCTGAAAACAAGGGTGAACAGCCCCTAGTTTAAACAACTATGAAAAGACGCCATCGACGCTATCCTGAGAACAGAGGATCCTACTTGTTCATCAAGTAAAATGTGCAGAAGGATCTTCCATAATCTCTCTCTCTCTCTCTCTCTCTCTCTCTCTCTCTCTGTTTCCACATTTATGGAGTACGGTGGTATCGCTTAAGGGATTTTCCAACAAGTATTATAGAGCGATGGATATCTGGGTGAAGTCTCGTGCCCCTGGGAACTGGGGCGTGAAAATATGTACGCCATGTTTGAACCAAACCCTGAAGAGGCCTGCACTAGATTCTACATATTGAGCAGAGAATATGCCGAGCTTGAGCTTGAGCTTGAGTTTGAGCTTGAGTGGTAAGATCTTTTGAAAAAGTAAACGTAAAAAATGACGGAGAGAAAAAAGGGAAAAAAAATTAAGGTGAACATCCCGTCTTTAGCCAAACGTGTGCAGCTCTCATCCATCATAGACTGACAGCTCTTCTTCGCGCTGGCAGCCCTCACTATAGTTTTCTGTATCGTAACCGCAACCCTGCAACTCTCAGGATTTCTGCTCAGTCAATGTACAGGCGCATCCCTGCTTCCTCCACTTATCCCATACGCAAAGATTCCACCCTTAAAACGACACTTCCGTACATCGACGAAAGGACTTCTCTTTGGTCACTGTTTCTAGGATTCTAGGAGCATCGGTGGACCGACTCAATTGGTTAAGGGCTGCTTTCACCCCTAAGACAATACCCAATAAAATAAAGACCAGAAAATGTATGCGACGCTTAGGGAAAATGAAAAGAATAATTTAAGAATAAAAAAAAACTGACAATGAAAGAAAGAGGGGTTCCAGGTGTTTGAAAAAAGCACAATATCTATACCTTGAAATTGAACCACAGCATAAAACAGGGTAGGTAGTTATAATTTAGATTACATCCGTACGGTGGACAGTTATGGGGTTAATGTTTCAGTTATACATATGAGGCGGGGGTAGGGTTGTTTGTATTTTGAGTAAGGGTTTGGGGGATGGGGGATGGGGGACGGGGAATGGAAGGAGGGATTAAAAAACGCAACGGGACAAACTCGTAAATGTCCGGCCAGGGTGCCGCCTGGGTTTTGGAAGCTGCGTGGGTGCGTGGGGTGGAGTCGACATGTTTGTGGCAGCCCCGGACGCATCGCAATAAATTCTTTTTCAAAGCGCTTTTGTTTGCTGAACCCCCCCAGGGACCACGGACCTTCCTGTAAATTATTCGGGCTATATTTTTCCGTATACCTATCCACCTCCCTACCTAACTACCTACGTACCTGCACGTTCCAGTGGGAATTTGAAAATGCATCTGGTAAATAATGGCTCCACCCCATTTTTCCTCATTGTCGGTTTACATAAATATATTCAACCGCAGAATGACCGGATATGTATACTATTCATTTGAATTTAGAGCTTTTCCAACGTATCAGCCTCGACATCATCAAAAAACCGATGTAATGTAATGAAATTAAATTGAGTTAGGTCTGATGAACAAAATGCAACAAATCAGGAAAAAAAATATCGAAGATACCAATAAAAAGGGAAATAGCATATAATGAAATGTGTGTGTATAAAATTGATGAATACGCGACAGTAGGATATAGGATATACAGTGAATATATTGAACACGTAATCTGCAGTGGAAACTGTGGTCAGTAAAAATTTTCCCGATTTAATCCACTCTGCGAAGCATTATCTACAGAGCTTTATGCAAATATTCTGGAATATATATTCATGTGCTTGCTGCATTGTGAGCAACTCCATGCAGGACGGTGCGCGGTCCATGTATCGGCATCAAATCGGGCATTGAATACAAGATAGGCGGAAAATGGAATGAATTATTTGCGCATGTCATTTTCATCACAGTTTCCAAGAATCTCATAGACTCATGGTTCAAGTTCTGAATTTTCAAAGTTCTGAATTTTTATATCACTGTATCGCAGTTTGTAGATAGGGTATTTCCCCGGAAGTCTGGATAGCAGATTCAAAAAAAAATTTGAAACGAAGAACATCGAAGGTTCAAAGTTCCGAAACATCATGCTTCGTTCATGCTTTTTGCGCATGAAAATTGGCCATGATTTCTTCGTTTTTGAAATCTGGCTGGATATAGGTACGATAGACGATACGTACGAGATATCGGGGTACGAGAGAGCGAGAAAAAGAGAGTTGTTTCAGCGGGGTATGGTAAAATTTTTTCAATTAACTTTTTCTTTGAAACTCGATTTCCGAAGATTGCGATTATACCTTAAGAGATAATATTTAAAACGTGACCTGCAGGGGCTGTCGGTACGATGTAACGTCGTTTTAAAGTGAAGATGTACTCTAGCTTCTTTAGCACCCCTGGATGGGGTACCATTCGCAAAGAAAAAAATTCCATCAAACTTGTTCACCGTCAAGCGAATGTAAAGCGTGAGCTGGCTGTCAGCTCGGTAAAAGTTAACGCCGGAGGAGCTTTTTATTTTCATTTTTATTTCTACTTTTATTTTTATTATTATTTTTATTCCGTTTTCAAGGTAAGGAATATGTAAGAATCCATAAAAAATACCTCTCGAATTAAAGAGATGGGAATAAACAAAATACCGGAGCTTCCGAGAGGGCACAAAAATCATGATCCTTCTCACGTGTTTCCCAATTTTCACTTTGCCAATACGCAGATCATTTGAAAAATTGAGCTTATGTCATTTCAGGTCGATTTCAATCTATTTCTACCTCAATTTCATGGTTTTCTGTTCTCATCGAAGCCCAGAGGCGTCGGGGATGAACAAAAATCGATCTAATTTTACCACCTGTTCCATTTCTATGGTGGCATTCCCATGAGCAGATCTCAGGTTGAGCAAATCCTTCGATCACCGCAAAGCCACCAAGCATAATTAAGCAGGAATGTACTCTACATACATAACTGTTTAATTGATCAAATTACTAATCGCCAAAGTGGTGGGTCCGTGACTTCGCAATATTAATTACGTGAAATCGTAGCAATTATCAAAATGCGCGTAAAAGAGAGAGGAACAGAGTAATCTGACTCGAAAATTGGAAGAGCATCCTCACGGTTTGAAATTCGAACGTTTTGAACAATGTGGCGCTTCCGACATCCAGGAATAACTTCTGTCTTCTCACAAGCTATTCCCGGTCCCTAGGGAACGCGCATCTAATCAGGATGAATGACCGGGAGAGTTTCCTACTGGCCATGGCTTCTCGCTGCCCCCTAGAGCCCCAGGAACTCATGGAACCCCTCGACAGTCCCTGCACCAACAACCCAATACCAAGGAACCAGCCAACCAACAACTTACCGAACTTCCCCTAGCTCTTCACGCCCCGGTACCACCAGCTCCCAGCTGTCATCGGTCTTCATTATAAAAGTGAACACCCGCGGCTAAACCTTGTTTACCGCTAGAAAATTAGTTGCCTCTATCGCGCAGGGGAGGGTTCAACCCCGATCCGAAGGCCAAGGGTAAGGGTGTGCATCCTTTACCTTAGCCAGGGTGTAACAGATCCTTGTAGAAATATTTTACACATCAACCTGGACAGGGATAACACAACATTGCCTTTTAATCAAGAGGCTTCTGTGCACATATTGGAAGTGGCCACATGAAGAGATTTTGAGCTGTGATGTCCGAACCAAACTAATCCCGTGCACAAAATTTGATGGTGAAGTTTGTTGATGAAGTATCTTTCCCATGATGGAATCGAAGTTTCGTCAAATCGAAGAAATCGAGCACTTTGAAAGACAAAAGAGTACTGGAACATAACCGGAACACAAGCAGACTGAAGGCTACTTGTTTAAAGAAACTTTACATCAAGGTGCTTCGTCGCCAGTGTAGTAGTATAACGTGGAGTGAACAGTCCTTGAACTCGAGTATACCCATCCCTTGAGCAATTTCTTACCAGATAGACACTCTTGCAAGAGACGCTTTACGTCAATGACCAGTTTGGAATTTATTCGTTTTTTTTTTTTTTTTGACAGCGAGAGAAAGGAAGAGTAGTGTGTGAAAACGGTTTTCCAATATCCAGAGAGTGACCGCAAAACTTTTCTACAAAGAAAGCGGCTTCCTTGAACTCAGTTCTCCACCAGGAGGAAGTCCAGCGTTCACATTCTATACACAAAGTTCTGCTTACAGAGTTCCAATGCTTTTCAGACGAAAAGCTCATTCGAAAATAGCCCAATTTGACAATGTTCTCAACGTCTGGAACATCTTGAAATGTCGCCAAGATCCATGAGAATCATCGGCACCATTCACCACCATGATTATTGCGAAGTTTCGATTGATCCTGATGAAGTGAAAGTCCAGCTTTTACACGTCATACACAAATTTGTGCTTGCAGAGTTTCTCTGCTTCTCAGATTGGGACCTTTGCTGAACATAGCTCAATTTGAAAATTTTCTTGACGTCTGAAACAGCTCAACGTTTCACCATGAAAATTGTCATTCCAATTCACCCTAATTTCAGGAAATTTTTATTGACCCCCGTGACTGCTAAATACTTATCAACGAATTGCACACGCTGCAGTGAATTTCGTGTGAGTTTATGGAAACTTTGTTGCAGCGGTCAAGGATGGTGTGAGTAGCGGACATGTTGCAATGACATGAGGTTCCTCACCCGTAACTTATTATGAACTTATTAAAGTGGGCTTTCGGTGTGAGGTAGGTAGGCTGCAGAGGTTAGCCGATGTGCTCGCGTGTTTTAGAACCGACGTTGGCACGTGCTGCCATAGTACTGTAACAAATTGCCGCTTCATTTTGGTTGATGGATGAGACCCGGGTTTCGCAGGAGTGCTTTAAGCCCGGCATGCCCTACTATAGCGTTTCCACAAGATTGAAGGAGCGAGAGAGAACGAGAAAGGGAGAAATGAGAGACAGGCATATCTCTGGTATATATGTATAGACGCATACAGAAAGTATGTATATAATAAGGACTGAGGCCATACCACCAATAGTAATTCGATTGCAGCCTTATTATTTCACCGAGGGAAGCAAAAATCAGCTGCGATGGGGTAGTGAAAAATAAAACAACCATTTGCCATTTGAATAAAGTATATAGAATCTGTCGAGCCATGCCACGCCGGTTGCCACAGCGACGCAAAATTCTAGAGAGAATTTCACCTCATCTCTGCAGATATCGGGAGAAAAAAGAAAGAAAAGGGAATACAGACTTTCTTCCAGGATTATAGATACGATTTTTTGAAATTTTACCAATTCGAGAAGCTTACCAGGAGCTTCAAGCACGATCATGTGAAACTTGGGAATCTATAATCGAACTATCGCCTCTCAACTTGAGACCTACTTAGTCCACAGAAAAGCACTTGTCGCAAGGACCATTGCATGGATTTTTGACTTTTTGGTCTCAAACGATCCAGGAAACAAACCTTCATCGGACATGCTCAGGACTTTTGAACGTTACCGTGGAAACAATTTGAAATTTGGGAATCCTTATTGACTATTTTTGAAGATGAATCCACGACGAAGATTCGTTCTTCGGACCATCAGAGACCCGAAAAGTGTGAAATCCATTCAATGCTCGTCCTGAATCCTTACGACAAGTGTTTTCCTTTCAAAAAATCCCAACGTTGAATGGCGATGAAGTAAATTGTCGAGACAAAATCATGATAGAAACTGTTTGGCCTTAAGCTTACTGTAATTTCCTAGCTGTGGGAAACCGAGTAGGGAAATCTGCAAGGAGTTGACTACGGGACGGGTTCTAATTCGTGCTGTCAGCCGAGCTTATTGACTGTGTTTCCAGCTAAGGTTGAGCATGCCGTTTCTTGGTATAATGCCGGTGGTTCACCAGGATTACTTCGATTACACAGGAACTAAGGCGAACCTAAGCTCTTAGCATTTGTACGATCGGTTTATGTACATATTTGCAAATAAATGTCGCTACTATCACATGCAGTGAGTCTCTCGGTTTCGTATCACTCATTTTTCTGTTTCTTCTTCTTTACTCTTCAGGAATAGTCGCCTCAAATATCGTCACCCATGTATCCGCTGTCCCCGCAGTTACTGCAGAGCTCAGTATTCGCTGATGCATAGAGAAGGAGGTATAGCAGTAATTCGGTAGGAAAAGGTCCATTAACTTTCTAAGACGGCACAATGGTACATTCCTTGCTAATTCCATCGAGCTTTGCTCCCATTCATTTGTGCGTCAACTGAAAGAGAATTTCCGAGTAATTTCGAGGCGCCATGCCAGTGTTAGTGCTCGGGTAGTCAAGGGCCGAGTGAAACTGAATTTTCTTGAAACTACTTTAATTAAGCACTGCAGGACAGAGAGACTAGCTGTAATTAGGAGAAATCATCCTCCTCCTCCTCCATCTTCATCTCCCTCTTACTCTTCCCCCTTTACTTCGTCAGCTACAAAATAGTAGGTCAAATGGTTTGTCTGCAGGGGCAGAAAGCTCTCCTTTCTCTATCCACTTCGGTTCACCCTTCGCTTTTGCGTCCCTTATAACCATGGAAGTGGTGGTAGTTGAATATACTGATTTGTTGAGGTAGCAGAGAAGTTGGCTTGGCTTGGCCTGGTCTGGCCTGCCCTGGCCGCAGGTAGCTGGTACAAGGTAAGTGTGTAACTTCTGTTAGGTAGATTCCTGACAGACAGGAGACTAGACTTGAGAGAAGGGCTTCTCCTCGGTAGTATTATGCTAATCTTGTTAAAGTGAGAGCAGGTCAGACGGTACTAGAACCCGGTGCTATCATATTAAGATAATGATGAAAGGGTTTCAAACTTTAGACACCAGGTTAGTTACCTCGGCTTATTAAGACCTGCTTTGGACACTCCGAGCTAGCTACTGCCTAGCTAATACCCCAAGCGCGCGAACTTGTCGGATGGATTTTTAATCCATTTAAGCCCCAAAACGTTTAACGAAATTTTCCACGTCAAAAATTTTCTAGTTTATACAGAAATTTCATCCACGTTTCCCGATTTTTATTCATAGATGCAAGGAATCTTCACGAGTTTGGGATTCTAGGGTCCGGAGAATAGGCTTTTTCAAAAACTTTGGTACGTCCGTAAAACGCGAGGAAATAAAAAAAAAATATATGATGTTTTGAACGATATAAAATGACTGAAAATTGACACTTGAAATTCTATCCGGACGCGAACGTTGTATATTCTGTCGTGTATGGCAGTTGGACGTCAAGTTAGTCACAAACGAAATTATTGTTGACGCGTTCCGGGATACGTGGGTGAGCTAAACGGTTCCTGGGTCAGGAGGTCGGCCACAAGCAACCTTAAAAAGGTCACTGGCCACTTTTGGAGTTTCTTGTCACCACGAATTAGGTTTTAGATTCTAGCTGACGAGTGGCCTGTCTGGACTTTAAGAACGCCATGTCTCGGTCGGTGGATTTCGCGAATCAGAAATGTCAAGCAAATGAGCAAACATGGCAGAAATATTGATTCGGGGAAAAAGAAACTTGACGAAAATCGGGAGAGGCGAAGAGAATAGGCGGAAAAAATGGGAAAATCGAATTTTGGGGAACAGAAAAAGCAGGGGAATCGGGATAGTCAGGAAAATGTGGAAACGAACGGGAAAATTAATTTTCTGAGAACGGGAAGAGCAAGAGAATAGCATGAGGTAGAAAGATACGAGGAGGTACTGAGAAGAATTGAACTCATGAGATCAGGAATAGTGGGTGAACCTGAGGAATGAGGAAAATATGGAGAAAACAATAAATTTTCGACGAACAGAAAAGGCCATAAAATTAAAAAATCCAGAAAATTAGAGATTGAACAAGGGATAATTGATTTTCAAAGATTGGTCAAGCCCGGAAACTTGGAAAAGTCATTAATCGAATGAAAAAATACGAGGAAAATGAAGCTTGGAATACCTGGAAAAGCAGAAAAAATGGAAAGACTGGAAAAATATAGAAAGAAAATGCGAAAGATCAATTTTTGAATGTCAGAAGAATCCAGAAGGTCGAAATAGTCGGGGAAATATTAGAAAAGTTCAATTTCCAAAGATGAGGAAAAGCGAAAAGATTGAAAAAGCAAAGATAATAGAGGAAGAAAATGAGGCAGGTCAATTTTTGAATGTCGGAAGAACCCAGAAGACCGGAACAGTCAGGAAAATATTTAAAAAGTTCAACTGTCAAAGCTCAGGGAAGGCGGAAAAATTGGAAAAGTCGAAAATATAAGAACGAATAAAGATCGGGAAAATGCGAGAAAATTGTATAAAAAATTCAGAAAGCTATAAGTATTGAAATATCTAGAAATTCGAGTGAATCAAAAACGAGTAAAAAAAAGTTGAGGAATGAACGTGAAAAATTGATGAAAATTGTAAAAACTGTGAAAGCGGAACATATACCTACTCTGAAAAAATTCTTTAAAAGTCGTTTAGGCAGGTTTGGCGTAGAACTGTATACCAGGGAGAACGGATGCTGCTGGAACGGACAGAATTTCACAATTCATGCGTGTAAAATCCCATGAAATATATTAAATGCAGAGAGGCATAAAATACCCGGGTTTTCAGAGGCGGCGCGGGCGCGAGCTCGGATTCGGCCGTAGCTACCTACGTTACGTTTCGCGTTTCAAATCCTGTGCGCAAAATGATGCATTTAATATTTCACCGTGCAAATACGTAGTTCAGTTTCCCTCTGACAGGATTCTGCTACATTTTGCCCAAGTTGTGGTCACCCGTACGAATTTCATCAGCTGACATGACCCAAGCGTCGAAAATTCAACATATATTTATCTTATGTGCGAATTAGGGATGAGAATTTGGAAGAGAACCAAAGAGGACAACGATTAGCCTAAACCAAAAAGGAAATCGAGAAGTGATGTGAAGAATTAGAATTTTCGAATTTTCGATCGACGAGAAGAAAGAAAGACTCTCCAATTAAGCGAGGGTCTCAATTTTTCAATTTTACTGCAAAACTCTTCGGATTCTCCTTCTTCTTTTTCTTATTCGCTTTTTCTCTTCAGGAATGTCAATTGAGCACACAGTTCGCGGCCCTCAGCATCCCGCCTAATAACTTAGTTGTTAAGTCTTCGGTTCCGCCCGTTCCGTCGCTCTACTGCGTCGCGACGCCCGCGCCCGCGCCCTCGAGATTATGATAATGTAGTCCGCTTTAAACTCTGGAAAATTCTCGCGAAGTACCCGCCTTACATAAATATGGAAGAGACTGATTGAAGGGAATAGATGAAGAGGAGAGGTCTGCGGATATTTCGACGGAGTATAAAAAACGCGCTACCGGAGTAGCCGACGTGAGCTTGCGACGCCACAGAACAAAGAGAACGAGATCAGGCATCAAGGCACTCAAAACCCCCAAGCAAATTTCAGTTCCATTCACCGATTTCCTTTTTTTTTTTCGAATATATTCGTCAAATCGTCAAACATTCGGCATTTAGAATTGAAGATAAAGATAGATAGGATAAAAGAGCCGAAGCACAGCTTTCAAAAACGTCGACCACTTAGTAGTCTGGCTATAAGCCAGCCTGCAATCTCTGCACGGCCAGGCTAAGCTGCATTCTAAGCGCATCTGGACGGTCTGAGGCCCTAATTGATCGTCTAGTAACCGTGTGACCAATTCCAGGTGAAATTTCAGAAGAGATAAAAAACCAGCTGCGACCTCGATCGTTTACAAATTAAGCATGCCCCAGCGCTAGCGTGAAAACAATCAAAAAGTTCCGAAAAATATGCCAATAAAAAATAAAAATAAAAAATAAAAAACCACAATCATTTCAGACACAGGCAAAAGAAAGGCAGAGATTCAGGTAAACCAATGCATGGATCACAGGCTTTTCGGTCTCCAATCGTTGCTGAAACAAACCTTGACCAGATGAAGGTAAAAATTCTTTTTTTTGTAAGAATTTGGAAATTTTGTCGGGAAAAAAGTGTTCTGGGTTCGTTTGAGGAAGGTTTTTTGTCTGAACTTTCAAAGATCAAAAAGAGTTTGTTTTTTTTTTTTTTTTGCTTTTTTTTTACACCGTGTCTTTAAAATCCGTATTCAAAATTTGTTAAATAATGTTTTCCGCTCGTGTCGCGTGTTCGATATTTTCCGCACGGAATTTCCTCGATTTTCTAGATTCGCAGTATAATTCTCTATTTGTCGTGATAGATCCTATACCGTTGCACATCTGCAGTCCGAGGAATGGGATGTTCAACGCTGACTCGCTCTGAATAGTTAAGTTTCCGGATTGGTCAGTGATGCGGACACAGATATCCCCTAGTTTCACGCCAGCCCTATACAGGATAGGATAAGTTTTGGTCATTGCTAGCTTGACACAATCTATATACGTTGCATCGTAATTCGGGGGATGAAAATCTGTTCATAGTATACCAAACCTCACGGTTACTGTGACGAGGAAGATATCACGGTTCGTAAAATAGCCGTACGTACCCCCCAAAAAAAGTGTCGATTTTGCCATTTTTTTTTCTTCCTTTCTTTCTTTACTTGGGTTACAGGTTTATCCCCATCTAAAAAAAAAAAAAAAAAAATAGAAAGAAAAAAAACCACCCCATCAGCATCGTTCACACCCTTCTGCGACCTGATACATACACGTTTATTTTTTTTCGCCGGTCCTTTCCCTGGTAGGAAAAAAAAACCGCTATGATCGGTATATCAGTCTTACTACGATTTTCAAAGAAAAAAAAAAAAAAAAAGGGAAAAGGAAAATATCCTCGTTTTTTTTTTTCTTTTTTTTTTTTTTTTTGTAGAAAATACAGAAAATCGAAAACAAATTCTACCTCGTTCGAGTTAACGAGTGTTCGGTACACGTCTGATTATTATATCGTAGCCCTTTTGCTGGTCGGTTCGTATTATCCCGATTTTCATACGATATCGGAAAATTACTCGGTTAATGAAAATTGACGCTTTATGCCTTGCGCCGAGGTCGACGCGTCTGGGCCGCCTAGCCTCGAAGAGGCTCGAGGTTTAACTAGTTTAATTAATCCGAACAACAACGCGCTCTCAGAGAAAATAATTTAATTAGTTATGCTTCGATCACGTATGCGAAAATTTATAGGCTTTATGTATAGGATCCTTCGAAATAGTGAC
Organism: Tenthredo scrophulariae; assembly: GCA_963978835.1. NCBI lineage: Eukaryota > Metazoa > Arthropoda > Insecta > Hymenoptera > Tenthredinidae > Tenthredo > Tenthredo scrophulariae. Next base: position 15,711,053 of record OZ022233.1, read on the forward strand.
ATTACGTTCATTACGCTGAAGTTTGCGGAATCACAGCTTTCAATTTGGAAAAAATGATAGAAAAATATAAATGTTGGAAAAAAAGAAAAAAAAAAAAACGTACTGAGAAATTTTTATCAAAATACTAACCAGTAGGACTACATCGTTCGAGTAGGTAATGAAATCCTAACAAAACCCCGCGTTATTCATTAGTTGAAAATTTCATCGGAAGTAATAAAAATCAGATTGCGATGTGTAGCTAAAATATAATGTACACATTTATTTGATTAAATCGTTGAGTGAATTTCGGTCCAATTAATAATAATGAAAAACACATCGAAGTTAGTTAAATAAAATTATTTCTGTTTCAATAAATTCGTGTTTCGCGGAAATTTTCAAAAAAATTTTTTCTATAATTTCAACCTTATGCAGTTCATTCTGAAAAAATAAATTCCATACGATTAGTTTATTTATTTTTTCATTCTTTCAATTATCTTCATGAAAATTTCCGTCAGTTTTTCTACAAGCTTCCAATTATAGGATCACGATTCTGCGAATTACTTCAAAAACAAGAGTAACGAAAATAGAAGGAAAGTGGGCTAAGAAATCGTGGAAAAATGACTCTCCAGCCCAATTAGCATCCTAACGAGAATAAGAAGAACTTTTTTACTACCTATGCTAGGATCAGACATGCGATAAGTAATTGACCCTAGGCGGGTCAATCCGAGAAGACAAAAAAATAAATAAATAAATCAATAATAATATCTAATTAAATCTGCTTCTGCGAATTTTGTGTTCTGTTCATCGAAACCTTATCAACGGTTGTAATTGCTGTCTGCTTTATATCACATTTACTCGTATCTTATTCTCTGATTAATTATATCGCTGTTAAACCTGCAGGAATCGTTCAACCAAAAAATCGTTAGCTAATCGCATGTCGAATTAAGATTTAGTGATAATCCTCATTTTAAGTTAACTTCTTTTTAATTTCTTGCGACTTATCTTGTGTCGATTTTGTCGTGAAAAATTTTCCGATTTTTTTACCGATACCTAATTCTACAGGTAAGAAATGTGCGGAGTTTCAGATTCAGAGGAGTGATGATGCGATGGGAAGCCAAAAATGAACCCGAAGTAGGGCTACCAAAAATCGTGTGTTATTTGAACGGAGAATTCATTTTTTTATACATTTCGAGACTATGGGAGTATCGGAATTCTAGTATGGCCCAATCAAAGATCACCCCAAGGTATATGTAAGGGTGTCTGATCCACGCCCAGATAATTTAACAAACTGGGCTACAGACAAGAACACACGCGAAAGAGTTTTTATGCCTTAAGAGTACAAGAAACCCTCTGGCCTAATGATCCATCGATCCGGAGAGCGAGTCCCTACTTTACCTCGTTCATACCAAACGATTATTAGCTACTAGCTTACTACGTCGTTTACAGAACTCGAGACTCTCGACATCGTTTACTGATCATCACCTCATTTATCCATACAATTATCTATTAGCTATCAAATTTCCCCTTTGTTGATAACACCGTTTATTCACCTCAGCTCTGAATTTCCATTCGAGAATATTGAAGACTTGATTGAGGGCAGTCAAAATTCAAGGGGGTATGTACGCCTTTCTAGGGGTTGAAATTTCCAAAAAGAAATTAATTTTTTTCTGCGACTTGAAGAGTCTGACAAAATCCAGGAAAATCATTACGTCTGAGGAGGGTTCGACCCTCGTTACGCATATTTTGCATCATGTATTACTTCCGGTCTGATAGTGGCTACGCTGAAGATAAGAAAATACAAAATTCGTTGGCGTTATTAAAATACAGCAAAAGAAATCTGACGGTGTTTATATGGACAGAGAAGAACCAGAGACAATAATTGATCGCGGATATTGGACGAAGTGCAATCGGCCCTAGGCGTTGTTTGCGGGACATCGAAACAGAATACTATCTGCTACGTTAAAGACCAGCGAGGATATTGTGGAAATGTGTTATACACGCGATGTGGACGGTAGAAAAATTTCACAGAGATTCCATTCCGTGAATATTGCAGTCCGGTACTTGGGAAGGGTCTATTTGCTCTCTACGTGAAGAGTGGGGAGATTTGAAGTTATTGAAACGGTTTTTAGAGAATTCCGCAAAAATCGTTTCGATAACAAGAAAACAAAAAAAAAAAACAAAAACAACCCCAAAAACCACGGGCCATATCAGAATCGAATGATAAGTATTGAGGAAATATGAGAAAAATGTGAAAAAAAAAAAACATGTAGATGTCTCTAAGGGTTGACATAATTATATGTGTGAAGAAAAAAGAAAAAAAAAACGTGGATCAAATCAAAAATCGTCAGGGTCAGACGTTGTCCGATTTGGCGTTGAATAGCTAATATTTTATACCTACTCTTTATTCGTCGACCATAAATTTTCTACGCGGCTTATCTTTTCTCCATACAGTTGAATTATGGGGATGGGATCTTTGGCGAAATGTAGGGGCGATAAGAGGTGTGTTCGTACGTTGACGTCGACGTCGACGTTCCATACCTACCGCGTGCGGGACTTAGGCAACGCGTCTTCATCATTCCGCTCAATGACGCGTCAAATGCAATCAGAGTGGAGATTGGCTTGGCGAGCCGCGGGCTGGCACTTCCTATAACCATATCCCATCGATAATCCGACCAATTATTATAGATCAGAGGGTAGGGCGTCGAAGGAAACCGCGTCAGGAGTTAGTTTCGGCTCGTTGACTCGGCACTGCGGCTGATCGTCAGATATGTGCAAACAGCCTGAGACAGATTTTCCCTTTTTTCCTTTTTTTAATAAAAAATTATTATTATGTACATGGTACATACATACTCTTCGAAAAGTAATAATTGGCCCTAAAACTTGTCAGCTAGTCGAGTGAATTGCATCGGTACATTTCTGATGCTGCGTTTCCTAGCCCCTTGAGGGTGAGAAAAGCTTAAGCCAAACTGTGCAGTTCAGTGCAATTTGCGTTAGGCAATATAAGTTCCCAGACAGAGCTTAATATTCCGGTGCACTGGGAGCAGATGTATATACGATATATATATATATATATAGGTATACCGGGCAGTTAATTAAATAATTTTTATCAACAAGTACGGCGGTATGAGGAGAGTAAAAAATGTTGAATCACGGGTAGGTACTTTTATTTCCAGGTGTTCATCCGCTCCTCAAAACCAGAGGAAAAGCTCGAGCCATTTTCATTTGCGGAAAAATATCAGTTATTATTTACTAGAACCCTTTGAAGATGTTTTTCGAGAGAAACAAAATGGAATTGCTTTTCAAATGAGGAAAGTGAATATTCGAGGCGTTCGCGGACGTCAGAGAAAAATGAAAATATTTCCGTTCGAAAGAGCTGGAAATTTCCCACGAAAATGCATCTTTGAATATCGTTTTTCTTCTTTGTTCAAGACGCTACGAAAATTGTTCAAATATCGTTTCCAAAAAAGTCACAAGAATCACGAATCTAAGTTCGCATCAATTAGAGATGAAGAAAATAGTCCTGCAAGCTCCCATCGTGACAGGATCAATCGGAGATCATGAATCGGAGATGAGGAATCGAGAGAGAAGCGAGAAGAGGTTGAAAAGAGATTCGTGAAGTGGTTATGGGTATAAATGTATGAAAATAACGTGGTGAAAGGTAATTGAATCGCGTTTGTTGTTTCCGTTATTTCCCTGATTCTGATTGGATTTCAAAGCGTCAATTAGAGCGCGGAGTCCGAGTCATTCTGAAAATCCCAGTGGAATATCCAGGCCGCAGTTGAAACATAAATGTACTAATATTGGGATTGAAATTATAGTTGGGAATTTAGTATAATGAAAATGGTTAGTTGACTGGTCAGCGCTCCGAGCTTTACCTCTCGTTACGGAACTTCGTCAAAGCTTTGATTAGAATTCTAGTTGGTGATGAGTTTTATCGCGTATAAACATAAATATATACCCAGATGTATACACTATGCCTACGTTACATAATACTTGTAAATTTGACGCTATAGGCGTACCTTCGTGCTTCTCCACCCCCGCAATAATCGCAGCTATTGCAGCATGGCGGAAAAACTGTATTCCGAGGATATGAAACAACCCATTTTATAACTGGGTATGATTTTTTCAAACTTCTATGAAGCTCTGTGCAGATGCGTGTAATATAAGTGTGTCGTACCTATAAGAGCGGGGACTTTAGTCAGACAATTTTATCTTATCCTTGGAACGACGGCCTACAAATTAGATTTGTCCATGCGGCTCTCCCAGCTTTTTGTTGGTACGTTTTCAATCTCGTAAAAGCGACGTAACCGAGTTAGCTAAACTGATTCCTCTTACCCCAGCCTAATTGGCCGAGCCTCCGGTTGACTCAGTTGTGCTATACTACTACAGTTAGCAAAAGCTCGAGCCCGGGAGGTTCGGGAGGGTATTAGGTGGAGGGTGGAGGCAGACAGACGTCGCTAATTAAATGACGACAGGGAATTGTTGATCCTCGAAAATCTCCTCTTCTCTTCCCTTATTTTTCGGGGATTGGAGAATTAAGATCAGCGAAAATAATTCCTTATCGCGGAATTTCGACTTTTCCGTAATCCGGGTGATAGGGATGATGCGGAAATTCGGAATCGTCGAAAATGCGTCAACTGTCACTATATTGACCAGATCGTATAATGAATTACAGGCTTTCACCTGTCATCGAGCTTCCGCCCCACGGTACTCGGCATTTACATCTATCATTCAATCACGAAGTTAGGTATTAATCCGTCAACGAATTAGGAAGTTTTTCGGCTAGGCTGGTATTAATCTTACCCCCATCTCGCACCACCATGGTTTTAGCATCGAACCAAAAAGCGAAAGAGGCTCAGCTGCTGGGTAAGGAAACATGGCTAATTGGAGCAGCTACCCCTCGAATGAATTAAACGTACTATAAGTTTTCGAATTTGTTTTTTTTTCCACAATTTTTTCCCGAATAAACATTCTCCCTTTCGGGGAAGAAATTTTTATTGACGAATCCCGCCGCGGAACGACGTGGGGGGGCTAATTAACTCACCCTTAATGGAAAAGTTTTAACAATATCTGGTGGCTGCTGGTAGGATCGGTTAATCAATACTTATAAAAAATATTTTCAATTAATTTTATTTAGTCAAGAATAGACGAGGACTAGCTGCTGATACGATGGGAATTTTTAACTCTCGAACAACCGGTGGAAATGTAATCATCGTAATTAACCGAAAGCGCAACTGGCGTGAATAATGTCGAGTTTGTGCTCCCAGACTCTCTAAAGCAGCCCAGAAAGTTCTATTTAACTGTAAAGCATTTACTTACGTGTGCGCTTTCCTTTCGGATATAATCCATCGCCTTGGCAACGCTTCCATTCTATCAGTTTACACTTGGAAAAGTTTTCCCTCGACGATCAGGAGCCCTGAGGATCCAGGATTCCGGTGCAGGTAACCGTACACTGTAAACTTAAAATGAGGTGCCAGAGAGCGTCGAGTCTTGGCCTCGCTTCAAACCATTCAATGAAATGACTAACACTTTCTTAAGGGTTTGAAATGTTTCGCAAATATATTTTATACCCCATAAAGAGGTTCCTCACCCTAGAAAACCCAGTTTAGTTTTATCATCCATCTCTTCATCAATCGAAGACTGGCACATGGGACCGCGTGGGTTCGATAAGGATCCCCATCAAGGACCTTTCGAAAATTTCATAATCTCAAAGTTAGCCGTATTACGGTGAAGGGTATCGCCAGAGTTTGTTCGTCTGCTTTTTTGGAGGTCCTTCCTGAATCGGGATGACAATTCCCTGGACTGGTTCTTCGGGGAGAAGCTCATCTCTGTTATTCGATGCTACAACGTGGGCTAATCCATCACCCGAATTCAATGCCAGGTAAATGATGAAAATGTGCTTTTTCAGATAGCTGCATCGTATAATAACGTGAAGAGTTGTATGGTCGATTAATCATCACCTTCAATTAAGGTGTTCCAACCCCCACCCCCCAGCCACAGGGGTGGCTTTAAAAAAAAAAAAACTCTTATGATTTTGATCCGGCTGAAAGGAAAAATAGAGACATCAGAATTAGGCCGTACTTCTTCAGGATCTCTGGTCTTCTTCCAGTGAAAATCATAAAGCGAAATCTAATTTCTTTATATACGATTTTTGAACGCCGCATGACGCAGAGCGTCTTCATTCCGCGATGCTGACTGGTACGGGTTTTTATCGTCGCTCCTGGGGGAGCCGCTGGAGACAGTAAGACCTACGGAGAAGACGAGTGTATATATATTGTCCTGGGGCAGGGAACAGAGGAGCCTTGTGGAACGGTTCGCTGTCGTTCTGTACATTCGACGTGTCCCAGAGGACACATCGGTAACCTGACAGCCCATCCACCGACTCCACCTTTCCTCCTTTCATTCTTCCTCTTATTCTTCTTCTTCTTCTATTTATTCTTATTTTACCAGTCGTATAACGGACCCTGGCCACTTCCGGTCTCTATAACTGCCGGAAGGCGGAAACTGAACCCCCCGTTTTACACTCGAAACTTTTCCAAAATACACTATCAAAACTTTTCGACAAGGGATTTATCCATGTATAGCTACGTTGCTACATCTTACACAATTTTTACCAAAAATACCCACGTTCAATTGGGAATGAAAATCCCACTGCGCTATTTCTCAAACGCACCAATACTCTTCAAGATTGTACAAGTTCAACAAGTGCACCATAAATTTCATAGGATATCAATTGACGTGTGCTTTCAAAGCTTCAGAATTGAAATAAAGATGGGTATAAATAAAATTCGTTTGATTCGGACCGTATGTATACATCGATACATATATATACTATGTAAAAATTCGGTCCTGCATAAGGGAGGTAAAAATTTTTCTGCAGAGCTCTGGATAGACATTCGTTGACATCTCTCTTCCAGCTTCGTCGAAGCGAGGAGAGGCAGCCCTTCGTGTGTCAAGGAAGTGAAATTGGAATCTCTTTTGTCCTGAAGGCCAAGAACGGGCCAATAAAAACTCGTGCCGAAAAGAGACACGGATATAGATATAAGTATCGCAAAAAAAAAAAAGAAGAAAAAGAAAAGTAAAACAGCAAAAGACTAAAAAAAATGAAAAAAGGAAGAAAGAAAAAGAGGCGAAATTCTGCCTAAAGAAAACGAGGAAATAAAAAGCGATGGGTGAAAATCGCGAGCCCAAAATTGGTCGTTGTTAGTTCTCCATGGTATACTTGGGCTACCTATCTAGCTTATACTTCCCAAACGAGACTCCAGAGCAAGTTTACAATACGGAATCTGGAGAACTCGGCCATAGAAAACAATAAAACTATTAGTTTGTTCCGCCCGATGGAAAAGGGACAGATGTAAAATATGGTCTTCTATCAATTTTGCCAGAAAAATGTCTTCGGATAATTTTAACGGACTTCAACTTTACCTTCTCGAGGTCCTGCAGATAGGCATCCGAAAAGCTCGTCGAATCTTTAAAAAGAGAAATGTAAAACTCGAATGATGGGGTCGACGAAAAGCACCGTTTTGACTTCTGGTTTTGTAAATTTCTAAAATCTTGTCCGGAAGCGTAAATTTCCTCGCTCTCCAAAGTTTAAATTTGCCAAAGTATATTTCTTTGACGTAGTTGATTTGCACAACAAGTAACTTGCAACGAGCGTTGACTCGCCTTTCATAACTGATATTGAATATACCTGCTACTAACACTGTTAGCTAACTGTTAACAGTTATGAATAAATTTAACTGCAGGTCTGCGAGGAGAGGAGCGTTATCAAGAAAGGTGGGTACAGTTACTGTTCTAACGAAAGATATATCGTTGTTAAAACTTTCACATTATTTTCCCACATTTGAATATTCATGTTTTTCTGAAAGTGGGGCTTTGGATATTGAAATTTTCTAAATGTTTATAAATTCGAAGTAATTAGGATTTCACGAGAGAAAAAAAGGGTGAAAAATAAATATCACTTTTTCTTAGTTGAGGGATGTGACTATAAAGCACGGTCCAGTGTGCAACAGCTTAACACACGTAGGTAGCTGGGAGTATACACGTGATGTTTAATAGATTGGACTTCTTGCCAAAGTAATAATTAATTCGGGTTATGAAATTGCCAACCTTTATTATCGGTGGGGTGGTTTTTCTCTTTTCTTTTTTTATCATTTAAAAAAGGTGTGACAGTAATGTATGCGACGAACGCTACGAAATTCTTGACGGCTTCACGCCGACTAAATACCGTAATGGACCAATTCATTAGAATATTTCCTCGTTTTCTGTATAATGAATACCGCAATTAGAGATATGCAAAACATTCCTGATATCAAACGAAGGAAATTTAAGATCTCACCCTCGGGCAGGTGGGTAATTCGAAATATTTCTACACCATAACTTTGACGGAAAATATAATTATCCCTCGCCATATGATTTTATATCATTCAAAAATTTTCGTTAAACTTTTTAATTACTCTCCCTCTCCCTCTCTCTCTCTCTCTCTCTCTCTCTATCTGTGTTAGTATCGTTTCATGATTTATCGTTCTGAATGACGATTGGAATAATTGATTCCAGTTTCTATTCGCGTCGGAAATAGTAGCATAGGATTTGATTGCGACGGTTTAGAATTTCGAGCGGAAGTGTCTCCGGACTGAGTGCGGGGTGGTTTGAATTGATTTTATTAAGTACAGCGGAAATTTAGACGATATAATAAGCCGCCACGCCACGTCACGTCGCGTCGCGACGGTGGATCGGTTGCAAAAGATTCTTTTAAAGTAGGAACTCGTGTCACGTAATCACGTTCGAGTGCCTCGTTACCGTCGTAATTCTCCAACCCACCCTCTACAGAATCGGAAACCAGAGGGAAAAAGAAAGAAATAAATAAATAAAGAAATAAAGAAAGAAGGAGAGGGAAGGAAAGGAAAGGTTCGATACAGTGTAGCGAGCCTCGTTACAATGAATACATTTTTTCACAAGAGTTTTAATGTTATATATATTATACAACATTATATCAAACCCCACCTCTTCAGCTCTTCGTTTCTCGATCAGCTATATCCGTCGCAGATTATTACCATAAAAATTTTATCGAATCATTTCCTTTGACTTTTCGAATCCTGTCTGCCACCACGTATCGAATATTCAAGGTTTCCTTTAGGATCGGGAATTGAGTTATGGAAAGAACGTTTGATCAACATTTTTTCTTCCGCGAACGCTGCTTTTCCCTCTTTCAATGCATCCAAATTCAGTTTTTCCACCCAGACCAAGTGACTCGAAGTAAAAACGAGCGAGAACCAGTCAATGTAGTTCCTAACGCCGCTGATAGGTGGCTACGAGCGCCTGAAGCTTTCTCATAGTAAGCGTAACATGACCAACATCGTGCAGCATTTATTCCACCGTTTCAGTGCCCAGGCTCGCGTTTTGATGAATTGTAATCAAGGAGAAGAGCATTTTTCGTAAAAGGATGTACTCTGTGACTCGAATCTGATTTAAAAACGTGAAAAAAAAAAAGATGAAAATAACTTTCCTGGGAGCCGAATATTCCGGCATGGATCGATTGTACTGCTAACATTGTGGGAGTCTCTACTCGAAACTGGTGGGACAACCGCATTTTGAGAGCATGAAAACGCCAGCCGGGTTGGTGCTCGCAGACCGAGCGGCTCGTGTAATTGAATGGCTTTTAATTAAAAGTTCAGTTTCTTCGTTTTATCGGTCCCGCCATTCCGGCAGCATTGAACCCCTAGTCGCTTCGGTCGCGTTGTGCGGGGATATCGCGTGTCCACACCATGCGATAACGAATCTGGAGACAAAAGGCAGAAGACGAGAAACGAAACGAATCGAAACGAAACGAAACGAAACGGGAAAGGTTGCAGAGGTATGGGTAACAAGAAGGAACCAATTGGCGTCGCCGCTCGCTCTTATCGTTAAATTAATCAGTAGCTTCCCTGTGGGCGAAATTCAAGTTCTGTATTCGAACCTCATTCAAGTATCGAGTGATTCATCGAGGATGTACTCGAGAATATTGACGAAATTCATCACCCGAAATGCAACGCCATACCGAAGTCAGGAACGACTTGACGAAGACGAGTGAAATCGGAGCTTTTATTCGGAAGACAGAAAGCTCCATCGTTTGGTAATTCCGACTTGGGGCTTTCTTTTCGGAAATTGTCCCGATTACATTAATTCACTCTCCGCGCGGTAATTTGCACCGTTTAATTTAACCGACGATAAAATGTACTCCGTCAAGTATATTAATGTGCATAAACCGTGTCCATTGATGGATAATAGCTTCACGCTTCTTGTAAACGAATGACGACCAGGATTCCCGTCGTGCGTCATACCTCCATACCAGCTCATCTTCAAAGGGGGTGTTTCTGCAACCGATGGAAACTCGCGACGCGTGCTTAGAGCTTCTGCTTCATCGTCAGTAGTCTCTGCCGGCGATAGGTCAGCCCTAAAAGTCTGTCTCTTTTTATGGTCGACAATAAATTTGCAAAACGATAATTTCCGACTCCAAAGTTTCAAAAATTTGATCGAACTCGTCTTTGACGTCGAATTTATGACCAATTTAAAAGGGAAGCTTTCAGCCCAATCAGAAGGTGAAAAGCGAACGTTTCAAGGGCTGTTTCTGCGCGTTGATACTACCTCGAGTCTGGTGGTAAGGTATGTAGGTACTAAGTACCGAAGGTGTCCCGCGACGTCGACGTCGTCGACGGGATCGGCGTCGCCGCCGTGAGACAAAGTTTCTGCTCGTTCACGATCAGGCGGTCTGCGCTGGCGCGTTACGTGGGTGGATGGGAATGTTCGTGGGGTTGAAATCCGGCCCCTTACCCCGAAGCTTCAGTCACCGGCTCGACCTGCAAGCAGCGGGTCTACCGCGCCTAGTAAATTTACGCGAATAGTGTGTACGATATATTCCACCCTGGTTAGAGTCCGAGCAATATAAACAGCCCGTGTTAAATTACATCAACAGAAAAATGAACAGTCGAATAGATCTGACCCGAAGAAGGTCCGATGTTCAATAACCCTGCAATCGTCATCGAAAGGGATCAACGTGTCAATTGTTGCTCAAGGGTTGGACTTTTGCTTGTGCCACTAGTCAGCGTTGGTGAAGAAGGTTCATTCCGTGACAAAAGTTGACACAGAAAAGGGTGCGAGGCTGATAAGTGATGTACCAATATCATTCGTGGGTGGAGTGACGATCACTTACGACTGTTGAATTCAGCTCGGATTTTAGCTGGTTAAGTGTTTTTTTCAGTGATTGTGTTTCATTACATCGAGCAACGTTACCATCAACTTCAATTGAAATTCCGACTGCAGCCACTTGATCAGGAATAATATTGTGTCTAGTAAAGCTCCTCTGGGTTGAGATCGTGGCGTTAATTAGCTTGTGGAGCCAATTAATCACGCTGTTCTGTTCTGTTCTGTTTTGTTCTGTTCCGTTCCGTTCCGTTCGGTTCTGTACCTCCGTGCACCGGTGATCGGTAAAGTATAATTAAAATATAATCATTATTTTATTTTTTCCGAGGGGCCATAATTCATTGTGTCAAATATCCAGAAGGTGATCAACGTACACGTAAATTACAACCGGACAATGGATATCCGTGGGGGAGTCAATTCTTGAGGTCAGTATACGTAAGTCCGGGTTTCCTCATTTGCTCTCCAATCCCATTGCTCCGATCACGCTAGCGAATTATCTAGCTGATCAGAAAGTGACCCGCGATGATCATGGACGGTCAGTTAAAAGCTGATGAAGAAAATAGCCATCGAGCTTTGTTTGTCCCATATTTCATACTGCAGTTTGTAGTAATTGATTTCGCACTATAACTGCAGATAAATCATGGGGATTAACAGGCATTAATGAGATGAATGCCATTTGGTAATGTATTGCTGAACGTGATCGTGCGTTTAGCATATTACACGGGCGTTAAGCGGACGTGTGCAAATCTGCATCACGGTGGAATGGTAGAGAGATGTGGATAAGTTTGGATTAGTCTGCCTGAGAGAGACAGAAATAGATAGGAGAGATGGAAGGTTAGAGAGAGATAGAAAGCCGTTAGCATATTGCACGATGTTCTGTGGTATTCCGTCATTCTGGTAATTCTGGTATTTTTAGAGCACACCACAGCGAGAGGAGACCAACTGTCGTTTTTAATTACGGGTTGTTTTTCGTTTTTATTTTTTCTATTTCTCTTTTCTTTCTCTTTCTTCGCCGTTTTTCCTTTTTCCGTGGAGATAAAGAGGAATAAACGGGAGGTGGGGTGTAAAAGGACCGGCGACGAGTAGGTGCACCGAGAGCTTTTAAAATAATTTTTCTACTATCTGTCAGCCGCTAGTACTCGACCCACTAAAACTCACACCGCTAACCAAGACCACTCGCTGTTGCACAAAATGAGAGTTGAACAAGCCTATATAGTTAATCCACATAAAACTCATCACCAGATGTTACTTGGGGTTTGTCCTGCACTATTCAGATTATTTCTATGCAGGGTTGAAAGAGTGAAACAATTTTCACCTCGTTTAGTCGAGTCTGAGAGAAGAAAATAATAATGTAATTGATGTGATGTTGAGGTGAAATTAGATTCATTCGAGGGTTGATGGAGTGGGGACTAGCATTCCCCGGAGATTTTTTATTCTCCGATTGTTATTGTCATCGTGATGATCATAAGCGACGAAAGATTGATTTCTGATCTTTCCACCAATTAGGTGAGGATTGAAAGACGATGGTTTGCCTGTTGCATCAAATGAAACGTACCGCATTAAAGATTCCGCCTTTGTACCTTCTTCGACAAAGGCAACGAGGGTATCATTTTTCCGATTTTTTTCCTAAACTCTCGAGTGCTCGGTTGCGCTACTGCGTTGATTATGAACATGAAATCGATTGTTGGATTGTTCGCGATATGCTCGTCGATTCCTCTCATCACTGGGTACGGCAAAATAAGGAGGAGGAGGATACGCCGGGGAGTACTTGTGCGGAGGAACAAAGCGTCAGAGGTATTACACAGAGCGAGGAGATTGTGAAGAATGGAGAAACGAAAATAGGGAAAAAAAGGAAATAAGTAGAAAGGTAGAAAGAAAGGAGAAGGGAAAAAAAAGCAACACCGTATGAAACAAACGGGTGCACATCGACTCTTCCCAGAATCGATTTCATTCCCGGTCACGCAGACGTTTCTCTACTTTCCCACGATAATTCCTCATTCCCATGTGAATTGAGCCAGGATCTACCGTCGACTCGTTAGACGCTCTCGCGTAATCAGGTATTCGCTTCGATTTCCGTTTCAATCGGCTCGATTCACTCCGGGTAAAGAATTACGGGAACAAAACGGACCCGAGAAAGAATAAAGGAGGAAAAAGAAACGAGAAAGGCAAGAAATACACTTACTTACTTCTGCTCGCGTTTTGCTCCTCAACCTCACCTCAAATGGCCTGGAAACAAGTACATTTGTCAATCGGGAAACGACCGAGCGGCGAAGGTCGCTGCGTGAACGAAATACCAGACCAAGAAATCGGCGCACACTCACTTATAGAACTAATAGGATCTTTCGATTACACTTCTGCGTTTTTTATTCATTATTTAAGACTCTGAGCTTAACAGCACCATTACTCCAATCTCGCGATTGGTTCATTCAAAATGGATAAACGCGTACTCATTGGCTTCGTCTCGATCTGCTCCGAAATCGTAGTGCATAAAAAACCTGTCTGATCAAAATTGGCTCTGTTATCCTGGAAGATAACGATTCTAAACTTTTATCTGAAATATCTGTTTGTTTGACGGTAAGAATTACTTCATGTCTTCCAATAAAGAATTTATGAAATCGATAGGTGTTATGAATAAAAGCGTGAATAGTTATCAGCCTTCGTGACGGTCTTCCGTGCGGAATATTTTACGCAAACAACAAGCTGCTAAGCTCTGGCTAGATAGCTGTTCGATCCTCGCGTATTATGACGGCTTAAGATCCTTTCACGCGATGTTTGCGTTTCTGTGGTTCGAGTAATATGTGGGCCGATGAACGAACCACCGAACGCAATAAAATCGGAATAAGGGGTTCATCGAAATGGGCATCTAATTGCATGCCATAAATTATTTATTACAGCTGTTATGACTACTAAGTATGACGGTGAATCAGGTCGACTAGTCAATTAAGCATCCATCCCCACCCTGGTTTAGGACTGATATTAGCCATTCGACGACAATCTTGGCACAAACAATCCCTCCCGAAAACAAACTCGAGTGTTTTGATTGAAAATAGAGGGAGAGATGGCTTTGCCAACGTGCTCAACCACCCAAAACATCAAAGTGTACGCCACAAACATTTGCCGAGAAGTACAAATAATACGTCCACACACACTGGCAATTACGTTTCGTTTATTTATATTTATACGTGAACAGAACACAAATCCATACGTATACATATATGGAGTATATGCAATATCAGACACTCCCTCGTATTATCGGCTCTTCATGATTCTAGGCACAAAGTAGTGACATCATGATGTGGGATTACATTTAAACAAGTTTTTTTCAACTTTCAGTGTGACCCTTCAACTTCGTTGTAAATCCGCTTGCAGTTATTTGGCTCTTGTTGATCTCCGGAATGAATTGAGATGATTAGGTGAAAAAGGCGCTGATGACGGTTTTGCACAAAGTTTCGTACATTGGCAATAAATTGCAGCTTCGTTAAGCTTTTCTCTCGGTTTGTTCGTGACTGCAATTTGCGTTGATCAACTCCGCGCGTAGCCCAGTGTAGTTAGTTCGCTGAGGTGGAGAGAGTGCGAGAGAGAGAAGGAGAGAATAAAAAAAGAGAGACAGAGAGAGAAAGAGGTAGATTCGGGGAGGAAATGCTTTGTGAAAAAATCAATGGAAAGCCAAAGTGACGTAGCAGCGTAGATGTCTGTTACGAGATAACTTTACCGGTGTATTGAAAAATAATGAAGAGCCACCCCCGATATCCCTTCGTGTTTTGCCCGCAGCCTATCCTCTCTTTTCACCCTGCCCCCATTTTTACCACCCTTTTCACCTCCCTATCTGTATCTACGGAATATAGCCGTTATAGGATGCTGGTGGTCGCGTGGCGTGTTGATGACAACCGGGTAATTACTTTTCAAGTAGCTCGCAGACGTAGACGTGCAAATGAACACGATTCGCTCCTGATTCTATGCCAATATTATTATTTTTTTTTCTTCTTCTCTTCTATACAAAGCTTCGAACCACCCGCAGCAGCTCGGTGGAAACCATTCCTACATGAAGAAAAAGAGAAAGAAAAAAAGGAAATACATTTCAACCGATAATTAAACCTGCGCTTTCATTCATTTCATGGTACGAACGAACGAACGAACGAAGATAGAATCATTATTTACCACTTCACTGATCTCATATCAAATTAATACAAACTTCTCTGTATAGAATATTTCTATACTCGATAATCAAGCAATTATAAACCGCTCAAGAACCTCTCATAGTTATTCGAATGAAAATTTACCATCACCTTTAACGCGACCATTTTCATCCATGAAATGTCATTTAAAATTAACGGCACGCTACCATTTTACCAATTATCTGTTACATTTGTCCATTTTTCCATCGGAAAGATAAAGCTTGAAAGGGTTCCCATTTCTAGCTGTTCAACAGCAATTAACAACGTGGGATTGGAAAACATCAAACGAATCCGTAGCGAATTGACGAAATGATAAACTGAAATGGTATTCGGTGAAAATGGTATTGCCACTATTTTCCCTCAATTTTTCTACTGTCGGATAGATTAGGTGTGCACATATGCACATTCATGTATATATATATATATATATATATATATATATATATGTGTGTGTAGCTTAAACGTGACTTTAGTCAAAAGTTATCGCTCTTCACGTTTCGTGCCGTTGGACTTGCGGCGTCTATATCAATAAATCAAGTATTATTGAACGTGTAGTTCAGTTTGACACACGGGGAGGCAGTCTAGCTCTGATACGTCATAAGTCACAGCTGGTAGCACGTTGAAGCGACATTCCCCCCATGGCCATGGCTTAACTCGGCTCGGGTAATAGTGCCATTAACTGGTTCTGTATCTTAGCAACGCAACCTGGGTCCCCTTTATTGCTAGCTATGATTGATATTATAAAATATACGCCTGCACGTTTTCAACCTTCTGAGCTTTTGGTGTCTAGCTCCTTCTTGTCCGGCCGATGCAGCCTCTTGGCCAAAGCCACCCCGGTCTGAACTCCTGAAGCGGGGGTATGATCATGCCTGAAGTACAAGCTCGGAGAACTCGACCCTTGCGCTTGCTTGTCTTCTTGACTATACTGCCTAACTCAATGAAGAATGCAATATAAAAGTTCAGGAGCTTTGCTCCCGGCAATCTGAAGAGCTTTTTATTTATATCGAGTGCAGAAACGCTCGTCTGTATTCGCAGACTATGAATGAAACTCTAGTGAAAAATTCAATGCATCTTTTCACGAGCATATTTTCACTTGATATACTCATGGGGCTCAGGTCAATCGCAGGAGACGATTTAACGATTTCCTAATTTGGGTAAACGACTGTTTACTCAATCGATGAACGTGACGTATGCCCTAATCGTTGGGAATTTGGCAATGCCGATTCCCACCTGCAAAGCGACCATTTCGCCGATCAATCAAGCTCTGTATTCCATAGTATACTCGTTGCGAATGTTGCACATATGGTCTTGCCGTGTCTATCAATAACGATAACTGCTAACCCCAGAGTTTTTAGGTTTATCAGAATCACTTGCTTCATGTTCTGAAAGTGCGAAAATATTCCGCAAATTATTGCTGAGATTTTCTACAGACGTTGATAAGGTCTGAAAAATTATTGCCCATAGTTTTTTTCCTAGCTTTTCATCAAGCTCCTAATTTATTCGCTTGTTGAATCAGCGCGAAAAAAATGAAAAAAATAAAATATAAGACTCGTAAAATTTGGATTGTTCCAAACGGATCGGTACGGAAGGTGGTAACGGTGTGTATAGGGGTTGCAGCAGTATTGTATTGACCGTGTTGTGATTTATAGGTGAACGATGATCGATACGAAAATAACTCTAGAGTTAAAGTTCCTCAGCACGAATAAGGGCGACACGCATCTTCACAGTGCTACTGTGTTTCAGAATATACATATATGTTTTTTCTTTTTTATTTTTATCCCCCATGCTCCACCACATTCGTGTTATCTATCAAATCGATGTTTTTTCTTGAATTTATCCGACCTCACCGTTTCTTATATATTTTTTTTTTTTTTGTTATTCGTATCACCGAAGTTTACGACATATACGATCCTGAAAAGGGAATATGAGTTACGTTAAAATATGTCAGGTTAAGTCGAGTATTCCTGAAAATATTCCCTGCCGTATACGAATATTTCTACAAAAAAATAAAAACCAGAGGTAAAACAAATAATCGAGTCTGTGAGCTGCCAGTGGTGGAAATAATTTTCACCCATAAAATGATGAAGAAAATCATTTTTCTCAACCCTTTTATTTACGAACTAATTCCTCCCTGCCCTTCTCTCCCGCGTCATCACTTTTTCTTTTATATACACCAATGCTGGTTCGTGTTTCTGGAATTGGGAAAGACTCAGAGACTCGTCTGAGTAAAAGAAACCGAGAGAGAGGGTTGATGAAGCTTGGAACGGGGAGGAAACCCATAAGCTATCCCTTGCCCTGCGAAAGCCCTCGCTTGGTCTGTTAGAGAGTTGAAACAGAGGTGGGGCGGAAGCTGGGGCTGCAGAAGCAGCCCTTTGCCCACCTTGAAGATTCTTAGCGTTGGTAAGGTTTTCCTTGGTTTCGTTCTCGTCTATCCCACCGCTGCCACCAGTTCTATCGCCTCGCGTCACACTTTATATCTCCCTTTTATCTCCGAGGACCCGCACCACCGCCTGGGGATATGGACCTTACAGCTTATAAGGCATCATTTGATTACCGCTTTTCCCCGTCTATCCTCGCCTCAAAGCGATATTGCTCGGTGATTCACGTCCTGCAGGCAAGGAGAGATGTTATTTGACGATTGTTCATCCCGGTCTTTCGCTCTTTCAGTATTCTGCCGCGTCCAACCTACCGCCTATTTTACAACCTTTGTATTTTACACCTACGCAAACCTTTTGTTACTACACCGGTTCCACGAGCTATTATTTATTACTTCCGTATCCGCTTTAGATTCCGGAATTTCTCTGCGAGGGAAACGGAGAATATAAATTTATCCACTTGGCACCCACCTAGCTGTGTTAAAGGATTCGGAATTCAACCGACTCTCCACGTCCCTATGGGCCAGATTCTTTCAAACCATGAACAACAAATTCGATATTAATGTACTCGGTGTAAGAGGCGATACAGATGACCTGACATTCTCCATCATCCTTCAGGAAATTGTTGACAAAATTCCTTCACTGGATTATAGGGAGATTGAAGTTTCTAGCCAATACAATCTAGCGTCATCTATCTAAATAATTGTTATCGAAGTTAAATTGATTAATTCCTGCACCATTCTGGTCTGTGACGATGGTTCTACCTGTGGAACAGTGAGTTGAGTTAACTGCAAGTAAACATCGATGGACAGAGTGGTAGGGCGATAGAGAGAGAGATGGAGAAGCGATGCGATGGATCGTGGATGCGTCAAGGGGGTTGTAATAAATCTATAATGGCTCGTTGCCGCTGCAGCAGCAGCAGCATGCAGCAGCAGGAACGATGAGAGCACTCAGCCACTGGCCCTCCACTTTGTCTAGTAATGCGATTTAGATATTGACTTATAATCCTCAGTTTTCCATGATTTCGAAGGGATAGAGAAACCCGCACCCAAAGTGGGCGAAAGGACATGAGAGGGGGTAGCCCTCCATACTACACCAGTGTAAACGGAATAATAATTAATCCCAAATCGACCGCGGCAATGTTTAAAAGCTCGTTTGAAATATTACCCGGACCGGCCATTAAGGACGTTAACGACTTTTTGAAATCCGGATGCTGCCGCACTCATTAAAGGTCCTTCGACCTCACCACTCGCCGAGGGATATCTGGCTACACCAATTATGCAATTGTCAGTCTGAAAAATTCACTTCATTTATACACCACGAATACCCTAATTTAGGCTCATTTCATTAGTCACAATATGTTCTTTAAACTTTTTTCGAATATCTGACGTGCTTTTATTCCCAAATTGAGCTTCCAGTTCATTCCTACAGTAAAACTGTATAATTATGCTTTTCATTGCACGAGAAGTTCCTCTCGTTTCTGTGCCTTCGCTCTTCTTGGCTCAGGGTCTCAAACCGCGGATCCGAAAATTAGACGAAAATTTAAAATGATGAGATTTTTGAGGGGGCTTGATGGTAACGGCTAACTGCGTAAGAGGTTTAGTTTATATGCTGGCAACGATGAGCTCGTCTAAGGATCGGGTTTGCGCGGGTTGTAAATTTATAATCCGGTGGCAGCACTTAACTTGGCTGCCAAAATGCAACGCTTAAGATTCACTAGCGACTAAACACTCCTGGAAGAGTAACTCAAGGCTCCGCACAAGCCAAGAAAGTTGGCTATTTACTCTCGAGTTCTCTCTACCTCGTTTGCGAATGCAGCAGTATTTCATTTACTTCCCGCGCAAACACATTAGGCTCTATAGCTGCGCCACAGTAGCTTCCCTTGCAAGCTGGCTTTAGCCGGGGAGAGACTTGCAGACACGTTTATTAAGCTACTTAAATTATTTCAACCTACAAATTATTACGAACTTTACTAAATCTCGGGAAAATATTTCACCCAAACTCCTTATCGCTCAGCTCTTTCTCTTACCTCTCTCACGTAGACTTCCGGTCCTCTTTTTTCCCTTCTTCCGCAAAAAGAATGAAATGAAATAAAGGATGTGATTAACAGTCACACGCCCATATACGACGAAAAGAAATAAATAATAAAGCAAAGAAAGAGAATAAAAAAATAAAAAATAAAAAACTATCAAGTAATCGAAAAAGTTACCTTCGAATTTCTTTGCTACTTTAGTCAATAAAACGCGTTGCCATTTCATGAGGTCGGGAAAAGACGAATAAAAAGAGAGAGAGAGAAAAAATCGAGTTTCTTCAGCGACTTTGTGATTAGCGGTTGCGTATACCTAACTTCCTGTTTTTAGTAGGGTTTGCCGATACGGTTTTGGGGCTAATTAGTTGGGCGGTTATTCGCGGTCGTAAGTTAACGAAAGTCCAAAGACGCATTTGGGTCGCGCGTTTAATAATTGTCTGACATGCCGGTCACGAGTCGCCAAAACTTGAAGCTGTTAAGCCAGAACTAATTGAAGTGTTGTTAAGGGCGGTAGGCTCATGGTGATGTAACTTGGCATTGGGTATTATAGAGATTCTCTGACAGCATTCCGCAAAATCCTCTGTGATAGATCTCGCATTATAATGAATACCCACCCCTGGCGAACCCACGATCGGAATCGCTAATACGACGGTGAGAAAACTTTCCAATACGACACACGACACAGCAATAAGCTTATAGGCTGACCCTGAACCTTATATCCTCGGTTATCCCGCGCCAAATACGCCTCGGGGCTCTGTTCTTCGTAATGAAATTTCAGTCACTTCCATAGAAACAGACTTGGGAAAAAATTAATCTACCTTATTCTAATACCAAGGATGAAGATACGAATATAAAATACGCGCGATCTTCCACGTGCTGTTTTATCCATTCTCCTTGGAATTCTGAGACGATTTTGTTTCGAAAAATTTTACGAGAGTCTAATAGTTTTCAAACAAGAGCGAGGTGAAGCTTGACCAATCACTGCTCCGCTAGCCGAGCCAGTAACGGTCACTTTCCACGCTCTGATTGGTTCAACTTCGTTTACTTCCCATTCGAAAACTATTAGGCTCTCGACGTTTTGCCTCGAACAAAATCGTCTCAGATTTTCTCAACGAATACACTCACCAACGGAGAATGCACGGATTTTTGATACGTCGTATATCACAGCCATATTGATAGCAGAACAGAATTGACCAGCTGAGTGTTTCGTTGGAAACAATTAGTAGTGAAGCTTAGCTGTTTCGAGCTTTCCGGGACGATGGCGAGTACAGCGAAGCGTAAAACACTGCGTAGGTATATTTAAAAACATCCAGTCCGTCTGGCGTTTATACTTTAAAACAATACGACGAGACACCGAGAGGCGAGAGGCGAGAGACGTAAAGCTCACACAATCAGCTTCTGCAACCCCTGCCCACGCGTCATGGGTATTCATGTACTTTTATTATACGCAAACTATAAGAGAACACGTGACTGTCTGCATTTACTAAAGTAAAGTATTCGCACCTACCCACTGCGTGCAGTGGCGCGACGCGGGCGTCAGGGTGGAGTGGAAGCCGCTGCGAGCTTTTTTCCTTCTTATTTCTGTTTTCCTCTTTTTCAATCCTTTATTTATTTATTTTATTTTTCTTTTCTCAACTTATTTTTTATGCACTTTTATTTTCCACACTCCGGCGTACGTCGTGGTTCGTTGTTTTGCTTTGACGAAAAGTCCGCCACCGTTGACTGAGTCCTGGTGTGTGGAAACAGAGCTTTTTCCGAACTTATAACAACGCAGCGCCTTGAATTGTTGTTTTTTTTTTATATTATACCAAGGGCTGAGATTATAGTCTCTCAGACTAACAAGACAATACAATTAACCGGGAGGCAGAGAGGATTATAAATAAGGGAAGAAATTTCATTTCATATATTCTCGGGGGAGAAATTACGCTGATGAAATATGAGACGTTAATTGGATCTAGGGAAATGTTTTATTCTATATATTTTATTTACAGATATGACAGATGCGATTCATTCTCATCCCGCTGCTATGGAGCTGAGGCAAACCAACTGCAACCGGCTTAAGTGTTGATATAGTGACGTTTAGTGACTTTTTTTAGTGAAGTGAACTCCGCCTGCTGTCACTTATCGAAGTGGCTGCAACCGCTGAAAAAGATTTGTTAATTTCAAGCTGTCAGATGCCTCGACATCCTCGAATGAGAAGACGAACTCCAAAAATGGTGAGTACTCGAATTTTGTGAAATAAATTAAGGACGAGATTTTTCAGAGTGCGGTTTAGTAAACGAGCTTCTATATTGCGAAAGCAATAAATTTTTAACGTTATCGATAAATAAAGGGAAAACCATGCGGTAGGGGGTAAAGTGCAGGACCGAAATGTCAAATGCACTCCGCGTGGTCCATCAACATGCAAATATCCTTTTATCCTTCGGATAATGTATGCGTCCTAGGAAGGAGAATCAGTATTCAGACGAGGGCACACGTGATACGCCCCCCCGATACCGTTGAGGATGGGGCTAAAGCAACCCTCCATGAACTGAACTACCCCGTAACACGCCCACACTCTTAACCAAAGCCAAACCTTTATTTTACGACCACACCACCGACGCGACGCAACGCTCGATACTTTTCAATGGGTAACCTTTGAATTTATTTAATAACCCAACAAATCCACTAGGTATATACATACCCATCTACCTTTACGTACCCCGTACCGTACCTAACTTATATATCTTACTCTCGCAAGCTCGATTTTTTTCCGGAATCTCTATAATCGCTAGAATTTACTTTCAAAGGTGCCTGATGGCAGCACAGGATTTTCGACTAAGAGCTTTTGACTAGAAATCATGAATGCTTTTGACTACCAAATCATGAAAGCTGGGATCAATTTGGCATTGAATTATGTTTTTTCTTCAGTATTTCTCTGTCAAATGTAATCATTCAACTAGTGAGCTTCTGGGCTTTCATAGGCGGACTGATATGATTCATCAATTCCGTGAAAACAATTCAGATCGCATCTACGTCGGTGTATAAGGAACGAGGGAGATTTGTTCAAGTTGAGAAATTTTCATTTTTCGACTTCTTTTTGTTCCTTTTTTTTTCTATCTTGTTCGAACTCAGGCTTTTCTCTAGTAGACGAAGGATCGCGCTCAGTTTGCACGATGTGCTGTGGAAACCAGCAGTCAGCAGCCAATAGCGAACAGCCAGCAACCTCCCTTGATATTTATCTGAATCAGATGCCTAAAAAAACGGGAGATTTTACCGCGCGGTAAATCGAATCCGCTGATTCGATAATAGAAAGAAGAAAGAAAGGAAAAAGCGCTTTACCCACGTGGGCAAATGCGCAGCCCCTAAAATTTCACCCTTAACATGATGACGCACATGACCAATTTCAAACATCTTATAGGCCCACACGTCCTGCATATTTACATATTCGCAGTTTCCGATTCGACGCAGAGAAAAATTAACTGGATAACATTTGCCGGGTAAATATTGGAGAATGAAAAAGAGAAAAAGAAGAAGAAATCGAAAGGTGAATTCATGTGCATGTTTCTTCCCGCCTTTTGAATCGATGGAGCGAATCAGAGCGATTTAAGGAAAGAGAGAAAAGGAAAGTGGGAAAGACATCGGTTCAATTAATTTTAATGATAATGGCTCAGATTACAGTAGCATCGAGACTCGATAATCTCTCAAAGTCTATTGCTAACTAGACCTAATATTGATGCTGGAAATCCATGAACAATGAACTCGGGGTTTTCCAATTGTGGTTTACAGAACCGTTATGGAATGGTGGATTTTTTTTTAAATTTACTGCCCCTCGCATCAGGTCGAATTAGAAGCCGAATTTAAATCCCGAAATTCTGTGGTGTTGGTGAAACTGGGAGTTCACTTGATGGACCAGCTAACGTCACGGTACATGTTGATCATAAACAACAAACTATCCTTTCGGAAGTAAGCTTAAGGTCTATTGTTACCGGGCTCCAATCTACCCTGGCCACCCCTTTGTACTATAGAAACAAAATTATGCAATATCTGGAGGAAGGAGCAACGTTTTGAGAGAAAATAAAATAACGCCTGAAAGTTTGTCAGGCGTGTGATGAAGAGACGAAAAGTTTTCGGAACGAAAGACGCCGGCAACAGACTGAAAGCGAATTGAACTTGTTGTTGAAAAAGGAGAAACGCGTTGTTCGAAATTGATTAACAGATGTAAAGAAGCAGGGGATAAAGGTTCACTCAGCTTTCGGATGATAAAAATTCTTAAATTTTGACCCTCTTTTGAAGTACCCTCCGCGGGTTTTTTGTTAGCTATGTAAATATCGGTACGAAACAAACCGCCCTTATAACATTATATAGGATATAAATTTCCGATGATCTTTTGAACGATCTCCATAGCAAACAAATTAAACGACATTGCATCGTTATCGCGCTGGTGTCTCGCGGCGAAGATATCCTCTCAACTTCTCAGGATCAGAGAAAGGGAGCTTGCAGAGTTCGGGGTGATACAAGATGAATATAGGTAGTCGAGATGGTGGGTCTAGTTCGCGGGACAGACACACAACACAGAACACACAACCCGCCATTCCTAAGTTCTCTAAGGTTGTATGTTGAGGCGGTAACTCTGTGGGAGGGATGGTGTCGTGTTGTTTTGTGTTCCCGACCCCGTTTCGCGGGTTTTGTTTACCGCTCGAGCGGGAGTAGTTGAAGCAAACAGCTTTGGCACCAAAGGGTTATGGGCGAGGTGTCTGGTGTCGAGGAGAAACAGAGAGAGAGTGAGCAAAGTGGGCGACTTACACCAAGTCGCACAATCAACCTATACAAGGCTTGCTACAGCGAGGAAATGATTATCGGAAGAGTTTACTACCCTTCGGCACTTGCCCCTGTCGATTCTAGGCGTCTACCCATCAGCCGCTATTTTTTCTTCGCGAAATTTCATACTACGTATGTTCAGATCGGTAGATATTGCGCGGATTTCCCTTCTCTCTCGAAGCTATGTATACATGCTTTGCAGAGTGTGCTTCAGTCTCCTCCTTTTGCGCGTTGTATTCGGGAAAATTATTCCGTCATAACCACCCTCGTACAGCAGACACTTGTTTCACGCGCTCACGCTCTTCCAGTGAATTTCATCTAGACAAAGGAGCCCCCAAGGTTCCTTCGAGAAATTGACAGACCAGGAAGTGACGCCTCGTCTCCTTCGTCGTTGAACATATCAGCAGACAAGTGGTACGGGGCGCAGGAGGCTAACTAAGCGTTTTACCTGGTGCTGATTGCGCGAAATTAAAGTCCCTTCAATTCCACAACTGAATCCGAAGCGACGGTTTCTCATCAGTAAAATATCCCAGGCGACTCGAAAGAACCACGTTTCCCGGAAATACTGGCAGGGCTTAATTCACCGGGTTGCTGGGACTTGATTACGAGTTTGCGGATGTAGAAAACGAGGTAGACCCCAGTCCTGAATGAGAAAATGATTAAGTAACGAAGTGTAGTCCATGCCTACCATATACATACATATATATACCCACAAGTACAGGTGGGTCGATGAGAAAGAGGCCCTTGGACGTGCGTGCTTCTATCTATACTCAAATCTCTCTTACGTATCTCACCATACACCCACGCCATCACCTTCATCCACATGCGAACCCAGATGTATACTATTCATGTCTAGACAGCACTTAGGCATGAATATGGATAGAAACAAGCACACCTGGTGCCTGGTTGGCTAAACGTTATCCTGACCGTTTCAGACCCCGATAATAATCGAAATTCGATGTGGTTTTGAAAATTTTCACCCCACAAGGGTGGGATTCGTTTTTCTTGACATCAACGCTGCACCGTGGGGGTGAAGCTTCCGACTTTCCGGGGCTGGTATGAGACATCGACAAATCGGCTTATCGATGGAAGCCACTGTGTTATAAGGCTCCTAATTCTATTGGTAATAGGTTTTCGCCGTGTCGAGGCAGTCCCATATACAGGGAAACTACTACTCAAGATAGAGAACATCGTTGCTATCGTTTTCCCAGAATGGACTATGGAAGTGTTATCTATGTATAATCGATAGAAACGAGTCATAATGTAATGTTATATGGGAGACGGAAGGGACAAAGAGAAACGGCAGCTTGGTTAGATACATATATATATAGTACATGTACAGATAAGTTGGAAGACAATGTTCGGCTCTCGCGCAGTTGAAACAATGCGAAATCATCAAGTTTCTCTTGTAGCGGCAGGTCTCTCCCGTTCTCTGGTCCCCGCGCGTTCTTAACAGCGAGTTTAAGGCGGAAGTGACGCGCGGAAAGCGAGTTGCAAGGCGATGTCAAGAAGCCAGGGTAAAGAAGGGTCGCTCGCCCCTTTGCTACGATGAATTTAGGAAAAGCTCTTTCAAAGGGGGCAATTCGCCGGGGGTACAATAAAATGCTAATTAATGAATATGTAATATTTGCATATTCAGCCCCATGCCCTGCCTTTACGACAATAAGAATGCGCGGAAAATCCCACCCTCATAATTCATTAATTAGCAAAGATTCACGGGCTGGGTAAAAAACGCGCTGTAATATCGCCGAAATGAGCCACCGGAATCCTACTTCGTATATTTCAATTACATTTCATTTGAGATCCCTCCAGACGTGAGAAGTTATGAACAAGCATGGCCCAATCTGTGAATTGTCACCCTTAAAAAGTCGCTTTTCATCTTCTACGAATCACACCTCAAGGATTTCTCTTTGGTTACTTTCCGCAGGATATAGAGAGCCTCGTTTGATCAATGCAGATGTTTAAGGGTCGGTTGTTCTCTTCGCACGATATCCCGCAGGACAACTCTTGGAATTTATATAATTCACAACATTTTAGAAGATATGACATTTTTGGGATCGTTTTTGCTCATTTTTTACGTAACTCGATTTTGGTATTCATTTCATCGAAATCGTATCAGAACAGAAAACAACCCTTAGAAATATTGTGCAAAGAGACCGAAGAGAAATCCATCCTCAATGGTTCTCTGAACGTGAAAACCGACTTTTAGGGGTGAAGGTCTATAGCGTGAGACCTGCTCTTCCATAGGTTCACTCAACGATGTCATAGCTCCGCACTGCTCGTACGAATGTTGTGTCTTCTTGTAAAAATGAAGGAAAAAAAATGAAATAAAGAAAAAATTAGGAACTTACGACCAATTACGATGCTGGTAAGAGATAGTGGTAAAAAGTTAGTAACAAGTGAAACTGCAGTATATAATAAGCCCTGAATCCCGGTGCACCAGATAAGACCACGAGGCGAAGGCGTCCAACCCGGAGATCGTTGTAGTCCTGGTGGCCCAAGTGAATATCACTGGGCGGTCTTCCGGCTGGCGAGAAGCCCTCACCCCCTAATGGTCGAAGTTGGTAGCATTTCTATGCAAATTGTACGCTTATAGACGTAGTCGACCGACCCATCGCTACGTCTCCGGAGGTATTCCGTGTTTGGTTATTTATCTGGTCTTGTTCGACTTCGCTCAACGAACTCTTGAGTATTTAGCAGCCACCACCCTCCCTTAGATATATCTCTGTACCCTCCATGCAGACTTGGCTATTGGTGTGGTGTGCGGAATTCCGATAAGCCCTAACGGTGACACGACCCTATTTATGCTTCTAGCATGCAACAGTGTACGTATACACATGCTCATTTCCCGCATTATTCCGAAAGGAAACGCTCCATGTAACCCTATCCTGAAAACTAAGCTGTCCGGGGATGGACTACGGACTGATAGTCCTGACGCGGACTGAATTAAACGGATCTTACTCGCTTACACAACTGTTTACATTATCGCTACTTGTCTTTGTCACCCGAAAGCTCCAAGTATGATACTACATCGCTTCACTAGTCAGTAGTCCGCTCTATCAGCTTCGGAATAGAATTATTACTCGAAGGAAAAAGGCCGAGGTCGTAGGGACCTGAAAGCTCCCCCATGCGCAAAAGATTTTTCAGATCTCCGGGCTTTTTCGTAGAAAATCTTTGGCGTTCAAAGGTCTTTGATCGGTTGGATCAAAAATTTTCAGATCGACTTTCTTTCCTCGAGGAATATAAATTTATCCGAAAAGCTCGTTGATGATAAGAAATATTCAACCTAAGTTGAAATTTTTAATAGATTTTTCGATTTCTAAATCCGAAAGCTTCGAGTGGTTACAAAATTGGTAAAAAGAAAAAGTTTTGGAATGAGATGATGGAATTGTAAATTTGAGAGAAAGGAATCGGAATCGTAAATTAAGTTTTGTAAAGAATTTAGTTTCGGCTTAAAGTTTGAAGAATAATTCAGACGCTTTCTTTTTCTGTTGAGTTTTTAATAATGTTATTCTTCGTCTTCGTGGTTGGTGGTCATAACCGTCAAAGCAGCGAAAGAAATCTGTGAATATAATTGAATGAATGAAAGGAAGCATAAGAAAGGAAGAAAATAATAAAGAATAAGAAAAGCGTGCAGCATTTTTATCCCGAATATTGAATTGTTCAATAAAATTATGAAAGTTTCTAAATTCTGAGAAGTAAGAAGAAGCTGAAAAAGGAGAAGAAGACGACGAAGAGGAAGTTTGGTAGAGCCAAAATCCGATCGAACGACGAATTCTTAACTCGTTTCAGAAATACGAGATCAGAGCTATACCTAACAGCTATCCTACTTCGGGTAAAAATACGTTTGGATAAAGACATAAAAAGAATTCAATTTGTGGAAAGATCGTAAAATTTGAAAGTAACGATAAAGTTATCGGAATCCTGCTGCTACTGCTGCAGGCGACCCGATTGTATAAAACAATGATTGCATAACTTTGACCGGAAGAGATCCTGCAATACTGAAGACCTGCGTCTTTCATTCCCAGAGATTTTCCAAAGAATCCGTGACTGAGAGAGAAAAAATGAAATAAAATAATAATAATGGAAAACAACCCTTGATAAAGCAATAACAAGCCTACAGGTCGTTGGACACGGGGTACTAGCTGGATATATGAAGCGGTATAGCCAAACCCGCGAAGGCTCGATAAATCAATATCTGATTTGAGAATAGAGACAAAGATAGGCGGAAGACAAGCCGCGGAAATGAACCGTGAAAAGTAGAAAAAGAAAAATGAAAGAAGGAAAAAAGAAAGAAAGGAAAAAAAAAAAAAAAAAAACGAATGAAAAATAAGGGGAAATAAAGTGTTTGGAATTATTATTTCCCACGCAACCCTTCGTGCAGACTGATTGGAAAATCCATATTTGACTTTCAACTTTAACAACTGACTGTGAACCGAACGAATAGTCTATCGGAAAGGACTTGTACATGAGATCCTTGACCAGCGTGAAATTCGACAAAAATTTGTGGACAATTTTTGACAACTTATCATACAAGGGTTCAAATGATTTGAAGGTTCAAAAAAATTACTTTGAAAGCTCTGAGTAAAGCCCAACTTGTATGTGCTATGAAATTTTTTCTGCTTTCATCGGTATTTGAGACGCAATGATTTTTCAAATCTTATTGTGAATCTGGTCGGGGGGATGACAAATCGATTTTTTTTCTTTTCGTATTTTGATCGGATAGAAAAACCATCGGTGGGATTAATCTCAGAGCCATTTCATATATATTCGTAAGTCGAATGAGATACTATGGAGCTTTTGCGACCGGTTTTCGAACAAGCTACGTTTATATGCCTTCATTGCAGCTTTCTGGCAAAGCTTAAGACAGCTCTTTTCACGAGGGCTACACACAGCTTCCATCACGACTAGGACTTATCTGGGCGAGCATCTGTGCCCTCATTTGCAGCCATATACACACGCTTTGAACATCCCCCTTTCGTTTAGCTTCGCTTGCTGCTCATTGCTCGCTAATCTCCCAGCTGGCACATCGAAAAACTTCTTAACCTAGCCATTTCGTTTTTTTCTAAAGAAAAAAGAAAACCCAAAAAAGGAAACAAAAAAGACACAATCCATGACAAGCCTCGCGGCTTCAAAATTAATTAATCCTTTTTACCAAGATGCGTTAACGACACACATTCGACGGGTAATTCGTGCTCAAGCGATTATCACCCCAATGGTGATAATCAGCGAGTATTTTATGGGATTCTCGAAATATAGGTACGGGTGTCCACGCCTTCATCCATGACGGCTGTAGACATAATGACTCGAAACTCATGAAGAGCTTTTCCAAGCCAATGCAGCGAATCTCCTCATAGCTATATGGCGAAGAAACTTTTAAAAGTGATAACAGTCGACACGAAAGAATTCGAGTTGCCATATGGACTGCAGACAGCTTTCCAATAGCAAAAACTATTCCATTTTTCATTTAATGGAATTCATCAAGCGTATATACGAACTGATAAAAAAAAAAAAAACCAGAAAATTAATAAACCAAAGAACTGATAGTTTGTGATGCTCGGAGCTTTTTGAAAGCTCAATATTTGAAATGCAATAAAAATTCTCCTTGCATCACAGACATTGAGCTTTTCAATTGAAACTCATATGTGGCTTTCATTTGAAAAGATTTGAACAGCTTTTTGAAAATTCAAGAGCTTTATTACCGTAGCAAAAATTGCTATGCAAT
Organism: Tenthredo scrophulariae; assembly: GCA_963978835.1. Classification (NCBI taxonomy): domain Eukaryota; kingdom Metazoa; phylum Arthropoda; class Insecta; order Hymenoptera; family Tenthredinidae; genus Tenthredo; species Tenthredo scrophulariae. The sequence goes on from OZ022233.1 coordinate 15,741,314, forward strand.
TTTTTGTCAAATTTATTTTTCATTCAATAAGACGAATGAGGATTCCTGAGAGAATTTTTGGTGTATCTGTGGATTGGAATGCGATTAGATTTTATCCACGTCGAAGTATAGTATCTGGCTCGCAGCAAGTTCTCCTTAACCGAATTGAAGCCTGTTACCAGTAAATTTACGATCCCAAGAAGCTGCGTCTCCCCGTCTTCTCATAGCCATGGTTGTAGCAGTAGGACGCGTATCCGATGCCTTTAGGGCGATAACCGTAAAATATTTTAGAACGGTTGTCATGCCGGTAGAACAGTCGTTCCGATTCATTACGATCGCCCTGGGAACTGACGGCCGCTTGCCCCGTCGAATAAGGGAGAACCAGAAAAGAGAAAAAAGAGAAAAGAAAAGAAGTAGAAAAGAAAGACCTAACGAAAAAAAAAACCTATATTCTTACTCCTGCCGAACACCGGCTGAAAAACTTTACAGACACCAGAAACTTTCACGGTTATATGGTATACGTACACGCCGAGGCTCGTTTTGGTCGCGTACCACCAAAGGCAGGATGAGAAGCGGATAAAAAACTGGTCAACAACGAGGATGGGTGCAGTTTTCGATTTTTTTCAATTTTACGAAGCTGCGTGCGTAAAGTTCGAGCTTTACGCACACGGGGTGAAAAAATGTTGTATGCAACTCGGGCGTGAACTACTTCACGCCCTTGTTGCATAAGCCGCTATTAAATTCTGTACTTTAATAGTGAAGAAAAATTAAAAAAAAATAAAAAACCAAAGTTGTGAAAATCAGGAAACAAAGAAGCGCGGGGATCCTTTAAATATTCATTCTGTGTAGCCGTTCTCCTTCATACCAGACAGTGCACCACCCTTAGCATATACCTGCGCTAAGGAAAGGTGAAAATTTAATATTTATTTATACGGAATTGGTATTCTTGAAGAGATAAAAATCCTCTGGCAGGAACAAACGTACGACGCAGGTGAGGACGCGGACTATAGTTTCTGTGACAACAACGATCAATTTTTCACCCTTGCCCGTCGAGGGTTCCTATTCCTAAATTTCTCATTTAACCCGCATGAAATTCATTTGCGAATTAAACGCTCGATGAAATTCATAGCCAATCCGTCTCGCACCTAAAGAGACGAAAAATCGTTTGCAAAATCCCATGCTGACATTGGCACAGCGTTATCTGATCTCAATTCCGATTTGATCGCGGAATGATCCTCGGCACAATTCAATATCGGCAGAATTCAACCAAATATCAGTTCGTCCACCCAATCATCATAATTTTGTGGTATTTGAATCGAAAATTACCAATCACCTACGTGTCACGCAAGCTCGGCATTCAACCTCCTAAAAAATTCTCACTTATCGCAAAATGAACAGGAAAAAAAAAAAAACAACCCCCGTATAGATTTGGGGGAAAGAATGTCCCCCCCAGCGTATGATAAATAATACACCATATGCTTCCGCGTTTTTTAGTACCTCTATAAGATTCCGCAAGAGGACACCACGATTGGGCGTTGAACTTGCAGTGCTTATTTCATAGCTTATTCAACTTTTTGTGACAGAAAAGCTCGATCCAGGATCACCAAGTCCGAAGAATCTTGATTCCCAATTTGACGAAGGTAAAAAAAAAGTCGTATAGTGCTTGCAAGTTCTGTTGAAGAAAGAGCTTGCGGCAGGTGAAACGAATAGGTTTGAGATCCTAGTTGAAGGTCGAAATTTTGCGGTACGAAATAACCGCGTGAAATCGTTCGATCGAAAATAGTCTTTCCACAGAAGACAGAAGACAAAGATCTTGGAAGTCTGTCGATGACAGGGTTGCCCGGGGGTTCGATCACTTTCTGTCAACCCTCTTTGGGAAATTGAGCGATTGACACGTGTCTTGAGTTCCAGCTATCGGGCCAATCTGCGGCCAGAAGGGATTGAAAAGAAATTTCTATGGGAAGACACCCAGCTGCCAGCTGTCTTTGAAAAAAAGTCACAAAATCGGGTAGCAATATTCATACCGATGATGACATAAAAAAATTTATTAAAAAAGTTTTCAAATTCCCTTTACTCTATCTCAGCCTTTTTAACCCTCTACCGACCGAGCTGCACCCCTCGATACACAAACGATCAATTAGTCGTAAAGCGACAGCAGCTGGAACGATTGCAATTGTCTGGAAAATTGTGCCATCACCTGTTCTCCCCAGGGCAAGTACCCAGCAACACTAGCAGCTGACTCCTGATCTCTTGAAGCTCGAGCTCACGTGGCAGTGAAAAATGAACCAAAAGTATAAATTTATTTTTTCCTGATCAATCGATAAGACATTTCAATTTTCTGATTTAAAAAAAAAAAGATTCATATATTTTTTTTTTTTTTCTCAACTGAACTTTTTGACCATTTGTTGGGCTTTCAAAATCCGGGGGCGGAAGTTCCGCAGATTACCCGCTCGTTTTAATCGTTATTATAAAAATCTGTTCGCCAAAAACTCTGCAGGAAAAGTTGATCGGTATTTTTCAATCAGTGAACTGCTAACACACGAGTTTATAAGTATATTACTTTAATTCGTGTAGTCGATTCCGCGCTTTTCAGTAATTGGCACGTTTCTTTCCGCACGGGATTCCGCTGATCGTAACGTGCAATCTCGTCAGGTGGAAGAGCATATAGATGGAGAGATACTATATAGTATATAAAAAGAGCGACAGAGAGCGAGAGAGAGAAAGCTTCGATTTCGCCTTGCCCTAATTCCATCGCCTTCCCTCCATCCTCTTTTCAAATTTCTCCTGATTCTTCCTCGTCCTCGTCTTTCGCATACATCTATGTTACCCAGTTCGCTTTAGCGAGCCGAGAAGCTAGGTGGGCAGCCTCGAACGAAGTGTCCTTATGTACCCACCCTCGGCGTCGCCTTCAAGGCGTCCTTGGAATCTCTGGTGTAAAAGAGGGGGATGATGCGAAACGGGGCGTGAAAATCTGCTTAAAATCAAAAAGCGTCGCTTGATTTATCCGGAAAAAATAATAATAAAAAAAACAAAAAATGAATCACAGAGAAAAGAAAAACAAAAAAAAAAAACGACGCTTATGGAGGAAGAAAATGAAGGAGGGAAAGGGGACATGCTTTTGTCAAGGACGAACGTCTTTGAGCTTTTCGCTTTTCGCCTTTCGCTTTTCGCTTGTCGCTTTGGACTTAGGGCTTCGGGCTTTGCCGCGCTGTACTCTATAGTGACTAGAAGTGCCTACTGTTTCAGTAACCCCCGCGCAGCTGGGCCCCGATCAATACTACCCCAAACCCCAGCCGGCGTATTTACAAATCCAATACCCTGTAATCGCCAAACGTATAAACCTTCCCTCTTCTTTTTTTTTTTTTTATTTCAAATTTTTTAGTCAGGAGTTGAGGGTGCTCAGATTTCACACTGTGCACATGCACAATGCACTTCATTGAATTAGATAAATCGTTGAACCAGATGAAACAATGTTTAGAGTTCATTAATCATCCCTTAAATCCGGAGATTTAAGCTCAGCTTTTGATTTTTGTGGAATTCATTTCAATTGGTTAGTGCAATTATGCGACATTGACGAAAGCTCTTCGAGGACATATGCGCATCTTCATTATTGACTATTTCAATATAAGTATGTGATACTAGCATCGTAGCAAAAAGCTCGTTTTAGTCTACCCCCAAAAAACCTCACTACGTGTAAACCTCTTCTTGTCGATGGATGCAGTTGTAACGAAGAAATAAACTCTTCAAGGGATGATGATGAAACAGTGAAATATTTCAGACAATATATTCTTCGTACTAAGCAGGAGTCGAGATCTTCATTTTCAACCACCCCATAATTATTCGCGGTGTTTTGATTAATTTTATATCATACTGCTTTGTGATTTTGTTGGTCTGGTTTTATCCCTTTCGGTTCGTTTTTTCTTTTTTTTTATCTGCTCTCTACCAGGAAGCTCCAACAAACAAAAAAATACAGGCTGGATAATCGTTTTCGGTTTCATCATGGGCCAACAATCCCGTCAATTCAATTCCTGGTCTCATTACGTTACCCGTATACATATCTTCATTTCACTATTCCAGTAAAACTTGCCTCATATTTAACGACATGGTATTACGTACTCCTGCTATGTCAGTGACGTCAGAACTTGAACTCACCTAGTCCTTTGATCGATCGGCGAAAAGGTGTCTCTCAGAGAATCACCTCACGCGCGAGAAACAGGCGAGCTTTTCCTCTCTTCTTGTATTATATATATATATATATATATATATATTTTTTTTTTTTTTTTCTTTATTCTTTCGTCGTTTTTTCTTTTCACTTTTTTTCCGGGTCGTCTCTTGTCTCCTTCAGCTTCTCTGCAGGGTTTGGAATCGACGCAGAAGAAGAACAGCGCGTTTCTCTCCTGCGCTGTTGGATCCTCTAATCTGTTATCGTAAAAATCCTGCTCACTCACTGGTGAGCCGCGAGCTTTAAAGCCAGGAAGGAGAGGGAAGAGGAGAAAAAAGTCGAAGAAGAAGAAGATGAAGAAGAAGATGAAGAAGAAGAAGAAGAAGAAGATGAAGAAAAAGAAGTATAGAAGAAGGGTGGAATGAGGAAGGAATAAGGGTGCCTGGGATGAGACACTCCTCCGTCTTTTGCCTCGAGATGGAGAAGTATCAATATCACGCCTCACTGCGGCCCCTATTCAGCCCCCTTAAACCCCCGGCGCTTATTATCATCCCTGAAAAATAATCTCGAAATAGGAACGCGCCCCGTCACCTCACGGAAACTGCTAGAACCTGAAAACACCTTCGGTTCAAGAAACACACTTAATTTCTCGCGAATCCAGACCTCAGCCAGAAAAAAAGGAGTACAAACATTAAAATGAAAAAAATCACAAATAAGGGTTGATGGTAAAATTTTCAAATAGAATAAAATATGGCTACCTTTCAACCTCATCGTCCTGTGAATTTGAAGATTCTTTCATCCTCGTAAAGACTCGTTTTTTCGATACTGGAAATCCGAAGACTGACTATCGGTCATTTTTTTTTCCCTCATTTATTCATTTATGTACATAGGGGTGGGGGGTATGGGAAAAGGTGTTGTAGGCTCGTGAGTGTGTAGCCTGTAGGAGTGGGTATTTAATTTCTTCGAAACGACACGTGAATCGTGTAGTAAAAAGACAATATCCACTAAATCGTCGTGCGGAACAAACCTTTAGGCCGGTGTCTCCGCGGTCTGTGCATGGGGCAAATCTTCGTTTTTTTTTTATTACTCTGCGGGAAAGCCGCATGAGTATAACAAGCTTTTTTATCACTCTGGTACGTGGACATAATTAATTGACACGCAGCTCGCTGCAACGACTTTTACTTCTCACACCCTGGAGCTCGACTCACAATTGAATGAGACAATGACGGTGATGAAAATCTGTCTTATTAACAAAATGTACCAAATTTTTTTCCGAGGGATGAAATCAAGGGAGAAAAATACGACATTTTTGATCTTCAGCCTCCGATGTGAAACTCGAGAATCAAGTAACATCATGGTATCACCAAGGCTTGACGGATGATAAAAGTTCTAAGAAAATTTGATAATGTGAGGTAAACTGTTCTTCTTTTTTTTTTTCCCTCAGATATGATCCGATATTTATTGGGAATAAAGTTTGTCGAATAATTTCCGAATACTTTATTCACTGAATTTCAAAATCTCAGAGGATTAAAGACGGTTTTATAGAATTAAAGAAAATGTCGCAAGGAACTGACAGGATTTCGAAAGGATTCAACAGTTTTAATGGACTTTTAAGGATTCGATAAATTTTGCAGAGAGATTTTATCAGATTTCACGAATTTTGCAAGAATTTGCAAAATTTCATTACTAATTTCTGGCCGTTCTTTAGATTTTATTTATTTATCGTTCATTTAGTTAGGAATTCATTAAGTCTTCGTAAGCCCATGGAAAACTCATGAAAGCCTTGCCAACTCCATAGCATGAAATGAAATAATGAAAATATCGAAGAAAGGGCAGAAAATTTTATATTTTTATCGCCACAACAAAAATTGACGATGCTTTTGTCGTCCTTCCAAATTTTGGTCACTTTCAAAATGAGTATTTTCGGGTTGGAAATAAAATTGTCAATAAAAAAAAAAAAAAAAAACGGCCATTTCTCAACGTTCTATTTTCCCACAATATTATTTTCCAAAAAAGGAAAGTTGGTTCACCGGACATTAGCAATAGTGACACTCAGGGGCAAAAATCATCTATGGTCTGTTAGACGGGTTCGTATAGTCCCTTGTGGGAATTTAGGAGTTGACCCGTAAGTTTCCGTTGTTATGAGAAAGGACCCGGATAGAATGGTGTCTCGTATTTCATCCAATAGCGATCTCGTCTTAAATCTCTGTTCTTCAGAAGCTCATCTGGAGTCTCCCCACAGGATCGGAGGATCCTTGGATAAGACCGACGTCCACATCGCAGGACGTTGCGGCCGAGCACCACTGCCGCGAAAATTGAAGACTCATTAAAACCAGAAATGATTAAACTTTTTGTAAGACGGGAGAGAGGAAAGCCCCAAGTTCTGTAACCCTGGGGTCTTGCAGGAGTCCGAGGCGGACGGGGGACGGCATTAATGTACGGAGTATTTGAACTGGGGATGTTTTTATGAAAGCTTTGCCCTTATTAGTCTACACCGAGGCCAAGGACCGCTAAGACCATCCGAGCATCGTCGAACCTGGGTTTTCACTCACCAGGAGCTGTGCGCTTGAAACGGAAAAAAATGGGGTGAAAGAACCCAGGAGGAAAGAAACCCTCGATTATCCCCCAGCCCGCTAAGAATTGTTATTTACTCTTAAATTTCGAGAACGGTTCTCATCAGACGTTCAAATCCCTTGAATGCCTTTTCCAAATGCTGTAATTCATCACCGAGTGATTTCCCCATGAATTTTCAGAGGGAAGACAGGTCCTGGAATAAAGCTCGAGCATTTTTCCAATTCCTCCAGCTTTTATTCCGCTTAAGAGTGACTTTTACTGTGAGATAGCGCGGGGGGACTGGCGCGCGCTTCCACCTATCTTCTACGATGGGAACTACGCTCAGGGCTTTCTAGCCGAGTTTCGGGCTTGCGGAATGGCGGAATTGTTTTGTATAAAAGTTACGGTCATTTCTGCGTGAGATAATCGTTAATTTTGTTTGAAAAGTTACTCGGTGGGGGTTCCTTTCTGAGTTTCGGTCTCGGTCCGACTGTCTATCCGTCTGTCTGTCCCCTTCCACCATCTCGCGAGAACTGCTTCGATAAACCTACGTGACTGAATTAATTCGTACGCAAAGTTCGTGAAGCGGAAACACCGAGATTGTCATACAAATTAATTCAAATATTTGGAGTTGTGAATTTCAATCCTCCTCCGCACGTCGAGCGAGTAGCTAAAGGGGGCGAGACGTGCCGCTAGGTCCACACCAAACCCACCCCTAGCCCTGGTAGGACAAGACTAGAAAACTGACTGAAAAAGCGGGCGCTACCCCGTCAATGAACAAAAAAGTGAATTTCGTGGTTCTCAAAAAGCTCCGTGATGATATTTAGGGGTGAAATTCTTTCCGAAAGAAAAACTTGAGGCGGAAAAGCTCACTTATTTTCGTTTTCCGGTACAGATACGTGTCGGGGTTCCAAAGGACGGTAGAACGAACGAACATCACCTTTCGAGGAATGAATTTTTCTCCATTCCCGTACCCCACTGATTCAGTCCTGATCGAACCCACCTAGATGCAGGGGCAGAACCTGATAGACCTCGGTGTGATTGCCGCCTAAGGCGACCCAGCGCGGCAAGAGTTGCTCGGAAACGTGCCGAGCCTGACGATTGGGAGAGTAATACATAATATAATACACCTCGGCAATCTACATAATACCAACCACTTCCATTGTCAGCTGAGTCCACCCCTAGACGCCCATCTCCAACCCTGCTGGCTATTAACTGCTACCTCCATCTCTTTCGCTACCTTCAGAATTTATTCACTTATCGATTCGTTCCCTCATTTTCTCGAGAACGAGAAAAATATAGAAAAATAATAACGATAATAATAAAAGGAAAAAAATTAGAGCCAGATTAGAGCTTATTAATCAGTTTCCGGGACCTTTTTCGAAATCTACTAAATTCTACTAAAAGCTCAAGGTATTCGGTCAAAGGGTCGTTTTCATGTCAGAGCTTTTTGCTCCAATGAAACCTCAAAGAGCGACCCTGGCCTTTAGATTCGTTTTTTCTTCACTTTTTGAACAGCCCTCGTATCTGTGAGCAAAATATGCTAAGAATTTAGGGGAAGAAGATTGCAAGCTTCGTGCACGAGGGTTTTCACTCTTCATTAGCTAGTAACAATTTAAGCGAATATTCGCATCTCTGAGTTCGTAGGATCCGGAAAATGGGTTTTTGGAAAGATTTTGGTGGATTTTTACAAACTCTGGAAAAAATTATTTTCCAGAATAATTCTTGGCGCAAAGCGAGAAACAAACCTTGGCTTTACCTCGGCCGGGGCTCTCGCACTTTGCCCCTTTTTGAAATTAGTCCCAGATTTCTAAAGATAAATAAACCAGAGTGGGTTTTAGCAGGGAATTAGGGATAGCGAAATTGTTTTAATGAAGCCCAACTTGACTAAGCCACTAATATGCATATAATTAAAGGGAAGTTTAGCACCCGTACTCAGGTGTATGGAAACTACTGCACAGTAAGTAAGCAAGCCCGAAAAGTAACTCGGGGTGGGTTTCATTCATTGCTAATATCAGTACCCCTACATACGCGATTTCGTACCAACGATTTCATACCAACGTGAAATTCGCTGTTAAAATACAGTAAAAATGAAAGCAAAAAAAATAACAATAGTAATAATTCCACCATTTCTTCCCCTTCCCTTTTTTCTTCGCTTCCGGTTTTGTGTACCCCTTTCGGTTTCTGCTCGCTGGACGGTTGGTATCACAAAAGTCATTGTCTGAAACCATTGTTTCAAGGCTAATGTAAAAATCGTTCGTAGAAATGGTGCCTTTTACGATTTTGCTGTAGCCCCTTTCCTCCCTTCAACGCTACACATATCTCTCTTTTTTTTTTTTACTTTTTTTCTTTCTTCTTGCTTTCTCGTTAAAAAAAGGCTGCCTGAATTAAACGAGCCACACCACATTCCTGCAGTGTGGCAGGGACGAACAACCCTTCTACCTTCTCGTATATACCTACTTGGCTAAAGAGTGTCTGAAGTACATACAGAGAGAATCGGGTAATTGTGTATATCTACCACACCGAGTGTCACACTGGGAGCTTAGGCTCGCCACGTGATCTCTGCTAATCCAGACTCATCCCCTCTGTCTGCCTAACTACCCTTCCGTACGTTATGCATGCCAGTGGCATCGCAACTCGTACTGATTTTTTTATTACTTTTATACGGGGCGGTTTGTTATGAGAAATTTTATTCCGGTTCCGATATCCCATAGGGGGATGTAACCATTTATTACAATCTCTGTTTGAACCTTGATGGTGACTGAAGATCATTTCAGTTCTTTCGTGGTGAGTCGGTGTCGCAGCGATAGGAATGTGAAATAAAAATGAGAGAATAAAAAGAGGAAGCCTTGTCGTCTACAGCGCAATAATTACGTCGACGTTAATTAAGAGAACGTGCGACAAGGAACACGAGCGTCACTCGAATGTATTATTCGTATTTATACGTATACATGTATAGTTGGCGTCCATTCACACAGCTAGCCAGCGTTGGAGTCCAGGCCATGTAATCTCCTTATTACCTTGAATTCTTAAAGCGTCTTAATGCTCAAGGCGGCTGGCTGTTCAGAGAGTTGAAAGAAAGAAGGAAAAAAAAAATAATAATCGAGGCACTGAGCAACTCATCCTTTGACATTTTTCACTCTCTCTCTCTCTCTCTCTCTCTCTCTCTCTCTCTCCATATCATCTCTCCTGGTGAAAAGATACACCCTAGCTGAACAACCCGTTGAATAAATGCAGCCTAGAGTTATATATACCTACTCTACACGCAGTTTCGTGGTTTCTCAAGAGTGTCTTAACTTAATTAACGGCTTTAATTTCACACTCTGCAAACAGTAGTCACACCAGTCTGCGTGCTGCACTAACACCATATTCACGCATTTCGTTAAGGAAAGGTAAACCCAACGATCCCCTTAGACGGTGCGGAACCTGTACCAACAAAAGATCATGTCTCATTTCACCCAAGATTTAATTATCAGTTTAATTAAGGCTCGTTATACTGCAGCTCTGATACAACCAACCCCATCTCTTCGTCCTTAAATCTTATTCACTCAGAACTTCAGATACTTATCAATAAATCTTCCACTTTCACCTCATCGTCGAGAGGGATGAGACGATCCTCTCTTCATAAATCCATTAAATGTCAAACGGATGCTCCTGCATCCTAAGGTCAGAAAAGACAAACTAGGTACTTCGATCGGACAATGGATAAAGAAGATGGAGCAAAATACACCATGGCACGTGTTGCTCTAGGTCCTATAGTCCTTTGAGTCTGCTGGGCCCACATGGATAATGCATTTGCCTTTGGCAACTATTTTCTATACGGGCCGATTAAGCCCCGTAGAAGTTCAAGCGGACGTCGGTCACATTAAAATAAAGGTCCTTTGTCAAGCCGGAGATCTTCCTCGGCGATAAATAGAAGAGAACTAAAGATTCGAGCTTCCCTGTTCTAAAATTGATTCAGAGATCCTGGGAGATCCACTTCCTCGTCGGTTGTGGGTGGATTCGAATTTAGACGGCCTTATAGTGAGTTCGGTGAGGCCGGAAGTAGCCCCGGGGTCATATCGTGAACAAGGAGTAAATGTACGCGTGATGTTGCACTACGTGATGTTGAAGACGTTCTGTGTGTATTAGCGAAGGGAAGAGTAAGAGGTTTGAAAGGTTCTGCCGTCGAGGATCAGCTACGATCTGGCACGGGATCCGGGCCAAAAGCAATTTGATCCTTTTGAGCCTCTACAGCTGAGTCCTTCCGAATCGTGTTTGACCCTTGATTTCCTACTTCAAACGAAGGGCTCGTGCCTTCGTTCATCGTGTATCATTTATTTCCTAATGGGACTAGTAAAAGCCGATCTGACGAGGCCAGCTTCCCTTCACTTTAGTTCACGTCCTAAGCGACGAGCGACTGCTTGCTCAGACTCAGAAGGACTTTTGGATAAGGACTGGGAGCTTTCGGAGTTTTCGTCGCCGTTTATCTCTCCTTTAGTCTAATAGAGAAAAATTAACGGCTGCAACTTAGCGCGAAGTAAATAGAAGAGGAAATTCCCGATCCTGCGAACAACTGATAATAAAAAAATGTATAACCCCAGGGAAAATATAGTCCTGCACCAGCCTCAAGCGCCGCCTTCGTACCAAGGATGATGCCAAGAAAGGGAGCTGCTGGCGAACTCGACTCAACTCCCTCGTGGCCTCCTTCTGGTTAGCACCGCCACCGCCGTTGCCCGATCAATGATCTCTCGCGGGTAGGTACCAGTCGTCCTCGTCGGTTCTGCATCTGTGTACCGAAAGTTTATAGGACAAACATGTCTGATGGAAATGGATTTTCTGGTCAAGGATCAATTCTCCCTGGGCATAGCGGTACTCAAGTCTGAATAGGAATAAAAATCAGGGAGTTCTGCAATTAGCCATTTCGCAACGATGATGGGAAAGCGAGAAGACACCCCATGCATATAACGTGCATGGCTAGCTTTGCAATAACAATCGATAGCCAGGTGTTTCCTGAGGTCGATTAACGCCCTGTACAATAACTAGGTACGGGAAAATGGATTGGCAAATTTGCAGACGAATTGTACTCTACTCGTAGTGACATTGGTTCCTAATTCTGCAGGAAGAACAGATGAAATTTGATGGAAATTGGATCCTTGATTGAATGAACACCGGCTTCGAAAGCACGGAATCATCGACCCTGACTACTACTGGATTAATTTGATGAAGTCAAGCCTTCAATTCATAATATCATTTGATAACGCAAACCGTGTAAAGTGACTTTGGAGTGATCCTGAAAGGCACTAAATCAGAGCTGGACTTCTGCATATGATTTGATTCGAAAACTTGTTGAAGACGATGAGGAGGATATTCGACTGCTAGTTTCTCGATTAATCAAAATATAGATTCTAACGCGAGGCTGTGGCGAAATCGATTGCTAGTTTATAGTAATTCGTACCTACATCCAGTGTCGGAGATCAAGAGACTACGAATTTCGTTGGCGAAGGCGAACAGTGAATCAGATTAAAGTTCCTGGCGTTATCGCAAAAGATTTACACGCGAATCCACTTTCCTAGGGTGGTTGGTGATCGTGGGAAAGAAAAAAAAAGAAGAAAAAAAAAACTTCCCGAAGGTAGTGACAGATGAAAGAGGCTAGAAGAAGAAGGAAAAAAAAAAACGGAAAAACGGCGAACAGAACGGCGGGCAAAAACTCTAAGCCAACTGTATCTCGGGATTGGAACAGATTGAATATCTCTCTTCCGATCCCTACATTCACTTTAGATTTCAATTTCTCTTTCTATTCGCAATACGCCGTATACGTATCTGGTACGTATCTAGATATTGTATACGTACATCGCTTGAATTCCGATCTGGATGTAAATTTTTTCGCGAATTTGTCACTCGTCGAGAAATAAAATAGAGAGAAGATCAGCTCTTCGTTTTCTGGCCTTCGTGAATTTGTGAAACTCCGTCCTTCCTAGTTGAAATAAGTGGAAAAATATTGATGTCAAACCCAGATAATGATTATCGAAGTGTTAAAGCACCCTTCATTTTATTTTTAATTTTTGCCAAATATTTTTCTGTGGGCTAAAAAGCGGATATCTTTAATCCGCTTTAAATTTTTCCTTGAAATTATTGCATGTGCGAAAGCTTCGGCAGCTTTTAGCTACCTACCAGACTTTGATCGTCGATAAAACAGCTCTGCGTCGGTTCCAAGCTCGGTTTTATGTCGGCGTCGAAACGCCACCGTCGGTACGAGCAATGCTATCTGGCTGGGGTTCTAAACTTGTAACCTTAGGGGTTGGTGGTCGGGAAGCTTTCCCTCAAAGCCCCAGATGTCGCCACAATTTCCGGAGCCACCGTTACTCAAAAGTAAAAAATAATTTTTTCGATACCGAAGAGTCAATGATTTGTGTTCTGTATTAAAAAAAAATATCGAATCCGCATCGTACTTTGATGAAAAAATAAAAAAAATATATCCAATTCGTGAGGAAGTAAGATCCTGCAAATTGATTTTTTCAATTTCCTAATCATTTTTAATCAGACGTTGGCTCCGTTTCTGGATGAGAAGCTTTTGTAACGTTTTAAATAATTATTTCCTCCTTTTTCCACTTTAACCTTTCGGGGTTGACACTAAAAGCTTTCGTTATAAATAATAAGCGAGGCTTACCTGATTACGCAGGATGGATGTCCACAGGATTGTCGCAAGGGCTACTGAGTTAGCGCGACAAAAGTGAGCCGGGATTAATTAATAACTATCCGGGAGTGATATTAGAGCTAATCTTCTCTCGCCTGAGGTAAGACTAGTTGAGTGAAAATTAAATCAGAGTTTATTTGTCATATAACCACGCGCCTTTTATCCTCCGACTTTAGCCAGGATTAGCCTGCCTGATTCCGACTCCCGGTGAAAGCTCGCAGGATAGAAAGAGTGAATTCATAATTCTCTCCATCACGGAGGTTGAATTCGGCAGGATATTCTCACCTCGCCTCAGCTTCGCAGGAATTTTCTGAAAATTCTGTTGGAAAAAAAAAACAAAAAAAATTGAAAAAAATATTCCGAGTTGAAGCCACAAGCCACACGTAGGATCTTACCGTTTCCTTCCTTCCGCCCGAACCTAACTTCTCGTATTTTTTTTTATTCACTTTTTGGGCTGGAAAATTCGATCGAAATTGGCTAACCGTAGCAGAGACATTGGTATGCAAGGGCGATGACGGGCCTCCATGGCAGCACATGTTATTTCGTGAAACGGATCTATTTTGAGGGGTCCTGACCCTTAAGTGATATGTGCCTGGCATACTGAAGGGACTGGACCAACGGAATAAGGAGTTTCTCTTTCTCCCCCTTTCTCTTCCTTTCTCGAGAGGAAACGAAGACCGACAAAAAAAAAAGGAGAGATGTTTGCTGACAGGGACATCACGTGGACACGAAGGATTCGTAGGACATATCAGAGTAGCTACGCGTGTTTTCCATTCATCGATTTATGTTCTCTTCGACCTTCTTTCACATCCTTTTACTATCCACAGTATTTTATGCCACCACTAGTATTTTCTTTCGTATTCAATATCCTCTATACAGTCCCTAGCTTCCATAGGTGAACTACCTTAGTCACTTTTGAAAAATGAATTGCTAACTTCTTCTGAGAACGTCGACGTGTCTTGATTCCTTTTTTTTTTCAGGGGATGATTGTAGATACACCCATTTCTGTTTATGATGAAAGCAGACCATTCGAAAGCTATTGAGTCTTTCGAAGTCTGTCTTTGCAGAAGGACCTCTGGACAGATTTTCAAAGTTCAAAGGAAGCGTCTCTTGTGTTCGTATTCAGGAGTGTGATTAAATAGAAGCTGAGCTGTACGTAGCCGAGTTTCGCGAAGAGAATGGCAGCTCCAAGTCTGTGGTAGTGAAAATTCAACGAGGGTGGAAATAACAATTACGTTTGGTCATTGAGGAACTTAACTTGGAGAAATAGCCAGACGTTGGTTTAGCGGTTGTGGGGTTTTTGACCGGAGAACAGGAGCAGGCACTGTACGGTATGGCGCATGTAGTACTGCAGGGGCAGTTTCAGTTCCTACAGTGAAATGGGAATCGTAAAATCTGTAGCCTTTATACAATGTACTTTACTGCCATGCGAGATTGAAGAATCAGGCTGTAAAGAGCAGGGTAAACCGTGTGCAGGATCAGGACGAAAATGGGGAGAGAAAAGAGGAGAGGAAGAGGAGCCAGCCGACAACCAAGGCTCCATAGAATTGAGCCCGAGAGGGTGTTGAAATATAAAATAAATACCTTAAACCCTATGATCCTTGGTTTAATTAAAACTTGATCCTGCGTCTGATACGCTGAAAAGATTTCATGATCCAATTTGCCCGCGGATAATTTAGCCCGCGGACGACTAAGGGAGATAACCCCGTCTCACTCTCCTCTCGGCCTTTCCGCTCTGGATGCTCTCTCGTCTTTCGGGATAGAATTTACACCAGAGAGTCAATATCGGATTTTTTTTTTTTCTTGGACCTCGGGATGTAAGAGGATAGAAATCGTCCTCGGATATAATCACGGTCTTCGATTATCAGCGAATTTTTAACCGACGGCAAATTGACATGTGGAAATCCACACGTGCCTGAAATCGTTGCAATTCCCACGAAACAGTGCATTTCATAGAGGGGTTGCATGAGATGCTTGAATGGGGTGCTTTCGGACTCGTTCTTGTATCATAGCAGAATCGCGCCATCGCAGTGTCTACCGGGTTCGCCGCCCTCTTTCAGTCTCGTGAATATACCCCATGTACAGGCCGAGGGTACAGTGGGAGAAAGAGGCAAGGAAAAAAAAAAAAAAAAAAATGGGGAAAGAAATAATGGCGAAACTTGAGAGAGACCGTGACTTTCACGCTTTAAAATTGTAGTTTTCAATCCACAGACGTAAGGAAACTTTCCTAATTTCAAGATCCTAAACGGAATAGATTATGAGCGATTCACGCCAGGCCAGAACCGCAGCTTCTTGATGAGTCTCTGTGTACTCAACTTTCGCAGACATGCAGAACAGAGCTGGAAAAGAAGTGAGTTGATTGGGGCGAGTAGAGACTCAAACTTTATAGACTTTCCCGACTATTTCCGTGGCTGTCTCTTCTACTGAAGTTTAAAAATCCGAGCTCAATTCAGAAACGCATTGACTAGTCTTGTTCAGGTTTGTTCAGGATCGTTTCCTCGATCTGTGTGATCAGGAGTATGTTCTTCTTGGAAAATTAATGCCCGAGGGACAGAGTTAACGTGGAATGGCGAGAGGCCGAGAGTGAGGGAGTTAGAAGAAACGGCGACACCTGATTCTGACTGAAAAATAGAAAAAAAACTGTTATAGCCATTGCAGATCACCCCAAGAGGCGGGCAGTTGGTTCCTTCTTCGAGGTCGAGGCTCGGTTGATGCCGAGGGCGAAGGTCTGTCCCTGGCAGCAAGCAGAAGCGGCAGTGGTACCGGCGGCAGGAAACTGTGGCGTGGTTGAGACCACCCTCTGATGGATTGGTCTCCCTATGCCCCCCAGGTTTCTCCCAGCCCTTCCACTAGGTGCCTAACCTCCCGTCTGCCACTCACCAAACCCTGACACACCCCAAGGACCCACAGTTGCACGTCTTTTTCCTCTGCAGTTTAGAGGAGCAGCCCCTTACCCAATGTCCAAAACTGTGAGCGATTGTAAATTAACGCAACTTGTTTTTCTGTTCTTTGCAAACCGGCAGACAAGCATGCAAATTTGCGTCGGAATCGATTCAAAATTATTCACCAATTTTATGGCTGGTGGAATTAGAACCGACGCGGAGAGGGTCGTGTTTCCGTAGAGAGGTGTAACATTGAGCACAACCACGGGAACGAAGAACGAATATGACGTAGGATACTGTTATGCTATGTGTAAACCGTAAATAAAATTAATCACAGACAGATATCGCCAGTTCAGTTGCGCCGGAACCCCGCCATGCGACAGGATATATACCAGCTGGATATCGTGGTTCCACCAGCCTAATTCAGATCCCTAATGTTATTAACTCTTGAGCAATTTTACGGTGCGTTAATGGTATTAAAATGCGGAAGAAAAAAGAGGGATATCGTTTCGTTTCTCTGGGTTCATTTTCGGCTCAACAATCTGCACAATCTGTGCAACGCTTTGTTGCAAGATAGAGAAACGCTCAGAGCAGAATTGAACCTCGAAACTTAGTCGCAATTATAGTGACTTTTCAAACGAGTCTTTCAGGCGAAAATCTTTACCCTTAGGTGGTACTGGCTCGTAATTAATATTCCCGAGACTAGTTATACACAGGATTGTATAACTACGATACAGAGAAAAGCTTCCTTGGATCCACTGCAAGGTACCAACGCCGGATCTGAGACGGCTTGCTCTTCGCGAAGATGAGGAGAATTATTAATCACCACTGCGAGGATCTAGTAAAGCCTGGCCTAAGCTCACGATGGAGCATCGTTTATTACTCGGTCCTCTTTACCTCGCTCATACCTACCTTGTACTCGCACTATATTTCCACGGTAGAATGCTCTACCTAGATTAGAAATCTCGGTATGTATAGTTTTACGGCTTGAAACAACACTGCGAAACCAGAACCCTGCATTGGTTCATTTTATCCCACTGCAGTCACCAAGCTGAACATGGAATTTATTCCTCGTTCAGACGATTCTGGAATTGAGCTCTCCGGACTTGAATATCTGTTTTCAATTCTTATAACCAAGAGCATTCATGCAACTAGACTCAGTTTTGCGAACGAACGAATAGGACCGTTCGAGGGAGTGTTTCCTAGTAACCAGAGCTTGAGGTAGATTGCAAACGGCAATTACCAACCTAGTCGGTAATCCCCAACGGAGGGTGCCCGTCAGACCAGTTCGTGTACCGCTTAGCGGGGTTCCCCCACGTATGTCACGTACACGCGCCGTAGCACGCGACACGCGTGTCGGAGCGTGCGGATTTCGCTTGGTAAAAAGGAGCCCGATGGGAAGCATAGTCTATATTTCTTTGTCGCCATCAGCTTTGCGAGACTCCATCAAAGCGAATTCCATCTCTTAGCTAATAAAGAAGAAAAAAAAAAGGGTAATAAGAGGACATGTTTCGCTCTAATTATACGCTCCAGGTATGTCTTATGAAAATCCAGGTTTTAGTAGCGTGAAAGTTGAACGCCCTTCGTGATATGACCAGGGCTAAGTCATAGCCTTGGTAGTCGGTGAAGGGAAGTACATTTGCCACGCAACTGGTAAAACCCGTACCCATAATACCACGAAGGGTGAGAAGCAGGGCATGCGTGGCGTAGAATCTCCTCCTGGATCTTGGATCCGCCTATACGAAGCTGGAGGGATGGAAGAAAGGTAGGAAGGAAGAAGAGGGATGAGAGGCAGGAGGGAAGCGACCTGGTACAGAGTGATATTAACGTTGGTAAGCCTTCAGATTAGGGCTGCCGATTCCCGTTCGTCCCTCCTAAGAACACATACGCGCCTCTGTATCTGGGGAAATGTTACCAAGATTACGGATCCAATTCCAATAAAGTTTTGCACGTGAGCTGACTACCGTCACTCAAATTATTGCTAACTCCTACGACGGACGCCCGTGCTTTGGCGATCGTGTTCTCATTCCAAATTTTTTTTCATCATAAGATTGGAAACAGATGTCAGAGAAATTAATTTCCATCCGTTTATGATTAGCAAATTTCAATTTGCGGTTTTCGGATTGGAAAATTTATGATTAATTTTACCCCTCGGAAACTTTGGAACGAGACAAAGGGATCGGCGGTTGTGCCCAAGATCAACGTATGATGTATGGCGAGTGATGGAGTTGTTCGTGCTGGAAAGGTTGCACCCTTACAGAAACCCCATTCAGGGGTAATTATCAGTAAGCTTCCTTCTCCCCGAGACCTGGTGATGCAGGGAGTGCAGGGAACACCGAATCTACAACAAAGACTTCTTAGGCCACGTGTTATGGCTGAGAGCTACTCGCTGGTGGGAGCTAGACAAACAATATGAACTATTCATAGACGACCCCATACTGCTGGGGCTAGGCTTTCGTAGACCTCTTCTTTCTCCCTGGGCAACCCTTTCGCACCGAATTTCCATATCTGTAAGAAAGTGATAACACAGAAATCATTGAATCTTATTCTGAAGATTTTCAAATGCAAGCGTTCATTCTGACTTCCACCTCTGAATCCTGCGGCAGAAAATAATTCTGTCGGAAAAACTGAAGAACAAAGGAATTGAGGCTTCAGACTTTCAGAGGATGAAACCTTGAACAAGATAAAAACGTTCTTTGGAAGACTGAAGGGAAATTTGTATTACAGAAGTTTGATAGTACCTTGGAATTTATTCATGGGAAAGTTAGGATTCGATGTGAGACGTAGTCAAAAGGAAATCACTCATCGCAAGGATACACGTGAACCTTTGCATCGCTTTTAACATATCTTGCCTCTAATGGCCCAGAACACAAACCTTTATCAGATGAACATAAAACTGTTTGATAAATTGATTATTTTCCCTAGAAAATAAAAAAATAGTCGATAGCGGTCCTGTAGATGAATTCCAAAATATCAACTAAAAAACTGTGATTACTCAAGTCATTTTCACACTATCAGAAAGTTCTATGTTCAGCTGGTGATGCCTGATGGATTCCGGCTAAGATTCTGTGCATCGTCTTACAGAAACCCTGTCGAAAAATCTGTGAAAAATTCCCGATGGAACCATGAGAACGTTTGTGCTTGTTGAATTAATGTGCACTGGTCAGCACTTCGTAGTATTAGATGGTCTTTATTTGTCCGATTTTAGTAAGATACGGATATGATAATTTGGGCAGGGTAGTAACGGTAGCTGTACGAGTGAAATTACACCAATTTCCCGGCCAGCCCTGACTCACGACTTAAACAAAATAATTACAGGGTTTGTTATCGTGTATTTTCGTTGATAGCGTGACACGCTCGTATAAATATAAATAAAATAATAATAGTGATCTAGTAGCAGCAGTCGAGTCCTCAAACTGAGCCCTGGGCTAACCCCCATCCCCTAAAGGTATTGTATTATAGTTTTGCGTAGGGGCGTAGCAGAAGGTATAAGTTTCTCCCGAGTTCTACACAGGTACATTTGTACATGTTGTAGAAAAAGAGCTTTCCAGGGTGGAAAGAAACGCTATAGGACATACGGCACGCGACACATAGACGCATATTGATTGCCCGTTGACTTGGTCCTTTCTTGCTCACCTACCAAATGACGGCACATTATCCCCCACTTAGTCTCCCCCCCCCCCCCCCCCCCCCCATTTTCCCCATTTCAACCCCTATAAAGAACACGTATATATTACGATGGTGGTGGTAGGACGTGGAATCGGTCGCGTGTGGCATGAATCATCATTCATTTCGTATTATTAGCCGCAACTGTTGAAGTAGCTCGGTATAGTAGTAGATGTACCCTGTCGTAGTAGGTAGTACGACGCCAGAATCTATCTGCAAAATCGGTTTACATGACTGAAATCTGATAGCGTGCGATTGCCACAGACACCGGTCATTTCTACTTTTTTATTTTATCGCTCTATACTATATTTATAAATATATTTCTGTCCAACGTTTGTTTTACGTTATGTATACCTATATTCGCCTGTATCGTGAAAAAAATTGCTCTATATTTATTCATTTATTTTTTTTTTTTTTTCATTCAGGTCAAATTTCTTTGGCAATAAGTTTTGCGAATTGACGCAATTTTAGGAAGTCAAACCCACAAGCCGATTTACGATCTTTCTGAAATCATACTTTCTCGAAAAGCTCACCGAGGTGTAACGCAGAATTAGCGCTTGGACTCGAAATTCTGATCAGAGTCTTTACATTCTAATGAATTTTCAAATTCTACTTACGACCTGAAAATTGTGCGAAAAATCAACTCGCTGATCAATTTTATTCTGAAATTGGAATTCATTCGTCAATTGGTTCGCAGAACGTTTTATCAAAGACTAAGGTGCTTCAAGTCGAAACCAGAATCACGGAGCTTCTTTGAACTCCGGGATCCACAGGTCTGAAATATAATTTCAAGAGTCTAGTTCGCGGTCAAACTTCCCGAAAAGAATTTAATTCCATGCCGAAGCATGCCCTGAAATTTTAATTTTTGACAAAAAAGAACGAATTAAGATTTATACGAAATGAAATTCCTTATCAAAGGAAAATCTCATATGGTTATAATTACACACGTGTTGTTTCCTTCAATTACAGAAGACTTAGGGGTGAAGAAATCCACGGAGTGTAACCCGTGCAGTCGTTTAAAAAGTCAGAGTTTGTGTCGTTAGGCACGTCTTATAAGATCCAGTACGCGGAGTTCTAGACTGTCTTTGACCGCGTTTAGAGCTTTGCTTCCATAGCTGCTGAAGACATTTGTTAAACATCCCAGCATACCACCCGTAAAAAGTGCGGATTACTTCAAACCATACTCTCTAACGCTTCAATGTTAAAGGGTTCAACACTCTGGGAAGCTCGCACAATCACAGAGCTGGGGCACAGACTGAAAAAATAAAGCATAAAAAGAAAAAATAAAAAAATAAAAACCAGAAACAAGAAAGAAAAGTCTGCCAGCAGAGCCGAGGACACAATCACAAAGAAGGATGACTCTTTCTGTCATGATGAATAATTTTCTATTTTTTCTCTCTTTTTTATTCTACTGCCTGCACCCATGAGTCCTTGGTTGCACTAGAATTTTAGGTGACGGCTCGGTGGTTTGGGTGTCGATAGGAGACAGGTCGCTGTTGATATGATTATAAACGAGCCAGAACCGGAACTTCACTCAATTTGCTTGATACCTCATCCAAAACGCGAGACACGTCGGTGAATTTTGTCATCGTAATACATATACTATGTATGTAAAAAGGTGTTCTGATAGTCGGGAAAAGAAATGAAAGCAAGCGGGTCCAGAGACATGGAAAAAAAAGCGAAAACATATGTGAGAAATCGATGGAAATATCCGATTCCGATCAAGTGTCATACGACCCTGACAGCTAAGTATTTCCAGACTGATTCTCAGACCAGTGACACTTAGTTATATTGACGGTCATGATAAACGCTGCAGATTCGGAGACGTCTTCTTCCAATCGCTTAAAAATCATGACCTGCAATTCTGTGATCTTAAATTCCCGAAAACTTACTGTCCACCTTCAGTTTACTTCGTCAAATCCAAACCAAATCCTATATTAATTCGAACAAATCCCACCATGGGATAAAAATTTTATAAACGAGACTGCAAAGGTCAAGCCTGATGCTTTCTGGATTTTATCCCGTGGCGAAAATTTGACGAAATGTACTCGGCGATGGTTACTAAAAATTCTTTTCATCTTCAGCCAGCATAACTTGGACTGCAAGTTTCTACCCTCTCCGTTTCGGCCAAAGAATTTTGGTTACTATCCGGAGATGGTTTTTCCGCTACCGGTGGTGGTGGTCGGTTCCACTTGGAGGATTTCGTTTTGCGGTGGCGACACTAGCCGCAACCGGGATGATTAATGGGTTCGAGTTTGATATATAGCCATCATTTTTCACGCATAGATGGGACCCGTTGATATCCCCTTTTGCCGTAGCCTACCCCATACACATACACATACGCACATGCATGACACACGGGGCTCAGAGTCCAGCCCCGGCTATACCACCCCCAACAACTTCATTATATCATATTATACCACGGAGCGGTTGATCCTCTGCAAAAAGTGATCATCTACATCACCAATGGAAATCTTATCGACAGTATGCGCCATTTGGATTTTGTTGACCATTGAGTTTAAATTGCAAAAAGAAACAACCTGCACCCGACATTTGCGTGTATAGGATTCAGCGGCTGATGAGTTAGGAGTGCAAAAATCCTCGCCATCATATACCTCTGGCTCTGGCTCTGGTTCACGATGTATAGAAATCTCTTAGGGGTGTGCAGAGCTCTGCTCCCGTGTGCTGCGGTTACGATGCCATTAATTATTACGCACAGAGGCGCAGATTAACCGGTTAATCTTTCGGGATTACGTTCCAACGCACCTAAAGCACGGGCGTCAAATGGGATCAGAAAATATATTATATGATTAATTATACTGTAAGGAAGACGACAACTAGGAAGAGAATTGCTACGAGTTGACGGGGACGAGGATTCTGGAGCTGAGAACCAGGGTGCTCTCTGTGTTATGACTCTGACTTTTATTGCATCCTGGAGCTAATTACTCGGCGTATTACATTAGCTTGAGGATTTTTCAATCCAACGAATGCAATATGGTTTCATTCCAGCTGAATAATTCAAAATCTCTGTTGTTCTCGTAGCTCAAGTGAATCGATTCAACTGAGAAACTCCACCGGAGGGTGGCTATATGTACCAGGACGTCTAATTTATGCAGACTTCAGACTACTGCAGGTCCATCGCAATTCCCCCACTCGGAATAAATTCATCTTATCAGCCGCAACAGGCCCCCAGTTTCACTAACGTCGAATCAGACCAACTTGTAGTGATGTACATGCCATGGAATTGGAGAGAGTCGATAGTACAAGTCTCCACATGAGTTTCTTCGCTTTTCATCACATTTTGGAATAAGTCTTGATCGACACTGTTCCTTCCTTCCTTCCTTTGGGGTTGAATGAACAACCTGATTCCCGAAATCGTTGGTTTTCGGAAGAGTTAGGGGATCGAATCCGGGATTGAAGTGACAGAGAGAAGGTTTAGGATGAGACCCTTGTTTGCGATGAAAATTTAAACTAAATCGAAGTACATTTGTGGATCAGCACAGCTAGGGAATATATGCAGCTACACCTACATGCTGCCGTAGGAAATGTCGTTCTAGCGTGGCAGCGTCCGTGGAACCACCCTACGAACGATTGTGATTCTAATCAGACGCTGAGCGAGTGCTGCGCTAATAGATTCTATGATTGATTATGTGCGGTGCTACCACTCCACGACCCGGACCCGATCAACGCGAACCTCCATCTAGGTGGAGGATAACTACGTTCGAGTAAATAACGCCGTGCCAAGCAGAGCAGAGCTGAGCTCATTGTGTACATCCTGAATTGAGGTTCACCTAATCTGGGATATGAATTGCTGCCTGAATCCATACATACCTACGTCAAGTTTCTGCCTACATATTTGTCCGGATTTCTGTGCGGTTCTCTATTATTTATGTGCACATATTCTTTGCATATAGTTATGCGAGAGAAAAAGGAACAGGATATCGTCGTTGGCGGAGGTTTTGTTCTACAGGGACAGATTTCTGCTCGAATTAGGTACTATTTGTCATGATTTCAAAAATATGGAAAAAACGATTTTTTCTATTTCAACATCGTGCGGGAATTAATTTTTCCGTCTTCTTCCGATACTCCTCGGCTTGTTTCTGACGTATTAGCTCAGGACCTGTCACCGCCGACGACGAAAAAAAATTTCTGCTACATTCTGTGAAGCAGATTTCTCCGGGATTTTTCCACCGCCATTTATTAAGAGTGATGTTTTGAAAGGCTGAAAAAGTCCACTTTCCTTCTTCTGATGGAAGGGCAGCCGTATTCTAGTGTAAAGTAAGTCTGGGTGTATATAGGAAATAGACGTGCATGTATAAGGGAGGTAAGACTATGTGGGAACCTCCTTGCCTGTAGGAGGTGTAAGGATGTGTGTATGTCTACCCAAAGGAGGTGAGGATAGGCGAGAGAGGCTGCAAAGTGATTTCAACACGTTTCAAAAATATTTGAGCACCATCACCTCCTGGGGGTTGGTGGGTGGTAATGGCGTCGTTTTATCACGGTTATAGGGGGGTGATTCTGCATGCGACAAGGCGTCGTTACGCCCTACCTACCTACCTATCTACCTACCCTGCCACCAGCTACAACCTGCGTCCTCTTTCACCTCCTCTTACTCCCGGTTCCGGTCTCTCTTCTCTTCATCCCTCAAACCTACCCTGTGGAAGCCCTCGCCTCGGTTCCGCAGTCTCTTGCCACTTGACGCTAGACGCTCTTCTCTCTAGTGGCGCAGCACAGATCCCGAGCTACTGCATATTATCTGCATTGCTCAAAGTCTCTAAATCTCGTGATAGAAAAAAATTCTAGTCTCCGCCATATATCCGGCGAGATATATTTCGTCACACGAACATTCGCACCGCTTCAAAAATGATGAAGAGATGCTTCTGCCGACGATTCTCCGGATGGAAAAATCTATTCATCGATCAACAGAAGTTTGAATTCGGTAGATGTTCTGGAACCGTTGAGATCCGTACTTTTAATTTGTTGAATTAATTATTCATGAAATCCCTCAGTTGTTGGAATAGATTCAGTGTTCAACTGCGCTTCAAACTTTGGGAAGCAACTGTTTCGGAAGGCAGTTTGACTCGGGTTCAAATTAGCGAACGCGAATTCGACCAGGAGCGCGGTTGAAGACAATAAAGTTTTCATTCTCGCGTCAAGCGGCGTTCCCTCGAGAAATGGGAAATAGGAAGAGGAACGGGATGGGGAGAAGAGGAAGAGGTTACCGAGCAAAGCGATGAAATCGAGTAGAAACGGTCGTCACGTTGGGCAAAGTGGTCGCAAGCGCGAACAACGCGCACAATATTGCCGGTATACGACCAGCCTTTAAATACTAGGCGGTGGTAGATACTAGGGGTAGTCAAAAGCCAACGCGACTAACTTTCAACCTTTGGACTTGAACCTCTCAGAACCTGCAGACATTAAAAAATCAAATAACCAGCTGAATAAGACCCAATTTTACACGACGACTAGAAAACAAGATTTCCAACTGAACAACGCATAGAGAAAGTTTGAAAAGAATTAGAGGGATGAAATCTCCTCTAGAAATGTCAGAATATTTCAAACTCTGAAAAAAGTGATGGAGAAAACTAAAAAATTCGCATCGATTCGTCGTGACAGAATTATAGGATAACATTTCGGTGACTCGTGATGTCTGATCAACGTAGACATGATCCGAGCTTTTGATATAACAGTGGCTAAGCTCAGCTCAGCAGAATGTGAGAGAGAAAGTCAACGAAAGCTGAGCAGGGATCAGGGAATGGAAGAGATTATGCTGCCCGTTATCGCCATGAGTTTCTACACACAAGTAGTTGTCTAGCTGTTGGCGAATTGTCATCCTGCAGACCAGACCAGACCAGACCAGACCAGACCAGAGAGAGTTCCTTTATATTAGGCCCATAAAAGCAACGCGATCCAGTGGGTTTATGTGGTGGCGATTACAGAGAGGATGAATCGCTGGGTACAACTGATTCGAGGCGACGTGCCTGGACAAGAGATGGCTGAGGGTGGAAATACGGGTAGAATAGTCTGCCAAAAGTACTTCTTCGCTCGTGCCAGCCAGCAGCAAGACAAATATATATGAGCTGCTTTATCAAACAATTTCTTGTGTGTGAGGCAGAGTCCATACTGCGTTTCGGTTCGGGATGAAGTTCCGAGTAGTAAAAATTCCGAATTTGGTTATAGCCGACTCGTAGTTTTCAGAAAGAGTATTCCCCCGAAAGTCTACGTAGCAGATTTTAAAAACTTTCAAACGAAGCGCACCGAAGGTTCGAAATTCTGGAATCTAAAAATCCGAATGACGAAACGTCCAGAACCTCAAACTCACACACGCATTCATTCAGTGTTTTGAGAAATGTTCCAAACTTGAAGGTTTTTTTGACCGTTCAGAACCTTAAAAATCCCGAACTTCAGCCCGGCTCCATGATTGAAGAGACTTCTTTGTCTGTCTCTGAGAAAATGTCTATCCAAATGTTCAGTTAGACTGAACTGGTGCAGAACTTGATTATCTGTACAAAATGAATTCGATCGAGTGAACACGTGAAATTCATAATATCGAGTATAGAGATGAAATACAGACGCGAGCTTATCTCGGACCAGTGGTCGAGTGGTCTGCCTTTTCTGGTACCAGTGCTCTTTCAATTTTCGTTCGTTCGAGTAGATATAACGGTTCGTTTGTCAATAAAATGGATTTAAATCTGGCGTTCAGATACAGAGTACTGTCGAATGTATAACACGTATACGTCTATTCCTCGGAGCTTTTGAGCCAGCCACTTTTTGAAGCTCGCCAAGAGAAGGGTGGGTTCTATAGACTCGATGAAGAATCACTATGTGTAGGTATTTATATATGTTGCAATTCGAAGGGTAGGACTAAGGCTGAGGGGTCAAAAGTGCCGTGATTACGTGCAGATGGCTGTTAAATAAACTGTACCAGCTTTTATGGGAAACAGAGTCGAATTGAGATCCGGCTTGGCCGCCTACATCGAGTTGGTTGGCAGCCCAGAGCGTAAAAACGTAAAGTGTAAAGCTTAAAGCGTAAAGCGTTCCGGAGTTAGTTGACAAAAGAACTCCTCTGGTACCCTGACGGAGTTAGGGGTGCCGGGCCAGGCTACGACCCTCCCAGTACCCAACTCCCTCAGAAGAGTTGCTTCCTCTTTGTACTACAAGAAACTCGCGGTAGCTACCAGGCTCTTTGTATCAGTGTGCGACTACCAGACTGAGTGAGCGAGACACCAGACCAGACATGCCCCAGTCTTTATGGCATTACGAGACCGTAACGATATGACGCCCACTGCAGCTCCATTGTGCTATTGCAGTAAACTGGCCATTCTGCCCACCACACTGACTTGTATACTTATTTTTGCACTTTTTTTCCTGGAAAAAGGCCTGACAATGAACCTGAGAAATCAGGTACCCCAAATCGTTAGTACAAGTGTCTCTTCGAAGGCTGCTTCATCTTTTCATCCCTGTGGGATTCAAAGCATGAAATCGTGGAGTAGCAGGAGAATAAATAGAGAAATCTCGATTCAACGAAAGTCCTCATTTAGTCCGACGTCCCATTACAAGAGTATGTGCAAAATCGATGAAATCGAATTAGTTTTTGCCTTTTCTGCGAACGCCCTCAATTGTCGGTAGTTAAATTCCCGGTTTCAAAACCGCAGAGATCAGGAGCAGACAGAGATTGGTTTTTGCGATATTCCGAGAACCACACTGACGGCGACAAATGACAAAACAAGGGGAATGATCGTGATGGGGTGTGTCGGGTCGAGTTCGTCCCTGATTTTGATAGTTATGATTGTGCTCCTCTCTCCCTTTTCTCATTTTCCTCCCGTCCTCGTTCGTATATAGTCGCTGTCTGCATTAGAAATTCAGTCCTATATGTTATTCATTGTGAATATGGCGAGGTGTATCTTCACCAACGACGCTTCCAAGTTCGCGAAGTGTCTTGGTATACCTAGATGATAATTTTTGACTGAGATATATTACAAAATGCTTTGGGTAATACTTTCTCGAAATAAGGCTAGGGAAAATTACTTTTCTCTCATACGTTCACTCGCAGGATACTAGTACCTACCACTAGGAAATGGAATAGTAAAAGAGTGGAGCCAGGAGGGAGGATATTTTTAATGCGAATTATTACTGGCTCCACGAGTACCTGATTTACATTTATTGCAACGGTTAGGTAACGACGACGCTTTATCTTCCCTTATTCCAACTAATTATACTACCATTCCGATGAAATATGATCTGAACTAGCCGCGGGAAAAGCCGAGCAAGAAATTGCACCACTCTCGAGAGTTCATGCAGCTAAAACTACCACCGTTTGACTACAACTATTTTACCATACCCTTACATTCATCCCTTATTGCTACACCGACGAGGAATAATAATCGCGAAATTTATCACCACAGAAATTACGATGGGAATTCAAGGATACCCTTTTTGCAGTTTCTTTCTTGTATCCCGGACTTCTGCCGATTCCTGAATTTCCCGAATTCCCAGTCCCAGGTTCGATTTCTTGAAATCGGCGTGATTTAAGAGGCCATAACTACTCGCGAAGTGTGATTTTGGTTCAGAGTCTGTTCATTGGGTGGTATTTTCTTATCCGTAAAGTCGATGGCGATATGTTTGCCCAGGGTCCGTGTAGCTGGGTGTGCAGGGCGTCTGAATCGTTGGCGATCAATTCGATCCGACACGAACGAACGAGCGAGCCTATTACAAAGGGACGAAACAACAAAGCGACGAAACGCGTCAAATTTCCCCTTTCAATTTCGCAAACACTATTCAATTTCCTAAACCCCTGCCTTCCGGCAGGACCACGACGCGATACGTTAGAGAAAAATAACGCACCCATAGATTTTTTTTCCCCCGGATAGCATGTCGCCTCATCGTAGTGCCCCGAGTACCGAAGATTACCGCCATCCGCATCACGCCGGAAACAGAGGAGAACCAAGAGAGAAATGGAAAGAGATCGCACTCGCACTCTTTCTTCCTTTATTTCCTTATTTATTTCAGGGTCCGCAGATTCTTCTACCCTGAGAAATTTATGGCACCCCCACCCGAGTAACGCAGTTAGACGAACGCAGGACCGATGAGCCGTTTTGTCTCCTCTTTGTCCTGACGCTTACTTTTTTTTTTTCGTTTTTCTTTTCTTGATTTTCACCACCCTGCTTCCCCCGTACCTTCCGGTCAATTTTTCTTTCTCCTTGACTTTTACTCCTCAGTTTTTTTTTTCGTTTTTTCTCTTTATTCCTTCTGGTTTCGGATGTATTCTTCTGATTTTCACAACACGACACCCACGCGCGATTATGAAGCCGTGAAAATTCCTCAATTTCACGTTAAGCTCAAAGAGGAAGCCGAGAAGAAAGGACCGCTTAATTAGGGTCGCTCGATCGGCTTGACTTGAGT
Organism: Tenthredo scrophulariae; assembly: GCA_963978835.1. Classification (NCBI taxonomy): domain Eukaryota; kingdom Metazoa; phylum Arthropoda; class Insecta; order Hymenoptera; family Tenthredinidae; genus Tenthredo; species Tenthredo scrophulariae. Next base: position 15,770,634 of record OZ022233.1, read on the forward strand.
TGACTTGCTCTCTCGGTCTCGCTCTCGCCTTTGTCACTTGCCTTCAATCAACGCTAATGCAAACGGAGCCAGCCCCGAGTGAAGTCCCTTCTCCTTCCGTTTCGGCTCGTAGGAATAGGAGGTATACAGATTTTATTTTTTCAACTACCCTACAGATATGAATCACAGCTTTAATCAGCTTCATTGCTTTCCAGGAATTTGTTTTGGGACGGGAACTCAAAGTGCGTATATATCATATCGACATATCATATACATCGCACTAGATGCATGTATGGATAAATATATACACGTAAAGCAGGCGCCGGATGTCCAATTTGATTGAAACAGCTGGAGGCGAGCAAATTATCATCATTCGTTCGAAGTTTATGCATAATTCATTTAGCCTGTAGCGATCAAAGTGAAGCTGTACTCGTCACGACATCCAAAAGAAATTTGAGATCGGATAACGGAGACCCGAAGGGAGAAAATCGAATTGCAACCATCCCGCATCATCAGACGATTTCAAACGTATCGAGTATTTGCTGATTCAACTCTGAGTATAAAAACATGATGCCGATATTCAGATTTTCGATAGTTGCATCATAATATTCAATTCTTCCAACTAAATGCCTAGTTGCATCATTATGGATATTCAGATTTTCCAACTGAAGTTTCGTTGCATCATAATTATATTTCAGTTGTTTCATGATCATATTCAGTCTTTCCAATTGATATTTTGTTCGATCATGATGATATTTGGATTTTTCAATCCAAGTTTTGCTGTCTTTTGATCATATTTCAGTTTTCCAACTGATATAACTCCAGTCATCCCACGGCGATATTCAGTTCTACCAACTGATACTTGCTATCATAATGCTAATATTCAATTGTCAAACTAATACTTAGTGGTTATGATATCCGATTTTTCCAATTATAAAGTTCAATTGTATCTTAATCACACCAAATTTTTCCAACTGATATTGAGTTTCATCATGTTGACACTCGGCTCAATCATGTTCCAGTTTTCCAATTGACATTCTATTGCATCACGATGATATTCGGATTTCACAACTGAAGTCTTGTCGCAACTTCATCATATTTCATTTTTCCGACTGATATTTAGTCATCCAGTGACAATAGTGTTTCATCAACTGATACTCGTTCCGTTCTATCAACTGGTACATACTTAGATCATTGCGATATTTGGTATACGCTACCAAGACAAAAATCTTTCATTTATCAATATTTCTAAATCGAAGTTTACTCGGTTGGACTACTCCTTTTTCGCAGTGGGATCTTTCCGTTCACAAAAACCGCATGGTCCTATTATACAATCCGTATAAAAATAACGTTTAACATAATAACGGTACACCCTGTATATATACTTATGTACACGTTTAAAATCCCGGAGTTATTCGGTCTCCCTCTTCCCCCTAGCTGTCTCTCGCTTCCTTAACAGGAGGGTTGTGCAGAGATGGGGTGCTCCAGGAAGCCGGAGTGAGTGAGAGAGAGAGAGAGAGAGAGAGAGAGAGATCGGGATAGGTAGACGGGCCAAGGGGAATGGGGTGGCTGCAGTCCCACGGGGGTGAAACTAAAGTAAATAATGATTAGGGTGATTTGTATTTTTACGTCGTGCTGATTTCTGTTGGGTAAATATTGAGAGTTTTCTTAAGGCGTGCTAGCTCCTCCATGGAGCTAACTCCTTGCGCCAACTCCAACGTCGGTCCACGACCAAACTGCGAGGGATAGATGTTGTTGCAGCAGATTTGAGCTTTCGAGTAACTCAACCTTGCTGAAGGACCAAGTTACCTTGGTTTTTTTTTTTTTCTACTCAATTTTCTCCTCCGCTTATTACAGGCTCCACCTTTCATCTAACTCCTCCAGTCCTTCCTGCTCCGGGGAATATATGTGACTTATGAATTTCTGTTCACATGCGAAAGTTGTAGTGCAAATAAAACGGTACTTGATGAAGTGCATTCATCTGGGTTGGTTCACACTTCTAACTGTATTTCTATGCTAACTGAAAGTCATTTTCGAATTTAATCAACCGATGTGCAGACAGGATCATCGTCAATCCGGACAAGCATATCTGCTAACTTTGTAGCGGATTGGAATTTGCAATTAAGGGTTGGTCGAGGGCCTGTCTGTGAATGGTTGAAGTAAAACGATGATGAGCTTTGGCACGCGGAATTTCCGTGGAACTCTGTATGTATGTATATACTCGACTCGCGTACCTGACAGGTAACGAAGCGGTGATCAGCAACCTCCTAAAATCAAATGTCCATCGGAATCAGAACCTCTCACGTGCCTGGAAAGCACACTTCGTGTCCAAACGGGACAAAGGGATCGATTTCACGTTAGTTAACCTCAGCCCAACCTACGCCAAACTCGACCAAACCGCCTTTGACCTTATTTACTACTCGGAATCTGCTACGAAATTATTTGGATTTGAAGAACCAAAAAGTACTGATTAAAAATCCAGTACGTTCTGTGAACCACCCCTTACACGGATACGGTTCGGTTTCGAATACATTTTGTGAGTTTATGGGATTTCGAGGCTGACTTATGTATGGGCCTTTTTCAGTTTCAGCAAGCGAAGACATAAAACGATCATTTCCTGTCTTCGGGATGCCTTCCAGACATTTCTGAAGCGATTTTGTGACTCCATGGGGTTTTCGGGAGGACTGATACGGGTCCTTTTTTATTTGTAGCAAAAGAGGTGATAAAACGAACATTTCCTTGGTTGACGGTGACTTCCACATATACTCTTCTTTAATACCTCTCGCAAAATAAATTATGTGTGTCTTGTGCGACGATTTGGCAAACTTGATTCCGTCCCGTCCTTCGGGTACATTACCGACCCTAAACAAACGGTCTTCATGATCTCTTTCTTCGTCATTCTGTCTTTCTCGCAGCTCCTTTATTCCATGACATCATAAAAAAATTAGTCATTCATTCCATGGAGACCGTCTAATATTAACTCAATCCTTTCTTGACTCGTGTGTATTGACTCTCTCAATTATTTACACATCCGAATTCTCCTTTCACACTTGTTTATTCATTCATATACGTTCAACGCTGGATTCAATTTCCCGTTTTCAAATAATCACGAAATCCTCAGCAATCATGCGAGGCTCAAGAAAGAGGCGATTTCTTCTCATTCAGTTTCGCAAATTCATACCAAAAGCTCTCCTCTCTTGTTTTTCTGGTCCATATGAGAAGTGGTTATTGATATACACATACATACCGAGGAGAATAAGACCATGGTTCGTTATTTTGGCCCTGCGTTAAGGGCACGTCGAGGAGGTACCGTGTAGGGGTACGAAATGGGGTTCGTTCACAAAGGCATTGATGAATAATTATTGAGTGCACTTGAAACTAAAACAACCAACTAATCATGCTCAACTTGAGCAGAGAGAGAGAGAGAGAGAGAGAGAGAGAGGCGGTGCGTTTAACAAACAGTCGAGTATGCGTGGGGTTAGAGATCCAAATAATACTGGGCATGAACGAGGGCGAGTCGGAAGTCAAAGTCGAGGAGGGATTCGATCGATCGCGAAATCGCCCCGTGAAGTAAAACCAACACTGTACCTACCCTCAGACTTGAGATTTGGAATTTGGCATGAGCTGATCATTACTCGGTAAATTAAAGCGAAATTGTTTGATGAAAAGAAATCGCAACCCCTATAGTCGATTTTCGGAGTAAAAGAGGAGAAATTCTATTCTCAGGGAACAATAAAAAAGAAAAAAGAAAAGAAATGAGGACGGGATTCAATGCGTTATTAAAATAAATGCGGGGGAAAGTCGTTGCGGAAAAAGCATAAGGGTGTTTCTATTTTATTTTCTACCTTTCTTCTGCATGTCGCCATCGTCGTCGACGTCGTCGTCATCTTGGCAAAAAGGAAAATTAGAGTACCTCAAGGCATAGCGATCGCACGTTAGGTTCCTGTGGTTTTAAAACACTTTCTACACATATACCTACTTTCGACTCGAGAGAGTTTCGGCAAGTATAGGTCGCAAGGCGAAATTCCCCTTTGACATCATCTGGATAAAATACGAAGGTACTTTACCTTCCCTGTTGGCCCCTTAGTCCTCTGACTCCATTCCGAAACCTGCGCTTCTTTCCATAGTGAAATATCGCTCTGTAAAAGCTTTCGGAGACGAGCCAAAGGTGCTTTTTTCTATCGGATATAAAAAATCAAAAATAGGGAAACGCGTGCAAAAAAAATAAAATACAAATAAATAAATGAACAAATTCCATTGATAAATGAATAGGGAATAAAAAAAAAAAAAACTGAAACTGTATAAATTTTCGAGACAATGACAATCAGGGTAAGAGGGTGCGTCTGACAAATAACCGTCCTTTACCCATAGTTTGGATTAATAATTTACTACGATTTCGGAGCCAAATGCCAAAATTGCAGCCATTTATTTTAATCATATTCGCACCGTCGACCTTTTCTTTACGCTTCCCCCAACCCTCAGACAAGTCCCGAGAAACTATATCTCATTCGGGTAGATTTTCCATCTCAATTCCCAAACTACGAGACGTGCCAGATTCTTCACTCTCCCTTATCTGCTTACATTTGCAAGCTCTGAGATCTCGGGCCAAAAATTGATAAAAAAAATATTCGAAATGAATATAATCTTCTGCCCTCACTCCGGTATAATGACTCTTGTCATTTGTATTTTATTGTACCTACTTTACCGCGCTTTTACAAATTTCTGCATGAACGGACCCCGCAGTGAGCTATAAAGGCATCGGTTTCAGCCCAGATGGATTTCTCGTTTGCGTTAAGGGTGGGTAGGGAAATGGCGATTTTTTTAAACGCCTAACACTGCGGCACAAGGGGTTAGCTGGGAAAACAAAGGACTCTGGATTTCCCATCGCGTATTCCAATATGAAATTCGACAATACTAAAATTTCAACCGACAAAATGCAAAAACGACTTTTCGGATGGGGTGAAAAGCTTTCCATTCGAAAAATATCGAACAAAATCCCACTGTATCAATCATACGTATTTCAGACTGTGGAACGAAATAGCTAGATACGAAAACCTGCTCCGAGTGACTATCAGGAGATGGAGCCCGTGTTTGCGGGCCGCCCTAAAAGCTGAAAGGGTTCCTCTGTAGATTAGAGAGGCTGTGGTTTGTACAAGTATCTCAGCCAGCTCCTTCTAGTCGAGGAAAAGATTGGTTCTCTGTCTCTATTAGAGGATGAAAGAGACACATACCGTTTCGCCTCTTCCTCCCATTTGTCCCTTTTTTCTCATTTCGAAATAGTATATTTTTGGATACCATAAGCCCAGAGGCGTGATTCGTAATGAAACTAGTACTTCCCTCATCACTTCGGCAATGAAAAGTAACAGAGCTTTGCGCTTCTGTGGGGCGGCTCTCCCCGCAGGTTTTAAGCTCTTCCACCCCGTGGCGAGAACAGAAAAGCATGGTGCTATTTAACCCCTGATGTAAAGGTAGCCGCGTGACAAAGAGATCCTGGAGTAGGGCTGCCGCGGCGCGGCGGTGCAGTTCTGTACCGTTGACTTTACTGTGGAAGGAAGTCTAGTCCTTGAAACGCAAATTTATCTTGGTTGCCCTCTGGAGTCTGAATTCTGAAGGGTCGACACATTAGCAACGCAAATGCAGTTCCATTTCAAAGCACCCTGCGACGTATTATAACTAACTGCACTTTATTAACTCGGAGTTATAATTCCTTTCCACCATATTCCTTTCAGCCTTTATTCCAACTAGGTAGTACTACCGCTGAGTAGGTACACGTTCGTTAATCCGTTTATCGCTTTATCCAGTGTCCTGATGACCTGTTTTCGTTCAAACTGAAATCTGATTTTGCATTATTTTTTTCTATTCATATTTCTCTGAATACCTAAAAAAGGCCGTCTTTCTAGCCAAGTGTTACGTTCCATTGCCTGAATTATTCCCGGAGCTTTTCCACCCGGGGAATGTTCAGCATTCGATCTTTCAATAATATGGAATAGAAAAACGGGTCAATTAATAAACTCTGGATTGAACCATAAAAGCCCTTTGAATACCGCGCGACGAATTTAAAGACGCGAAAAAATTCGTGAAAGTATTAAAAATACGCTGAAACAAAACGCGCCGATAAATCTGAGTGATTTTTTGATTTTTTACTCAGTTTAAATTAAATTTAATTAGAAATTAGAATAAACTACCCGCCGGAGTTGGCATAATCGCGGAACAATATCCTTCAGAGTATTCGAGTTTTCAAATATCGTGAAACAAAGTAATATCGCATATTACTTTGGAATGGTTAAACCATTCGGAGAATAAGATAATGTCCTGGTGGGGGTAGGTGTTAATTCGAAGATTAAACCTTCGGCTCTCGGAACGAGCTAAAATTGGTAATTTTTATATTTTATACGTTTTTCAGTCAGCCAATACGCCCGCACACCCTATATAATTAAAGTTTAATTCTAACTCCTCGAAATATCCCAGGATCCTCTGCGCTCGTCGGTACTAGGAAAGACCGGGCCGCGGCGGGCCATGAAATGAAGAACAATTAAATACGTCGAAATTTTGGAGAAAATTAGAAATATCTGTCCGACAGGGGTGGGACGCAAATTAGGATTTTCCCTGGAAGGGGGAAGACCTCTAACCAGGGGGCGGGGGGGGGAGTCGAAGGACTCTGAGGACGAAGACCCGCGGTATAATTAACGAGACCGACGCCTCTGCCCGACCAACGCATTACTCCGTACTGCAGGTGAGGACTACGGAGTACTTCGAGGTGGTACTGGGATAGGCAGAGATATACTGCGGCAGAGGGTTCGGCCGTACCAATCTGAAATTTCCCTCGAATAAAACAGCCAGCCATCTCTCTTTGGCTAACCTTATTAAACTCGTACCGGCTTTCCGTTAATAGCTCGTAATTCAATTTGCGGATCGGAGCAGCGAAGCAGCTCTCTTCTACCCTCTACCACCTTCACATTATCCTCGCTGTGATTCCCAGACGGCTAGGATCGAAGATTCCCACAAATCCGCCGAGGAATACATCAGATGCGATTTATATTACGAATTTTAATTCCAGTGGAAATGTCGGGATGGTTAGACTTCTTGTTCTCCGTCTGGTCTACGATACTGTCGAACTTCAATAGTGACTGTTCATCTTCTCTGCAAAATCTTTGTTTTCAGTCCTGAAAACTTACCAAAAGGTGCGAATAACGTGCTGAAGTATTAACAAATGCATTTTGATCATCTGTCTCATGCTGAAAATCTCTAAAGCATGGCATAGAAGTAGATGCAAAAAGCTCCCAACCAATCTGAAGTAAGATTGAAGTCAGGAATAACAATCTAGACATGGTCATAAAAACAAAATCGTTACCATACTGTCCTGTATTTACCGTTCACTATTGACTCACACCAGTGAAAAGTCACCAAAGCACACTGAACCATGCTTTAGTGATCTGAAATAACTCAAAGTGTACAGAACAGCAAAATATCAGTTGAAGTGTGCTTCACCAGACCGAATCATGGTCAAATAAACCAGATGCATCTGGCTCAGCCTGGAAAGCACTCCAACACGTTATAAAATGAGGTAGAAAAAGCTCTGAAACAATCCGAAGTAAGGTTAAAGTCAGGAATAACAACTTGGACAACGTCATAAAAGCCGACTTGTTACGATCCTGTACCGCGGTGACTAGTCACTGCTGATTCCCTCTAGTGAATAGCAACTATTAGCTCAAAAATAGTCGTTCTCCTCGCATACCAAGCGACAAAATCGTCCAAGCATTTGACTGCAACAAGTTCCAGCTTTGTTGTAGGACTTGATCATGTCGTGAAGCACACTGGCGGAGCTTCCTCGCTCATCAAGTTCCATCCTTTGGTTCTGAGCTTCTGACTTGGAAGATTGAAAGATTGAAAGATCAATGGGTAACTATTTGTACTCTGAGATGAAGATGTATAGCTTTTCAGTGAAAATTCATATATTCACTTGGTATGCACGGATTGCAGCTGATGTCTGCATACGATAAATTTTCACATGCGTCAAAATTAATCAGACGTATATTAATTGGGGCTGCACTATGCTGAGGTAGAAAATTGGCTCGATCGTAGTTTCCGTATAGCTGTGAGTGTCTTTTGCTGCAGAAGGAGAAGGCGAAGCAGCCCAGGCTCGCGTCGACGTCGTGTATTAAACCGGTGAGCGACGGTTGCCTCCTGAATAGTAAACACGACTCAAGATTACACGTCAGATTGCTGAGACAGGTATATTAGGTGGTCGAGGCAGCAGCCCTGGCATAACCCAGCCGAATGCGAACCAAGCACCAGGGGTAGTACTCAACTTCGTAGAACTACATTGCGAGCTTGAAACCTTTTGAATAAACGTGGAGGGCACTCAGTCATCTGTCTCATACTAAATGAAAAGCACCGCGGTAATCAAACCTCCGCAAACGGTTCTGAAACTGAGGGTATGCCTCTGACTACCCTGAGAGATCCAAGACCTCCACGGTCTCCTTTGATCAAAATCTAAACGGACAACCAAAGCCCATGAAATTAAAGCCTTGGCCGTCTTCAGGGCTTCGAAGAGTTAAGATGTATATGCCGCAAAAATTTTGCATCAAGCTTCGGCGATAAATGGAAAGACATTTCACGGAATCAAATATGAAAATTTTCGATCCTGAAGACTGCAGTCCACTCAATTTATGAGCAAATGGTCGGTCTGCAATTACAGTATTCATATTCATCATTAGGGAAGTAGGAACTACGTAGCTGATGTAGGGCGGAAATCTGGGAGGCAAGTTCTCCGACGCTGACGTAAGGTGTAATCGTCTTGTTTCCACTACTAGAACTTCGTTAACCTTTGTTTGACTATTGTGTATACGAGTGCCACTGGGTGAAACAAAATGAAGACAAACACAATCAGCCGAGTTGAAGCTAGACAATTTTCACTTGGATTGAATCTGACGAAGTGAGCCTTTCCATTTAACCGGAAATTATAAATCATCTCTCAGATTTATAGCAGGAGCAAAATGAGGCTTCTTCACTTAAAACGATGAACTTTTCGACATTATACGACCCTCGAGTTCCGATATTACAATTTCCAAAACACGTTCTGATATCAATCCAGGTCGTCAGTGCCAGTTGCAAACCACTCGAGCTGCTGCAGAGGTCCTTGAAGAGTTTGAGTACCGGGGTGTATTCGACCCGTTCGCGTTCGGTTAGTTCAAGGATGGGGCAACGAGGAACGGGTTGACATCTGCATCGAACCAGCATTGTCAGAGTCCCGGATTTCGGAAGAGGACCGAGCGTTGCAAAAGTCATAAACGTCACTGCCATGCCATTCCGAATGACCGGTGGATTGACGTGGGATAATTCCGACGTTCAGCATTCATTAAAAATGATCATTTCTCGTTTCTGGTTCGGTCGATCACGGACTCCCTCGTATATGTACATATTTTTCAAACCAGCTTCCATCAACGTCAATTCAAATCAACAATTCAAGCTTTATTCTCGGATCCTGCCCATAATTTCTAGACCGAATATTTTTCGGTTTCAAATTTTCTCAACGGTTGATTGCGTCCTGGTCAATTGTACGGGCGACTAGTGACCGTGTAATTTTCGTTTCTTGTAGGTAATGCACGAACAAGAAGACGAAAAAGATGGCAGACAGGGTTGCCGAAATAATTAGGCATTGAATTTACGTATTATAAATAAGCGTTATACAGAATCCTTACGTCTATACGTAAAGCCGTTCAAGTATCAGACCTTAATTATTATTCAAGGTACGATAATTGCTAAAATAATACTTCACAAGCTGGCCCCAGCCCGGTAACGGGCGTGTTCCAATTTAATGAAATTTATGGATATCAAGGGCGGTTAATTGCCTCCCGAAAGAAGAATTGAGATATTATAAGGAGAGCCGATTGTCTGACGGCGAAAATAATTATGAAAATGAAATACGAATGAAGAAATTTCAAACGGGCAACTACCTTGCGTTTCGGAACAACAAATTTTCATCTCTTCGAGATGATCTCAAGCCCAACTATCTTGCAAAGACTCGTCAACTAATTTTGACTCTTGGAGAATTATAATCTGACTAAAGGAAGGAATGAGACACACGTGTGTATTTAAATTTGAATACTAAGGTAGAGCGTCGCGGCGCCTGGCATCGTAACGAACCAACAGTTACTCGGGCGTGTTAGGTGGTATTAGGTAGCTTGAAAATTCGTATGCGCAACGAAGCCGGCAAGAGATCACGTACCGTGAAGCCCGAAAACGTTGGTGAAACGGTCACGTGCCCAGATTTGGTTTACTCGCGTTTAAAACGTTTAAAAGCCTCGCAGCGAAGCTCCGAGCCAACTCAACCCTCAACCCCTGCTCTTAGTCCTCCCTTTTCTCAGGAATTTCATTTTCATTTTCACCCCCGGTGTAGTACAACAGCTGACGATCGACAATTACTTGGAAGAAAAATTCTTTCACAATTTTTACGCTCCTGGGCGTAACGTCAGGGAAAATTTTCAACTCCTGATTATGTTATTGACTTACAATGTTCATAGGAACCAAATAATTCATGAAAATATGTAGGATAACGCATCATCAGATCGTAAGCACGGTGTGCAGATCAAGGAAAGATCTTTCACGCGCTAACTGCAACGAGTAGATTAGCTTATTATCCGCATTGCACCTTATGGCCTGTAGCTAATATCCCGTGGGAGAATTCTACGCGAATTACATACAGGCACGAGATTATTAAGGAATGCAATTAACGGTGTTATGCGCAGAAACTACTGCAGAATTCTTTCCGTGAATTAGCTGTTCGGAAGGCTGGTCAATGAATATACAACGTTTTGGAAGATTCTTCGTTAAGCTCGCATAGTTTGCAGTTCTTTTCCGATCAAAAATGGTTTTGGATATCACGTCTAAGTGCTGATCGTTTGGGATGAAGAAAACCTGACTACTATAAGATTGAAAATTGAATCCGAACCAAATTTCTGTTCCTTAGATTACGGAGCGAAGTTTGAAGTCCATTTCCGTGGAGTGAGAACATCGAGTTTAGTGCATCTCCCAGGATTTCATAAACGCAGTTAATATCTCAACGGAGCGTGAGATTATAGGAAATAATTTCCCAACTCAGGGTTCAAGCTCGTAGAAATTCCTGCACTTAAATAAAACAAATGTGGACTGCGCCATGGCGTAGTTTCTTGACTGCACGAGGTTAACGCAGCGTGTCGAGGCCTCGAGGTTGGGTTGAGGTTGTCATGCGTCTTCATTAGGCCGCCAGTTTCCTCTCGCACTTCTCGAGCTCCTTTCTCTCTCTCTCTCTCTCTCTTCTCTGGTCCATCTTTCGTAGCTTGGATCTCCTCTCTACTCGTCTTGTTCCACTATACCACCAGCAGCCACTCGCTCACAATCAGTCTCACAAGCTCACTTACACTTAATACACACACCGAATCTCCAGACTGAACGTCGGGGCTCATCGTCAGCCACTTTGCCCAGGATTACCATAGGCACCGTGGGAACATCCTATGGGTAGGAAACAAGCGATTCTACCTATTCCACGGCTCGTTGATCCAGGAAACCTCTCGATTACTACCTCGAAAAGGGGATAAAATTCTACCGAACTTTTCTGTTATTTCGGGGAAAATACATTCCGAAAAGTTTACCTTTACGGGGTTGGAAAAAGAGAGGGGTCACTTTCGTTAAAAATGAAAATAATCATCACGATCATAATAACCATGGTGAAAATGATAAATATATAAAGCCTGGGGGACCCTCGAACGGTGTGACGTGCACGAGGCTCCATCCACCTAAGCTGCGAATTCTGTCCGGTTGGATATGCGAACTATGGGGACTCCCGGCACAATGGCTTCACGTTTTATATGTAGAAGTCCCCAAGTCCCAGCAAGCTGGTAACAAGGGCTGGTCATTAACGACCACCTCTCTGCGCGCCAACGTGTTAGGCATATATAAAACGAACATCCTCTTCAGGGTTTCCCATACGGTCAAAAGTTCATACCTGTGTAACGAGATGGAGAAAAATTTTATACCATAATCGTGCTGCCAAAACGACAATTGCATTCTTTACGAAAAACCGAATCGAAATTCTATAAGCTAGAAATTTGTGGCTCCATTAGTTTTCAGATGGGAGCGATTCGAAGAGTCGGACCAATTACGGGGCTCCGTTTCAGCGGAGCGTAACAGTCGTTCTGCCGCCTGACGCCACCGCTAGTTGGCGCGCAATGATTAGTTAGATTCTTGAACTCCCTTTTATTTGAAAACTGTTAAACCCTCGAAGTTTTGGTTCAGACCAAATCGTCTTAGTTTTTTAACGAGAAGACATGACTCACCTTGAGAACCGTCGTGCTCGATCAGTGATTCATACTCCCGTTCAAAAGGAGCCATTATTCATTTCGTTTTTGATTCTACCATCAGCTAATCAAGACGCTGTCACACTCTAAGCGTGACAAACGATGCGTACGAGTAACTCAACTAGTTCGGGTCACTTCACGTGGCGATTAATCTCACCGGAAGAATTCCGGAAGAACTGAAGTGTTCGAGTTTGTCGGTTGTTAAAATTCAAAGCTTGAATAGAAAGCGTTGGTTCATATATATATATGAAAAACACAGAATTAAAAAGGGAGTCAGAGAACACGTGTCGCGCGTCTGTCGCTCTGAAAATAGATAAATTAGACGCGAGTTGGATTGCTCATTTTGTGCCTAACGCACACACCTTGTGTACTATGTACATCCGTAGACACAAGTACCCGCAGCAGTTCGCGAAGGAGACCAAACGAGCCGGCTAAACCCGGTTTGTAATAATCCAGGAAAATTAGGACCGGTGTCGTTTAATCCGCGCCCCTTTCACGTGTGTTTTCTCGCCCTCCAACGCGTATACCTTGCCTTACCTTACCTACCCTTAATTTTAATACAAAGTTAGCCTCGTGTTACGCACGTGTATACCCAAGGTGCAGCAGCCCGCCAGCATGTTACTCGTCGGACATCGGATGCTGGGAAAATTATTTCCCTATGGAATAGAATTTTTTAATTTTTTTTTGCATACTTCACGCCCCTTGGAAGTCATGTTTTAATTCTTTAATGCACGTACGTATACACGTGCTGTATAATTATCAAAAATTCACTCCTCAGGTGTTTGTCTGCGGATGGAACTGATCGCTCTATGCTTTTTCGTTTTTTTCAGTTTTTTTTTTCTTTTTTTTCTTCTCCCTCTCTCTCTCTTGTCGTTTGCTTCTTTTATGAATAAGGAAACGACAAGAGCCGAGCGTCGCCTGAATCTAACGTTGCGAGAAAATCGGAATTCCCCAGGTGACGACGGAATAGCGAAGCAGCAAAGCTGTTAAAAAGCGGCGAACCGTGAACGCAATTCCCTGTACAAAGAAAGTATTATGTAGTAGATATACACAGACATATATCGCATGTTCAAAAAAGAAGAAAAAATTTTCTCTCTCTCCCTCTCCTTATTTCTCTCTAAAAATTGGATATCGCGGTCACGGTATAAAAGATATTGCAGTTTTTTTTTTCTGTGGAAGTTAATGAAAAAAAAGTATTTGTTTTTTTTTTTGGCTTTTTTTTTTTTATTATTTTTTTTTTTTTCGATCCCTGTAGTTCTGTTTTTTTTTTTTTTTTTTTCCTATACTTTTCGTTCGACGAGTGTGAAATTCGAACATCCAACAATTCGGTGCCTACTTTTTTTCCTCTCTTTCTCTCTTCTTCGAAACTGCGAACCGTATCCCTGATGGAATTAACGGCAAGAGAGGTTTCACAAATCCCGACAAAGAGGACCACGGCGTACAATAAGCCCCGCGGTAAGTGCTTACAAACACCGCGAGGGATGAAAACTACACCCCTCACCGTCTCTCACTCTCTCTTTCTCTCTCTCTCTCTTTCTCTCTCTTATAATGCTCGGCGCCCCTTAACCTCCGATGTCCCGCTTTCCCCGTTTACCCAAAATCTCTCAGGAGGGTGGCCAGCTCACAAGGTCCTATATCGCATTTCACACACGTCACTGAACACACACGTCAATAACAAAAGCACCCTTCGCGTACTTATGCTGCTGCTACTGCTACTGCTGCAGTATAACCGCGTATAACTATAAAATGTATGAAAAAAAAAAAATAGAAAAAAATGGTAGAAAGTTTTTTTTTACGAAAGGGAAGAGCGAAAAGGAAAATGAAAAATAAAAAAAAAAAATACTTTCTTGGGGCAAAAATATTCGGTACCAGCTCCACGATTTTTTATTTTTTTATTTTTGTTCTGATTTTTTTATTGACCTCAGTTTTTAACTTTTCATATGATTTATCGATTGGTTTGAATTAATTGCAAAATAAATTTCGGGAAAATCCATTTTCCTTTCGATCCTATTTGTTTGTCTCGTTTGATGGTGATATCAAACTTGTGTAACGTCCATACTTACCTGGATATCGAGGCCATAATGCTTGGGTTCCTTTTTGCTGTGGAGAAGACGATGTTGTTCTCAAATTTTCGTTTGATCTTTTTTCTTTCTTTTTCTTTTTATCTTCCACTACCCTGGAGGACGCATACTTTACCTACCTTTGCGACCTATTCACGAATTTTTACTGAACAAGCTTTAACTCGACGCCACTGAAGTGGGCACTCTTGATTAAAGTTTGAAATTAATGAAAGGAGAAAAGAGGCGAGAGAAAATTCTACGGCATGTATACCTAATTCAAAATAATATCAAAATAGCATTCAAGGATCAAATAATCTGTGTATTTTGAGGATGGAAGCGGTCCGAAGTCTCTTCTTGGAGACGAAGAAAAAAAAAAAAAATCAAACATTTAAATAAGAAATATAGTCGCTGGGCTCTTACTGATTTCGTTCAGAACGTCGCGACGCTCTCATGGCAACGAGTTGTCACAGGACGTCTTGCTTCTCAGAGCTGCCAGTCACCCTTGACGGTCGATTTCCTCCGACGGAGAATTGCTCTTACATACCCGCTTTTCCCTGTTTCCGTCCTCCCCGAGTCTTACACATCGAGTGTTCGTATCCTCGAACGAAACTTCGGTAATTCAGAGAATAATAAAAGGACAGAAAAGCTCGAGCTTGAATCGACTGACTTCCAAACGATTTATATCCCTGGTTGAAATATCGATTGTACAAGAATTTGGCTGCATATAAAAATGATAAGTCCATCCAGCATTCGGCGGAACTTGCAATTCAGTATATACAAGTACGCAGATGTATAAATATGTGAGATTATATCCAGTCCAGAAGCTTGACTCGGCAGCTTGCAATATTCATTGAAATGGTATTAGCAACGGTCATATCCAGCAGGAATAGCAGAGAATACGGTCAGTTCTGTGGTTGACGCTGGTTTATACTTGGCACAAGTTATACTCGCCATATACTAATCTGCAGCTTACGAAACATACACCCCCCACACACACACACAGCTACATCTGTAACAATATTATGTAGATATCCTGGAGGCTTTTCATCAGCTGTTGAGTAACTCGTAATCAAACGTTTCACTCCGCTTTGCTAAGTCAAATGATTTACACACACTAACCTGAACATTGAGGAAATATGGGATTTTCCTAACAATCTGCACACACACCTCCGTCCGGGACCCTGTTCTATGGGTCCTGAACAGAAATCAATCGAAACATGTTACACGGGAAGCCGAAGACGATGTAAACCCTTCGCGACTATTGAACAATCGCTCATCAGGTTCAGCAATTACCGAAAGAGCGAGTGTCAGTATTTTGCAACAGTGCTCGGAGTTCTTGAACTTCAAAGTGATCCAACAATGAAAGAGGGCCAGAATTTACTCCACCTTGGCATATTGATCAGAACACGTATCGACGTGGACTCGTCAAAGAGTCAGAGGGAATTGGAGGTTCTCATAACGAGTGACAATCTCCTCGGTTGGGAGCCGAAATCTCGAGTTTATGTTGACCGGAAAGCTTGATAGTCACGGCGAGTCATGGAGAGGTTGAAAAGTCGGCCTTGATGTATGAACCAGTGGTTTGGCGAGATGTGGTTTCCCGTGTGCCCCGTTTCTCGTATGTGGACTCTGGTCGCGCAGTACATTCTGCCGCGGTCAAGCCAGTCGTCCACTCATTTGCGACCCCTTGTTCTCTCGTCTCCACTCTTTACCCCTCGCCCTCCATTATCTCCACCTCTTCACCCTCGCCTGTACATATAACCCACACACACATCACCCTGCACGATGCCAACACCAGCTCCCTCTTTTTCATCCACGGTACCAGCCATCCAGTGCGGTTGCTGTCAGCCCGCGTTGAAGTGGTATAATGAAGTGCTGCAGTAAAATAGGAATTATATTCGCCATCCAAACCACGGTGATGGCTGCCCCCTTCCTCTATTTTCCCTCTTTTATTTCCATGATATGGAGGAGAAAGAAAAATTCACTAAAATCCTTGATTTACTTCATCACGGTAAATCCACGATCATTTTAAAAAACCCTTCAACGAACCTTCGATCTTTCTAATCCCTCTCATATCGTCAATTCCACGTTACTCCATGCCAGCATGTACCCGCAATGGCTCTGTATGTAAGTATCCACAAAGATTTAGTGGCTCTAAAATCGCAATGGATTAAGTAACGAGAGGGACGGAGTAATGCTCGTTTGGCATTGGTATATCCCTCTTTGGTTTAATTAAGAGCATCTCATCGCCGTCAATCCTTCGGACAGGTTATGAGTCTGGGTGATAGCAAACGGCGCTTAGACCAATCGGGGCGTTTGGATCTTGAAGGTAATAAGAGTAAACGAGGGATAATATTGCAGTTTGGTCATATACCTTATATACCCACGCAGTGCGCGGAGAGGAAACCGTTGAACCGCTCCTTGCGTGCGGCCGGTTTATCTCAGCAAATTGAACCGCGGTCAGGATTACCTTTAACGACATGACTTCCAGGACTTCTAAAACCCCAAAGGTTGACGTTCAGACTGATATCTCTTTTAGTACGGATAAGGACGCGAGTCATTTTCCTTCTTTCATAAACCGACGAGTCCCACTCTGCACATTCTCTAAGTCCCCCAATTATCACCGTCATATACGTGACGCGGCTGTCAAGAAGCCAAGATATATTTTCGAGAGGTGAAAATTGGACACATTTCCGGTGGCTGGGCTGGCCAACGTACAATATACACAGATATCCTGTCTCTGGCCATTGAAGATACGATTTTTATAGTCAATCTCGATCAGCTTACTCGTCTGTGAAGAATGAATTATTGGAATGGGGCATTAATCATTAGCGAATGTTGCTACTACGGAGAGCATAAGTTCCAGCATCTGCTGGTTTACGGTGTAATTATTCAGCACGGTTCATGTGTGTACGTATACGTGTGTGGGTGTGTATTCACCCATCCCGCAGACTCTATTTACATCCTCATCTCTAAGAGCTAACAGAGCTTTCAGCAAAGCCACTCGAGGTCTTCCATCTCCCTGAGACCAGACTGACTGGATGTAGACACACACACAGACTCGCGAGGACGATGCTGTCTGGTTCTGTTCTCGATCCTGTTTTCTAGTAGTTCGATCGATTTTCGGGCTTTGATTTATATCAGGTAAAAATTTTCAGGGCCAAGTTGAAGACCAGTGTAGGGATGAACCCGCCGAGTCACATCCTGTCAATTATCACAAAATTACATTTTAGAATATCACCCGTTCACGAATCGACTCTGTGATATAGTTTCGGTTATTACCTATCAGGTTTCTAACGGTAGAAGATGAATCGACAGAATGTGACTTGGCGAACCCATTCTTGACCCTTTTTTTTTATAAACTATTTCCGGCTTTTTGAAATTAAAAAAAAAAAAAAAACACCACCCCACGTTCATTTTCCAAAAACTCTGACTCTGTTCAACGGGCTTGTTCAGTCGGATTAGAACTTGAAGACGCTGGTAGCTCCCGGCTGGGGTGTCAGAATAAACAACTTTAGAGCTTCGAATATTGTGACATGGCTTCGCCGTGCAAAGGGCTAATTAGGGTCGCGCTAATGACAGGCGACACTGATTGGTCGACGCGGTAAACTTTGATACGGACAATCGCCTCGTATTATTAGCGCCTGTTATCTAACTAACGAACTAAATTAACCCCTGGCTAACCCAGTGCAGGGCACCTCGCACTACCCGGAATCGAACGGACCGGAAACAGTTCTGCAAAATTTTTCAGTCTAGTGACAGAGCCAAAAACTGACCCGGTATGGTTCGAAATTCCGTAACCACAGTCCCAGAAGTTTCCCGAGCTGTTCCGAACGGTTCGTGGAAAGAAACAAAAAACATATAATTATGTTTCTTTTTTTCCCACTATAGCGATGAATTTATTCTACATGGCGTTTATTCCCTCGTCCGGCCCGGCCTGGCACAGGCGCGAGATGAAATCAGCTTTGAAATTCGTTTAGGCAGGCGTTCAAAATCATCGAACATAATTAAGGCTCGGTGTGACGGCCTCGACCTCGCCTCACCCACCCTTAGCGCCCGCGCCGGCCAAGCTTTTCCCGAGAACACTCTTGTCAGTGGGGTTGAAAGGTTAATGCAGTTATGCCCTCGCTGATGCCGCCTAGCCTCACGATGCCCCTGCGGGCGGCGAGGGCGCTTTAGTAAAATGGTCGGAAAATCTAATTATCAGCTATAGGTGCGGCCTAATGAATTGCCGCGTTATCTACTGGCTTTAGTCTATATATTTTAACGGTGGATAGCATGTTTAAAATTTTTTACTTTTCATCACCTTAATGGCAATAAAAGAGACTGAGAATATGATTCCTTCCTTTTTTTTATTTTTTTTTTAATTTTTTTTCTGGAAGAGAAGTATTTAAACATCGACGATCACCCCTCTGGTCTTTGAAGTGGAATTTCACGGTGTCGAAGTTTACTTTGTTTAATTACAATCCGTTTAATCTCGCTCTGAAATTATTGAATCATCGCTATTACCGATGTAACGTTACTTTTTGTGGGTAAATTTACTTAGTAATTTTCATCACCCTCATTCGTCTCACTCCCAACCCTTTTATTCGTGGATAAATTGGGGAGGAGGGTAGACTGTCAAAGCATGCGTCGTCGCCCGCCTTTATAGTGAGTGGATTAATCAACGGATTGTGAAATTATTAGGCTTGAGTATCGCGGAGAGATTTGAGCTCTTCGGGCTCGAAATATACCGCGAATCCAAGGCCCTGCTCTTTCAGAATTATCGCATTATGGAACGAGGGGGCGTTATCACCGCGTCTATGGCCATTTAGGCGAACATGCTGACACCAGAGCTTTTCTGAAAGCTCGTCACTCCAAGTAATAATGACCTGTTTCAACTTCGAGATAGGATATATGTAAAAACAGTTTAGCCTGCAGTTATACCGCAGTATACCGTTTGCGCTGCGTTAGACTGGCCATCGTACGGGCTTAAAGCTTCGTGAGTTTCTGGCCCGAGCGTGACTTGCAAAGAGAAGCAGATAAAAATAGAAAAAAGTTTGGTCAAAAAAGGACCATGGGAACAGGTTTCAGAGCTGAAAATAAACCATAAAGTTTTTTTTTTTTTTCTTTTTTTTTGCTTCGTTAGAGTGAAAACTCTTCACTAATTTTACAAACTGTAGGAGAACTACACGTACACTCCTTCAGATCCCTTTGACCCAGCTCCTTGCAGTATCACCTAAGTATAACGTGGCTTTTGTGTACCAGAAAAGTCGCTCCTCTGGGCGTTTAGCTTTCTTTGTCAGGATGAATTTACCATTTTTATACTCAATTTGCGGAAAATTTCATGAGGTTTTTTTAATGACCAGCTGAACTCTTGTGATATATTATGGAAAGACGGAATCGATGGGGAAAATTACACCCTGCGGACTGGATAATATTGGCTGATTTTAAACAATGAGGGATTCGAAAATTCGTCATGCGTACTTTTCGGAACAATACCTTGTACACCCGCGGTTAGGAAAGTTCTGAAATTCTGTTGGCGACACTATTCCCTGACCACAGGAGAGACAAACTCCCGGACACATACACTCACATTTCCATTTCCATTCCCATTCCCATTCCCATTCCCATCCATACACTCGGAAATCCACAGACAAAGATGTTATGCGGACGTTGAAGGGACTGAAAGCTCCCATCTGATACATTCTCCTGTATACGTAGATCGGTGAGAATGTTAATGAAATCGCGTTTTATCTACGGATTAGCACCGGCAAAACCCGTAGTAAACAGTTTGAGTTTAATCCGTGAATCAGAGAACTTATTTTACGTTATGTTCAAACTTGAGCTTTAGCGATTTGTCCGATGTCCGAAATCCTACCAGTGTTTACGGTAAAACTGCCCACCAGCCCCGACTGCTGTGTCGTTTCATATTCACTTTATATCCGATGTTCGTTTTGCCTCGGAGGGTTTCTTTTTTCTTTGTATTTTTTAGTCCTTTTTTACTAAAACGGCAACAACCACTGTATGTCCGAACGAATTTCGATGTGCATGTTGGATTAATAACGGCATAGGTGATCGTCGCTTGTTTTAATCGATTGCGGAAACGCTTTGACCACTGGACTGCAGGGTTCATTCGTATACCATATCGAAACTCGTTACCTTTCAAAATATGTATTCGGTATCACAGTGAAAATATTCCCGATATATTGGAGGTAAAAAATATACATTCAATATAAAAATTAATGAAAATTATTCAATGCTTTTCTTACAACCACATATATAGGCGGATATAAACGAACTGAGGGTGATTGATAATGCCCCATGGTCAACAAACTGATTTAAGGAGTCTGTCGACAAACTGGATTAACTCGTTGCCAAAACCCTGTGAAACATTCTGCATTATTGTTTTGGCAGATGTATAAACTGTTGGACTTGTTCCAAACTATAATCCCTTCTCTAAATATATCCACTTTGTCCAGTGTACCAGCAGCAGCATCAGCAGCAGCAGCAGCAGCAGCGGCAGTTTGATAGTATAATAAATTCAACTCTATCGAGATATATCTCTTTCCTTTACGAATAAACATTAGCCGAATTTCTCTGGCTCTCGGTATACGGGAAAATAAAAGCTCCGATGAACCCCTCGGTCGTTCGACCTTTCGGCAAATTATAGAGCGACGAAGGAATCCGGGAAAATCGAGCTTGTGAGCTTTTGTCCAACCTTTCCTACACGTTTCACTTAATTCTGGTCAAAATATAAGCCCTTCGTTAATTTTGACGGTTTTATTAATTCGCGGTTTAACCGGGGGCCCTTTTGTCTGAAGAGTACAAATCCGATCTGGTTCACCGTGCGAATAAGTGCAGCATCCTGGAACCACTCGGTTTTCGATTTGGGGCTGTGAATTTAATTACAATTAATAATCTCCGGGTTCACTGTCCCATGAATGATCCGTGGAGGTGAGGCCTTGGGAACTGACACACCGCCATGGATTATTCCACGGTTCTATAACCCGATGAATTTATCCTGCAACAGGACTCTCTGGGACCCCAGGACCCCAGACGCACCGGGCTGCAGACAACCTCGCGAGAACCATATAGCACTTTGCAATTTCACCCCCGAAATCATTCCTCTGCACTTCTCTATTCAGTATACATGATTGTCGAGTATAATACGCCTGCCAGTCTGCATTACTCATTTCCACTTTTTCCAAGCCGCTGAATTTTCTCTCTTGAAATCAGAGACATCCAATCAACGAACATTGGTCAAAATCGTAGGAACTGTCATGAGCTCAATTTTCCAATTTTTTTCGGTTTTCCTCGAATATTAGCAGAAGTTCGATACTTGGGGAGCTTTCAGACCCTTAAAAATAGGAACCAGTAAAAATTCTCACCCTTATTCATATTATTTCACAAGACTTCCGTTTTAGCCTCTGAACCACAGCTTAAAGCACAGCTGCACGTACCCATACTCCATTTCTCTCTTAGACTTAGGTCGCTCTCCTAAATGGAACTCTGTCTGATGCGTTGGACCGGAAGTAACGTGGAATTCTAAGTGGTGCGTATTCTCGTCTGGGAATTAGCAGAGGTTTGATTCAGTCATATATAGCGTGATTCTCAAGTCGCGGAAAAGATTTTACATGCAAAATGTAAGAATAAAGTTCCTTATCAAAAACTTCGAGGGACTGCTCGTTCTTGAGTTATAGAAGGTTTAGTCAACCCAATCAGACGGCCGTAATGTGACGTGCTCAGTCTCGTAGCAATCCTGAAAAATTGATAGTGCCCGCGTCGCATGAACTTTGCCTGAAATTTCGGTTTTATATTCCGTAATTTTCAGTCCTTATGTCGTCCGGTCGGTCATTCTCGTGCCCTGCGTCGTTCGCCCCGTAGTTGACGTTGTCCAGGTGGTCAAACTGTTGACTTACGTTCCCCAGGTCTTTTGCTTCGTAGTTTTCATTCTAGTTGTCGTCAGGCAGGTGACTTTCGACCACCGAAATTTTCACTACGTTTACAACTAGAATTGAAACTACAAAGCAAAGGACCTGGGGATCGGAACTCATCAATTTGACCACTTGGATAACGTAAACTACGGTGCGAGAGTAAAACTACGAAGCGGACGACCTGGGGATCGAAAGTCATCAATTCGAACACCTGGACAACGTCGAAAACGTAGTAAGAATTTTGGTGGTCGAAAATCACCTGCCTGACGACAACTAGAATGGAAACTATGAAGCAAAAGACCTGGGGAACGTAAGTCAACAGTTTGACTACCTGGACAACGTCAACTACGGGGCGAAAGTCCTGAAGGACGGAAATCAACAACCCAAAGACAACGAGAGTGAAAACTACGGAGCGGACGACGCAGGGCATGAGAATGACCGACCGGACGACGTAAGGACTGAAAATTACGGAATAAAAAACCGAAATTTCAGGCAAAGTTCATGCGACGCGGGCACTATCAATTTTTCAGGATTGCTGCGAGACTGAGCACGTCACATTACGGCCGTCTGATTGGGTTGACTAAACCTTCTATAACTTAAGAACGAGCGGTTCCTCGAAGTTTTTGATGAGGAACTTTATTCTTAGATTTCGATAAGGAATCTGCATGTGAAATCTTTTCCGCGACTTGAGAATCACGCCGTCAAGAAATAACCACATCGAGTATCGATAATTGATTCATAGGGGTGAAGTACGATTTCGAACCCAGCATTTTTTCTTTTTTTTCAAATCAGAGAAGAGGATTCTTCATCGTTAGCGGTGAATTATTCGCAAAATTTATCACTGAACGCAAACTCCCACCGTGGATTACGAGTTAACGTGATTGAATTCCGTACGTGAGGTAGACAATTATAGACGAGTGGTTTAATTAGCTAAAACACCCAAAGCTCCCCGACGCCTAGCCTGTTCTATACTATTTTCCTATTTAATGCTCGGTCTCTCCCCTAGGCCACGGGGCACCCTTTTAGGGAAAAAAAAAATAAAAACCCATGTGTCGACGGTGAGACAAATTACAACAGGGCGACCGGCACTTTGGGATTAAACTGCATAGGTCAGAGGGTATAATGATGAAATGATAGCCCTGAACGCATGAATCATCATTGTATATGCCTGGCAGTTTTTCAAAGCCGGAAATTTCACCCCGTGAAATTTTAACGATTCATTTTATTTCCACGCTGAGCTTTCGGCTCGAAATATTTTTAGTCGTAGATTATTGTGGGCGGACATATTAGAGCCGAAGTCAAATGCTGTCAGGACTCCGGTAAACGGATATAAAACCCGCATATTACACGGCTGAGTTTACTGCATCATTAACAAATTGTTATAGGGTGAATAATAAAAGCTTTATAAACGATAGGCGATCGCTGGTGCAATGTGAAAAGATTTATAGCCATATGTATACTTCGTACCTATAAATTTCACCCGCAGACGCCTTCGAGAAAAGGCCTTATCCCGTTTTGACCTAACCGATAAGTTTATGATCCTGTTGACTATATAACGTGTCATACAACACTTGATAGAAACCTAACGCCGGTCGTTGTCGCCTCTTAAAACTGCCTCAGGAATCTCTCATCTCTCGTCAGGATATGAAATATGCTAAGCAGAGAACAGAGGGAGTTTACAATACGCGTTATTATACATGTGCTAAGAATTGTAGTGGAGAAATTTACTTCGCAGTCAACTACTACGATCGTAACTTTGAGGTGAAATCGTCTCTTCATCTCACATTGCATAGAATATATTTGTGATGTAGTGAGATTTGATAAGACAGAAAGAACGCCATTTCATTTGCCATTTTTTAATCACCCTTGACAGAATCTCTCAGCTGTTTATAGATTTTGAATAATTTCAAAAATTGTGTTCCAAGTTCGCGAGGACTGCAAAAATTCCAGATCTTTTACATGGAATTCAAATGACTCGACAAGGGTTGAAGCATCTTCAACTTAGTAAGAAATAAAATACCTGAATCGAAGATGTTTCGCTGGACTTTGAACAAAATTTCGAAGTCCGACGGGATATGAGCTTTCCAGTTTCATTTTAGAAATTTAATATTTCACTTAATTGGGCTGACTCCCAATTAAGTGAAATCTGGAGTAGCAATTTCTCTCATCCTTGAATGGTTGAGATTCTTATTTCCTCAGATGGGGAATAAAGCTGAGCTTTTCTCGCGATACTTGGCTTTTGAGAAATGAAAAAAGACACAGTAAAAAGGTAAAGGAAGAGCCGCTTCTTTTGCGTTTGTTGGGCTGAGTATATTTCGGTGTACCCACTTCTGTCCGAATCTTGACGAAGGGATATAGTAGCAACTAGCTAGCTACTAGGCACTGGAGCTAACGAAGTACCGAAGAAAGATGGTAGGCGTGAATGCCGAGGCAATAGCTGAGGAGCACAAAGCTCACAGAAGAGTAGTTGAAAGAGGCTCTGAATCGAACCGGAGAAAAAGCGAAAGAGAAAGGGTCTGGACTGAGGAAAAAAGCCACATCGACCTTGCAGGGATGGAAACAAAGAGATCCCATGTACGTCTACGCCAAAAAATTGGACTGACACATTGTACGGCCCTAATTCTCATCATCGTTCGAAATATGGGTGCATTTTCCATAGAGAATATCTGACTTTTCCAATTTTTCCTATTTCTTAGACTGGCGAAGGAGTAAAAACAGAAGAAACGAAATGAAAAAAAAAAAAAAAAAAACGATGAGGTTTCTTTTCCCTTATTTTCCTGAACTCCTTAACGAGACTGTGGAAATAGCCAATAACATTTTTCATCAAGTCGAATCCTGGAATAGCATCACTTTCATCGGACTGAGCGTCGAGGCAATCAAATTATATTCCCAATGCAATCAACTTTATGAAAAAACGCGAGTGCCTCAAAGTAGGTAGTATAGGTAGGTAGGTATATCCAGGGATAAATCCGGCTCCTGTAGGATGTGAGATTCATAATCCACCTCCGCAAGTGGAATGTTAATAATTTTAGATTACGTTTGCAGTTCTTGTTGCTTCAGCTGCCGCTGCCTCTGTATACCTACATTGGACTTAATTACTTCGACGATGGAAATCCCTCTTTCTCTCCTCTCCCATTTTTCTTATTTTATTTTATTTTTTTTTCCATTTTTTTATCCATTTTTGTTCCCGTGTATCTATACCTCCGTTTTAATCGAGTCATTCAAAGTTACTACGGCAAGCCCAGCCGAGTCGGGTAGGTACGAGCTCAACTCCAGTTTATGTTGGTTTAATTTACACCATCCAAAGTCTGGGACTACGATCCCACGTATTTCCATCTTTCGAGATTTTATTCCCTCCCAAACCCACAATTAAAATTCCCAAATTGCGAGACCCCAGCTTTGCTTTTTTCCACTTCTAAATAAACCGCGTCCAGTTAAATTTTCCGTTTTTTTAAAGAGTTTAGAATCGCATTGGAAATATTTTATCAACGATTTCGAAACAACGGATCAAGTTGATGATAAAAAAATATCTCATGCCGACAGTACTTGATCATTTGATCAACAAGCTTTATCCTACTTTTATCAACATGGTATTCCTTTCGAGGCTGTATCATTATCTCATGGCCAAGTGTAATGTTTCCACGTGAAAGTTTCCACGCCTCTTCGATATATCTATACGATAAGCCCCGACCATGGGGTAAACTTTTTTTATACACAATAATTATGCAATAGTTAACAACTTCGCCAAGTTTTACCCTCACTCTCTCTCTCTCTCTCTATCCACACATCCGTACAGCGGTGAACGTCGAGTACTGGACTAATGGAAAGGTCCTTGTCCATAAGCCCGTCTCTCGGGGTCCAACAAATAGCGCAATAAAGACTACCTGATTATGATTAACAAGAATCTACGTTAGTGGAGGTCTAATTAAATTACCGGGCTTTCCGCGTTCAGCCACTAGACGTTGGAGCAATGCAGCGCAGCATTCGAGCTTTAATTGTCCATCATGTTTGCGGAAGTGAAAAGCTTTGAGAATTTTTACCAAGGATTAGAAGGCGAATGCCGGTAACAGATTCCTGCTGTTATAGTATTTCATCATATTTTCCATGGACTTGTCGAACAATGAGAAAAAATTGACACGTGTTACTCGAAACGTCATGCGTACTGACACATGAGTTTTCAGTTTTAAGTGCCGACCTGATAATCAAAACCACTGGGCTTTTAGCGATAATGGACAAGTAGACGAGGAGACGACTAGACACGTCCGACGAGCCAAAACCCCTAGGCTTGTTCCTACCTATCTACTATATATCTACCTTCGCTGTACAGACAACTGCGCTCTAACTGAATTACTATCGGTACTGCATTTCCCGGTGGCTGATATCGCGTCAGACTGCCGAAAGAGCCGCAACCCCTCACCGTCAACCTCGACTTCGCCGTCTGCGTGTACACCGATATTACGGCAAACTAAGAATTTCTCTTTCAGCTTGTATACTTTAGCTCGTTTTGTCATAGTTTATCGCAGTTTTCTTGTCATTCATGCGTCTACTTTCTCTTCATTTTCTTCTCACCTCAGAGCTTTTTCACGGCTTTCTTTTTTTTTTCCGGTTTTTCAACATCTATCAGAGCTTTTTCCGTAATTGTATCTATATTCTGCCTTCACTGTTATTCACACATCAAACACTACTGCCCTTCTTTTATTCTGCGTAGTTTTCGTATTACATATCATAGTGCTTTTTAGTTCTCTTAGTTTTTCCATAACACAGCTTTTTTGCTGATTCCAATCTGTTTTTAGATAAACTTATGTGTACATTCCGGTTTTGAATTCCTATGTTCATTCTCTTCTCACCTCAGAGCTTTTTCACGGCTTTTTTTTCCGGTTTTTCAACATCTATTAGAGCTTCTTCCATACTCGTATCTATATTCTGCTCCTGCACTGTTATTCACATATCAAATAATCTTGTCGGTTATTTTTTCTGGGTAGTTTTTGTATCACATATCATTAGTGCTTTGTAGTTTTTTTGCTTTTTCTATATCACAGATTTTTTTGCTGATTCCAATCTGTTTCCAAATACATTTATGTGTATATTCTAGATTTCGCTTCCTCTTCATTCTCTTTTTACAACAGAGCTTTTACACGGCTCAGACTCGGTTTTTAAATACAGTCAGAGCTTTCTCTGTAAGTACATTCATTCTGCGTTTAGTATTATTCACGTATTACACATTTTTGTCGTTTTTTGTTTTTTTTTCTTGTTTTTATTTTACGTAGTTTTTGTATCACATGTCATAATGCTTTGTAGATTTCTTGCCTTTTTTCCCACCTTACAGAGTTTGTTCGATCGCAATCTGTTTCTAAATCCTTTTATATGTATTCAGACTTCTTCTTCGTCTTGATTACCTTTCATACACATCGGAACTTTTTCTTTTGAATCCGTTTTGTTTTATAGAAATTTCATCCTTTTTCTGTCATTTTGATTTGTATTCTAGCTTTTCATTTTCTCTTTGTTTTCACTCATCGCAATTTCTTCGTCGTTTGATCGTCTCCTATTTTTTTCCGATCAGACGTTCTTTGTTCTTCTCGTTTTCTTCCTACTTTTGATTATAAATATGAGCTTTTTTCAGTTTCATTTTGTTCCTGATTACACATACGAGCTTATTTTTCATCCGCTTCATTTATTCCCTCTCACATATACGTATATCAACATTTTTATTTCTTCTCATTCTTATTTCATCCGCTGTTCATTTCCATATTCGTCAATACGTCCGAAATTCTTTGTGTTTTATCGTTCTCGATACCCCCTCCCTAAATATCCGAGTCTTTTGTCCTCTCCTTATTTGATATCTCATCAAATACATCGGAGCTTTCACATTTTATATTTGTCAACATATCCCAAAGCGTTTCTGCATCGCTTCAATTTTTCTTTTTTTTTCTTATAAGCTTTTTCGATCTACCCATATTTTTCCTGTTAAACCGAAATATTTGGAGCTCGTTTTTTTCCCCCCTTCCCCCTTTTCTTCCGAACTACTTGTACTCTATTCTCGGACCAACTAGAAAAGCGGCCACCGAAAGCCAATCAGAGGTTGAACCGTTCTTTGAAATCTTGTCGCTGAAAGAGGATGTGGTAAATTTAAGTAATACACTTCGTTCTTCGTTGACGTGGTTCTATTTCTCCCTTATTCTACACGGTACACGTGTGTTGATACCTTATACACCTCGACTGACTTCAACCTGCAGCCAGCTTTTAGGAACTTCAAAGAGTCCCTGAGAGGGTGAGAACCGGAGGCTGTGCCTGCGAGAGAAATCCCCTTCCCTTGGGTCTCCATCTACAGTCTTAAACGAGCGAAAAAGGCCACATGTATATATATATATATATATATATTGGTGAAAACCATGAGCCTCGACGGTCGAATCTTGGAACCTTGAAACCTTCGCACGTCCTTTGCACGAGAGCATATTGCTCTGGGAAACTACCCTGACAAAGGGGAGCATGAACTTGCGGCGACGTACGAAAGCAGAGTAGACAAGGAGGGGGTTAAAGCTGCATCAATTGCATTGTTGGTGTAGCTGCATGGAGGATGTGAAAGCTGAGAAATAAGGAAGTGGAAAGTGAAAAGTAGATGGGAAAACGCCGCCGCTCGCCCTTTACCAAGTTGGCTTTCGATCTAAATGGAGTTACTTTACTGGAGCTGGTTATTTTCCCAGTCCTGGTGATCAAAGGACGCTGAGCTTTCAACGCCTGATGGTTAAATTCCTCCGTTCTGAACGAATTTCGAGTCTGGAATTAAAATCAATCCGAAAAACCCCCAGCGTCCCGACCTCCTCAGATTCCTCAACTGCATATCAACCCTCGGAAAGTCCAGAGTATATAAATATTGATCCAGTACTACCTCAGACTCAAGCGTCCTCGAGGTGGGCCTCTTCTCTCACATTTCTATACCCAAAGTCAAGGAGGGCAGAGTGACCAGGTCCGAATATAAGAGGGTTGTGATATTCCCGGGTTTCCCTAGCCACAAGCTGACCCCACATCATTCTTCTCATTTCCTAAATCGAAGACCAAAAACTCGTGCAGATTTCTGTCCAGAACTGCAGGACACGATCGTCCATGGTTTAGAAATAAACCGGGTCTTCTATTCCGGATGAAAAACCGGTGCTCCTCCCTTAACGTGTTCGAATTCAAGGTTGCAATCCGCAGCTATCGAGGAGGACAAGCAATATACGAATTTGCGGATCGTTTCTAAGCGCGGAACGGTTCGCCGGCTAGACTAGAGTCTATGTACCACAGCATATGCCTCGTCGGTTCAATTAACGAACCGAGAAACGTAGCCGGTTAGCCTTAGCTAAGGACCCAGGAATAAGGTCCAGGACCAAGAAAGCCGCTGGTACTAGCTCGGCTTAGGACGGATCAACCCAAGATTATCACCGGACTCGAAAGCTCGGCTTTCTGCCCATCCGTTAGACTCGTCTGACTCTCTTTCAGGCTCCAAGCTTTTTCCCTTCCCAAGTTTATCTTCATTGGGAAGATAGATCATGCCCAGTTTAACTCCAGTTAACTATTAAAAGGAACGCGAATATAAGTGCCGAACAATTACACCACCCATCCGCCTGCACGCTTACCAACTGACTCACTTATCAATTACTCTCGTCGTTCGTTCAGCAGCTGGTATTTAGCCCCGCTTAGGCACTCCCTGAATTTTACGGACCTTATTAGTCACTACTTCAAATTCCGTGACCATTTTAACAGAAGGCAAAGCTTAATTCCACGATCTACTCGTTATTCGGATCAGTTCCTAGTCAGGATGCGGATATCTGCAGTATAGATGACCTGACCAAATTCCCGGATCAGTGATTCGATCGTAGTTAAATCGAAGTGCCTACAGTCCTGGTCCAAGTCTTTGAGCTACTTCAGGAGTACCCAGAACCAAATTACAGTCCGTGGATGAACCCACTACAGATCCCATCGGCGCCAACCGATCCCCACCGCTTTACTGATTGAGTATCACATCCCGATGGAATGGCAGTACCACGAGTTCTGAACACAGTCTAATTCGGGATGGACAGTAAGCCATGATGAAATCTGCTTCCTCATCATCCGGAAGGAGGGAATTAGTGTTCGGATTATTTTCCCATACACTTTGCTCATCTTGGGTACTTTTCCATTCAATTTGCGTCTCTCTTCAGCCCGTATTGTAGTCGTACTACTTTAGAACGGTTCTTGAAATGATATAAAAGGGATGAAGGACGAGGGATTAATAGAGAATAATCTTATAACCTGCGGATTGGGGGAGGGGGTAGTGGCTGCTGGAGGGTAGAAGCTAGATCGAGAGAGGTAGGAAGTGATTGCTCGGTCTGAAGACTAATAGCTCCATCTTTTTACTTCTCTATGTCTGTGCAGTGGATCTGAAGCTACAGTTATAAAGAGATAGCACACTCACACAGTGCCTATGACAACCATCTGCTAACCATTTTGATATCCGATAATTAATCTTCTCTACCGTTACTCACGGCTTCTCTTTGTTCTATTCTCACCGTAAAACGTTTCCGGGAGGTACATACACCTAGAATAGGGGTACTTTTTCGAGGACTGGCATGTGTCCAAATTTTATCTCATACTCAGAAGTTTATCATAGTCTTTTCAACACACAATCGAGCAAAGGTTGGAGGCTGTCAGTCATGGGATTTCAAAGCACCCAATTCGAGGATTCTGACCAACCACTGCTTCGATTTTGGATATTTGGGTCTCCTGTTCAAAAATTGATTACTACTTTACGAACAACTAGAGACCCAGATATCGAAAATCGATGCACCGGTTGATGAACACTGAGACTCGATGACTGAAAGCTACAAACTTTGACACATAAGGTTCGGTGTTCTGATCCCGTGTGATTGAGAAGAGGGAGAGCGGAGGAGAATAGAATTTCTCTTTCGTGGATGATGATGATTAACTTCCGTTTAATGGGACCTCTGGCGTGTGATCATTGTATCGAATGGAAAACTCTGTAGAAGATGCTTTGGTGCCGGGTAACTTTCGTTTCGGGAGTGTTTTTCGCAAAGATCTCTTTGAAAAGTTCGTCTCCTGGGACCGGATATGACTGGCCCGCGAAGGCGAGCCACTAACTTCTGCTCGAGAGAATCGCGGGAGTGATCATTTATCTCGTTCAAAACTTTACTCGGGACAGACTTCGACGGTGTGCGGGATCCCCGCGCCAAAGATTAAAGGTTTCTTTGTTTTAAACTCGCCCTGGTGAAGTACTACCAGCCTCTAAAGTAAGTCTCGCCCTTTTTTATTACCAAACACGATCCTCGTCTTATACCTTGAAAAACTCGGTTCTTCACTTTGCGTTGATACCGCGACGCCCTCGACAAAGCTTTGTCGGAAACGTGACGGTCACTAAATTACTTAACAGGTACAAAAAGCTCTGAAACACATTCCAAAAAAAAAAAAAAAAAAGGGAGAAAAAAAGGACCTAGCCGCAATAAAATAGAAAGAAAATACTCTGACGGAAAAAGATTGGCCTTCGCCTTTATGATATGGAAGAAAAATCCGGTTATTACACGGAAAGTTCCAGGTCTCTCAATAATATTTATCCGGCACTTTATTTCGGCGAAGTTTTGGCACGATCTGTGATCGCCCTATTAGGATCATTCATTATTTTGTTTCGGCAAGGAAAGGAAAAGAAAGGAACCAGAAGGGACGGGGAGGGAAAAGTTGGATCATCGACTAGCCGGTTTTTGCAGTTCGACGAACGAGCGAAGGGCATGGGATTTCCGGGCATCCCCAAACCCCACGTCGTCGTTATTGATACTCCAAGAAAGTTTTCCTCCTCTTCCTCTTGGTGTAGAGTATAGGCGAGATATGTTGTCAACTATCTGGATAAAAACATATTTCCCTTAGTCACCGTATATATACTACTGCAAACACCATATAACACACGGAGAACAAACAAACTTATGGCCTCTCATTTGTCACATACTTCTACCTTCTCATTCTCTCAGTCCTCTCTACGTCTCATGATAACACACAATCTTTATTTACCTAGTAGCTAATCCGATCTCTGATTCAAAGAGGCGAAGAAGATCGCCTTCGACACTTATGTGTCTTAAGGATTCCCGTGCATTTCCAAATTCCCGATCACTGCTGGTCCAGGAAACAAAACTCCACCAGATGAACATGAATCTCTTCAATCCTGTCAAAATAAGTTGAGTAATCACCGTTTTTGAGTCAACAGTTTCAGATTTACAAACTTTCATTGACTATTTGTCAATTTTTTTGTTTTGGCACAGATATCGATGTGTCATAAAGTTCTGCGTTGATATGACGGGGTCTTGTTTTCCGGACCTTTTGAGATGGAGAATAGAGAATATCTATAGGTAATTGAAAAAGATCGGTTTTAAGAAACCAGCCGATCGAAAACTAGCTATTCGAAGAAAACTTCGCCCTCTCTACTCTCCCCGAAGATAAAATATTAGTAGTGTTTATCGGAGTGTAAACTCGGTGAAAATCGAACGGAGCTTTTATCTATCTGCATTTTTCTAATCTCTTTCCGATACTGTATCGTTCCGTGTAAATATATTTATCGGAGAAAAGTCAACGGCAGATTGGACGCGTTATTTCGACATTTAATTTTGTCTTTCTGTCGAATGAAGGCCTACACGCATAACCGAGAGATACATATTTCGTTTATTTTTTCAGTTCGCAAGTGTCAACGAAATGGATACATCAAGAAACGAGACGTCTAGGAAAACCCTGTGCCTATTGTGGCTCGTTTTTCTACTCGCCAGCGCGTCTGCTGAAGGCACATTGGAGAAACTGCACGAAGGTGAGTCTAGATTGTCAGAATTTAACCAATCTAAATCCTCCGGCCAAAAAAAATTTCAAAAAAACAGAGCAGACACAGTTCTTCGGGCGATTCGCGTAAAATCATGATAAAGTTTGCAGTTTTTTTTTTTAGAAAATTCGTTCTTGGAAAAAAAATCCCCATAACATTTCTTGGAAGAGATCATGTTCTCTGCTCATGGGAGTATTTCAGGAATCACACAATCTTGGATCTTGATTGTAACCGTAACTGGTTAAAACCATGTGGTTATTAAATTCGTTTGAACAAAGTGACAAATAATTGGCAACGGTTCTGGATTTAATTTCATGTTTAATCAATGACTGGGAAAGGTGGTGATAATTGAAACTCGTCCTCATAAACGTACAGTGGTATGGAAAGGGTTTGAACTCAGAGATGATCAGTTGAATTTGTCAATTACCCTCGGTATCATGCCTTCTGGGATAATTTACGTTCGAAATTCACGTTAATTCGCACTGCAGTTACCAGTTAGTCGCAGTCTATTAACATATTCAATTGTCGTTAGAGTGATTACGCTCCAAACGACCGGGTGAAATTATATGCCAGCATTACATCAAACGGTGTTCAGTGCAGATTCAAAGATCGCTGTCATTTTCCCTACGCAATTTTCATTTCTTTATATTTTTTATCGGTAAAACGATTTCACGTCTATCTTAAAAATTGATTATCGGTTCGTCTCGATAAAATTTTTAAAATTATTTCAGATCTCGCGGACTTCGCTTTACCCAGATTTATTGCAGTGAAGAAAAATTGGTTCTCGTAAGGTACAGGTCACATCGTTCATCAAAACTTCTTCAATTTTAAAGGCAATATTCTAAACTGATTTAATTCCGGTAAAAAATTAGTGATTTTAGATGAATTTCATTTTTTGATACGAAAATTTTACGTTTTTAAATATTTTTTTATTTTTTTTGTAAACTAGCGGTTTTCCCCCAAAAAATACATCGTTTGAAAATATTCTCTTCAAATTTCGGAAAGATTCGATGACCGCCTTTTCTTCGGTAGACTCAAGCTGTCTAAGACGAAGTCCAAAAAATCTGAAATAATTCTGTACTGTGTCTTGAAATATGAGTAATTGGTTGTAAAAAATTTAAGTCAATAGAATATTTCTGCGAATCTTGTACCAGCGATTTCCATAAGACGTCCTTTAAAAATCGTTTAAATTTCTATAATTTTAACGAACTTTTTTCAAAACGTTATTGAATCGGCATATAACGTCTCGTTATCCAACTGCTGCTACACTTGAAATTGAATTTCGTTTCTTGATTGTGAAAGAAAAAAAAAAAAAAAAAAAAGGAACGGTCTGAACAAACTTCACTTAATTTTTGTCAGTGTCAAGTTTATCGATGTGCTAGGTGCCTTGTGCTATGAAAGTGCCGATGATTAGGTAAATTTGAATGATCGTGGGAGAGTTGAATTTGGTGTTGAGGATCCTTCGGGATTAACTGAATAGTTAATGGAGTAGATGCAATGCCTCGTGCCAGGTATTTCTTAAGATTTCTGAAACGGAGATAACCGGGTAGGTATAACGCCGCTCGACATTACCACGGTGCTCGTAGCCGAGGGCAAAGGCATAAATTTTAAAGCGTCCGTCATACCCACTTAAAGTTGACTTATAATATAACGCCGAGCCTGATCCCATTATACTAATTCAAGATCGCCGGGAGCGAGACACGAAAGGCAATATATGCGAGTCAACCTCCCAACTCTCTGCTAGTCGACGAAGCGACGAGAAGATACGAAACTCGTCCGTATATACCTATATATATCGTATGTACTGATCCGGGATATAACCAAAAGCCTTATATTTTGATCCGGCCATAAATTTCATCTGCATAATAGAACAGCCTATGAATAAAGTTATTCAGAATTCGGAGCTTCGGGTAGGTCTAGAACGACCGGGAACCACACCACGCCGAGACTAACGAACCCGACTCACACCCGCTCCGAGATACTCAAATAAAATAATAACTTTAGTCGAATTGCAGTCGGGATGAAAAATAGGGATCCTTTACTCTTTCAGAATCTAATAAGAACGAGATTCAACGCCTTGGGAACAAAAATTGAAACTCCAATTCCTTTCGGGCGGAATAGAAGACCGGAAGAAGCAAACGAGACGTGGCCATTTTTTCGTCCCTCAAATGTTTAGAAGAATCACTTTTTCGGACCAGAGAAGTGGAAATTACATAAAATTATCAGAAGTCATATTTCGACCAAAAATCACGCTGCACGGGGTTTCCGTCTCCTTTATCCCGGGAAAATATGGGGTCGATTAAGTTTGATCAAATTTAATCCAGTTGGATCTAAATTTTGGAAAAAATTTGGGAGATCTAACGTGTTGAGTAAAACGAGATATGAAATGATCTGAAATCTAGAGAGATATAAAATAGATATCATCAGATCTACTTAGATCTATTTTTTTTTTCCCAAAAATTTATATCTCACTGGATAAAATTTTATCCGATCCATTTTTCTCCCAGGTAATCTGAATTTTCGGATTCTGAAGAACTGCGGAAACCTGATTTTTATTATTTTTTTGTTTCTTTAATCCAGGAAGTTTTAGCTAGCTGACCATCATTTACGGAAGTAAGCTTACTTTCAGCGGCTGACTTCCTTTCGGCACAGTTTTATCTTATACAGCCTTATGATATACTAGAATGAAAGAGAGATAAGGCGGCCTGTATATCTACACCGGCCTTCCGCCCGATAGTCATTGATATACTTTTTTCTTCAATGAACTGCGTTTCCTCGCTGACCACAATACGAGTCAAGACATTACTGTAACTTCCGATTTAGTTTACATTTTCGTCTTTGGGTCAGTCACAGTCCTTTTTTTTTTTTTTTTTTTTTTTTTCAGATCAAAGTTTACAAGAAACTGAAGGCTTGAGATAAAATGAAAAAAACCATTTATCCAAAGATCATCCGAGTCACTAGAATATTTTTGAAAAAAAAAAAAAAAAAAATGATCACCTCTTCTGAAGGGATGTTTTTAGATAGCAGTTTGTTTTTACCCTGGCCGGATGATCCATCATAGTGAAACGAAACCTCAGTATGTATATATTTGTTGGTATCTTAATCCTCGTTCCTTCTCCGGAAGGCATCTTTCTTCATTCTTTATCTCCATCTTTTTCTCTTGTTTGCCTGCAGGGTAGAAGCGAAGCGAATAGCCGCGAGCAAGGTTCGTGAAGAACTCTCATTCTCACGCGTCGACACTCAATTTTATTTGATTTGTTACACCAGCTAGCTCTAAGTATAAGTTAGCTCGGGGTGTATGAGGTACGCGGTATAATCTACCTGAACCCTGTACGTTGAAATTTGCCTTGTTCGTTTCTACCCAGCGAGCCAAAGCTTCAAAGAATCATATGTAGCGGCTCGATCCTTGACCCCAATTAGGGAAAAAAATTCCAAAAGCTAAGCGAGCGAAAAATGAACGAAGTAAAAATGATGAAAACGAATCGTTGAAAGGGGGATGGAAAAATAAATATTGAACCGAAAATTCCGGATCCTTCCATGGTACATAACACGTATATACGTAACGGAAAACGTCATACGAGCAAACCCTTCAATATTAAATTTATGCACTTGCAACGTTCACCCAGCAAATTGATGGCTTTGAATGGTGGTCTTCAGTTCCACTGTGCTACAGTAATTGAAGAGCTAGTATATCGATCTCTGCCATGGTACTATAAGGGTGAAAATAATATTAGATGAAAAATGAATGAGAAAAACGAGTCGCCGTTTCATGACCTACGATCATAAATAATAGCAACGTTCTCACGACCGCAGAAAATTACATAAATTTCAGTTTTATTCACGTTAACTTCTTCTGAGACAATGTGTTATACGTATATGAAAGAAAAGAAGAAAAAAATAAGAAACTGAAAAAGTTCCCGTTTCCGGTATTTAATTGAAAAATTAAATTACTTTAGGGTTTACTTCCCTCCTGATGCATCTATTCTAGGTCTGAAATTGACTGGTGCATAATTGGTCGAGTCAGTAAGAAATCAGTCCGGAATAAATCGTTCATCCGAATTCCCGACCCGTGGCAATTTCATACCATCGTAACCTGATAATAAAAGTTGGTTAGAAAATCGGCTGGCAATTTATCAAAAATCAGGTCAGGTCATCGGAGCAAACGGCAGAGCGTAGCACAGGGCAGGTAGGTAGGTAGGCGACACCGGCTAGCTGCTATATTGACATAATGAAGAAACTTGGCGGAAAGAAACGCGACTAAAAAATTTTTCGCCAAAGTTTGCAAGCGGCGGTGAGCTAGCTGCAGGGCTACCAGGCGAGAAAAAGATAGAAAGAGAAAAAGCGGAAGGAGAATGAGACGAAAAAAGAAGGAGGGAAAAATTCCCCGTGCGGAGGAGGAGTATGAAAGTTTGAAAATTCGTTGAGGCGACGCCAAGACTCCCGACGCGACGCTATGCGGCGGCGTCACTCTACCAGGCCGCAAGTTGCAGCACAAAGGAGCACACAAAATGGCAGCTCGAGAAGTCACGTTTGTCTTATGTTCTCGTGGGTGGTTTGTCCCCTGTACCCTACCCTACCCCATAGTCGACGAAATGCGTCGCGACGTCCCCCTGGTTACTGTTTGTTCTTTTCATTCTTTCCAGTCACTTCGTTCACTCCTGGCTGCCGAGTTCCTCAGGGTCTGGTTCCTGCGCCCCAGTTCTTTCTCTTCGTCGCTCATGCCAGCCGCTTCGACCGCCCCAACCCTGGGCCAAGATTCTTTCCAAAACTTTACTTATTTAATTTCCTCGCCTTTGAATCCGGGGCGTAACTCTCTCCTTCTCACACTGCGGCAGGTATCCTTCTTCATACCTACCAAGGCACTGAAACCGAAACGCTCAGAGTCTTGAGGCGTGAAACGACGTGGCTAGTTTCAACGCGGACCTTTCACTGATCCAAAACTAACTGGCGAAAAGTTTTAGTTTCTTCTGTAATTGATTCAATAGCTTTTCTATAATTCAGGCCATGCAGGATGAACGCTGTACTTCGAACGACTGATAATTAATTTGTTATATAAGCAATATATCGGAGCAGATTGGTCAATATTTGAGGGTTCGTAATTCTGTGAAAAGCGGGTCTCTAGATCCATAATATTACATATTATAGAAGTCGATGGAACAGGTATGTTTAGATAGTAGAGGAGCTGTGGAAGGACGTCCGTAGTTAAATTACCGTATAATATACTTGGCTGCAGAAAAAGCACCCGTTTTTATACGCCATATAACGCTTTTTACTCGCGCTTTCTTGTACGTATCGAGCTCTATAGTAATGTTGCATCTTTCCAGTTTGAAACTTAATAACTTCTGCAGTTTATTATGCACCAGACGACCGGGTAATTATTATTTTTACTGAGTCCATGTAAACTGGCCTAAGTATTATTTTCTACTTGCGAAAAGAAAATTAGAATTTCCGTAATAACAAACAACTGAAATATGTTCCTACTCCACGATTGCCAAGGATGCATTTTATCAATAACGTAGCTCAGTGTACTTTGATGATGACAAGAGGAATCTCGCACCAGCGATTGCATCGAATTGAACATCCTGCGCATAATGTGATTTTGGATGATAATTGAATTCTTACTTTTAGTATCGTAATTAATAAAGAAATGGAAGCTTCGTAAAAGATCGCGAATTCATAAAAGGCGAAAAACTCAATCAACTGGCGAACTACGCCTTAGATTTTGTAGTTAGTGTAGTTGGTCATTCATATATTTTGCATAGTTCAGTCAGCGAACACTTGATTTCACGTGTAACAAAATCTGCCCTTAACAGTCTCGTTCTCAACATTTTCTAATTCTTATCACAGTTCCTTACGGATATCAAACCACACTTAGCTATCTGTGGTTTAGATAATGATGATATTCCCGAGTTACGTTTCTCCATGACTGCAGCTAGTATCTTTTTATTTCTCATTTTTACCGAATACGCAATAACAATTATAACATTTATACCATTTTTATCATAACGTTCGTATATTCAACCATGAGATTCGACTGGCCGGTCTTCAACACTACCCAAGTTATAGGTGGTAACTAGCTGAATCCAACGATACCAAACAAAGTATCATTTCGATGTTTCTGTACCAAGATATTGGCCATTGCGTCTCAAAGTATAACAGCATATCGCGCGCAAGAGTGTTACTAGCCTGCGCGCAACTCGCAAGGTAGCCGCAGCGATAAGACTTCAGATTTTGATATCTCGTTGACAAGTGCATAGAATACTACTTTATGGGGTATCGTTGGATTCGGCTAAGCGTCAGCTACAACTTGGGGTACTTGAGAAGGTGAAATTCTGTCAAGAAGTGAAAACAGACCTCTTCGAACCGCCTCAAAAACGACGACGAGTTTCTACAATCTGTGTGAAATAAAAGTATTAAATTGTGACCGAATCGTATTTGTCCTTCCGGACGACCCACTTTGCGTAGATGTGTTTAGGCAGGTATCCATGCATTTATATCTGGAACAGACACAATGGCGTATATAATTCAGTTTTCCTCGAAAACGACTCATTGATATGCGTTCGTTTGATTGGATCGCCCAACGCGATGTCCTCTGCCCGGGCTCGGCAGGCACAAAGGGGGGGTGCAGAGAGGGCGCATAGGGCGTCCCGTCGGACACCCTCGTCAACCCGAACCTGGTTAGCTGTTTCAATTTCCTCTTAGCGTACAAAACAGAAAGGTATAGGCAACGGACCACCGCACCCGCACCCGCACCCGAACCCGCACTCGCACCGCGTCGTCCCGTCGCTATACTGTCTCTCCCGTCTCTCTGTCGACCGATAACATCCGTTCAATGGGCGTCCTACCGTGCCACAGATATCATTATTACCAGGGTGAGCCTCGTTCTACAAACTGGTATTCGACATCTGCGTAATATCCTTTTCACAAGCCCGCAGATTGTCAAACAACAACTTGAGCCCCTAGAGTGGGAATTTTTTAAATTGTAAAAATGATATGTACACAGATTCAGATGTGATTATCGTAAAAGGTGGTTAGTCCCTCGGTATAAGTGCAGGAAAATGTATATTAATCATAAGTAAATAAGATATATCGTACCCGTTATATACGTTACCCATTAATTAAGACTAATTGGATGTCGCGGCGCAAAAAGTCCTCATCGTCGTCGTTCCCGATCGCCAGACCGTAAGTAGTCGAGACTGTGCGCAAGAAAGGGGCGAGGAAAAAAAAAGTAGATAAAAATCAAAAAATAAGAAAAAAAAAAAACCTAACCAATTACTTATGTGACTATATAGGTACCCTGCGCAGAATCAGTCCCGCTAGTTGTACGGCTCCCTAATTTAAAAAAAATCAATAGCATCTTATTCTCGATACGAGAATCGGTTGTTGTTTTATTTTTATTTTTTTCATACCCATATACTTCGGCCTAATTTTTCTCCTCATTGGTTCGCTAAACTATCAAAAAATTTGAATATCTGAAAATTTTCTGAACGAAAATGTAAGGCAGTCTATTAAATTTCAGACTACTTTCTCGACTTCAAAAAGATGTTCGTGTTAGGTTTATGCGGACGTTGTGCACCGAGGAAACTGGAAATAGGATAAAAATGAAAAGGTAGAAAATAGCAACGGGAGTTTGAATTATTATTATTATTATTATTATTATTATTATTATTATTATTATTATTATTTATTCAGATCCACGCGCAGTAGACGCGCATCTTCCGTTATCGGAAAACGTTAGCAAGAAGAACGTTACCACTATCTTGACGGGAGTGTCCCACCTAACGTAAGCGTTCGCCAAAGAAGAAGAAGAAGAAGAAGAAGGGAGAAGAAGTAGAAGGCGGGCAGAGAAATGGAAAAAGGTTTAAAAA
The DNA here is from genome assembly GCA_963978835.1 of Tenthredo scrophulariae. Taxonomy (NCBI): domain Eukaryota; kingdom Metazoa; phylum Arthropoda; class Insecta; order Hymenoptera; family Tenthredinidae; genus Tenthredo; species Tenthredo scrophulariae. Next base: position 15,811,614 of record OZ022233.1, read on the forward strand.
AAAAAAAAGAAAAATGTCGCGGAGGTACGATGCCGAAGAATAAAATAGACGCGATGCAAAAGTTTATCTACTCTCGGCTTGATATAATGTGCTAGTCCTCTGTCGAACGGTTTTTCGTCGATATTCAAAACGCCAGACATACAATATCGGATATCTATAACGTAACGCGATATTCGTAAATCTGGTAATGTGGTACCTGCAACTCTATAGCCAGCTGAATTTAATTTTCAAAAACAGACATCACAAAGACTGAAAAAAATGTTTGTGAAGTTACTTCATTCGGCAAATCGTGACAAAAACACCGAATGGTGGCTCAGTTCAAACGGAAACAGTTCATTCGCGGTTAGGGTTTACTGAGATTTTTGTTCATTTTGGAGAACCGTATCGCACGGTAGGGTCGAAAATGAAATTTTTCGAACTCTTCCTGAAGTTTATGACCCAGAGGTTTAATGAAAATCGACAGGTTCGTCGTATGAAGGATGTGCAAGGGAACGGGTAGGCGTTTGATAGTCTGGGTTTGTGCAGGCGTTGCGGGGTCCCTCGTTAGGCAAAAACGTTGGAGATGATGGATGGACGCTAAATTGCATTAATTAAATTCACCGTGACGCCCTTCACTGGCCTCGGTATATAGGTGGGTATGTATAACCTCTATCACTCGAGGATGCTGCTGCCCGTCGATTGACAGCACCGTTCTACACCGGCATTATGGGTCACTTTGAAGATTCCCTTTTCGAACCTTATACCATCTACAATCTCTTACCCCTTCGCCCCATCTTCTCTTCTCTTTCTCTTTCTCTTTCCACCAACCTCTTTGATACTGTTCACTGAAAAGCTGCGTAATTCCCGTGTGTCTTTACTGATTAATTCCGAACGAAGAGCCAGAAGCTTTCCTTCTTCCACCCCAGTTTTGAAGAAGGATGATGTCGCATGGTCTACAAGTAAATTCGTCATCAATGAGTGAACTTGCTTTCAAATATTGCGATAATTCCGATCCACGCGTTGCACAATGATCGATATTTTCCGTGCAGAGAGGGGAAAGGATTTCCCCAAGGAATATGAATTTGGAGAAACTTTCTCGTCTGCGTCTCGAAGCCCTTGGCTCAGCTCTCTTGAAGTTATTCGAAATTTCTTTGACGTCTTAACGCGACGGCGAGGACAACGAAGACTATGCTAAGGATCGTGGAGGTCTAAGCGGATTTCGTTGAACAAAGGAGCGTCGCTTGGGTGCTCATTCTCTTCTTTTTTCGATCCCAACGAGCTATGGCCTTCGGTGAACACATACACCATCACGTGGAGAGTGAGACATTAAAAGGACGAGGTGAGGGGCCTATACCTAAAACTCCTCCTGCATCCTGCTTGCTCACCTTCATGGAAGTATGGCTAGCAGTAGGAGAGAGTTAAAGTAATGGCGGCCGTACCGGTGTCCAACATGTGTTGCGGTTGTGAAGAAGAAGTTAAGTAAGGGTTACCGCTGCGTGGCTAGATATTAAGTATAATTTACTGGACCCACGGCGATGGAGAGAGAGGAAAGAGGAAAGAGGGTCGAGCCAGTTCTTCCCACCTTCACCTCGCCATCTATAAGCCATTTATTCATCGCTTTGTCTCACTCGAACTTCACGACGTCATTTTGGATCCATTGACCGCGAATTCCTCATTTGGTAAGCCATTTTCTATCGAAGTACCATTTTGCGCAGTTTGATGCCACATGAACTCGTTTTCATATCCACGTCGCAATTATATGCATCCTGCACGAAGGAAAGCCCACGGCGCGTGTTTGCTAATTAACTTTATGTGTGTATGTGTTTTCGGTGCTTTTCTGTTTGCCAATAAAATGGCCGGCCGGTAAGCAGAGGACAAGATCAAACGTATTTGAATGGGATGAGAGTCCGGGATGGTGCGCAGCATCGCAATATTTCTCTCGAAAATAAATGAACGGATGAACAAATAAACAAACAAACCAACCAGTCCTCGAGAACTCACCCCTCCGAATCCTTACCAAAGAGGAAAAAGGGACGGGGTACCTGGATAGACATTTCTTTCGTTTTTTTTTCTTCGCTTTTATCAACAAGTACCATTTTTTGAAAGCTGAACTAATGACTTTCCCCTCGCTGCAGTGTACTCGATTGCAGTTCAAAGCGCAACAAACAGATACTCACGGATAGAATCGGTCTTATTTGGTGCCATTTAACATGCCCCGAACTCAACTTTAATAACGGTACAAAAAAAAAGAACTTAAAGAATAGAAAAGAACTTTTCTTGCTCTAGCTGGGCATCTTATATACATAACCGGGAAACTTTGGACTAAAATATTTTGTTAAAAGTTTTTTTTCTCCTTTCCTTTCCTTAAAAACTTTTCTGCTATACCCGAGCCACCAAGATACTTCTCGTCATCACGAGAACAAAGTTACGAATTCTTAGCCAACGGAAGTGCCAAGTATTTTGCCAAGTTTTGGTTTGCATGGACGCGCTAAATCCTCACAACCGTGAAGACAATTCAGAACACTTTTTTCTACTTTACCAATTTTTTCGTTTTGCCTGCTTTCTTGCTGTTAACGATTTAACAAAGTTACAAATTCGAAAGGGAAACTTGAAAACAAATTTCTGAATACTTGGTTGTTTTACTACGATATTTTACCAACCCTCTAGTTCATCGGTTTCTGTTTCTAATGGTTTTGGAAAATTCAAACGTTTGCGCTGGTTCATTCGTTGAGGGGCGAATTGGGAGAGAAGAAAATGGAAAAATATCTACTTCACAATTGAAAATTCAAGGAAACTGGAAAGTTTGTATTTTTTTGTTGATTCGAAAGTAGTTTTCTATGATTCGTATAATCGTGACGTTCGTGACTGAGCAAGTATCGCCCCTAAAAACGCTTCTAACCGGATAAATAATGTTTGGAGTACTTCCAGGTTTCGGGCTGTTGTTCAGATAATTATGGCAAAGATATCAAAGCTCGGGGTTTCCAATACAAATATTTAAAAAAAATCGATTTTCAATTAGTTTGAAGGAATAAAGGATCTAATTTTCAATCTGTGACTTGGATATCTTCACGTCAGTGTTCTGACCCAAACTTCCATGTCCTGCAAGGTTAAACAACAGTCGAAACCCTCCATATGATCTAAACCCGATTTTTACTCGGCAAAAAACCGAGCTTTCGAGTATCCTTAAGGTATTCCCTTAGGTCATGGATCGGAGAAGATCACGATGCCTTTAAGGATCAGAGATGATCGTTAACCGCAGCCAAAACTCCATACAATGTGAAAACGCGCGGAGTCAGGACGCGCGACTGACTCACCGTGACCGTTTAAGCGTCAGCGTCCAGCCCGCGTCGCGTCGGTATGCGTCGTGCGCCTCGCGGTTTCTCCGATCATTTCCGAAGATCCCCGATCGGGAGCCGACGAATTGAGGTACAGTTAGTACCGTGGCGCGCTAAATCAGGCTAGCTAGTCGTGCCGCGGCGGTTCAAAAGGGAGGTTTGTGTCGCTCGGCACAAATTTGTATATCAATAGTAACGCGTGTTTGAAAAATATTTCTTAAACAAATATAACCGAAAGAACTGTGTATATTTCATTGTGTAAATGTCTGCGCACAACCGTTTACACAAAACGCTATCGACTAATGTGTCTTAACGAAATGAAAAACGTGAAACTCACAATAAAGTGTAATGATAATAGCTGGAGCCATAATTCAAATTCCGGATAAAATAACAACTGGGAAATAAATATTCAATCAAGAGATTCAACCCGCATGCAACATCACATGCACAGACATATAGCGTCAAATGTGAAATAACGTTTCATAGTTTTTCTGTTTTTTATTCAATTATCGTTTAAATAGATTTGTTTGTTTTTTCTGTTTTTCTTTAATTTTTTTCTTCTTTCTCCGTTTTTTCTTCAACGAACGATAAAATACGATTATTCTCCGTTAAATTTCGAATAAAATTTTGTATTTATCTATGGTATATTTAAACTAATCAAACATTGTAACCTACTACTCGTTTTATCGGTTCTGTGTTTCCTTCCGCATCACATTCGACGACACCGAATCTCCTGCACCCACGTGTGTGTTTTCTTTTTTCTTTGATTTTTCTTCTTTCGACGGGAAGTAAATATCCAGTTCGAACTTTCTGAATTATTATTTGAGAGATGGGTAGATCGCGGTTTCCCGTCGCAGATCACTAAAACAAACTGATAAACTCAGTTTGTTCAAAAGAAGATAAGAAGAGAGTGGACTTATTTGAAACCGCGTTTATGTTTACCGAGCCGTAAATGGCTGCGGTTTGAATTCATAGCTGGACAGAAATAAGAAATAAATGAATGAATAAAAGCGAAATAAACAAACGCGTAGCGTACAAAATGATTACTATGTCGTACAATAATCGAGAATAAAGTTCCTTGAAAGAGAAGAAAAAATTCGAAAAATTTTAAAAAACTAAAACAAAAATAAAAGAACAACAAACGAAAGAGAGAAAAAAAGACAAGAGGAAACTAGAAATAATATAAAAGGCTTGAATTAGTTGTTCTTGGAGTTGTTTGAAAACCGACGCGACGCCGGCTACCGGTGAACGTCCGCCAGTACTTGAAACGCGGAAAGGGCAACAGCCGCGTCTGGAAGCTCAAGGGCAGCGGCAGCAGCAGCAGCAGCAACAGCAACAGCAACAGCCAACATAGGAGTTAGAGTTAGAGTAAGAGCGATCAAGCGAGGCGCCGAGATTGCAGCACCACCAGGAGGAGAATAGTAATAAGAAAAAGAAAAAGAAAAAAGAAGAAGAAGAAGAAATTCGAGTATTGCGTTGTGATTTTCGAATAAATAAAGTTCGTCGTTTCGATTACCGATTATCATGCACCCAATTGTATCGTCCTTATTCTTACTGTCTGTTATTTTGTTCGTATAATTTTTGTCGAATAAAGATAAGAATAGAATAGAGGAGAAGGAAGGGAGAAGAACATAATTGTGCTACGTACTGCAGTGCGGTGATTTATTCGATTTTTATTTTCATTTTTTGGTTTTTGTGTCTCTATCCACCTTTTCTAATACCACGGTATTTCCATTTACCGTGAAATTCTCATACGGGATGAAAATGAGACGACGTTTACCGGATGTGATGATCCTGATTAGGGCAGCTGTTCTGGCAGCTGTTCTGAGTCAGTTAGGGGCGCTCGCTAGTCGACCCGCTGGCGCCCACCCTGGACATGCTTATTTTGAACAACCGTGCTGTGGACATTCGCATCTCAGACATCACAAAGGTAGATAAAATAATCGATTTTATATTCCACTTTGATTTATTTTGTCGATTTTTGCTATCAATTATCACAAAAATAGTCTAAACAACGAGATATGTAATCAATTTTATTCTAATCGTAGATCATCTTCGAAAATTAACTGGAATACTTTAAGATCGTATTGGAAATGGACCGAAACTTACCCAAACGATTTCAAGTCAGTTGAAACATGCTGAAATTAGCTTCAAAAACTCAACGAAACAAATCAACAAAAGCTTGAGCTGAATTTTTCATTACTTGAATGGCGGAGTCAGCGATTTAATCGAATTTGTTGTTTAGATTTCGACATTGACTATTAGAAAGTAACAGAAACTATCATCCCGAAAACGTGACCAAAAAGGTTTGGAAATAGTATTAGAAGTTGACTGGAACAAACCGAAACAGTTTCAACGCAGTTGAAACATGTTGAAATTAGCTGGAAAATTAACGAAACAAGTCGGAACAAATCAACAAAAACTTTAGCTTCATTTTGCATGACTTGAATGAGGCAGTCTGCGATTTAGTTGGATTCGTTGTTTGGATTTCGTATTTGACTATTAGAAAGTAGCAGAAACTATCATCCCGAAACCGTGACCAAAAAGGTTTGGAAATAGTATTAGAAGTTGACTGGAACAAACCGAAACAGTTTCAACGCAGTTGACACATGTTGAAATCAGCTCGAAAGTTATCGAAACAAGGCGGAACAAATCAACAAAAACTTTAGCTTCATTTTGCATGACTTGAATGAGGGAGTCTGAGATTTAGTTGAATTTGTAGTTCAGATTTCTACTGTGACTATGAAATAGTAACAGAAACTATTATCAACAGAAAATGGTGGAATATAAAGAGATGAAAGTTGTGAGAAGGGAAAGTCTGGAAGGAACGAGAGGAATGCGGAATGCAATAACCCCGTCTTCGCTTCACACTGTAATCGAGACATGAGTGAGACAATATAATTGCAGTGTTCATTACCGCACGAGGTGTCTGATAATACTGACTATGTCTATATAGAAACAAAGGCTTCTCATCTCCTCATTTCCTCGTCTGAAATGATAATTTCAGATTATATTCAGCAGAGTATAATTTTTATGTTTCCTTTATGCCCAGTGAATACCAAAAGGCAAATTTAAGGATTAAAATTTCAGTTGGTAGATATACTATTCGAAATCATTGAGTGTGAAATCTATATTCGAGGGAACGAGTTATTAAATTAAACTGGTTATATGTTCAAGTCGGTGAAGGGTTTTAGTCATTCAAACTCGATTTTAAGTCCCTATAGTATATTATAATGAGTTCGACACCGCCCACCGGCGGATTTATTACGCTGAAACTTATTCTCAAATCAAGCTTTGGTTTCATTCATTTTTAGAGCAATGTTTTCAGCTGGGAAACAATGTGTTGAAATAATACCACACAGGCTCGCATGTGACATACGATACCTTGGAATTTTTCACACCGCTTATCCCGTAACTTAAACCAAGCGGATATTTAGTCTGACGCAATACTTGAGCCCTTACATTGATCCGATTAATTAGGCTTGAGAGATCGTCGGAATCTAGATCGGAAAATAATTCGACAATTCATCGGCCAGTTTCATTCTGAGAAGAAAAAAAAATCATTTTATTGCTAAAGGCTCTGTCTAATCAACAGCAAAACGGTTCTCATCATTCTGCAAGCTCCATACCCGCTAAACACCGTTTGGTGTCGATCTTTGAGATGTGACGACTAGCTTTCTCGCGAGTGAAGTAATCCCCCGCTCAGCATATCTTCGTACTCTAGACTGCACGAGTCATAGGAACAGAATCGGTTACCCATCGAGTCAAAGTTGACTAAATTAATAATTTTTAACACTCTGAATAGCAACAAAAATTTCGTTCGCCTCAACTGAGCCTGTAATGAATCGAAATGATCAATTTTGTTTGACTCAACTGGGCTTTTCTTGAATTAAAATGATCAAAATGATGAATTTTGTTTGACTCAACTGAGCTATTCTTTTATTGAGAATGTGATTGATGACTATTTTGTCGTTCTCAACCGTTTCGTGAGATAATGATGAATATTCTTGTTCAGATATTGAGTTTAAAAATTCTTACTGATTAAATATTGCGTTCTCGTGACTGCCATGTGTTTTGTCGGCCATTTTCATCGACTCAAGTCTCTTGACGAAAAGTTTCAGAGTGTTGAGTCTTGATTCCATATAGTCAAGAGGGTTAAGTACAAAGCAAATCTTGTTCAGATCAGGTCTCGCTCCGTTGCAATCAGTCGGTGCTATCGAAAGTATGAAGCGAACTTCTTTGACCGAACGAGTCCTTCAAGATTCTGTGGGAGGTATAGCTAAGCGAGGAGAGGAAGGGGAAGCGAAATGAAATATATAATGAAATAAAATAATATCAAATGAAATAAATTGAGCGTTATAGGTCGTTGTGTCAGCTGTACACATTCACAATTTTCACATGATAGAAAATGAGAAATTTTTCTATGTTTCGTATCTGATTATAGTTGTAGATGTACTAGGAACATTTCCGTAATTTTATTTCCAACTGGGAAACGTGGATCTCGATTATTCCCCAGATGTAATAAAACCGTATTGCTAAAGGCATACCCTATTCCGTGAAAGAGAAGCATGTATTTATACACATCTCCCGTTTGCGTGGGTGGGATAAGCATACGTGTGTACCTACTGTACTGTATATAACTCTGTCCATAACTTGATCGAGTATTTTTATACGTTTATATAAATAAGCAAACAAAAATACGTATACGGTGCTTTTTTCCGGCTGCCCAATCCTAGCCGACGTTATTTCAGCTACAAACGTAGGTATATGATTCCGCTATACCCAAATGTGAGAAATAAGACGATGAAATGAAGGAGAAAACGTATTCGTGTCGTAAAATATTTTCAAATTACATATTCAAAACCCTTTTCATTTTTCAATTCATTCTGCCCAACAAATGCAACTACTTTTTCACGGGCTTTTTATTCATTCGTTAAATTTTTCATCAGTTTTTAGACTGGCAAAAAAGTGCGAGTGAATTCAGGAGAATTTGAATATCAAAATGTGATGTGAAGTAAATAATTTCTAAATCAACGAATTTTCTTTAGTTAACATCTGACAATTTCATAAACCAACCGTCGAAACGATTTAGCTTCGATTTTGATTAGAAAAAAAATCTTCAAAGAAGCCAAGCTTTTTTGGGCAGACAACTCGTTTCTCATTTTTCCTTCATCTTATATAGCGTTATATATACTTTTCCCGCCACAAATGCTGCAAGTTTTCTATAAAAGAGGAAATTGAATCGCTCGCTATCTGAATCGACGATGGTACGGAGAAACGGGATGCTTGAAAAAAATAAAAAAAAATAAATAAATAAAAAATTGGAAACTGAATTCTCAAGACTTCGTTACATATAGACCTGGTCCATTGATAATATCTACAACTGTGCAATTCAACGAAATTTCTCTGCCAACATTTTTTCTGAATCCATACACCCAAATTGTATTTTCTTTTCAATATTCTTATTCCTTGAATTCTAGGCAAACTACTTGACCGATCTAGACGAAATTTTTACCAAATATTGTATATTCGTTAATGATCTACCGAAATATTTTTCAGACTCTTAATTACTTCCGGTTCCGGAATGACTAGCGAGTAAGCTTCTTACAAGAGAGAGAGAAAAAAAAAGTGGTGTAAATTTTTGATAAATCTTGGCGATCTTCTTCGTCTCTAAATTTTTTCCGCGATTTTGAGAATATCTTTTTGACTTTGTTTCATTTTTTCTTCGAAGAAATTTCGCTATCTCTGTCTTATTTGCCTGCAGCTGCTTTCAGGAATGAAATTTTCACACTGCGTCATTCCCTACACCGAAATAAACGGACGGGTAGTTTTCAGCCCCTTTTCGTACCTATGTATACGACCCGTTGCACCAGGATTCTAAAGGGCCGAGACCAGGTATACCTGAGGAGTCCCCAGATGCCAGAGAGCGAAGAAAGAGAGCTAGAGGATAGGAAAATTCTAGAATTCAGAAGACTTTGACCATAAATTGCCAATTTGATACAAAAACGATTCTAAAACTGATAACTTCGATTCAGATGATGAAAAAAAAGTAAGTTTTCAGTTGCTCTCAAACTATGCGGTCATCGTTAACGAACCGTATCATAAGATCACCGTAGGTTGAACTCTGCGACATTTCAACTGCCCAAGCTAACGGTTTTCGGGTCTCAAAAGTATGAAGCATGAAACTTTTTCCAACAGCTGAAGGTTTGGTGCTACGCATATGTATGCATCGACGTACCTGGGATTCGGGTATTCTGAAAACCTTGTCCCCTTTTCTTGCAGGTACCTGAATACCCGAATTTCTGAACCACTTGGACTTGGACGAGGGTATACCGTTTCGTAGACCGTGAATCCCTCTCCGTTATGGTTTGAGAATTTTCGAACAGCTGAATCGGTGGAGGAATTTCACATTTCATTCGGTCATTCTCGGATTCGAAATTCAAAAATGAAGTCAAATTAAAGGAACGATTTCCGGGAGGCAATATTCTCACGCGTTCCATTCACGAGGGAAAAGGGTGAAAGAGGCGGACTGACACGACTTGAAGCTAAGAGAAAGGCAGGGAGAGAGGGACAGAGTAACGGTGCCAAGTGCCAAGTTCTCTTGTTAGCGAACAATTAAGAAATGCAGTGCTGCAACTTCTTGGAAACCTGGAACAGCGTTAAATCCGGATAGCAGATAGTTTCTAGCCTCTTGTATAGCTTGAGCTGCAATTTTCTCACTCTGATGAATAGCCGGCTTGTATACCAATCTGAAAAACAATTGTCGCGCAGATATATCTGAAACGGATTTTCATCGCTTTGCCAAACTGGCAAATCGGTCAAAACTTAAAAATTTTTTGATTTCAAACAATTTTTCTTGGAAAATTTTGCTTGAAAACCTACCTTGTATGTTATTTGAAAAAGTTTTGGTTAACTTTACGATCACTTTTCTTAGGTGGCCATGATCGGCCCTAAAAATCGGTAGACCATTTAGTACAGTCAATCCGTGCGTAAAAAGGGCACAACCGTGCATTCTGGGTGGGCCACGATTTTTTGTTTTTGGTTTCGTAGGGAAGTTGGCCATGAGTGTAAGACTCAGTTTTCGGGACTGGGGATGTTGCCGTTCGGCCGCCATCTTAAAATTAAGGGTGAAATTAGTGTTTTTGGTTTATCTCCGCAACCGCGAGGCTGACGACAATTTTGTAGGGAGCATTTTCGTAGGGTACACAATCACCTATAACTTTGATTCGGGACTTTTCTGGCTGAGATCGATGGTGAAAAAATTATGAGCAGAAAATGACGACAAATAAGGTGATGGAATACTTCGAGGCGAGATAACTCTGGAATTTGGAATCCTACGAATTGTAAAAATGTGCGTCGAGAGAGGGAGAGATAGAGCTTCGGTAACCGGTAACCGGTAACCAGTAACCACTGGTTCATCCGTCTTCCTTCCTCGTCTTTATTTCACTTTAGTTGGTTTCATTTCTATCGTGGTAAATACCAGTTTTAATTAAATTACACATAATTTCCTCCGACGTAAAATTCTCGAGGGTGGTAGGGGGTTCGGCGACGTCGACCGTCGACGGCGGCACGACGCTCGGCGACGCGACGCCGAGCGTAAATATAATTTAATTGGTTTCTTAAACTGCGCGCGAAGTGGCTCGAGCTCTGCTCCACCGTGTGCAGGTGCTGATGGTGTTTCCAGTTTCAGGAGGCGGGAGGCGGGAGGCGAGAGCTCCTGAGAATTTCCTTCTTCCTTTTTCTTCAATTTTTTTGTTGCTTTTTTTTCTTTTTTCTTTTTCAATTTTCTTTTTTTTATACCCGGCAAAATCTTTTACTTCAACTAAATTTAAAAGGGTTTCTTTCTCATTTTTTATTCTCATTCTTCTTCGTACCTTATACTTATACTTGCACAGGCCAGGGATACCTTTTCCAAGCGATACCACGCCGCAAGGAAACGCGAAGAAAAACTTTATTAAAACTTTCTTCATAGCCAACGAACTCACTTCGTAAAATTCTCTTTACCAACTAAATTAAGATATCGCTTCATATCTATCATTACATGCGCTTCGAGTGTATCAAGGCGATTTATACACATCGGCAATAATTTTCCTTCATATTTTCCATTCGTTCGATTATTTTTACTTTTTCAGAGCTTATTACTTGGATCTTTCGACATAATTGGAAACGATTTTGGGATTTGGTCTAAACAGATTGCGTCCATGAAAAAAAAAAGGTGGTTTTCGCAAGGTGCATAGATCGCAATTGAAATGTTAATTGAAAACTTTTTCAAATTTAGAGAATATATTCGATACGACGATGAGAATGTTTCGAATCTGCAAATGAGAACGAAATTTGAAGAAAATTCTGTAAACGACCGCACTCCTACTTTCGAGTTTGAAAATATGTGTATATTTCTTTTTTTTTTACGGCTTCAATTGATCAGCTTTATTTTTTGTCTCTTGGTTTTTTGATGGGGTATATAAAAACTAAGTCTTTCCGTCATTCTTCCTATACCCCGGCAGCTATTTTGAGCAGGAATTACCCGTCTGCCTGTTCGTTCGTTCATTCGTTCGTTTTATGTTTGCACGTTTTTAACCGAACTCGACCATAAACCTCGGTGGCGTCGCATCGACGCTCTTCGTAAACAACGTGGAATTGCATGGGCCATAGCGTCACGTTAAGTGCCATAGCTGCTGCTCGTTTTTATACACACGTATTTTTATAATGCCCTTTTTTTCGTTTTTGTTTTTCATTTTTTTTTTTCATTTTTTTTTTTTTTTCCAAAACCTCATCCTCGTCCAACTATATGTTACCCACATGTACCAAACGCGCGCGGAGCTACACCAGCGGATATTTAACACGATTTATTTCAACCTGTTTTCAACTGCAACTACATATGTCAGTACCTAATGCGATGAAAAATCTCCCAATAAATTTTCCCGCGCCAAATTTCTCGTTTAATCGCGTCTGTAATCGATCCTAGATTATTTCGAAAACGAAGTTGTGATCTTGGGATAAAAAATGACGAATAACAATATCTTCTGCAGGCGAGGAGCCGAAAAGTTTCATCTTTGATCCTGGGCATCTGAAAAATTCTTCGAATTTTATGTAAATTCATTTTTGCGTAAATTTATCGGAAGGGTTCGAAGCAATTGTGATTTGAACCCGTGGAAGCATTGAAATTCGAATATCACCGAATCAAGGATCACCCTATTGGAGATATTCTGACGAGAAACTGAGTGGATGAAAGAAAATTGCGCTTATTGTACGAATGAGGTAGGATGTGATCCTCCGCCAGATCCTTGGATTTATAACTATAGCCTTGGTGCATCCCGCTGTGAGAAGGCGTGAAAGTAGCGTAATTACTGTCTCTTGGAGTTTGTAAATCTGACAGATTGTTGGATCGGTTATATGACAGATAGTCTTTGTCAAGTACACGAAACTGGTTACATAACACAGCGGGTGTCATTCACTTGATTCATTGTCATAGAGACTATCAGCAGCAAAGCGACTAGTCTCTTCTCCTTTTTCCTCCTCTTCCCCATCTTCTACTTCTTCTTCTTCTTCTTCTTCTTCTTCTTCAGCTGCAGCTTCTACAGGCCAATGAACAAATACTTTATGACCACTTCTATCTACAACCCACATAGTTATATACCAACTGTTTGTTGGCTAGCTTGAACGACTGCAGTCGTTGGCACTTGATATTGCAATAAAAAGCTGGAAAAAATGCTTTGTGCAGATGACTGGGTACAGAGGTTTAAGCTGTGTTGGAATTTCATATGCACATGCACCGCACTCACTCATATTTCATTTCCCACATTAATTAGGAATTAAAGGGTCCAATTAAAGCTTTTCGATTGATGCATAACGCATTTTTTCTTCTCATGCAGAAATGAAATTCATAGAATATCAGTTAGAGATTAATTATTTGAAGTATGGATGTGCGTTTTCGGGCAGCCGGATATAAAACTGACGCCATAAACCATGACGCAGGCTGCAGTCTGGCATGGAACTGCTGCATGAGGGATGCCTGAAACCGACATGACGTAGGGCTGGAAATAACTGGGTAGATATCGTGGGTAGATACGATGTACCGTTGGTTTAGGTACTGCAGTGTGTCATAGAAAAACCAACGTTGAGCTATTATAATGAGATAAGGACGGAATTAGCCCTTCCTAAACGCGTGGTATCACCACCCTATCGATCAAACTATAGTATACGCACTCGGAAGCAGAAAGTAAAATATCAATCGTTTCTAATCTACTGAAACCCGGCTTTCTTACAAGACTTATCTCATTTCTAATAATAAAAATAATAAGAATTAAGTGACTAATTACGACGATGAATCTTCCCACTTAAGTATCTACCTAATCCCACGGAAATGCATATGGCTTGAAAAAGAAAAAAAAAAAAAAACTCGAAGAACGAATTTCTCTACAAATTTGAAACTGACTGCGATTAGTTCAGAGTTTGCTCACTAATTACTTCCGCATCTAAAAAATTATGATATTCGTTATTTGAAGCATGCGGAGTAGCTGGTCTCAATCCAAAAATTTCCCGCACCCTTAGAAAGCCGCTTGTAATATCCGACGAACTTTTGCACCTTATGCAGGACTCTAGGAGTATCAGTTTACCGATTCCAGCTGTCAAGGGCTGATTTTTTCCCCAAACAATATCCCATAACTTGACCGTTGAAAGTCTTGTTTCAAGTTTCTTCGAAAAAAGATACGAAAGAAGAATAGACCTTGGGTCAGTTCAAACGATTCTAAATTTTCCGAAATTCTTGAAGACTAGCTACGCCACTGGTTGGGTTAACATAGAACCTATATCTCAGTGTATACGTATATAGCGTATATCACGAGCGGATGGTCGAGAGAGCTCCGGTAAGGGAGGAACTGATTGTGGTAGCGAACCGGAACTGGGTCACTAATGGAAACTTGTCAGAGTTCATGATAGATTTCGGTTCCTCTACTGCGGAGTGAGTTACCTGCGATAAAAGTGCGAGTATTAGCAGGTGACGCGAATGGATTGCAGTTGAGATCGCGATTAACTCGACCCAGCTGAACCTTGTGTTTTATCTTTCGCGCCCCGTTCCCCGGTATATCCCACTCTTATTCTGCCCGTTGTACATCTCTCTGCAAATTGGAATGAAAAAGTGCTCATTTCCCCTCGAAGCGATCAAAAGTGTCAATGAATTCTCGCATTTCATGAATCAGGATAATATTCCGGTCATACCAGCCACCGGTTTCCCATTTATTCATATCTCGCTGCAGGGTTGAGCTGACAATTCGATACCTCGAAGGTGGCTCTTAGACATATGACCTCCGCCTCTAGTCCGGGTATCTATAAGCTCGCGTGTCGGGTAGGTCTTCGAATTTGTTATACTGTCAGGCGACGTGTAAATCCGGTGCGTGATTCTTCGCCTGGTATTCTGCCGAACATCCGTTAACACTATAATCCGCAATCGTGTACAGACCCTGTATCTGACCAATTGGGGTCTAAGTGTTCCTCTGCGAACTGGCCAGTCTGATAAATCCAGTTGTTAAAATCTACCCGAATGAAATACCCCGGACACTCGGTATCTACGTATTATATAGGTGAAACGGGCTCGTTGTTGGTCTATTTCAGATATAAAACTACCCTGTACTAGGGGATCCTGGCTATACTTATACACATGTATCTGTACGTGTAGTTGGTAAAAGTAGCGTGTAAAGCCGGCGTTTTCCAACTTTATATAATATGCATACAGGAAGCGAGCCTTGGGAGGGTAACAAAACTTTTCTTCACCACTATTACACCCCTCTAGACTAGACGGATTAAATTCTTATATTCGCGTATACATAGAAGTGGGTATGGTAGTACCTGCGGCATACGGACCGGCTTTGCAACTCTGCATCCACAGCATCGTTATCATACAATTGAGCCGCGATACAAAATAAAGGATAGAGGAGAACCAGAGTTTCAAGATTTTTAGGATGAAAGTAGAATCTTCATTCCATGTCGGCAACACGCTCCATCATTTCATTCGATCAGTGTAAATCCACGAATAAGACAGAACTGCATCTCATCACTCGATGTACGGGTGCGTCTTGGATCAGACGTCTGCACAGTGGAAAAATATGGAGAAGATGGAGAATAATGTTTTATGAACTTTGAAGCCAATCCCACTGGGGAAATGTTTTTCATTCATTTGATGTATGTTCGTGTTGGCAGTGGGAATTACCAGTCACATTATCGTCACGTCAACTCAGGTTTCTGGTATATATTTCTAGGTGTTTCACCTCCCATGAATGTCGTGCATGTACTATACTGAGCCATATACTATACGTAGAAATAGACCGTGCGTCCCAGGATCATCCATATTCATGAAGGAATGATAGAGGAGGAACAGGCACCGGATCGGCCTAATGAAGTTGTTGTCTTCCTGGCCAAAGCGAGGCGAGGATGAGGTGGAAGAGGAAGAGAAGTAAGACGGAGGAGTAGGAGGCAGGCTTAGCTTCAGCCGTCTAAAGCCAGCCTCCGCTTCCACCTCTCTCTCTCGCTCTATCTTTCACACGCACACACACATGTGTACCTATTCTCGACAAGACTATTCTGGGAATTGCTTGATGTCTTATTTATCCCACAAGAAAGCAAAACGCTTCCTCGAAATCCAACCAGCTCTTGGTAGATATATCTGCCTAGTTTGCGGTTTGCTACTCATCCTTGAGCGCGGTTGCAGGTGATACGAATCACTCACGAAGTTTGGTCAGCAAATTCCTCTGGGAATAGAACAGACCGAATTTTAATGAGGACCAACATGACCCAGTCGCCATTTGTAACCACGCGCACGAAAAAAATTAAAATGATCCAGAGAAGTGTAAACAGATCAGCGGATTATCGGTACCAAATTTCGTCGAGATTCATCCAAAGATTTTCAAGTTATCGACTTTTTAGTCAGAAACTGAAAGCAGTTAGAAGCAGGCTGGATCTGGATACGAAGAAGCTGACTAATCCCAATATTCGAGGGACCAGCATGGATTGAGAAATCACTTTGTCGGTTCAGGATAGCGCGGTCATAAGAGTCTCCTAAATTCTGATTAGTGACGATCATCCGAAGCGTCGAATTCTCGACTTGTTGCTATTGATAACTCGACGGCTTATTCAACGCGGTTAAACGTGCGTCTTCGTTCATGTAGGTACTACACATACCTCATTCCTTCCTCAGATTAGATATCCGTTAATTCCGAGTCAGCAGGATGGAGGAAGGGAAGACAGGAGATGGTAAAGCGTCATGAATCAGTGGTGGAGTAGTTTCAACACTTGACTCGACTAGATCAGGTGATCTCACTACTAGCTGCACCTTTTCTACCGGTCTATTAACGCCGATAACGGAGAGGTAAAAAAGGTAGCCGCATAAGTCGACTGGCCTAAGCCTAAACCCAAACCTAGACTCTGATTAGTCGAAGTTATTCAGTTACAAGTTAACCCTGAATTCCAAGCTCCTATAATCAGGAGCTACTCACACTGTCTTTTTTATGGAGTTACCATCTAGATTAGTTAATGTCTTCTTCAATCCTACAGCAGCCAGTATTCACCTGGGATTGGTGTATGTCGTGTGTCACATCGGCAGACCATGGTTCCTCATTGAAGAAGACTAGACCATCGACCGAAATGTCGTAACAATGATCACCCTTCATGTCGGTGATACTTACCCTGGTGTTTTTTGGATCTCTTCAACAATCGGCAAGATCTTGTTCAAAAACTCTTATTCATTGGTTCCTCTTGATGTTTCGGTTAATTCCAGACATTTCAATGCAAAATTTTGCACAGTTTGAAACCGGATAAGGGATTAAGGGTTGATATGAAAGCTCGACGCCGTACACGAGTTCCTTTTTACTCCACCCTGGCATGTGTCCCGTTATCAAAGCATCGCATATCGATGTTCAACAATAAGTTCTTTCGATCGGTTAAGCGTATTGGTACTGGTATCACCGCTCGTGCAGACCTGCTGATGCCATTTGCCACCGTTGAACGTGAACTTTGAATCTGCGTTTCGTTTAACTCGATATTTATGGAGATTTGGTATATTGTGGACGGCTGGGACACGCCGATAATATGCGTGCCGGGTCATATAGCGATGTGCAGAGTACCATTTACTCCTCTTCCTTATTCACACGTGCCTATAATATATTAATACGTATTTACACACAGTCAAAATAATAAAAAAAAAACGAAAATCTTGTATGAAAATTGCCTCAAATGCTAGTGGTGCAAGCCAACAAGGTAACCTTTTTTGAGCAAGGAATTCCACTCTCGAAACTTGCAGATGCAAACTAGAATTTCAGGGATCGATTTTGCATGTGAATATTTTTCATGTGATTTTGCATGGGAAATGTATGCTCGACTGATGATACCGAGCCTTAAAAACGCACGAGAAGACGAAAAAATGAGTTTTTAGGAGATTCTTTGTGCTTATTGTCTGAAATGCTGCGAGTATAAAATGGGGAGAAATATGGTGGCCATGGGTAAAACAGGGTGTAGACTCAGTTTCATTCCGTAGCACGGGTGGGTAGTTGTTTGCCTAAGGGTGACGTGTCGAGACTTTGGAAGCGAGGCGTTAAATATAGAGCACGGGGCTAAACAAACGATTAACTCGAGGCTTAACCAGAGCTTATACAGCAGCGCTAACTAGGGTTTATGTTTATACACGCGGTAGCTGCTAACTAGTTCCGAACAGGAACGGCGTACTATGCTATGCTATGTCATGCCATGCCATGCTATGCTACTACGCGCCCAGGCGCGGATTCGCGAATCGTGAATTCCGAATAGTGAATTTCGAGTTCCAAACTACGAATTGCGACCCCTGATTCCACCGGCTAATTAATCCGTCGAAATAACTCGTGGGGTCTTCTATTCCAATATCAGTTCACCCCGAATTCTTGAGACAAGATATTTCGCGCATTTGGGGACAAGAAAATTCAAGTATACTTAAATTTCCGGGAAAATATTGGTTTCTTCAATGTTTCTGTGTCGCTTCAAAAGCTCTGGAAAAAGTCGCACGAATTACGAGATTCGACAAAAAAATTTCGGCATACTTTAAAAGATTTTTTAAAACTTTTCTGGTCTTTTGCGAAATCGTAAATGATGAACCGAAATATCGGGAACTGTGAAAAGTGATATATTGAACATTATGATATTGTGATATAAAGATGAGAACAGACGAAATATCGAGGAGGACATTTTTCGAACCCTTATGAAACAATTCTTCTTTCATTTCATTAATTTGCATTTTTCTTTTTGCCCCGTAAGCTTCAGGGATCAATAATAAGTATACATTTATTAATCGTCTGTGCTTGAGATCCTGCGATGGATTGTGATTTAATATATCTTCGAGCCAATGGAGCGGGACATAAAGCTCGAGTTTTCCCCTCTGTATAGAAGAAACGATTCGCGATTCCAAGTCACTCCTCCTTCAACTCCCTGATTTTTTTTTTTCTTCTTTTTTTTTTTTATTCTGCCAGGGAGAATCAATCTGATATTCCATTTGCATTTATTACCGCAAATGGTTAGGCATTCGTAATTCGATGCGTGCAGCAGTGGCCAAATAAAAATTTACCTCTCTTTATTTTATTTCTCGTTTCAATTATTTTTTTTTTTTTTTTCTTTTCTTTTTCACATCCAAATTAAAGGGATGAAGGAATATAAGGGCAGAGAAAAAGTTATTCACTCGGTTTTCGTGTGAATAAATTATAGTGAATATAAAACGGCGATGAAAATGTGCTTATCATTATCTTGGCGCTTTTGTGCTTTCAGGAAAAATTCTGGAGTTTTTTGAATTTTTTTTTTCTGCATTTTCCGAAAAATTGTCTAACGCCCGGTTATCATAATATTTACGGGAAAAAAAAATAATTCTGTATACGATTTTACAGCCGTAGCTAGGTTAGCTGGTATGTACGCGTTTTACTTTCGACTTTCTTTGTCTCTCGCTCTTATCTGAGACAACAGAAACGACTTCAAAACGATTCCTGATCGTCTGTAAGATATTCCGAACGATTTGACGAGAAAATCACTCCCGAATATCTTTAGTCAAGATAAAAAGAAATGAAAAAAAAAGAAAAGAAAATTCTTGATAATATATCAAGTCGAGTCGTTTGAATTTAGGCTCCGCAAGCTTTGAACAGTAAATCGTCATTCGATCTAAAATCAAACGAAATTCTCCACTTTTTTTTTTTTTTTTTTGCTGAATCCCGTTCGTTTTCCAGAAGAAGAAGAAAAAGAAGAAGAAAAAGAAGAAAAAATTAAATCTTGACGTCGAGCATTCAGGAAATGACAAAAAAAACGTGAATTTTTTGGAATTTGGAAAATCAAAACAGCCATTGCTCGATATACGATTCGTTATCCTTAAATTATTGTTCGTTCCATGCTGTAAGTGATATTCGTCGTTGCGTGACGTCATTTACGCGATATTCTCGTTGAGGGTTAAATCTCGGTGGAGGAGGCCGTAAAACTTTTATGGTGTGAAATATCTGATTGATCAAAGCCGGTGGGCTTAAGGCCGTTATAAACTCGGGTAGCGTGGAGTTTACGGCATAATCTTGTTTCGCTCGGTTAATGACGCTTAATTACGATATCACGTCGCCGAGCTTCGCCTCAACACTTGCGCCCGCAATCATTACCTATAGAAATTTTCCGTTTCTTCCTTTATTGCCGGTCGTAAAACAACCGCGAAATCTCAAATTTCTAATCAAACTACCTCAGGCAATAGAATAACGCATCCTGTTGATGTATACAGCCGTTTATTACTAATTGCAAATTTCAACCGACACAATATTCGCGAATTATACGTGCAATTAAGGGGGATGCCAAGGTAAGAGAAGAAAAAAATGTTCATCGTATTCAATGTTTTATTACGGTGAGAATGACGGACGGAAGATAATTGTGAAGATAGCATTTGAAAGCTATGAATTCCCGCTTCAAACTTAAAAAAAAAAAAATTAAATATCTCAAAAATGAAGTCCGCTGCGTCCATTTAAGTAAAACTCTGCAAAAAACGATTTGTGAAACGGTGACCACGTTTATAGGCAAACGAAATATCTGAAACTCAAAAACCAATACTTTTTGGAATCGTCAATGTACCCTCTAAGCTTCTATCGAATGAATTCTTGATCAACTCAAACGTGGTCAAGTTACAAATCTTTTTTGCATTTGATCGCGTTTTTTGGGATTTTCGCGAACGTTTTTATCAATTTTTAAAAAAATGAAAGATCGGATGAGAAATTCGTTCCATGGAAGCTTAGAGGGTACGTTGACGATCCCAAAAAGTATTGGTTTTTGTGTTTTAGATATTCCGTTTGCCTATAAACGTGGTCACCGTTTCGGAAATCGTGTTTTGCAGAGCTCTACTTAAATGGACGCAGCGGATTCTATTTTTGTGATATTCAATTTTTTTGTTTTTTAATTTGAAGCAGATATTCGTAGCTTTCGAACGCTGTTCTCGCAATTATTTTTCGTCATTCCTTCTCGCCGTAATAAAACATTGAAACCGATGAACATTTTATTCTTTTCTTACCTTGGCACCCGCCTTAAGCTTTCTCCGAAACAACTTTACTCGATCTCCCAAAAAAAAAAACATGGGAATAGCGAAAGCTCGATGATACTTTGTCACCGAAATCAATGAAAAAGCTCCGAGCGAAAATTGCATCTTTTTACTTTCGCGCACTATATTTGCAGGAGGTTAATTTAGGGATTGATGAATATCTGGAGGTGGGTTTTAGGGCTTACAATTTGGTGGGTAGATAGTTAACTGTGACAACAGAACCTCGAATCATGCAGGCCACGATTCTATTAATTAGAAGCTACCCTTTCCTCAGTCTGTATATTCCCTACATTGCGGTTCTCACGACTGTCGTCGAGGTCCTTGTGCAAGCTCTGTATCTCTCCATCTCTATTTCCATGTATCTGTGTGCTTCTCATCTTGCCAGTCGCTTGTTTCCCCAAAATTTACTTCCTCCCATGTAGTACCTACAGTAGGAAGCTATATGTTCATATCACTACTCACTCAATCTCTCAGTACAAATAGTACCTTTCACCTCAGGCTCTGCCTATTACCTAGAGCCTAGGCACTCATCAAACCAGCAACCTGACTATACGACGTCGAGCTACTTCGTCCTCGAAGCTCAATACCACGAATGAAGTACAATTTACGATTTCACAAAATTTCGGATCAATCGTGTCAAGAGAATTTGCCCCGAAAAATGATGATGAGTTTTCATTCGTGTTCTTCGATCCAAATGCAAATCCATGATTTTTGATTTTTACTTTTTCATCAAATTCAATTCCTCCTTTCATACAGAATTCCCCATGTATCCGTTGCAAAAATCCAGCGCCTATCCCGGCTGGGAATATGAACCCGGTTTCTGAACCGTACTTCTTTCTTTGAATTTTACTGAACCTCTTGGTCAGTGAAATTTTGAAAATTAACTCGAATGCTGTTTTTATTTGCTGCTTCTTTCACTCTCAACGACAGTCCGAGAGATATAGAGACAGATATATACCCTTAGAGAAAAGGTAGCTGTGGGAGTGCGAGTATACGCAAGCCATTAGGCTTTTTTTGGTAAACTTCATCAATAGCTGGAAATGACAAAAAACATCGACTGTCTGGCCGGCGCCAAAAGCTGGGCGAAAAAAGAAGGAGAAACAAAAAGTAAAAGAAAGAAAGAAAGAAAGAAAAAAAAAGAAACTTCCCAACTATTGAAACCCGTTTCCTATTTTTTTGGATTCTATACACATCCGGTCGCGTTTCAACACGCGGTTGTAAAATATAAATGGGAATGTGTATAAATATATGTACCTAAATAATCAAATTCGTATTTTATTTTATTTTTGTCAAATTTTCATTCTATTTTACGAAACCAAGGTTCGAATTTCTCTCACAGAAAAAAAAAACTGATAAATACGAAATTTGGAAAAATATATCCGTTAATTTTTTTTCTTCATTTCAATTTTATTCAGTTTTTTTTAAAATGTAACAGGGAAAAAAGATAGGTAGAGGGAAAGAGAAATCCGAACAGTGATCCGGGTCGACGACACGAAAACGATTGACAAGGTTGCACACAGCTCGTTTGGCCGGATCACTGTTGAACAAAAACGTAACCCATTCGATTGTTCTTTTTTTTTTACAACAGGTATCATGATCGAACACTCGTCGTACAGGACTCCGATTCACGCTTTAGCTGCAAGAGTTTAATAAAAAAAAAGGCTCCGATGCAGGTAGACTGAACTGGATACTTGAAAGGGTCGAAAGGCAATGAGCTGATATTCGATTTTTACCATTTTTGGATTCCAGATTTTCGCTCTCTTTATTCTCGGTTCGATAAGCAGAGAGGGATTAGAGAGAGAGAGAGAGAGTATAATAAACGTAGCTTAATTATTCTCCTTGGTAAGACCCACGTGCTGAGAAATACATGTATGATAGGCACGCGAGACGTGGGGCAAGAAGTCGAACGTAAGATCGCAGGCGTTCCGCTAACGGGTTGATTAATGGTTTCTGGCATAGCACTCGTCGGCAGACAAAGAAAGTCCTTATTTTTCGGAGCAATTAACTTCCCAGCAAGCATATGTGTGTGCTGTCTCTGTGAGCTCCGTCATAGTACGAGGTATACATCAGCTCACCCCGTTCGAAATGCAAGACAAAAAGTCTGGGCGAAAGAAAAATGGTCAATTTTGTAGAACCCAACGCGTTTATTAATACCCTTTTTACCCCGTGACTCTGATGACATTTCAAAAAGTTATATGGTACCTACACGGGGTTCTGAAGCCTCCGGGATGATAGCGCGAGTCGAAATTGTCTATCCTTGATGAAAGGAATAAGAAGAGGAGCGAGCATCCTGAGGGTGAAGAAATTGGAAAAAGGAAAAAGGGAAAAGGTTTACTCCTCGACGAATTATTGTATAATTGTATATTGCCGGAGAACAAAGCATCCGATGTAATAACGAAGGAGCTTTAATAAAAGCCCATCTCCCATCTACCGTCTCTCATTCGACTAGCAACTTCCCAACGCTCCAGGAGATAGTTCTTTCGCTGAGTGGCAAGAGGCCGGAGTGAACGGTGAGGCGATGTGAGTAGGAATTGAAATAGCAATTTCAAGGAAAGGGGGAAAAAATTTACCCCATATATACAACTACAGGATATTTCAAACCGTTACGCGTGCAGCTCGCTTGCTCTTTGCACTTCACAATTAACGATCACGTATACGATCTGGTTCCGTCCTCAAAGCTGGTCTGTCGCATAACGGTTATCGGAAAATTGCATTTTTCCAAATTTCTTGCGTTTCTTGTTGCGACTCTCATTGGCTTTTCAACGCTGAACACAAATCCGTATGAAATTTGCCAAAAAAAATGGTCCTTCGTAACTTCTTCGAAGGATTGATTAGAGTTGAAAATAAATTGGGGAAAATTATTGGGCACCAGTCGACAGCCGCGTTAATTATTATTGTTGTAAATTCAGATCGTGTATAATATGCGAAGAGGGAACAGGGTAGATATAAGGGTGTGTCGGGCGTGACTTGAAATAATTCACCTCAAGTGGAATTACGTGAGTGTAGAGAATATTTAGGAATCGAAGCGACAAGGAGATGAAGATTTCCAGCGATTAAGACTTAATCCGAATCCTCAGAAAGTGGAGACAGCGGTTTACTGCTGCATCAGGATACACAGAAAATACAAAATGCACCTCATCTTAGACGTGGTTTATTTAATTCACTACTACTTGGCAGCTGGCAGAGACAGGAGTTCAGTGATCGTAAATAAAATGATCATTCCGTAGTTGAGGCGTCCGTACGCGTCTTAATTACGCGTACGTTTTCCGGCACTAATTTATATCCCTTCGCGGGACAACTCTGGTAATTTACAACCCGAGCCCATGCACGAGTCTTTCTTCTTCCTCTTCTTCTCGCATCATTATCATTTATGCTCAGCTAAAAAGCGTTTAAACACATTTCAATTGATACTCGATCTTCCGCAGAGCGGGCTTGAAGAAAATAGTTTTTTCGACTATTTTTTGATCGGAGTTACTTTTAGGTCAAATAAGTTGATATTTTCTATTTTTTCCTACCCGATTCGTAGCCGTAATAATTATATTCACCTGTCGTCGACGTATAAGGTTTAGAGATTTTTGTCGCTGGTTTGAAGACCAAAAAATATTACGTTTCAAAAAGGGGGAAAAGGAAGAAATATTTTTCCACCATATATTCCCACATTAATTAATTCCGAGCCTGAAAATTGATTGTATGAAAAATAATGAAGCTGTTGCGCGTCAAAGCCTCTGTGATTTCTGCGGATATCAAAAGCTTCAAAGTTGTGGCAAAAAAATGTGTAGAAAATCCTCATATTTCAGGATTGAATTTCAACTTGATGGCCGGTATAGAAAAACCCGTTTATAATAAACTCGAATCATAAACTTTCGGTGTACGTGTCCAAAGGCAGGATTTTAGCTTGCAGTAGGTATTCGAAGAACGTATGCGTCGGCTGCGAATTGCATCGGTTAATTTATATCCCGTTATATTTTCGGTTCCATTAAAATTCCGGCCAAATTTCTCGTCCGCATATTTTTGGCTCATTTTAGCTTTTTGTTTTTCGTTTATTTATCCCTTTTTTATTTTTCGACTTCGCGTTGATTTGGATCGAGGCCAAAATAACCGGCCTAACGCATACCGGCGCTTCTTTCATTTTTGTTTTTCGTCGCTGCACTGCGCCCCTTGCACATGCATGCATCTGCTGCAGATGCTCCTTTTGGATATGAAAAAATCTGTTACTTTTCCCTTTCTTTATTCAGATTCATAATATTCCCTCAATAAAAGGGTGCGCATACGTATAATGCCAGAATGAATAAATACCCGAGCATAGTATGTATAAATAGTTTTTTACGGTTACGTACAGGTAGGTATCCGATATACCGCCCCGTACGTTAGGGAGAAATAATCATCCCAGAGTAGCATAAGCAGCGAATTATACACTGCTGACAAAAATTAGCGGGTCACCCAATTCTTACCCCGAAAAATGTCAGATTTCAAAGTCTCATAACTCAGCGAAAAACGGACCTAGAGAATTATCTTCGAAAACCTTTCGAGCTCAAAGCTTTACCTTTCAGGTGCTCATAGCAATTGAGCTTTCGGTCCTTTGTCCACAAGTTACGCTTCCTCGAAGGACCTCGTGTCGAATCTGTGAAGTCAAGTTCCAACTTTGGAACGGCGCCCCGCGATTGTCAGCTGGGAAATCGAACTTTTGGGATACCAATTTTGAAGCTTGAAATCTCCTATTTCAAGTGCATCCTTTCAATTTGATCTACGTTTTTTTTTTCCATGATTTATTCGACGCTGAACCAAAAATTGTGCCGAAATTTTTGATCGAATGCCCCGGGCAAATGAGTCGTTGTATCGAGACTGTTGAAACATCGTTTTGAAACTCGAATCTTAATCTTGCTGGACTTCTATTCCAATTTTTGATTCGTCGAATTTTTTAGGCGTAGTTACCTGTCGAATGGAACCATCCGAATTCAAGACCGGAAACTTCAACTTTGATCTCATACAGCTCGCGTAAAAATGGCGGCACAGGTGGCCCATGACACCATTTTCAAGTTCGACGTACCCCCTTCAAAATGTTCACTTGGGATTCTTTCAACGTCTTTTTTTCGTGAAGTTATCCAACTTTGAACACGAACGGAAAATTGAAACGATACCACCGGTATTAGTCTTGCCCAAGGTGTACCAATTGGAACAGAGGTCCAGCAAGATTAGCATTCGAGTTTCCAATCCATGTTTCGAAAGTTTCGATACAACGATTCGTTCGCCGGTGGCATTTGATAAAAAATGTCGGCACAATTTTTGGTTCAGCGTCGAATAAATCATTGAAAAAATAACGTAGACCAAATTGAAAGAATGCATTTAAAAGAGGAGATTTCAAGCTTCAAAATTCCTATCCTAAAAGTTCAATTTCCTAGCGGACAATCGCGAGGCGCCGTTCCAAAGTTGGAACTTCACTTCACAGATTCGACACGAGGTGCTTCAAGGAAGCGTAACCTGTGAACAAAGAAATGAAAGCTCAATTGCTGTAAGCACCTCAAAGGTAAAGCTTCGAGCTCGAAAGGTTTTCGAAGATAACTCTCTAGGTCCGTTTTTCGCTGAGTCATGAGACTTTGAAGTCTGACATTTTTCGGGGTAAAAATTGGGTGACGCGCTAATTTTTGTGAGCAGTGTATGTATTTATTTTTTCCCCCTTTTTTATCCTGATAATAGGCTTCTCCCTGTCCCCCTGGAGTCGCGGGCTTGTCGTTAATTGGATATATTAATCCGAACAAGTAACGAATCTGACGGACGAACAGCCCCCGCGATTGATTTGAGCAGCTAGGGTCTCTGCGAGCCCTGAAGGAGAAGAAGAGGAGAAGGGAAATAGAGGTGGATAGAAAAACAGAAAAAGCGAAAAGCGAGAATGAATAAATGAATAGAAAAAGTAAAAAAATTGTTTTTGAATAACAAAAAAAAAAAACTTTCTGGCAGGAAACCGCTGCAGAATGGTGCGAAATTCGCTGGAGCGTATCGCGAGAAAGAAGTTAGGTGAAACTCTGCATTGGGGAGTAAAGAAGTGAAGCATCAATCAATATCACGTCAGAGACATTTCTAGACGTCTCTGTTCACGGCCCTCGGTTCTATTCACTGCTTCGTCGAGGTGAAGACTCCGGCTTTTGGTCTTTCTCTACTACCTCGCCTCTTATACAGATTCAGGATCTCAACCCTCCCGTACATCTATCTCGCACATATATACATACGTACACGGAATTCATAAATCTCTCATCTCGACTTTCGACACTTTTTCATATTAACCGTATATATATATATATATGTATATGTGCACTTTTCCACCGATCCACGAATCCACGAAGAAATCAGTTCCTCGAGGGCTCGAAGCACACCCTGATATCAAATATTTCCAGACCCTTGTTCGCGAAGAGGTCATAAGATTATCAATTTGGCTTCGAGTAATGTTCCTCGAGGTATTAGAATAACTCGGCTGATGAGCTTTCGCAGCTTTTATATTAAAAACCCATAATTCACGAGCTAAATATCGGTTATGAAAGGTTTACCCTAATTTCGAATGAACCTGAACTCTTAGGAATCAATAAATTTCATCCAATCTCGTCGAAAGCGCAATAAAATTTCATTGCAAATGAATCCAAGGCGTATCGAAGACGTTAGAGAAGATCATTCCGGCTTTTCAAATGCTGTACAATCTTTTTTTTCCCGTTTTCATACAATTTTTGTATTCTTTCTGCAAACATGCAAACCGGACGTATGGGTCGACGACGACATGACGTTGTCGAGTGCATGATAGCTATAAGGATATAAAACAGCACGGTATGGGTGGCAGCCCATCTCGAGAGGCTCTTTCCGCAATCGAATAGGTTAAAAGACGAGGGGATACGAGGAAACGAAGAGATCCTAGTAGAGTCCGTGTGGGAGGACGTCGCCAGGGAAATCACCCCGTGTTACACGCCGACAGAACAGTCCGCGTACCCAAGGAAACCCTTCTTCTTACGATTTCCTTCTTCTACACCTACGGGATACCCGGGAAACTCTTTCGTAAAACGTGTCAGGATCCCATTGTACATATATACCTTTGTTACAAATCTATGTGCCCATCTTCTCTCCAGTATCTCATGGACTAAACAATTGTGCTTTAGTTTTCCTGCTGGAAGGACGAGAGATAGGAGAAAAAGCTCGGAGGAAATTCTACTGTGGTAGATAATAGTTGAGGGATTCTAAACGCTATTTAATTTCATTTAACGCATAAATTTATAGAGAACAAAGCAATGTGCAACGTGCACCACGTATCTGAGAGACCTAATAGTTTTTGTCAAGACGGTGCAGCGATGGCAACACTCCAACAAGAATTTATTACCCTTGCTCTGGAGTCGACGTAAATAATTGCAGGGGTTCGCTAAACGCACATATACCTACCTATCGTATATAGCTACGCCGCAAGCTCTCCTGCTGCACTTCTGCAGATCTCGAAATGGGGAAAGAGGAGGAAGAACAAGCTTATTTCTGGCCGTTATTGGCCAAAAAGACTTTCGCGAATCTCCACATGACTCAGGGGCCATATCGTATCATCAAAAATACATGAAACTGCTCTGACCGGAAGAAAAATCGCAAAAAATTGGAAATCGAAGCCCAAGAAGTTTGGAATTCGGTTTTTGGACGAAGAACGAGAATTTTGGGGACTGAAGGGACGTTGGGGAGGCTATGAGGGTGCGATGAAAGGACCTCTCGTATAAAACTACGTCGCATGCTCTCCTGGTGCAGTTCTGCAGATTTCGGGATGTGGAGAAGGGAAGAAGAACAAGGAGAAGCTTATTTCTGGCCTTTATTGGCCAAAAAGACTTTCACGACTCCAGATGACTCAGAGGCCATATCGTGTCATCAAAAATACATGAAACTGTTCTGACCGGAAGAAAAATGGCGAAAAATTGTAAATCGAAGGCCAAGAAGTTTGGACGAAAAACAAGAATTTTGGGTACTGAGAGATGTCCGGGGGGCTGTGAGCGCGGAGAGGAAGGAAAAATCACTGTGTCAAGGGGGCAAAAATTCTGGACAGGAACAGTTCAGTGGCTCTCTCTGGCTGGTTGTTCCGTGTCCGTTGCTGACTAGCTGACTGCCTCGCTGGCTTCCAGCAGCGGGTTTCCCTCGAACGGAATAAAGGCGGACGTGCTCGGTCCGCCACGGCTCACCAAACATCGTTTGTTCTTTCCGACCCGCTGACCCGTGCAATCTTTTCACAAATCCGGACTACACCATCACGTCCACGTCCACGCGCGACCAACTACCCAACCCCGGGGCCGAATGGACGATGCAAACCGACTTTATTCTTCTACACAAGAATCAGGATACACTTACGTATCTACTCACTCTGTTTATCGAACAGGACATGGCTGTAGTATCAAGCTTCTCAAATCTACGACGATTTTGAAAAATTCGTTTTGAAAAAGTTCAACAGGTTTTCTTCGTGGAATCGATCTTTTTCAAATCGTTCTTGTTCAGTTTTTCTAAGTGAGGAGGAAAACGCTTGAGAATTATGTCACACGATTTGTAAATGGAGGGATTCTGGTGATTGGGGAAAAAAAGATTCCGGCTATCCCCGTCGATTTTTTTTACTTTTGATATTTCGCTTTTCCTTTAAATGATTAACTCAGGCTCCATATCCTCCTTTTCGGAATCTGGGATGAACGTACTTTGATTATCGAAACACATAAAAAAAAACCGATTTTTAAAAAACTCCAATGAATTTTTTCAACCGAAATCGCCGGTTCTGAAATTTTTCTTGCGCCCTTTCTCTAAGTGTGGAGTGAAACGATCGAAAAATCGGTCTCACAATGTGTTAGCGTAAAGATTCTCGATTGAAACGATTTTTTCGATTATTCCGATCGATTTTTGACTTTGCATCCCTTGTTTATTCTCGAAACGATCGACGCAGGCTTCATATTACCCTCCTGGAGTTCCAGTCTCCGCGTCTGTAGTTTCTGAAATCTCGAACTATCTAAAAAAAAAATCGGTTTGGCAAAAAGTCCAGCAGATTTTCTTCTTAAAAATTGACGTTCTTTAAATTTTTTCATCTCTTCCTCTAATTGAGAGGCAAAAATCTCCGAGAAGGTTAACTATTTGGAGGGATTCTCAGGATGAAAAAAAAATTTCTTTTTTTGATACCGAGCGATTATTGGATTTTTATTATTAGTATTTCGTTCATACGATCGCCTCAGCTGTCTCGTATGAAATTTTTGCATCGCAGTTACCGTCCGGCTTTAAAGCTAGCAGTTCGAATTCCTGTGGCAGACAGAGCTTATCATTATTCAATGCGTCTACGTATCGATAAATTGTATATAGAACGATGGTGTGTATCAATACGTGCAGTGCAGTTGTCCGCATTTGAGTTGGACCCGAGTCGCGTAATATCGAATGAATATATTGTTGATTTCACGAATTGTCCTTGCACGAGTTCTACCTATACATTCATAGCAGGAGGTGATTCAACGAAGCCGCAAGCCTCGTTTCGATCATGGATTATTCAAGCCTATATATATCAACTGCAGGAACTGCAGCCGAAGCGTCCCATCAAAATGCATTCACATTAATAATTACCACACCGTGCATGACGAATTAATAGCTGTTAAATATCTGCATCTCTTCTCCTCTGCCACATGTCCGCTTTATAGAATATCATAAATATGTACAAATTTCGGTAAAAAAAGAAAATTAAAAAAAAAAAAAAAAAAAAAACAGTATTTGCCTTCTATCGTTAATTCGGGGGAAAATCGTTTTCACCCGGTGATTGAATATCTGCGGTATAGATACCTGCCCTTTCCAACCTAGTACACTGAGCAATATATCGAATTAAAACTGCGAATGAAAAGACAGGTTAGTGAAAAGAGAACGAGAGAGAGAGAGGGAGAAGAAAAAAAAATATAGTATATACATGGGAATGAAATAGAACGAAAAACTGATAAAATTCTATACGGATATGTTTGAAATGTTTCAAATGCAGAAACGCGAATTAAATGCGAATTGTTTTTTACCGAAGTTGGAAAACGAGCGACCTGAATTATGACCGTTATTCGTATGCGAATTAAGGATCAAACGGATAGAATTTCCATTGCAGATTTTGTTCATTCGAGCATCGCCTAGCCTCTGGCGATTTGGCCGTATAGATATACCACATGGGTTTATCATTTATTTATTCATTTGTTTGTTTGATATCGTTTTTCGTCCTCGTCCTCCTCCGCCTTCACCTCCTTCTACTCTTGATGACGCGGGCTGATTGTTATTTGAAGATACATATAGGCACTCATATAGCGCGATGATAATTATGAATTATAATGATCACCGAGCTATTACGGTAAACTGGACACAATCAAACAAATTAGCGTTAAATGCATATTCGGAATCTGATTATCCGATTCTCTCCCATATACACTATATAGCTGCTGCAATGTACCGGAATCATTGATGCGTGTACGTCGAAATGAATCCTGTTGGATTCTGTTTACCACTAACATTCAATTCCATGTCTACATATGTATCAGAAATTGAGATATAGATAGATAGACAGATAGATAAAGAGTTATTAAATATTTGCCTACGCTATCGCGGATTCTACTTTCATTTGACACTCGTGTATATCTATCGAATGCGATTATGCTCTGTCTGATTTATCATCCCATGATCCATCAGTATGATTTTTTATCGTAGAATTGTCTGCTTGGTTTATTAAAACGGACCATTTCTTCGTTTATTTTCTTCACCGTGAATCCCTTTGATGATCATCGATCACGCAATGGAAATCAACCGGTGTTAGGTGACCTCCACTACCTTCGGTATTACAACTAAACTACATATATACTAATTCGCTTGGTTTGATTTAATTAACAATTAATTACCGTATTCCGAGTCTTCGAAATCCTCATTAAACAGTTCGTATAATACCGTTATGCAATGCGGTATACATGCGCGTGAATATAAGCCTTTGCAAGGCTGGACAAACGTGTCGATGACGATGATGACTCGTAACATGAGGCTGGAGAGATGGAGACCCAATATTTACCTGTTATACAGGCTGTCCCAAAACTAAATGCAGAAAATTAATAGAGTAATAAAGGGGGTCAAGCTGAGTAAATTGACCTATAGAACATGTCCTCTCCGAAGTATCGGTCGCGAAATACGGCCGCTTAAAAAAGTAGGCAACCGACCACGCGCCAGATATCCGTCAGCCGTCTAATTGATAAACGCACTCGACTGTTGATGCGAGTTATAACACTTTTGGATTCGAAAATTTCAAACAAAAATACTTTTGATTTCAAATTCTATTATGGAAACAAGTAATGGTGTTGTGTTTGGCGAAAATTTAATGTCGAAAGTGCTTTCATTCGAAATTCTTGACTTATGACGCGTTATGCATGCAGCGCTAACTGATGCCAACTGTCAAGTCAGTTGCCTACATGCCGGCGCCTGGCGCGATTTTTTAAGCGGCCGTATCTCGCGACCGGTAATCCGGAGACCACATGTTCTATGGGTCAATTTACTCAGCTTGACCGCTTTTATTATCCTCTTCATTTTCTGCATTCAGTTCTGGGACACCCTGTATACATTTTTTAAAGCAAAACGTATTCCCATATGTTCCTAGCTACACTACGGTCTAATCACGCCGTTGGTAACCTGATTAGTCCTGACAATCAGCACAAGCTGTGACACAATGCTACATGGCGGTTCCGATCTATTAACAAGAATCCAACTTTGGATAATGGGCCATTATGGCTATTATTGAATTCTGCCTTCCCGATTATATGTAATAATGATTTTCTCTTTATTCTTCCAGGTAAGTCGATGCGAATAAGTCACCCCAAGAAATTCGACAAAGGGGATGGTGGTGGAATCACGAAACGAAAGGTTTTGGGTTTGATACCTTTACCTTGCAGTGAACGAGTGAGTATAAGGATGGAATCTATATTTAACGGGGTGTAAAAGCTGCCTTCGCCTTAGTTCACCGCCTTGCGATTCCACCCCCGTAATTCTGTCTTTCCGCAATGAATTGAAATGAATAAAACCCCGATAGGCAGGTGAAAATATAGCGGAGAGCGTTAGGTAGCTGCACCCCTATATAATACCCCAAGCGTATATAATTTGCGGAAAAATCGCGTTACTTCATGTAAAGGTGGGGTAAAATGAGATTTATTCTCTCCTCTGTCAATAGAATATATCTTCAACGCCCATGATTTCAATATACTTGAATTTATAACGCGGAATCGCAGCAGCTTTATATTTCGTAAATTCAAAACGGCCTTTCAAAATCGGGAAATAAAAATTTGACACATAAATTTTCCTCGAGCTAAATATAAGGCGAAATTTTCCTCCGGTTTTGACCCTCCTCGTTCCTCTTCTCTTGTCCCTTTCTCCGCTTGTTCTTGGTACTCGGTTCTCTTAGGGGTCGCGTATTAGTTAGTAGTTAAGGGTTTTGGCAGCGACGCAGCTGCGGTGAGCAGCCCCGAACCAATTACAAAGAACCGCTGCGTTCCCGGCGCAATAACGCCTAATAATCCCCGATACAGGCGATCGCCGTGTTGCAGGGAAACTTTGAAACCGTTTCGTTAATGAGGAAGCCTTAATTAATACCCTTAGGTAGGCATGATGCGGGTACCACGCGGTCACCCCGAACAGAACGGATAATAATCGGACCCCATATTCCTTTTCAATTCTTCCCTCATTACGATTTTCCTTTTTTTTTTTTGAAAAATGATTTTTGCGTCGCGTAAAATGACGAAAATATAGGAATAAACCATCGAGCATGAAGGGAATGAAAATTTTTAGTCAAGGGATGAAGAAAGGATAAAATCCTAGCTGTATAAGATATAAATATCACTGGCTGTCTGTCGGTGTAAGAGATCCCTCGAGGGTTTAGTGAGAGAGGGCGACAGTAGGGCGAATGAGTATAAGGAAAATGGTCCGACATCTGGAGCCCTCGAAGGGTAGCTTTAGGGGTGTACAAAGTACTATACACGGGATTTTGTTGCTAGTCGATTCGAATCGATTTAAGTCCTGATCCTGTCCTGATGCTACGACGTATCGTCCTCGATTGGCGACATCAATCACTTCCAAGATCGCAACGCGTTTATATCAATCACCGGTATCGAAGATCGGGTTCCGCTCCCAGACAGAAAAGAGCATCGTCCTTGACGTACCGTTTTTTATCCTTCATATACGCCCAGAGGACTCAAAGTCCTAAGTATACCTATATCAATTGATACCCTGCGGTGTAAGAACTATAGAGAAACCTTAGGGCCAGGGCATCTGATAGCTTCGGTTCAGCGGAGATCCTTGCCCACAATGTCCGCAAGCCTTTAACACCCGGTTCGTGGTTCACCAGGGTCCCGTCAAGATCTTTGCTGCGGTAAACCCCTCGACCACTAGCAACAGTCTTCGCTTAGGCGAATTGTCGCGAAAGTCAGAGGTCCATGAAATCCCTTTTTCTAGTATTGCCGTGAAAAATGTTGTTCGAAATGCAGAAGAAAATCATCCATCGTTATTCGACAGAGCTCCCGATGATTCCTGAAAATATACAAGTACTTACGTGAGATCTCAACCGATGATGGAAATTTATTCGCAATTCTGGCAAGGCAATTCCTCAAACCCCTCAACTTCAGGATACATATTATACCATGTTTGTATCTTCACGGATCTCGGACTTTGGAACTATGGTGCGACGTCCCTTGAACTGATGAAACCAACTAGACACTTCTAGCTTAGCTTCATAGGGTACTTAAATCCATTAAAATACTTGGAATATTCCTTAGACCGACTTTTCCTTTTTGTTTATTTTTCTCTTATGGATTGGCAGATGGAATTTTGGTGGAATTTCGGGGTTTGGAATGAGGGTGTAGACTGTAGAGAGAGAATTAAACGAGAACATTCGGTGATATTGGTTCGTCGCGGAGGTTTTCAGATAGATTTTCTTTATCTTGAAACTGGGAGGACACAGTTGCGGCAAAAGTTGCAATCAGACGGTTAGAATCTCTCGCAACTTTCTTGGGGGTAAATGGTCCCGTGAGGCTGCGGGCCAGAGTTCAACTTGGTTGTTATCGTCCCAGCTTTTCACGGAGAGGAAATAGCCTGATTAAGGCCTCGCTAGATTCCAATTAACGCCTTAATTAAATCCTCCTGTACTCTTAAACGCTGCGCTAACCAGATCCTTCTCATCCTTGAACTAAAAGGGGTTCTTGAATTCTCTCACGTCATCCTAGGAGGATAAAACCTGGGCTTGGAATGTACCAAGACCAACCATGTCCTGAAATTCCGGGGACCTTTTGCACCTCGCATTTTATCACTTATACATTTTGCCCTCGAGCACATCGTGAAGCCTTTCTTAATTCAAAGCCCAATCCTAGATCGATCTTCACCTCCTTAAATCTATTCTTCACTCACTTTTAGGCAGTGTATTCAATCCCGAGGTGTTAATTTAACGAGTTCAGAGACACTCATACCGCCAGGAAGAAAGGAAAGAAGATTAAAAGAGGAGTGCGTTAGGCTTTAGAGTCTGGAGTCTCGAGGCTTCTTCTTTGGACCATTAAATGAACTGATCCCCCAACCCTCGGCAGCCCCAGGTTCACTATGGTTTGACTCCCCACCGATTCCTCGTCGAGATAACCGGAACGACTCTACGGATCTTTGCTGTGCCCACGTATAACAGGGCGACTCTCGCCATTTTTCACACATGTAGATTAGGACCTTATACCCACCCCTGGACTCAGCCGGGGACCTAAACCTGCTGCGACTATACTATAAGGTGTGTATATACAAAATCTACTTTGTACAACTACAAACACGGCTTGGGGTGCCAAAGTGTGAATGGGACTCGAGATCACTTAACCCCCTTTACTCCCCTAGTTTACACCAGAGATTCGATAAGGCCCGTACTACCATGTGACGTTTTCGCTTTCCTCCACATCCTTCCATGCATTGAAATACCAAGAGAAAGGAGCACGTAGGCGTGCACAGTTCATTCCATACAGGGTGGGTGTACCCTCTCCTGAGGGTAGCGAGGCGTTACAGGTGTCAAGATATTCTCAACTATTTTCAGTCAAACCTTTAAGCACAATCATGTGATAACCTGCATGGCATTTTGACTTGTTGGTCGCTGATGGTCCAGAGAATATCCGATGGAGATTTTTCGAAATCCCATACGCTGATATTGTGGTCGAATTTGTTCAGGGCTTGGTAATGCAGTGTGTGATAAACTATGTAGAAAATGGTACGAAGCAAAGTAGAGGCTGAGTATGGATGAAAGAGACAAGGCCGTAGATAGCTCCGATTGAAAATAGAGATTAGAGATATAGCCGTGGCAGTGGAAGAGGATAGACTTTAATCGCGTCTTGCCCGAGGCTGGGATGCGCCCCTTGAATTTGGGAATAAAAATCTATCTATCTCCCGATACGATGGTGATAAAATCAGTGGCAGCCCAACCTGGCGTCGTCGAGGAACGCGAGGAACGCTGGTTAAGTCCCACGACTTAGAGTTCGATCGTCGACTACAGTCGTTTGAATATTCGAAATGTTAATGCGCGGTGGTTAGGTACCTACCAAGATGTATTATACATACAACCGCGCTTCTCTACCACACTGACATGTATCATGGATGGCATAAACGTGGCTGTGCAGTACACCGGTAGATCGGAGAGGAATAAGTAACCGTTGTCTATATCGAGTCTTCCAATTGATTATTCTATATAATTCATGGTGCCGACCTACAGAGGGAAATTACACTGGCTAATATTATACGTCCCATTATAAACCCCGAGGTAAACTGGCAAAGTAACTAGGTACACGTCGTAGTATAATACCGGAAGTCACATGACACGAATACCAACTTCTCAGCTGTAACCAATAATGCATGGTTGCCCACATTTGCCTACTTCCATTCAACTTCTTTATTCCTATTTCATGCAGCGTCCCTGTTGCGAATTAGCTCACAGTTTATTGAAACCCACATCATCTTCGAGTCCACCAACGGACTACACCACAAAGCTTCTGCCTACTCCCAGAAAATCATCAAAGTTTGGTATCAACAAATTTCTTCGCAGATTAATGAGCAATGGAGAGTGCAACTTGTGAAATCATTACTCCAAGGTTGACAAGGATGAGAATCGTTATGGAATCAATGTCTCCGTTTCATTTCTGAGTCAGAGAAGTTCGAGCGAAGCTGTAATAGCGTTGGATCACGTTTTACTACAGCTCACATCATATTCAAATGCAACGAATTCTACCAAAGAGCTTTTTCCTGCTCCCAGTACATCATCGAAGTTCAGTATCAAGCAAATTTCTTCACGGAATAATGAGCAATGGAATGTGCAATTTGTGGAATCATTACTCCAATGTTGACTTCTCACATGAGTTTTTCCATCAGCCTGATGACAGTCATTATGAAAACGACTTGTCCATGTCAGTTCTAGGCTGAAAAAAATCAGGTTAATCTGTGCCAGCGTTGCCACTGTAATTCGTGGATGTGTTGTTTGTTTAAGACCTCAGGATCTGGCAGCGGCAATATTCAGGTACGAAGAGAAGCGCTCGGGCGAAGAACCGGTGAGAGGGTATACCGGTTCGACCGGCTCTTTCGCCGCCACGGGAGGTCCAGGTCTGGCAGACAGACCGGAGGACTTGCTACTCCTTTTTCCTCTCTTTCTCTCTCGTTTCTTCATCTCTTTTCTTTTCTCTCTGTTTCCTCTGCCCTCCGAGGCCCCCGCCGAGACAAAGGAATCGAATATAGCGTCAGGCGCTCTCCTGCACTGCCATAAAGCTCGGTTCACACTTTCGACTCTGACAATGAGTCGTTAGGATTCATCCGCTTCGTTAAATCCTCTTGTATGTCTTCACTTTGATAACTGATGAAATCGACCCTCGAACCATTATTCTTCGTTTTAGTCTGAGAAATATGGCGGCCCCAGTTCGCTCGCTATGCGAAATAAACTGATGTGAACTCTGTGCAAAAATGACGGGATTAATGGATACAATGGGAAGAATGAAGGATACATCAGATGTGATCCTCATAGGCCATGAGATATGAATTCATGAGACGTGAGTGTCACTCCACTTCTGAAGAAGATCCATACACGTGGGTGTGCAATGTGGTTGAATCTGGAGCGTTCCTAGGTCATTCGAGTGTTTTAATCATGATTAGTTTCACTGGAAGAGTTCGGAATTAGCTGACGATGGGTTCTACACATCTACGGATCGGGATATGTACGTGCACACACCCCATTCGTGATAAAGGGTATTCGTGCTGGTGGCGGTGCGGAGATGTGACGAGACGATAGAGAGGAAAGCAGGGGCGGTGATGTGATGGAGCGACTGTATGAACGAACAGGGAGAAAGTGGAGATTTGAGAAAGGAGAGAGAGGAGAGAGGTGAGTGCCTGAGAGATAAGCCAACAGCGTCGTGAATACAGATGGACAGACGATAGAAGGGACAGCCTCTATGAACCAGATACTGCAGCGTTCCCAACGTCGACCCAAGGGATCTCTCGCATTTCGCTTCGTCTCCGGCTTGACTTTTCTCTGTTCTGTTCAAATTCCTATATTATAGAATCTCAGAAGGTGAATTCTTTTATCACCATCTAGCTGTTGGACGTGGAAAAATAAAAGCGCAGTTCGAGCAGCTAAGAACCTGCCTTCAATCATTTTACATGAAAAAGAAAGAAAAAAATTGGAGCGAGCTGATTTTTCAAAGCGACGCCCTTCATTTATATAAAGTTTGCGTGGAACGCGAGGTATTTGACCGAGTAAGAATTCAGTTTCACTTTTATGGATAGTTGTCGTCTATTTCAGAGTCTAGACTAGCTCTGGGTATAATATAACGTGAAACGTCTGTCCCAGGAGGTCGACGTCACTGTCGTCGTGGCGTCAGTCAATTTATTTAGACACGCATCCCTTGGAAGGCGGTTCCTATATACTCTAATGGGTAAGAAACGTCACTACTGAAGCGCTTGGATGTCGATACTACATCGCAGTCGAGTTTCGAGTCGACGCGATAACCCCATCAAGTATTCTTCAAGGAATAAAGGAGAGAAACTTTCCACCGAGAAAAAGGAATTCTTCAGTTTCATTCAAACTTGACTCAAGCAAAGCACAGCCAGAGACTCTCGACTTTCGATTGATGAACAAAGGCGAATTCCATACAAATCGATTCAGTCTGGATGAATACCAGATTTCTTGATTTCGCTGCTCTTCGATGAATCGTTCACATCCTTCGTATTTTTAGAATCCATTTTTCGTACACTCGAGTCCCGGAAACGCGAAGATTCGTAGAAATTGATAAAAGCGAAAAGTGTGAAAAAAGATTTCGGCAAGATGAAGGAGGACGTGGATTTTGGTACAGAAGCACGCCTTCTGGGCTGTGGGCTATCCACCTGTAGGTAATTCGCGGTAACCCAGTATGCGTCAGTTCCGTGGGCCACGAAAACCACAAACGTGTCAAATACAGGCGGTTCGCTTCGCCTCGCCTCGCCTCGCCTCACCGCGACGTGAAATTTCACGGTGTAGGAATAGCGATGAGGATAGAGGAGGAAAGAGCGAGAGCTGGTAGAGTGTGAGAGTCTGATAGTGTGTTCAGAGCGGCTGCAGCCTCTAATAACAACTTATGGTCCATTATCACGAGTGACTCGATGATTCGTCCTGGCTCATGGCATAATTCAAGGGATTTAGGGTGACGGAGGTACGAAGGAAGAAGGGCGAAGGGAGGCGAAGTTCCATGGCCAGAATAAATCATTACCGTTCATTTAATCACAATGGGGTAACCGCGCGTTCATTGACCGAATAAGAATAAAGTCGCAGTGATTTTGGCCGTCTGCTACTTCCACGCATCAAACAATGCTTGGAATTAGAACGTGGCTCCGTCATCCACCCCGAAAAACCTCATAGTTTCTCAAAAATCCATGATTGTTCATCACTCGCTACACAGTATAATTGAATAACGGTCGAGATTTTTAACATACCCCATGTGTAGGGTAGGGGTGGGTATGTCTAAATATTTTTGTTTCCTTAAAATGTGAATTTTTTAAATTTCCATTTTTTGAATAGAAATTCATTATTCTTTCATTCACCACGGCTATAACCGCGGATGTATCCGTAAATATTTAGGCAGAAATAACGGCAATGATAGCGGCGATAATTAAAAGGAGAAATTTTTGCTCAGTCACGTATTATTATAAATAAATTATTTTGCACAGGGCTAAATCGCACGGATGTATAGATCGATTTTAATAACCTTTTCGAGCTTTGCTCGGTCGCCTAAATCGACGTGAATTCATTCCTGAATTGAAAGAAATCGATTCCCATTAGCGCAGGACTGTAATTATGAATGTTTAAAAGCTTCGGGACTCGCAGAAAAAAAAAAAAAAACAGAAATGGGTAAACAGCTTAGCCTCGTTTCACAGACTGGTTATCGGCGAAATACAGGATATTATTAATCCTACGTCTAACTACACCCTCGGCTATAATTACAAGGTATTGAGCCCCGACCTCGAGCACCTGTGTTTCAACCGAAGTACCTATTGTCAACTGTTCGCTCTGTTAGCTGCAGCAATCGCCCAGGCTGAACAGACAGCACCCCCACACATATAGGTACGTATATGATATATCTACATGTAAGATACCATACGTATACTACTAATTGTCATTGCTAGCCTCTAAGCCATGTAACATTCACTGATGAATATGAGAGAAAAATGAAACAAACAAACAAAAAAAAAAAAAAAATCTTCATGAAAATACACAACGATGAGGCTGCCTGTAATCAAACTGTTTTATATATATATATATTTTTTTTTATTTACATTTTCTTCGCATACGTGTACGTGTAAATTACATTATAATATAATATGAATATATAGTCAGACGTTGAGGTAGCAATGCTCGAATCTAATTTACTCGTCATTTCTCATTAACCGTGTGCATATCATCGCGTAGAATCGCCGGGTTTCCTTTATCACAGTATTAGAGAATAGTGAGTGACTGGTTTGTATATATTCGCGTGCATGTATACATATATGAGCGTTTCAATCCCTGGGTGTACTCGGTATATAGTATGTTCCCGTCGAAAACGTGTAATAATTAATTTAGATACTCAACTATGAGAGCCCGTCGCACCGTGGTGCGCGTCTACTTAGCCAAACTAGGATGGTGGTGGTGTCTCTCTCAACGCAATATGGAAACCCATTAATATCACTTATATTAGCACGCCAGCTACTTACCTTCGTACTTTGTACTTCCAACTATACGTAGGTTTAATGGCTTTGCTTCTGTCCCACCATTTCCTCGCTATCCTCTTCAATTTATTTTTATCCCACCACCCTGTCCCACCCCAACACCCCTGCGGGAATTGACGTTGAATTTTTGACGCGACATTTCGCAACACCGTTTTTATAAACTTTAACTAATCTCTTTTTACTCGACAGCTTGACTGATGATAATAATCATCATCATCACGATCATATCAATAATTCGTATTCATTTATCGTATCATCAGATTTGTTTATATAGCTATGATTTTTCGTCATTGAAAGATGGAAGTTAGGTATCGTTATTATATACAATTATATCGACTGAAATCTAGTTTTATACTCATCAAAATCGATCGTATAGGTCATATTGTGATTGAAGATACTTCAATCCCAATAATATTCCGTCGTATCAACTGATATTTTGGTTTTTGGTCATGATATTAAGTCGTATAATCATCAAATCCATTCATATCGACTGATATTCAGTCGTATAATGATCACAATCAATTGTATCATCGCCATATCCAGTCGTATCATGATGAAGAATACTTTTATCAACTGATATTCAGTAGTATCTACTGATACTTAGTCTTTTAACTACGATGTTCAGTCGTATTATCATGACATCCATTTCATATGACTAACAGTCGGTTTTACAATGATCAAATTCAGTCTCATTACCACAATATTCAGTCTACCATGATTGAGAATACTTCTATCAGGTGATATTGAGTAGTATCAACTGATATTTAGTTCTACAATGACCACAATAAGTCTTATCATCACGATGCTCAATCCTATCATCATGATATTCAATTTTATCAACTGACGTTCAGTTCTACAATGATGATGATCAGTTTTATCATCACGATATTCAGTCGTATCATGACAGGGGATACTTTATCGGATGATGTTCAATTATATCACATTATCTTGGCCAGTTGAATCGACTGTTATTCAGTTTTATAACGACCGCAATTAGTCATGTAATGAAAGAAGATACTTCCATCGATAACATTCAATGGTATTATGATGATATTCAGTTGTGACATGGCGCGATGTTCAGTCGTATGATCATCATAGGGTGGAATATATAGAGAAAGGAAATTGCTCGATTTTAATGCGTCACGATTCGTCGCCGGGTGGTCCGCGTCGCAATAATAACAATAACCACCTGACAGATTAGGGTGGGTTTCGTTCGCGCCTCCACCACAGGGGTGGACCCATTAATTTCACTTCGCGTTACCTCACGAGGTAATAGTTGGTTCGTGAGTCTGGCTACGACCACGGTTACGACTACGCCGGAAAATACTGTCGGGCGGGGGTTGGTGGTGTAGCCAGGAGTCTCTCGAGAATTCCATTCCCCTGCCACGCGAATACGGACTATCGGAGCATTTTACAATATCCATTATGTCTGGCTTGCGAGCTTGAAATGCGCAACTCACACCCGTACTTATACAACTACAATCTACATCCATACTTCGGATACATGTGTGCCACCCCTCTGGACGTACCTCTAATCCCGTGGCTCAATATTTGGATTATTAGCAGCAGGCTGGGAGAGCCGTCTAAAATTGAATTTCGGACAATCGTCAATAATTTTCAGCGCGAAATTCCTATCCGTATATCTGCACACCAACGTTGTGTTAGCATTGGAAAATTAGATGAAATATGAAATTCTACTTTGATTGCTGATTTCTGGACACTGAGAACCATTCGAGTGGCTTGATTTTACCTCGAAGATGACCGATACTTTTATCCCTTAT
Source organism: Tenthredo scrophulariae (assembly GCA_963978835.1). NCBI lineage: Eukaryota > Metazoa > Arthropoda > Insecta > Hymenoptera > Tenthredinidae > Tenthredo > Tenthredo scrophulariae. Next base: position 15,854,519 of record OZ022233.1, read on the forward strand.
TTTTCTTTCCGTCTCTCCGTTTATAGATAGTAAATAAAAAATAAGGGACACTGTGGTGGAGTATATCTGTGTGGTCGATGAGCAGCTTCCTAAACGTTCGATCCATAAAAGTCACCGGGCTCGCGTTGGGTCGTTTGGTAAAGTCGGGGTTCGGGGTCGGGGGTCAGCTGGGGTGGGTCGCCAGGGTCTCGCAAACGCCAAATAAATGGCCCTCCGGGGACCACAGCGACACCAACTAATACATACTTCGCGCCATCGTACACCTATATATATATATTGGTGTTACGTACGTACATCTATATATATATATATATATACACAACACACGTCCTGTGATATCAATATAGAAAACTGGACTGCGGGGCTAGCTGGTGCGAAAACGTCCGCTCTCGGTAATATCGGAGGAAAGTGACTTATAGACGAGGAGCAGGCTAGCTAGGAAATCCAAGGGTTGGGGGTTGATATGCCTTTGCGTCGCGATGCCATACCCGGATCGTAGAGGCGTCGGTCGCACACATGAGATGGCGTACGCCATGCTGTAGGCAGCTATGACCAGCGTGTGATGCGAATGTGAATGCCGTAACACAATGGAAACGTAATTACCCACATTTTCACCGTACCGTGTTGTATTCCCTGAGCAGTAGGCATGTCTCCTTCCTTTTCATCCTCAGAGGAGACCAAGCTCTCTCTTTTTCTACCTGCATGACATAGGGGATATTCCCTATCCCCAGCAATGGCTATATTGAATTCTTACGTCCGCCACGACCAGACTTAGACTGACTAGCAGCAAGAGACGGTGCTGCTCTGTTTGCAAACAGCATCCCAAGAATGCACCGTCTGACTTGGGATTCGGCTATGCACCAGCTCAACGCACATACCTCTTCCTCACAGACCCAACCTAGACGTGGTTCGCTTAGTGAAACTACAAGCTGGAAAGACGTCCTTATAGTTTGTAACTTGAAAATTCATTTTCAATGGGATCTCATTCGCCAATTCTCAGCTCCGTTCCAGATGAGATCCATATCATATATGTGATATCCGATCGATCTTTGATGTCAATCGCAAATGGGCGCACTCGAGAGATATCAGAGGGAAGATATACTTTCAGTCATTGTTTGCTCTCTAGGGATGCAGAGCACCGATGCAGAAATTGAGAGGCTGGAGAAGGAGTCATGTGGACAATATGCACTACGTCTGTGACTTATGCCCTCCCTCGTCTGTGCCAAATCTTCGTTTTCAAGCCGACTCTGACTTGCTTACTTACTCATACTGACCCCATAATGGCAAGGGAAGAGAGCCCTTACACCGTGACCTCGTCTCGAGCTCTTTCTGCACCCCCTTTTCATCCCTTGCACGCGCCCCCGGCCACTATAATGGCCGCTGATTGAAATCTTAGTGATTTCTGGGTTTCCTCTTCGAAATGGCGCCTACGCAATCCTGTCGTGCAAGCGAGGGGCCGATCTTATCGAAAGGACGGCTTTGTGAACTGCATACGAGGAAACGTTACGGTATGAGGATTACTAACTCACCTCATACTTACCTTCATGTTCGTGGGGTTCCATGGGCTCGGGACTCCAGGTAGCGGAGATAATTACAGGTATACTTTAAGGGGTTCAAATATATATATCTACGTACATACGTACACCTTCAGGTAAATAAATCTGAGAATTGCGCTAGCTAATCTCTGAGAGCAATCAGAGATGCATATTTATTGGCCGCCGTATCAATAGATCTCAAATAATGCGCGCAGGATGTTCGATGTAAGCGATATCGGAAATGGAAGGCGGATATATTCATGGAAAATCGGTTTTAGCCTCGTGTTTTACGACCGCCCGCAGTCTAGTCCTTGATCAGATTCTGAACCCATCTATGTACACAATAGATGCAGTTATGGAAAACCTGCATCGAAAGCCTGAATGAAGGACTCGGCGGACATGCCCTGAGTCTTGTTTCATCCCATTCCGCCAGACTGACTGGAAGAATAGTATTATCTTTCGATATTGCCTCAAGTTCTTATCTGAGTTGAAGTCAGTCTTTGATATTCAACAATTCACGTCTAATGAACAATTTATTCATGTCTAATGCAACAATAAGTCCTAATTTACCACCTCGTCTTTGGCGATCAGTGACGGTGCACATTACCCGCCGTATGGCATTGTTGCGGGTCGACGTAGCCACATGGGCATTGCTCAGTCGAACAATGGGCTAGCGATTGTTCGGTGAAAATTTACCCCAAGTTTCGGGCCCACCTGGGCATACGTCATACGACGGGATGTGCCATTATGTCTGCATTCTCGACGTGCCTACCGTCTGTATTGAATCAGTCACCAGATTAGCCAATGACGCATGAAGCCCATTAGAGAATCCACGTGGACTGTGCATAGTTGTATTACAGCACCAAAGGTCAGCTATCTAGCAGCCACGATATTGTCTATGGCGATCGCAGTAGATCGCAATTATCAGTGAATATTAGTACCAATTCCTGGAATTTATCATTGCAATCAGTTAGCTTATAGAATGCTGTGCAAATTCTCTATGCGCCCTTCGCCGATCCGTGAATCCCTCAATTAGGCCAAGCAACTGCGTCGCTCGGAGACTAGTGTCGCATATGTTCAGATTCCCCGACGTTCTGCTTTTCAACACTTACAAACCACCCTCAACTTTGATTCCATTTTTCCGTTTTTTCATTTTTTCTTTCGCAATTACTCTGGGGCGAGATTTATTGTTAAGGTTTGCGAAGTATGTGCGAGATACAATGCGGGTATTGGGTATAGCGAACCCAAGTTCCTTGCAACCTGGCAACTTCACGCCTCGAGCCGCATTGTTTTGCTCAGGCAAACTCTCCAGCTATTTAACGCCCCGACCTAACCGCTCAGTAACGTCGAGTTCCTACTCTGCAAGAACCTGAACGAGGAGCCCAAGCTAGGGTTAACTTTGCTCGAACTTTGCTGCCTCTTGCATATTGTTCGTAACCGAAAAGACCCCGCCTACATTACTTTGCTACCACCCGAGCCCTTAAACTCTCTTCGGCGTCCTCCGCAGTCCAGGAAGTCGAAATGGACCCCGGGAACTTGGAAACTCAAAGAAAACATTTTTTCGACAATGAAATACCTTCCTTCATGATCTGATGATTCTCGAAAGTCTCCAAACTTTATTGTGCCATTTTATATTGAGAGTCTCTTTTGAGAAACGTTTGTGGCGTTTTAGAAAATGAGGAAGAAGTGATTGCAGAAAAAATAAGGGTAAACAATTCCGGCGTGGTCAGTTGGTGCATAAATCACACAAGGCAAGTACGAGGCAAGAGAGGTTGCGAGTCTGGAAGCGAAGTGGTCGGTTCAGCGCTGTGTGTAAGTTGCGAAATTAATCCCCCGTACTCTGCGGCCCGCCACTGAAAAGTTAGGCATTCTAGAGACGGGGGTTTTCCTCCCCATAAACCCTTCCCCGAAAACTACCCCGGACCAAGCTAAAAGCGACGGGCACGGGCAGCACGAACAATGCGACGAGTCGAGGACTAACGCGTTCGCCTAACAATTAAGGGCGCGAAACGCTCCGGGGTTGTTCTAGTCAAAGTACACCTTCGCCCTGTCCTATACACATACAATTTCTGGCGAAATTTTGGCTACTGTAATCGGAAGATCAGTCCTTCGCCGCGGATTTCTCACTTGATAGAAATCTCGAAACGGAATTGCCATTTTCCATCTCGCCGTTTTTCATTCTAATGTTTGGTAGTGTGATGTTGAAAAGCTGGGTTCTTCGACTACGTGGAAGAGGCTTCTTTTCCGAACCATTGAAGACCAACAAGCCCATAATCCCTGAATTCTTGTCTCATCCACTTTCCTTTGGGCTTAAAGTACTTTCTCGTGATTGTGCTTGTGATTTGATAGACCAGAGATGGAAAATATACTTCTGAAACTTCACAAGCCCTTGTAAAATCGTTCGGTTTCGTTGTTCTCTTCATACAAGTGGATCAATGTTGATCAATCTTCATCAGCTACAGGTAATCAGGGAAAATACCGGGCTCTGCAAAACAAGAAATTCGACGATGTTATATTTCGAGTTGTGGCATGCCAGTCTGCAGTTCCTCAACCATTGTACATGTTCCACCCATCCCGCATCCGGGGAAAAAGTACAAAACTATTGTAATATAGATACATGGGAGGTTTTGGGGTAACACACTGCGTCATTCCCGAAATAATTAATCAAATTCCTAAGTATAGGGTGGACACTCTGAGCCGCACATGTACAGCCGCGTATTATAACCTGTCATTTGACTTCATAATTACTAGTTATTATTGTTGGTAACGATTCCTTAATGGGTAGAATTAGACGCGCTTACTCCGCGTACACTATACCGATAGCATAACGATAACGTGGCGATAACAACCCTCGCTTCTATGCTGTACATATAATACAACTGGGTTATCGTGGTCCCACCAACGCCAATCTCTCACCCCTTATACCTACGGCAAAACGCGTGCCTAGATTCAGATTAAGATCCTTTCGACACTCACTGAGAAATGCTCTCCCACCCCCCTGGGCAATGAAACTTTCCTGCGAAACATCGTCCTCAAAAATCACTGCGGACTTTCACCCTTTTCGAATGGCTGTTGCTCTGCTTCGAGCTTCTTTCCAACATCAAGATGAAACTTCAGTTTCCGAACAGGTATCGATGTAAGTTTTACATATTAGGGAGGTCCCGAATTCGGTCATATTCGAATATCAATGCTTCCATGGGCCAGAACGTCTCCGAATATATACAAAAAAATATAGTCAAAACCTATCATCAAAATCATTTTTTATTCAAATGGGAAAATTTGAAGGATTTCGGACGCTATTCAGAACTGAGATAGGAACCTGGGGTTTTGGCTACATTTGTTTCCATATATTTGGAAACGTCCTGGCCCATGGGAGCATTGAAATTGGAAAATGATCAAATTAAGTATCACCCTTGCACATACATATATAGGTATAAATAAACTTCATATGGCGTGGGGGTAAGTACACACCACGAATTGTAGGGCGGTTGAAGGTAGGAATGGTCTGACTGTGGGGAGTACCCACTGCGGTGTGCATTACAGATGTAATTAAGATAACTGAGGTACAGCCATCTCTATCTACACCCACGCACTCACACATAGATATATCCACGTACGTACTTCATGCAACTATTTGCAGTAGGTATATAGTATATAGCAAGGTTCGGTTTCCTTTTGCAACAGCTCCACTATTACGATATCTCTCTACAGTCCCCAGGTTGATACTGTGAGGTAAACCTATGGTTTTATTCCATTTCATACCACATGCAGTTTTTGATATGTACGAATGGTTGTGATAGCCGTAACCAGCTTCGTGTGTGAAGAAACATTTCATCGCTTCATAAGCGAATTCATCATCTTGAGGTGCCTATGGACGACCTCTTCCACCGAATTATACCAAGAACATACACACGTTCTAATGGGAGTCTAGTTTATCTGCAAAGGATAAACCGAGCACACAAAATAACAAACCTCAACCTGCTGAAGCTGTTGGTTTATAATTAGGTGCCCATAGTACGACTGTCTTTGTTTTTAAACCAGGTCGCAGCGAATTCCATATTTCCATAATAACAGGATGGCAGGAATCACGAACGAAGTATCATCCCAGATTAGAAAATCTCTAGATACGTTACTTCGATCAAGATATAACCAGCCATTTTCCTTTGAATTTGAATCAAATTAATGAATAATTGGAAGTATAAACACCTGGGATGAGAAGCATGGTTTGAGATTCACTCTTCGGAGAAGGTGCACCGTGCCACTGACTCCTTGTCCTCGTCCTATTCCCTCTTCACTCAGTTTTCGGTTAAGGATGTTTACGGCCCTTAATAATACAGAATAAACAGTCAAGGACGTGGAGCCTCCTCGCAAAAGACACGATGTCAGCTCCACTTTGGTTTTAGAACACTTTATCGTCTCCGGGGATGAGATGGGATGGAATGGGATGGGTTGCGTTTAGCCTGGTGGGATGTTCGGCTCAGTTTCACTCACCACAGGAGCCCTTCCCGCCCTCACATTTTAGACGTTACTTTTATCACCAGGGTATATTTCCTGCACCTGTACTCGCTTCGGACACCTGCTGACACCCAGGACACCCAGGACTCCCTCGGCCACGTGTCGCCTCCGGCATTTATAAGCAGGACTCACCTTTTCTCATGCCTCACGAGATCTTTAACGTCTGATTTATTAATCACTACAGCTGTTCCATTTTACAACAGCCCCAATTTTAACACCTACCGTAAACCATTTCATCTTTCAACTAACCGCTGTGTTTAGGGTATTTATTTTCCGAAAGATGAACCCCTTCCATTTTGATTTCTTATTTATTTATTTATTTATTTTTTTCCCAACACCTTGAGACCGTTGATATCCTCAGTGTAGTAATTTATTCAGATAACGACGTCCGGATGATTGAGCAGAAGGAAACTGTACCATTTCTCTGAAGTCTAACGAACTATTAATGTCTAAAGGATGTCGGTGAGGATTGGAAACTGGGCTTTGGAAAGCAGAACACTAGGGTGAGAGAAACCCACAGTGAGACTAGTTCCGATACGTGCACATATTCTACCAAAAGCAGATCAGCACGGTTCCCGTTCTCCAGGCTTGGAAACAGGTCCAATATCACCCAAACTTTACGTATATGAACCAGTGCATATGTAAACGTGCATTCGTAAATATGGCTCATAACAACCCCGTGTTCAATACGTCACTTCGTATACGTATATGTACGTAGGTACAGTTGGAATTTGAATGATAAATTTGGGGACACTCCTAGTTTCTCCAGGGTTTTGGTAGATGTGTGGGCAGGTAGGTATGTATGTTGAATGAATGTCTCTCAATTCCCAACGGTACTAATTCGGCTTTGACTGGATGCATGTTCTTCACATATAGATGCATTTCACGTATGTAGGTGGTTACTGTACGGAGTGCAAGTGTGTACACATGATCAATACCACCAGAGGCTTTTAGTTCCGCTCTAAATCCCTTTTGCAGATGAAGAGGAAAAAAATGATATACAGCTGAGTCCGTGGTTTTCATCAAAAGAATAAAACGAAACAAATTGCTACTTGTCCTGGTTTAAAATGTCAATGAGAGTGTTGGCAAATAGCTCCACTTGATAAATCCCCATCGCATCATCATCGGCGAATTCAAATATGTGCAAACTCCACTTTGTGCTCTTCACGGCTGCCTGATTTACAGGAAAACGCTACTATACTGACAGCTGAAAACCCGGAAACTGAAACAAAGCATGGAACTGCATCAGGTGTCGTTCCCAGGTCATAGCAGATCTGCATTATTGTGTATCATGTATTTTATCCCTCCCTATATCACACGTAATTACATGTCTAGATACTCGACGTAGACATCCTGGCAAAGTTAAATGCTGAAACGTTCATAAAGCTTCATGATGATCAAATGAAATTGTAAAAAGGTGAATAATAGTGCATTGTACGTACGTTTTGGACGCCCATTCGTGCACGGGCTGTAAAGATACTGTCTCAGCAATTACAGAAATGATAAAATGAAATGAAAGAGAGAGAGAGAGAGAGAGAAAGAGAGTGAATGAAAGGCAGGAGAGAATCGAGGGGTGCCATTAACAGCACGAAGAACTGTACTACGATACTGTTTGCCATCAAGTGTTTTTTTTTTTTCTGACAAGGGTGATGCTAATTTTGTTTGCACTAAGTCCAGCACAGAGTACGTGCATGTGTATCAATAACGCTGGCTTATACCTACTACAGGGTTCAATTTTACCTTTTCTCGTTCCTATTGCAGGGCGTGTCGCCGCCCTCGAAAGCATTATTTTCTCATTTAAGGGTATTACGTACGATCGGATAGCGCCGACGTGCCTTGCCGATTCCTGGTGCACCGCTCGACGGCCAACCATGAATCGGTAATAGAGACAATTATTTACGCATTAACCGCTAGTTTTCCCTCTCAACTCTCACATGGCCTTAGCTTCCCATTAGCTTACCCCGCTATGCTTCCACCCGCAAACAATAAAATAAAATATCAAAGAAAAAAAAATAAAACAGACCCCTAATTTAATCGGCTGCAGTTTTGCAGGTGATTTTCACCGTTTCAATCCTCTGTGCATGTATGTGCATCATGGTTTGATTTTGAAACGAGATTATCTACTTGCCGATGGTGCAGATTCACTATTCCATATCATGAAATACACGTCATAACGGATACCGGATGTTCACACTTGTTGATATCCCTTTTTTCAATCCTGGTCCTTTTGAATCCTGCTAAATACTATCGCCTTTACACCTGATGATCTCCGTGCTGCTGTAACAAACCGAATAGATGCGTGGTATTAACACGTCGACAACTCCCTCGCGGGTGTTACATTGTCGAGAGTATCCTTCCACCAGGTGATCAAATAGTGTATTTAAGTACATACATGTAGTTATCGATACAGAGCTTTACATCGATATTTGTAGCTAGTGGGTTCAGGTATCGAAGCTGGTGCAGTCGTGGTAGCGAATAGCTACCATAAAAATCCGCATCGTTTCAACCTCAGGATAAATTGGTTAATGCATCAAACTAAATTAACGCTAGTCGAGCTTGTGCGGACAATTAACGATTTTCTCTACTTTATAGACGCTGGGGAGGGAGCTTTCGTTTAGTGCCCATAAATTCAACGTTATATTTTACTTTTGTCTAACACGATATAGGTCGGTATCCTATACCCACCTACCTTGCTTCGACCGTAAAATACCCTATTTTCAGATAGTCTAGTCCACATCGGGGAAATCCTCTTACAGTATTTTTTGATCAGACAGTTTCTTATTTGATAACTGAGTCAGGAGTGTCTCTCGAGGAACAAACGGTCTATAACTACGGTCTAGTTTTTGAATTTGGTAGGTGAAATACGAATTTTCACCAATTTTTCGACATTGTGGATGTCAACGGTGTATCTATACCAATCTGGGAATATCTGTTTGCCCAGTATTGTGATCCGCCAGTTATGGTTCTTCGCAAATACACATTTTCACTATTTGACATTTCGCAGTTATCGGCGAGAACAAATTGGCGACGATCTGCCCGCACCTCACCATGAATACAGAACTCTATCAACATGTGATTGCCATTCAAATTTCAAATGATTTTCTTGTTTTTCTTTTTATTTAGTTTTTTTTTTTTGATTTTTTGTTTTTCTGGAGGGGGGTTGGGGGAGAATTTTGTCAACAAACTGTGACGAGTCGGTATGCCATTCAATGAACAATTTCAAACAATGATTTCAAGCCCACTAAATCCTGGAAAAATATTCGTTCATAGAAAACTCTTCAGGAATTCGGAAGCTTTATTTCGTTTTTTCCATCCCCGATTATTATTCTTTTTAATTTTCAGAATTTTCCTGTATATCAAACGGTTTCCAGAGATCGCGATGGTCATCTGACTAACTAGCATCCCTCGGTATTTATAATTTGTAGGATTGATTACGTATTTTCGACGTTATTACACAACTCGCGCTGAGGAATAATAATTAATTTAAAAGTCTTTACCTCGGTGGTAGGATCGCCTCAAGGGGGTTGCTCGGTATAGATTTCCCAAGGATGTTTCATAGCGATTGGTGAAGAGAAAAAAAAAAGAGAAAAAAAAAAAAAAACATCATAATTTCAAGCAAAGAAACAAAAACGAAAGAAAAAAGAAAACAAAAAAATAAAACACTTGGTGAGAAAAAAAGCTCAACTTTTGCAGCACGAAGAAGAAGAAGAAGAAGAAGAAGAAGAAGAAGAAGAAGAAGAAGAAGAAGAAGAAGAAAAAAAATGTACTTTATAAATTTCGAATAACTTATAAATCTCTTTCGTCTACGACTTATTAACGCTTCAACGCTTCGCTAATGAAAACATGTTTTTGGTATAGAGCTCAAAAATGAGCTTTTCCTTTTCCTTTTTGGAAGGACGTCTTCTCGCGCCCTATTGGTAAGTACCATAATCCGAAGCCAGCTGAGGCGAAAAGTGTTTCCCAACTGTCAACCAATTAATCTTATTAATTTGTTCTCGGCCCCCCCTTGCCCCTCTCTCACCCTCTCTCTCTCTCTCTCTTACTCTCACCTATCCAACACCGCTTTAACGCCAGTTTGTGATTTATTAAAGGTTTAATTAAATGTGCAATAAAGACACTTTTGCCTTCGGTCTATAGGCCAGCTCGGGTACTGGAATATCTTATGGCGTAGGTAAGGTAGCTAAGTATATGATTTAATAAGTAAATAACCTTAGTGAATATACTTATACCTTGAACGATTTATGCTAATGGTTGCAATAAATTTCGCAAATATTTATACAATTTTTTGCTCTAAACCCCCTTGACCCTCCCTGCCCCTTTGTCTATACCCATTTCACTGATACATTTCGTTTTATTAAATATTAACCACCAGCTGGCCTCTAGACGATTTCGCATTAATCGCTAAACCCTATTATTCAAAGAAAAAACTGTTGAAAAATGTTCTCTCTTTACAGGTATTTAGTATCGTAATCGCTCCGCAGCTATTATACGAGATCGATGAATCGGTGAAAAGTTTCATTAATTCAGGGTAGTTTGGTCGGATTGCAAGTCCATTCCACGACCTAGCTAATTGACCTTTGTAACTTTCCAGTCCGACGTATAATAATCGATACAAAGACCATCTCAAAGCTCGTTCGCCTCCGAATGACCGGGAAAATGTCTACCTTTTATCACGTAGTCCGAAATGTCTTGATATCCTAATACCCCTATATAGTCCGCGTTACTAATTAATTTCTTTTTTCACTACACACAGATGCTGTATTTTTTTTTCCTTCTTCCATAGATCCTTTCCTCTTTATGAACTTTCTGCTTTATACGGAAATCTGTTTCCTTCAAGAATTACAGGGTAGCAAAAATTAATAGAGACACTCATCACCCGAAGATAAGAAAGACGTACGATTGAACGAAGTGCAACCCTTGTTGTGAGTTCTGAACCGTGTGTAACTTCTTCTTATGGGTCACATAAAATACAAGAATCTAGAATCGTTAGAATTAGAGCATAACAGCTACGATTTTTTTTTCTAATTTTATTGTATTTTTTTATTTTACGTTACAAGTCAGCGATAAACGTCCCCTAGGATGCTTGAATTTCCCGGAGAATTTAGCTCTTTCTTTCCCTTCGTTATGGTTTATAGTCCTGATTCCTATCCCACCGCTGTCACCACTTTCTCTTTAACCCTCGTTGGCATTGTTTCGCACGGATCTTTCTCAATTCTGTCTCGAAAAGGGAAAGAAAAAATCTAGTTTTGTGAAGAAAATAATCCGAATTTCTGTATCGATTTCTTTGACCGCTTACTCATCACCGATTTGATCTCTTCGAGCGACGCAAGGGTCGCTTAAATCAGCGCAAAAAGAAACCGAAGAGTTTGATCTGGCTCAATTAGTGCCTCCTAGGTCTCCGAGGGTCCGAATTTCGGACCCTAACGTCCGAGATATCTTAATTCCAGCTTTCCCAGACCCAGCAGCTTTGTTCTTGCTTATTTTCTCTTCGGCGTCGGGGCACGTGACGCGTGCTTAGTGCTTTCCTGGTTGTTTGTTGCGTACTAGGGGTGCGTGTCGGGGTGCGTGCCACCGAGCTGCCTCTAGCTGTTTGCTCAGAGAAATGTGCGTGCCGATGCCCCGGGCTCACGATTTAAACGTTCAATATTTCCTGGAAATATTATACACGGTACGTATATACATATGCGCACCGCGTCGCTCTTTGGTCTCTCTCACTCTCTCATCCCTCTGCCAGACAATCTTTACCTCCCCGACCCTATAATCCACGTTGAGGTCGTTGTCGAGTAATTGTTCCAGAAGAGAGTTTTGCCGAGGATTTCCGACGTTTTAGCGACGTTGTCTCAGGTCGTGAGGGTAGTGTGTATATATATATACGTGTACGTGCATGTATTTAGGTGAGACTCCGTATAAGGGATGAAAACTGAATACAAGGAAACATCGCATGTAAGTTCAACGTACCTTAATGAATACCTGCCCCAGAATCCTGTAATGTGCGATCGAACTCGAAATTTGCATGAAGAAAATTCCGGGGCACCTTGACTATCTGTACGTTGCGTTAATTTTATCTCGTTTCATTTAAACCATGTACGTTTTTTTTTTTTATTTTATTTTTTAAACAACGGAAAATCGCCTTTTGTTTCTTTTTTTCAACTGCTACGTTATGGTGTACGAAAAAGTTGGGGAGATCAGTAGAGCAAGGTCGCGTGGCGTGCGGAACGCACAACTGATAAAGTCTAAACCCATAACCACGTCGTAAACCAGTCCTGGCCTTATTTCGACCAGTACTGGTCGGGATTATAGGACTGCTTGTTTTTAATTAATATCAACGTCACGTTATTCATTAGTCATTTCTTAAACCGTACTCTTTAATTTAATACATATTCGGAAATATTCCGTACATTTGAGTTACCTATTTTCAGTCAATTATTTGTTCAGTTACCACGAAAATAGCGTGCGAAAAGTCTTGATTTTTTTATTTCCATCCAGCCGATTTATATTGAGAGTTGATGAAAATCGACGCTAGTCGTTCAAATAGCTTATCCCTCCAATCAACAATTAGCCTGTGATACACGGTTCTTATTTCATTTCCTGCACTCAATCAAATACATTATTGAACAGAAATAAGTAGGTCAATCAATTGAACTATACCCCTAGTTCTACGAAATGACATATCCAAATGTATGCCTGTAACGATTTTCGGTCATAGCAATGATATTCAGTTGTTTTCTGATGATAATCAGTCAGACACAATGATATTCAGTTATTTCATGCTGATATTCAGTTGTTTCATGATAATAATCATTAGTAGTTCATTGATATTCAGCTGTACCAATCGATACTCACTCCATTCATAATGATATTCAGTGGTTTTGTGATGATCATCAGTAGTAATTCATCGATATTTAGCTGTATCAACTGATATTCACTTCCATTATAGTGATATTTAGTTTTCACAATAACGTCCAGTTGTTTATGATGATTTTCGATTGTTTCATCACAATAATCAGCTGTATTATAGTGATATTCAGCCTGACTAACTGATATTCACTCTAATAATGATAATATTCAGTTGTTTTATGATGATAATCAGTCGTATTATAGTAATGTTCGACTGTACTAACTGATGTTCACTCCAATCATAATGATATTCAGTTATCTCATGAGGATATTCAGATGTTTCATTATAATAATCAGTTGTATTATAGTGATATTCAGCTGTACCAACTGATATTCACTGCAATGATGATGATATTCATTTGTTTCATGATGATAATCAGTAGTACTACGTCGATAATTTATCCCTACCAATTGATATCCACTTCAATCATGATCGAACCGAAATTCACTCTCGTGATGAATCGATTCGAGTTGTATAATGATGATACTCAGTCGTATCATGATTTGGCTCCGTTGTTTCGTGATGATATCTGATGGGATGAAGAGAATATATTGTTTGGGGATATTTGGAGTAAAATTTAATCGAATTAACAACTCGTTACTTTTGTTCCTTCCGAAGGTATATGTCCGTATGAAGTTTTTGCGAAACTTCTACCAGCCGAGTAACTTTCCGCTTATTTTCATCTAAATCCTGGCTCAAGCGTACAAGCATATACATATAATGACTTATAAACACATGGTTATTGAGGTGAGCTGCGGTAGTAGCAGTTTGACGAACCGGATATATATATATATATATATATCGGGGCTCGTTTCTACGGTTACAAACGACCGAATAAAAAGCCAAATGAAAAACACTCCCACTATACATTACAGGCTACACACAGCGGTCTACTAAGCGCTTCATTCTCTTCGGGGTCGTCGTTTGGATCGATTTCCAATCAGAAAATTAGGTTTTTTTTGTCGCTCTACGGCTCAAACGATGCCAAAGTCCACACGCAGCCTATCCTCTACACCGAACCACACAGCTATGACACGCGTTTACATATCGTGTTACACGCTCGATGGTTGGAGAACCATTTGAACATATATGTATACTAAATGAAGTGATTTGGAATGAGTATATCAGCCCATTAAAAAAAAAATAAATAAATAAAAAAAAAACAAGAATGTAATCAAATAATATTCGGTAAATTTGAGCTATTGGTCACTGGACCAAAGATGCTGCTTCGGTTTCTATAGTACGAAATAAATTCGCATGATAATTTTTTTATTTTTTATTTTTTCATAGTGTAGGTATATATGCGTGTCAAGTATCATTTACATGTGCCACAAGGGTTGTGTAAACATCGCTGTTTGTGATAATATTCCCCAACGCTAACAATAATTATTATTATCTTTTATCAGACCCAGAATCTCACCACACAATACCCATTTCTGTGTTACAATTCAACCAACCCTCTAACGTTCTATTATTTTCTCTGTTTCAGGTGAGTTTCGTATATACATATGTATACGTATTACGTATGCTGCTAGTACAGGGTGAAATTTTCGTCCACGATCATCCCGAAGGTATTGTGTTAGGCTATGAGACTTCCCTTCTCCATTTATCCGCAGGAATTGGTAGATAAATCAAGTGAAGATCCTTAAATTGGCAAATTTTTCGCTTCACAGTAATGGGAGAAGGGCTAGAAGGTCATCGTACATGTCGAGTATGTACTGTATGTAAAATAGAATGAAAAAATGTTGAGGCATCAGACCGACGCACCCCACATTGCTAAATATAGCAGGTGCATTTGTCTAGTTCGTATGTATGAGTCCCCAAGAGAAATCATAAGGTCTTACCCTCGCCCTCGTCGCCGTGAAAGTAGGTAGTAGCAGTGCTACCCGCTAGCTATGCGGGTAAGTGCCCCTAATAAATCCTAATACTAAATCACCCCCCCACATTACTCATATCTTTTGCTGGGTAGTTCTCCGCGGTTCCTCTCTTCGTATGGGTGGTGAAACGGACGGTGTTATGATGGTAGCGTATGAGGTAAAGTATAGGGAAAAGCGATGTTTTTCGATTTGGCCAAGCCAAATTATATGTTTTATTAAATATCGAAACCCTCTAGATAGTACTATATACTTTCTACTAACGGATATATATTACGATTCCTACCACGCACCTCGGGATATACAACAGGGTGCTATATAATATCTCAACAGGGATTTCTACTGAAGCTTTCAACCCTGGAGTGAAAGTAGGGCCTGATTTAGGAATCACGATGAAAAACACGGATGAACTATTCTGAAAAATATCACATTTCCTAGTGACAACGTTTCATGATCATTTTTCATCACATTTATGATCGTATTCGATTATATCAATTCATATCCGACTATATTATGATGATATTCACTTCTATGAACTAGTCTTCTGTCAAATCATCATCATACTCACTTGTTCGGGGTGATATTGTACCATATCAACTGATGTATGGATGTATCATTATGATATTCGCTCGAATGAATTGATATTCAGTCGCATCGTGACTATATTCATCTGTTTCTAATTCGGTCATGATCATATTTCATTGTATCATCATCACACTCGTTTGTGTTGGATGATATTGTGCCATATCAACGGATATCTGCTCCAGTCATGATGATATTCATCTGTATAAACCAGCTCTCAGTTGGATTATCATGATATTTCGTGGTTTCATCATCATTTTCACTTCTATCAGTTGATATTGTGCCATGATAACTCACATCTGATTCTGTCATCACAATATTCATTCGTATAAAATAGTTTTCAGTTGGGTTATCATGATGCTTCGTTGTTTTATCATTATTCTCACTTCTATCAGTTGATATTTTTCCATAACGACTGACAACTGGTTTTGCTATCTTGATATTCAACTGTGTCATGATGATATCTTCAGTTGTATCATGACGATTAGTAGTCTTTCGACACTTTGAATGACGATACAATGAGTAGTCAATTTTTGTCTAATAATTTGAAGGTCCATTGAAACAAATAATGTGAGTTTGGTATACATTTCCTATGTATTCTCTGTCGACGGTCAAAATTGTGTCGTGAAAATGTTGTTGTAATTCGGAATAGCCTGAATTCAGTGCGTGACTGAAGCGTCCTGTCAACTTTGGTAACTGGCATAATTTAACATTGAAGTTAATTCGGGAATGATGTTACAGGATTATACCATGGATTGAACGCGCAGTTGAAAGGGCGATTCGGCTGCGTTTTATCGTTGAGTTTTTACCGACCCTTCCTATTTGAAATCGTGTATGTGGTATGTACACACCTTGGCCATATGTCCCTTCGGTCTATATTACGAAAACGTTTAAACAGCGTTGGCAAATATTGGGAAATCGTTCGGACGTCACCTGCTCTAAGCACGGTACCGAAAAAGGTTAAATTACGAATCGAGAGCCTACTCATACGCTTCGAAAGCCACAAGGGAAGAGAAAGACTGATTCAATTTTCAACTCACAAGTTACAGTACACCACGTGCACCAGACTGTAAGGGTGGACGTATTTAACTTCGTATATATTTATCCAACCATCAACACAAGGAAAAAAAATGGAAAAAAAAGGTAGAACCAGTACGACGAATTCCTGTTAAATGATATTCACATATTATATGTATGTGTACATTGGAGACTATTAGTCGAAATAGTCCGCGGGAGTGCCGTCTGCGCGTATCTCTACTACCCTTACGCGGAGCGGGCGTCGCGACGCCGACACGGCATGCCGTGTCACATGGCGTGCGAGGGAGCTTGTTTTCACCACAAACTATGGCCCGACGTTTGTCCACCAGCCTGTCGGACTGGATAATTACGTGTGACGTAAACCACGCTGAAAAAATTGGCATAACATATTTATCAAAAATATGCCATTCGTGTTTGGCCTGAAAGCCTATAATGATCAGGAGCTTTTGACTCAGAGAAGTCCATTAAATTCGCAAGCTTCCGATGATTTCTTGCATTATCTATCCATCCCAAACATTTCCGATTATATTGAAGTGGGGAATTTCCAGAATTGACGAAATGATAACCTGAAATATCAAATTTCTCGTTTCATGCTAAAGCTCGACGGAGGTATTCATGATTCATTTTCTAGTCTTTGTGGAATAGGCGATCGAACGTCCTAGACGAAAAAAATCTTCAATACCGCGAAAAAGCGCCGGAATTTTCCGCGTTCTGTTTTTCGCCCGTCTGAAATTGTTCGGAATTTGAAAGCTTGTGTTATAACCGTCCTGGATCTAATGATTAGTGAATTTAACCCGAATATAATAGGAACGAGCTACGCTGGCAGGGTATAGGTACAAGTTTATATTTAAAAGGAAATGGCCGGCTGGTTGGTTGGCTGGCTGGTTGGTTGGCTCGCAGTAAATCATTATCTCAAACGAAACTTTGGCTACCGGTGATCGTAGCGTGTTAGTTAACCATTTCGGGAGGTCGACCCGCCAAGCGCTTTCCCGAAAGCAATTATTTCCTTTGCCGAAATGAAGTTTAAATTGCGAAGGGCTGCTTCCATCATGCCGCAACTGGTATACAGTCACGTTTGATTGTAGTTTATCGTTTATCGGGTCTTAAATTACATGCCAGGACGGAATAAGAATAGATCTCGTCTTGCAGGAGTGGCTCGTAAAACAGTAACCCAACGATCGATAAGATATTATTTATTTACAGTCAGACAATGCCTGACTGGGCGTTGTTCTCCATCCCCTTCGCTGCTTATGTCCAGCTGAAATTACACCACGCAGAAAGTTGGGAATTTCTTTTTATCCTATCGTCTCAAGACTTCTTCTCTTCCCTCAAAGGTGCCGGGCAAAAATCATTCACAATCATCATTTCTGCCTGTCTGCGCTCCAGATATCGGTATACCTGGTCTGAGCTATCGGTTTATGCATTTGCATACGAGGGCGGAAACGAGTTTTAGTACCCATGCGTCATGCATATTCACGATTTTCCTGTCCTTTCCTCAACCTCCTGTCTCTGCTCCTTCCATCTCATTCAGTTGCGGGTAGACGCTAACCCCAACACGCTCCCGCGCCTCGCTCTTATTGAAAATCAAAATTCCCTTAAATTAGTTGGCTTTGCCTCGAAGCCGGGGGAACTCGGTAATTGAAACGTGGATTAAGTTCTCTGGGCAAATAAATAAATGTCAGTAAATTTAAACTCATTGACAAAAAGTAAGAGCAGATAATGGAAATACTATATGGAACTGTGAAAATTACGATAAACGAAGAAAATTCAACCAAAAACGGAAACGAAAACGTGAATGAAAATAAACGGAAAAAATTACTCCTCGTGTATCCTGCCGAAATATAGGCTTACGCCGAAGGGTGGTTTCGAGGCAAAGCAGCAACGCGGAATGCAAATCAGATTGGTGCGATGAATGGAATCAGCCGCCTCTGAAAACTGATTCGGTGTAAAATGGAAACGAAGCGGTAATAAAAATTTCCAATTTTACCCCGACGCGGAGATCCGGGGGTGTCGGGGGTCTCGGGCTCGGGACAGAGTTGAATAGAGGGGCGGCACTGCGTTGGGGATGGAAGCTGAAGCTGAAGTTAGAGCTGGAGCTGGAGCTGGGACTACAGAGGCAGACAGTTTAGCCAACTTTCAGATTTACACCCAGCAGTTCCTTCACGGACCGCCTCCTCTGAGGGACCGTGCTCACTTGTTCGTTTAGGTCTCTGGGGTTACCCCCTGCGTCAGGGTAGCAAGGGACGAGACGAATCTTCTTACGCAACATGTGAGCTTGTATAAAACGCTTCTGTATATACCAGAGGTCTACCCACTGTAAAATGCGTTGTATATACCTATGGGCGAGAATTGAAGAGCCATATATGCGTATATATATATATATATATATATATATATATATATATGTGTGGAGGAAAAGCTGACGAGCGAGAGAGTAGCAGAGAAAGACAGAGAGTTAGCCGTGTGATAGGTAAGCTCGCGAATCCGGGATTTGCACGAGCTTATTGCAGGGCGCTTTGTGGAAACTGACGCTGTTTCCCGCCCCCAGAGTTTCTACCTACCCGATTGGAATTAGAGCTTTTGGATAGCCCGTCACCTAATGCTCTCCGGAGTGGTCTTAGGCTCGCTTCGAAGCCCCCAGACTCGAAGATACTCGAGTGTAGACTGTCTCTGTTCTCTTATTCTTCTTTGAGACTGATCGGTAGATCTTATTTCCTCGGCAAAAGCAATTATAATTTTTTTTTTCTTTCAAGTTGGAATGGTCATTGTTCTCGGGGACGAGATCCGCCGGATGAGATGTTCATTGAGATTGTAAATTGTACATTGAATTCCCGAAGACCTTGACCTTAGAAAATACCATCGACATGATATATTCACTCACGTCGCCATCATACTTAATCGTGACTCTTCCAGTACTGTATTCATGAAGGATATAGATCTTCTGTTTCTGGAAGCTGCAATAAAAGTTGACGTAAAAGATCCCCGACGTTAAGTGACTGCATCAAATATACTTATCACTTCCCCTAGTTGACTGAGGACGAGTAAAAGTGCGGGTGTCAAATACGTGCCTATCAAGATGGCTTATTTATTTCGTAGTCAGTTGATAAATACCGACAATTAAGCCAGCGGGGAAATATCTCTCTCTGTCTCCTCGTCTCTCGCCTTGTGGGAGAGGCCCACGATTTCAGTAAAGCTGCAGGCGACGGTGCGAAGGTCCGCCTACGTATCCTTATCTGCAACTCCCAATACTCACAGCCCCAGTCTTCCGCGCGTCGCCGCACCGACCCTCGTGATAGCGACCTACGTCTTAATGCAATAAATGATCTCATTTCGGTGATACCAAAGTAATATATCGTTAGACGTTGGCTATACTTCCTCAGGGAGGAAATGCGGGGCAGAAGGGAAAACCAGAACAGAGGGTAGCTCCGAAAGTTGCTCACCCCTTGTGATCTCTCGCCCGCGTGCGCCCCAAATCTCAAGGAACCACATGTATATTCGGAAATTAGATCTATTCCGATCTCTCCCAATGAAACCATCTCTTCAGCTATGGTCATATTCGCTCATGTATGTACATTCCTCGACAAGCCACAGGACGGGGCCTTTCTTATTCTCCATCAGATGTTCTGATCAGAATGGCGCTGCAACATCCTCACATCGTGCGCAGTGTGATTTGAAATGTGACTCATCATTGTGCAGAACAAATTCCTCGCATTCATGAACAATCATGTTCGATGGATTAATACTGGAAGTAAAATGTGCTCCGAGGTGATGTGTACGAGATATTAGTCCATGGTCTCTTATAATAAGAGATGAGCCTCGCACAAGGTGAGGACTCCATCGAGCTCATGTAAGAAAGCGATGCTATCGTTTGTTTCCATAAAAAGTATCTTAACTTGGGATCTTGAGCTGTTTTGCTCGCGTGTCCGGGGTCCGGTGGCACGTGTCCTCGCACTGTATAGACCATATCTTGAAATCGACACTGGGGTCCGACCAACGTACTACCTTATACCAGACAGGCTACGTAACCTACGTAACACTGCGTGAAATGGAAATAACGTGTTTCACGGGTATCGATTAGCCGGCCGTTACCAGAGTTACCAGACAGGTATAAAGGAGGAAAACGTAGCCTTTCCACAGAGCTGAGCTTCGGCAAAGGGCGCGGTGTTCCAGAGGGGAGAGAGGCAAGGGTAGGGGTGTGTAGGGCATAGAACCAGAAGCAGAGAACCAGGGTGGTGGTCCGCCGGTTGAAGTTGGCATTGGAATCAGCGGGGCAGAATAGGTGGCCGTATATCAGGGTGCGAATGGTACGCCCGGCCTCGGCGATGGGGCCGTCCGGGTGGAGTTTAACTGCTCCCTCTAGGGCCGCCAGTTACCACGGTTCGATGCCTACCCTCCGGTCGACCTGTCCGTCCTGGAATAAAGATGGCCAGGGGTGTATACTCCTGGGGTTGCGGAAGGGTACGATGTACCCCCTTTATTCTCTTCTGTCCCATCCCTACCTTTTCACTCTTCAACCCCATAGAACCACCTCTTATTCTTCCTATTCTGATACACCAAGAGTCATCATTCTCTGCTCCGAATATGCTCGCCGTTCCATCTTTCTCCTGATTACACGACGTCGAGGTTCCAGGATGTGAATTCCTCGAGACTTTTTCGAGCCATATACCTCGCGCCGATCTGCATTCCGTTAGATAATAACCGGCTCGTCATTCTCGAAGAATTTCACGACCTGGGTTCGCGTGTTCACCTACCTAGCCATCAAACCAGATAAGATAAACTCCTTTCCTCTTTATTCTCGGCGCTGTAGAACCGGCATCCTTAGTATCCCGAGGGCGTGGAAGATGGTGTTTTTTGGATCAAAGATCCGAAGAACACCCTCACTAGAAAATTTTCCGTGTTACGCTAATTGAATAGGGCAATAAGAGCCGATAGAGTTGAAGCAGAAAACTAAATCTGTTTGAATGCATAGAACAGATTCTAATCACATATATACCGATGCTTAATCATGATACATCGGTTTGAGTCTCAGTATTAAAAGCCAAAAGGGCATACATATTCACGTGCCAGTTTGTGTTTATCAGATTGTTGCCCGCTGCCTGTCGGAGAGAGAATCTTTGCCCGCGTTGTAAACCTGTCTAGGGGTTGATGGATTGTGTTGCGGAAAAGAGGTTACGTGGCAGCAGTCAGTTCAAACGTTCTACTACGACCGTCGGGGTGGATCAGAGGTTAATTTGAATTTAATAAGGGGTTTAATTACAATTTATTTCATGCCCGCCCTGCATCCACTTTAGCCGATATAAACAGGAGCCCCAAACATCCTTCACCTCCAGTTACTTGATTGGCTTTTCCCCCAAATCTGAACGCTTTGACGACTACTTTTTCAAGAATATCACATATACACCTACTTTTCAAAGATGCGGGATTTTTCAGTCATCGTGAGACCCAGGCGAAGGAAAAGTACTTCTCGTCAGGATCTAGGTGAACCAATGCGTGGATTTTGGATCCAGGGAATAAAATTTCATGAGATCTTTTCACACTAGGATGAAAAGGAATGTATCAAAACGTTCCATGCAGTCGTCCACCCGAATCCTTGCAGCTACGATCATTCCTATGTTACATACAACGATAGGGGAATCGGTATGAACGTTTGAGAGATGAACGATGAGTCGCGTCCATTAAAGTTATGAAGCCTTTCGAAATTTAATCCTCTCTAGGAGTATGTACAGACATCGTCAAAATTTTCCCTCTCCAAATATCCACTGCTGCAGGAAGTATTTCTGTTAGGTTGCTTTGTGCTTTGTAGTACGTATACATACGTACGACCATATCAGGTCTCTATGTACCAATTCTGCAGACAATGTCTCTGTTATATATTATATTTTCATATTCTGTACTTTCCTGAAGGGGAAAGAGATGTGGAGAGAGAGAGAGAGAGAGAGAGAGAGAGAGAGAGAGAGAGGGAGGGAGAGGGAGAGAAAGGAAGGTAGAAAAACGCAACAAATCGCGACAAAAAATTTTATTAATATCAGAGTAAGGTAAAAATGTAACAAACACAAGCACTACATAGACATGGAGAAATTGTTGGGTAAAATAGTGAAGAGTGAAAAGGAAAGGGGCTAAATTTTAGGTGTTTTTTCACCTCCTCTAACCCCCTCAAGCACACACGGCATAAAGAGAGTCCCTAGGGATGGATCGACCTCGTTCCATCATGTCACGTGGGTAGTCGCATCGCGAAGGCTCTTTTCAACGCAATTTGCCTTGATAGAGGTCGCGAATTCCCGTCACATGAAATCCAGTCCCTAAAGAAGATAAAAAAAGCTTCTGTGGCTATCCGACCTAGTATCTTTCACCCGTTCATCCTGTCTCCCATACATGCTGTTCAATTTTCTATTTCATAGGCGAGAAAGAGCTTAGAGAAAAAAAAAGAAAAAAAAAATCAAAAGAAACTCTCTATCTATCCCTTATGTGTGTATGGCGAAAGAATCAATCCATCTGTCGATATCTTACCGTATATATTTTCTATGATTTGATTGAGAAAACCATTTTTGTCGCGAAGTCTTCTCTCCGCGTGTGTATGGTGTTCTACGTCGTTCCCATACCCGCTGAAAACGACTTTGAATATGAATCAGAGTACCAGCTAACGTGGGTTCGGGACTCTCGAATATGCATTGCACGCGTGAAGAATTCGTTTATAAAAATCGTCTGGTTTATAGAAAAATATGTATATCCCAAGGTGGTGCCCAAGGTGGTGCCAACAGCCGCGGAATTGACGCGTCTGTGCACACAGTACTGTATATATATTATATGCACACTATGTTGCACAGCTGACAAACGTCACCCGTTGAATTCCCATTTCTAGTTGACGCGAGAGAATTTCAACCCTTTGGGAGTCTGGGGATGGGGATGGGGATGGGGATTGGGAGTGGTGCAGCCTCCCTTATACAACGACTGAGAAAGAGGTGTAACGGGCAACAAATAAAAGAATAATCTACACTTTTATATCAAGCTTCTTCCCCCTCCCCCACTTTTACATATGCATCATTCTCGGGGCGAGCTAGCTAGTTCGGGGATTTATGTGTTTTGATATTCTCGCGCTTGCTTTCGGGTTATATC
This sequence comes from Tenthredo scrophulariae, assembly GCA_963978835.1. Classification (NCBI taxonomy): domain Eukaryota; kingdom Metazoa; phylum Arthropoda; class Insecta; order Hymenoptera; family Tenthredinidae; genus Tenthredo; species Tenthredo scrophulariae. The sequence goes on from OZ022233.1 coordinate 15,878,074, forward strand.
TTGAATATATTAAAGGAGTGAACACCACGGCAGCCGGTGAGCGAGCGGCTGCTACCCTAATAAATTTTAGCTTCTGATCCCATAAAAATGCATTGGATTCGTAGAGAGAAAGAGAGAGAGAGATAAAGTGAGAATGAGAATAAAAGCCGGCCGAAAATAAGAGCCAATGCATACAGAATTTACAGAGGTTGTCTTATCCGCAGACCACTCGCCGGCTATAACGGGAAAACGAAGAAACGGAAGTAGGCTTTGGATAAGACGCCTTGCGTCCTTTTATCCTCCATAGCCATAGATCGGGGCCTTCGGCCAAGGTTGTAAGACCCCTGAATCATCGTCGAACACCCATAAGACCTCAGGAGTCTTGGGATATTCGCCAATAGCGGAAAGCAACCGGTGGATTTTTATTTCAATCCCTAGAGCGATATATTATTTGTGTAAAACCCCCAACAGCCCCTGAAAATATACAGCCGAGAGTATACAGCTGCGAGGGTAGGTAGGTAGGTAGGTATAAATGCCTATCCACAAATGTAACGATCATGCGGCTAACCGTATTGTCGGTGCCACGATTAACGATCGCACTACCCTGCATTTCAATATATTTATTTACGACGCGATCCTAATCCCATCGACAAATCTCTTCCACCATATCTCTACCCAACAATTCTATTTCCTTATTCACGGGAGCGCAAAGACTGGCATAAAAATTTTACATCAGGGTCTATTTTTCAACCGGAAATAAAACCTCAACGATAATTTTTACTCCATTGAATTCGATGTCTGAGGCCCCATGGTCTGGTGCAGTATAACCACTTCTCATGATCCTTATTCTCAAGGAGATTTCCATATAACAATGCCAATCGAGATATCCAACCACCGTTAGTGAGCCTATCCATCGTTACGAGGTTTCTCCGCAGAATTGGCTCTTGAGTGATACGAAAGTAGCCCGAATCGAGTCCAGGTCAGTGTGGCAAAACTTTATGCAGATCGATGCATGGATCTACGTATATTTAATGGATACAAACATACATCAAACTTCTACTCCACGTATATACCTATAACCATATTCGAAGGTGGTTCTCCTCACAGACAATCTCCACTGTGGCACCATAACCCGAGGACATTGTGTGTATATACCTTGTACCAATATTGCATCTCGTGTCAAACTAAAGCGGGCTATCTCTCCTGGCCTCTATTCACCCCATTCTGGTCATGTCTCTCTCTATCTGGTCTTCTCCTTTCCTCACGTGACGTCGATATCCCGATGCCACCGTCGGAGGATGAGGTTCCGATGTGCCTGTGTGCCTGTGTGTCTGTATCAGAGAAGTAAAGGGGAGGTCGACCAAGCCTAGCCGCAAGGTTTGTGGACAGCATCGGCAGCGGGGGTGGCGACTGGACCCCGAGATTGAATTATCTGGTTGCTCCGGGTGACCTCCGATCACCAGCTCTAACAGAGCTGGCAGGAGGTCGAGGAGGTCGTGGATCCGACGAGCCGGGCAGGACCTGGGACCACTAATCATACCCCAGAACATCCGACGATGCTGCTGCTGGCCAATATTGCCACAAGGAGCAAAACAACGTCGTTTCCCGGAATGGTACCGTTGTCTTAAATCATTTCTACGGTCCCTTCTTTCCTCCACCTCATCCCCATACTCCCTCCTCTTCCCATTCCCTTCTGGAAAGGAGCTTTTCTATACCAGTATACGTGCCCCGATGTCTATACCGATGTAGGTATACGGGCAGACGGTGTGCGGTTAAGCTGGAAATTGTACGCTGGAGGGATCGGCGGGGATAACATAGAGAAAACCCACATTCTTCCTGTTTTTCTGATCAGGATATATACCGCTCTTCCAGATTAGAACTTCCGTGGTCAACCTCACATCGTACCCCCTTCTCTTTACTCTCAGTCTATCACTGTCTAACTACAAACACGTAAACGTCATGCTACCTACGTGTCGTGCAGGATGATCGCTTCCAACTTCCACCACATATGCCATGGGTGTATTCGATACTGTAATCAGAGACACAGACTAATTTCAATTGACACGTACACTGTAATTTTTTCAACCCATGGATTTTCGGGTCTTCGGAAATGGGTCTGATTACTTCGGTTCGAATTTTTTGCACATATTTTCTACTGCCAATTACGTAGTCGAATTGTTGAATTTCCTGATCTGGTCCGTAGGTAGATTCGTCGAAGTGTTGGGTGTTCGTTCATGGGGCTCGACACATTGGCAAAATTCCGTGTACCCAAAATCGGCCATTTGTATTCGCCACAAGCAACCCGCAGAACAGACGGGTGACTGGCTGCCCCCAGACCATGCGGCGACGTCGGCGTCAGCGTAAGCGTCGGTGGCTTGAACGGGGGCACCAGTTGGAGCTGTACCGCAGATATGTGGGAACGACATCCACTGTCCTCTGACCACGTGCTCTCTAAACCGCGAACGGTTTAGCTATTCGCGGTTTTGACAAGGTCGAGAACGTTCCACCTGACCTGGAATCCGATTTCTCACCTCGTAGTCGGCGGATTACTGATGCCGACACCCTTTCGACCGCGGATCACTCTACGCCACACTCGAAGGCTGCTCTCTTGACTTTACCCCAAAACCACGATCTTAAATTGACCAAAACAAGTAATTTTTTGCCATTTTCCCATACAAGTTCTGCCTCGTATTTATTGATCGATGAAATTGGCAAGGAAAATTCTATTCCCGATTCCGTATAAATAATCGAATTGTGCGAGCGGGGGAATGATTTTCTGCGTTGATTTCCACTTGGCGCATCAATTTGACCGCGAATAATAATCGCTTCCCACAATCAACCCGTCAGGTTTGGCCCTCCGGCTTCATCTATATGGGCGCAATAATGGAAACTACGTCGTCGATTCTATTTTCTCTCCCTCGGGAGCAGACCGGACCGGACGCCTGGCCTGCCCGGGCTCCCCTTTCCCGAACCGGCATTCAGACCCTCCAGATTTTCGTGCACCGGCACCATAGCCGGGCATACGTGGTCGGTCCGTCGGTACAATAATGGTTATATATTAGCGCTAAATCAAATGTGTTAGCGCGCCCTGGTTTCTACCAATATATATGATAATGGTGATAATAATTCCGGAAGCTACTGCTTCACGAAATCAACGAGCGTTATAACGCGAAAGAGAGGGAATCCATTAAAACCTCCCTGAACCCCGAGTCGAAAGTCCAGGCATCGTTAATCGTTGGAATGAAAGTCTATTTTTGGAAAACTGATGTTTTAAAGCACAAACAGATTTAAATTGGAATGGTAAAAAATTCCGGAGCATATCAGCCGTTCAAAAACAGCCCATTAAAAGGTGTGCATCCCCTTGGAACGGGCGACTCTACCTGCGCAGAGATTTGCATGATTTTTTTCAACCAACCTCGCGGCTTTTCATGTTGTGCAATTACTGCACTGTGCATAATGTGGACGGAATGAAGTTCCGTTGATCAAAGACGGTGCTTGATGATCCGTAGTGGGCCCTTTTATCTGTTAAATGTGTTGTGCTTGTCGTTAAACAAATATGGTGTATGTCGAGCAACGCTAATTGCTCCATACCCCAAAAGAGTAAATATATAGGCTAGCCAGAGGAGCTTGCAATTATTGCTGTTGTGAAGCGCGTGTGCATACTGATGTTTCATTAGCGGACTACGGATGCGTTAGTGTGCACTCTGCCCCGCTTCCCTGTCAATCAACCCTACCTACCCCGTAGCCCAGGGCGATCCTGAGCACCACTCGCACACATCCGGAGACCAGGACTGATGCACACACACACACGCATATATGTAGATCCCGAGCACTCGTTGCGGCCCAGCGTACGTACGTTCGCATGGGATCATAAAGGGATTACAATTATCCAATGTTTGATTACCCTTCTATGCTTGCAATCTGCTTACACACATATACACCCCACGAAACGAAGGGCCTGTTCTAGAATCGTGGTATCCATATACCCCAGAGACTCGCGGTATGGAAATCGGACTCTCTTTGTTGTCTTCCTCTCCTTATCCCTTCCAATTCGCATCAAAGTAGACGTATTAGATTTTCGGACGGTGCTGTTCTGACTTTGAACTATAAAGACGACAGTTGATTGATATTACTGTGCACATGTATCATGTCGACCGATTATATTTCAGATAACGCAGATGTCTTACTCGTTATCAGTGCGGTTCGTATAGACATGATCACATCCACCCATGCAGAGTATATTTCCGTCTTCCCTTCGCCATTTTTCAACAAATTGTTCATAGAGGTGAGCTTCTTCAACCCTTATTCTTCAAGGATCAGTGAATGCAATGTCCAGTTCGAAATGATGCGAATTCGGGCGTGGGCCGCACCCTGCGAGATTCTAGGGTAAAAGAAAGAAGAGCGGTGGTGATGGGGCGCTCGTTTGTGCAACGTGTGTGATTATGTAGGCAATTACTCCCTCCAAGGCCCACCTTGTACCGCGCCCGTCGCCCAACGTCGGAAGGGTTGTAACTCGTTATTAGCGAAGAGGGGTGCCGGTACTGGGCTGATTACACCCCTTCAGTAGATTCCTCGAGGATGATAAACGCGCCTGGTCTGATCCGATCGCGGCCCTCAACCCGCTGATTCCTTTTCTTCCGATTGTACATACACCCACAATATCTAGTCCTACACGTACCCAACCTCTCCGCCATCTTGATTAGATGATATTCGCCTGCATAGATGAAGAGAAGAAAGTTCAGAAAGAAGAATAAGAAGGCAGACGATAAAGGCACGTCCGGAGTCGGGAAATTGCGGCAGTCAGTGTCTTTGGGGATGGGCCACGTAGCCGGGGTGCTCGATCTACCGTATCTCCGTGAGCTAGGACGTGGTGACGCGTTCCTTCCGACGCTTCCGGTGCCAACCCCGCATCCACACACATGGATATCCACGGAGACATGGCATGGCATGGCATGGCTCCTCTACCGTACCAGCGGAAACCTATACGGGTGGAACGAAAAGATAACACCGTTTATTTCGGGCATTATTCATACCCGTCAACCGCGACGACGTTCCGCGGTACCGCGAACAGAGCTTTACTAATTTTTTCGTTTCCGGACCGCCGTGGATACCTCGTTACCTCAAACGAACAGGGTTGAAAAATGTCGACTACATTCTGCTCAAATCGTTCCCTACATTTCTAGACGTATTCAATAAATGATTAACTGAACAGGATGCAAAGATTTTATCTGGCTGTATTTCCTCTGGTTTTCCAACGGCAAATTTTTCGGACAAGAACTCTTCTTCCCCAAGGGATGACAAAGTCGGATCAAAATTCGTGTCACTTAGCACTTACAGCATTTTACTCTGTCTCATCATAGGTCTTAGGATGATGCGATAAATAAAGACCATCATCATCATCCTCGCCCTTATCCTTATGAATGCTTCGGGTTTGTTGACCTTTGGACAAAGTGCTTATAAAAGGTTACCGTCTTTTATTGCTCGGGAAAAATTAGTGAAAACACCCTGTTCTCGGGGTGAGTTCAATTAAACAATGTAATAATACCTGATGCCGTACAGTGAAATCGACGAGATTGCCACTGTTCTGTTCGTGGAACGATCAGTGGCCATATATATATCCATGCATTTCATCGTCGAGTACAGAAGCCCTTGGATACATATGGGGTAGATTTCTCATGAGAACGAAAAGGAAGACCGATCAGAGCCGGAGAAACAAGATGGCATTTGTGGGCTCCTTGTAGGTAAATAGGAGTTGATGAAAAGGTGTTACTCGACACCCTAACATATCGCGAAGCGTAGCCTATTATCCTGATTAAAATATCCAATAATCGAATTCCTGCTAGCGAGAGAGTTGATTAATGAGAGGGGAGTGACGTGGCGGTACACCGCTCGGAAACCACCCCACTTTATCTCTCCCTTTTAGCCCTCTCTGTTTACACGTTCCTCTCTGACACTTCGTTTCATGTTCACCCTGGTGTGGTGCCAAATTATTTTCGAAAAAAAAATTGACATTGAGATCCTTTCGGGTCGGAGATCGTTTGTCCAGTTTCTCAAACGGAGCGACGGTCTGTTCTTAGGATACCAGAAAATACAAACACCCCACAATATCCTTGGGCAAACCTGCGGCTCGGACAAAAAATTCACTATAATTTTTCGTGCGGATATAGTCGTGGGAAGGACCGGGACGTGCACGCAAACCCGATCGTGAACCTGAACCTGAACCTGAACCTGAACCTAATACCTTTTATCCAGCGCTGGCGTACACGTGCGGATGCTCGGGTATGGCCGTGGATATAGACATCAGAAAAAGAGAAAGAGGGATTTTGCGGGTTGAGGGTGGATCGAGGCAGGGTCGAATAAAAGACGTATAGACATCCACCAGCCGGCTGTAACACGCCGGACACGTTGTACCTTTATATGGGCTACTGATCCACCAAAACGACACGACAATACACTGACTCTTTCTCTCTCCATGGCGGTATAGAGATATGAATGTACGTGTAGGCGAGCTTTTATCACACGTCGTTTCAATATGACAAAGCGACCCAGAGAGATTAGGAGTTTTATTTAACGTTCCGCCGACTCTCTGCGTCCAATATCAAGCGCACATTCACTTTTGCACACCGGACTTAGTGACTGAGAAAAAGATAAATGGGTTTTTCAATTAGCCCAAAATTGACGGAAAAATGTCAAGAAACTTTGTCGAATCTTCGGTACCTCGGAGGGTTTTCAAATCACTATAAAAGTTGGGGGATAGGCGGCAGGAGCTTTTCGAAACTAGTCGAAAATTCTTCTTCACTGATATCGCATGACGTTTACGCGTCTCTTGGATAAATCAGTGAAATTTTTAGCCACTGAAATGAGTCGTGAGGGAATTTTTAAATTTACATCTATCCGACCTCCCCATGGCCTAAGGACCTCTAATACAGCAAACAAGAACCTCGATTGCTATTCCTGGTGTGGTATAAGCTTAGATTCGATTTATCCGGACCTCCTGATCGACACATCTGTTCAGTGAAAAGCACACGCGTTTCTCTCATGCAATCTTCAATTTTGCATACAAATTTCTTCTCCCTGGTTTTTTATTTTTTTTTTTTTATATTTTTTTTGGTCGGTCCCTTTTGCAGGAGAGGGTTGCGAAGGAAAAATAAGTGAAAAAGAAACGTCATTTTAATTATTTTTGATTGTTTCATTGCCAAATAAAAAATCGACCGTATATTTAGATGTACTATATCTTGAGAACGAACGAATGAATGGATTGAACGGTTTTTCAGATGAAGCGATGCAGTTTTATGTATTCTGAAACCTATTAGATTTGGGATCTCATCAGTCCAGTGGTTTTAGATTCATTCAGAAAAAAGAATGAACTCAAAATTCGCGTTTTTTTTTTTTTTTTCAATCGATGATATCTCGAGAACAGATCAACGGATTTCGAAATTTTTTTTTTTCAATCGTTAGTATTCGACCTGATGAGAACCTAAAGAAATGAAAAAAGTTTTTCAGTCGAAAGAAGTATCAGGTATTCTTTTTTTCGATATAACAATAAAAAAAAGAAATAAAACGAGATAAAAAGAAATAAAACGAGAAATATGACGAGATTTTTCGTTCGTTTCGTTGCATGGAAAAAAAAACGTTGAGTGTTCTTAGACGGCATATGCGAAATTGCGGGTATAGCACATAGTAGCTCGATCGCATAGCGGCGCGATAAAACATATCGAGCGATGACGCAGAGGGCTTAAGAGATTAAAATAATAATATGGTACGGAATTGGACACGGTCGTAGAGCGGCGTGGCCGGGTCCGAATCCTTGTAATCTTCGTCGACCATATGCCGTTTATTCAGGGTTATAAAGAGAAAAAATGAGACAGAGAGAGAGAGAGAGAGAGAGAGGGAGGAGGAGGTGCGGAACCGAAGGGGTAAAAAAGCAAAAGCAACTGAAAAAAAAGAAAGAAAATATGTACATCGCAAAAAACCCCCGCTGACCTAATCTCCCGCTCGCTGCAAGGGTGAAGCGAAACATTACCAAGGGATGAAAAGCAGGGAGAGTAACGGAGTTATTCAATTGGGACTGCGATTTAAATTGGCAACGCCACACGTGCCTCTAAACTCCCTGATGCAGTTCTCGGTTCTTGTTTTGAAATAAACTCGAGGACCTATACGGGGCGGTTTTTTTTCAGTTTTCTTTAAGCACCCTCAAATCCTAGCTACTGTTCGTCGGCCAACTAGAACGCGGAAAAAAATATTCAATTCTACAATTCGATTTCCCATATCGGCTAGACTACGAAAAGAAGAATTAAATGATCGTATCAAAGTCCGGGGGTGAAAGTAAAATGAAACTATATTGACTATCTATACATTGTAGACGCCCCTAGGGCAGGGTGCATAGCCGGAGATAAGAGGCTGTTGGAAAAACGCCGAATCCGTCCTTTCTTTTATTTGGTTTTTATTTATTTATTTTTTTTTCAAATTTTACTCGCTTCTCTCCCCCTAAAAGACGCGAAATCCCACGGAGACACGTTATCGTAATTGACAGATCCGATCTCATAATATCTTATGGCCGTATTTGTCCGGTCGCGAACTTTCGCACTTTGTTCGAACAGATTGAAGGAAAACTTTTTTTTTTTTTTCTGACGCAGAAACTTTTTCCCCGTTTTTTCCATCTACGCGCCCATGACGCGGCGTTCTTTGATCTGGCGTACGGCCATCGAAATTTTATTTATATTTGAAAAAATATTATACAATACGCGGTATCCTTCTATTTTCAAAATTTTTATCACTCTCTGTCTTACATTAATGGACAGCCATAATAATTCAATAGAGATTAGTCAGGATTAGGGAAATTTCTGATGCCGATTGTGAGCCTCTTCCATTTTTGCCTTTTTTGTTTTTTTAATTTTTATCTTTTTTTTTTTCATCTTTAACGAATAATAAAAGTGAATGGAAATCGCGGAAAACAATGGGCCAGATTATGTTCCTCGAACAATGGGATATTAAATTGGATTCGAGAAATGAAGGGAATTTTTTGTTCATTGGTTTTATTTTTTCTTTCTTTTCTTTTTTTTTTTCTTTTCTATATATATATATATATATATATATATATATATATATATATATATAATTTTATTTACTCACCGAATGGCTTTTCGAAACACGTCTCTAAGGGTGAAAAAAAAAAAAAAAAAAATCGTAAAATCGACGTATTTTTTAGAACTGAAATAAATCGGCGATGGGGTTGAACTTTGGATAAAATCTGAAACTCAAACTGCACCGACCCTATGAAAATTTTTTTCATTGTATAAGGTCTCAGTCCATAGAAAGCACACCAACCCTCTATTTTATTGACTGTCTGGTCTTCTCTCCAGCGGAATTACGCACCTAGAAAGTATCTGCGTTTATCTTTCTTCCCTGCAGCCGCAAAGTTTGGGATCTAAGTTTCGCGCAACGGTTCCGTACCGGAAATGAAGTAAAATTTGTTGGCCCTCTTCGCGATAAAACCGAGGAAGATAACAATGCCCGGGCAACAGAGGATCCTGAGAATAAGAGAAGAAGAGGAGAGGAGAAATAAACTTCGGAATGATACCACCGTCGCGGATTCTGATGACTCGACAAACAAGAATCAACCCTGCGGACGTGCTCCGACGTCGCCATCGGCGTCTCCGATCTATTATCGGTATCGAAATCCATTATTTACGACAGATTATTCAATTTTCATTGAACATAGATCTTATCTTGGCGTTTCGCTTACGATTTGGCCCCGTTCCTTTCGAATTGTGATCGCGGTTTTCACCAAAACTATTTATATCCAATTTTCAAAAAATTACCCGAAGTCGTATTGTCCTTCTAAAAATCTACATCCCCGTGTATATGATCGAATAAAAACGTGACGTTGAAGTTTGATAAACGAGATAAAAATTATCGCGAAGAATCCCTAACATTGGGGGAAAAGAAAAAATAATTCATCGCTGCGTAAAAAAAGAAAAATGGGAAATTGAATAGCTGCGGTCTCCCCAATTCCGTATTTGGCATATGAAATACATCCACCGTCATTTACATTAACCCTGAAACTGCAGACTCGATAATCCGATCACTCGCTGGACCCCCCAAAATTCAATCGTGTCCGCTTCATCCCCTAATTCCGTTTTTTTTTTCTTTTTTTTTTTCACTCTCTCTTGTGTAAACGGAATCTGTGAGAATTGATTTTTTCGAAAATTCAGCCTGCTGTTGGTACAGAAGACCAAACCTTCTGAAAATTTTCGCATCTACAGTCGCGTGAAAAAGAAAACGAAGAAACAGATTTTCGCGTATGGGAAAAAATCGAGAGCAAATTTTTGGGGAGAAAAAGAAAATTAGGGAAAGTTTTGATCCCTCTGATTACTCGACTAGATAAAGAGCCGTGATTAATATCCAAGGAGATATGGAGAGGGGGAGGAAAGGCGGTGCGAGTTGATAAAACGACTGGTTGAGGAATAAGAGCGTTAGATGAAGCGCGAATTCCTTCGCAGAGGAAGGCGAGCAGCGCGGAGACACGTAGATTTGCTTAAATCTGGCTAACAGCTTCATTTATCTCTGGCGAACTTTTTTGCGTTGCGGACGCAAGGGCCCGGTCTGATCTATCCGTGCGATATGACTCCTCCTCGGTGCGGTTACGGGGGGGGTTGAAATATAGCCAGGGAAATATAAATCGAGTTAGAAACTACCACCGCGTAGAGTTTTATACTGGCATGAAAACCGCGTCATCCGTTTTCGTTTTTGTTTTTGTTTTTTTTTTTCTTTGACCATTCAAAAAGCGTGCTGTAGCCTCTGAAGCTCAATTTCTTCGTCAAAAGCTACACCGCGAGGCGAGGTCATGATGCCTGCTCGCTACTCTCTAGCTAGCATTTCACCCTCGACACTGATCTGCTTAACATATGAAAGCATCAACCCCTCATGGATATTATAAAGACTCGTTCCACTCAAAACTAACAGACCGAATGAACAATGATATATTTTACACTGCATTGGTGTGTATATGCATATCTATATTATATATGTACATAAAGGATGGCAGGACGAACAAACCGGCTCGTATTGTAACCACTGGAAATTAAATCTACTATGCTTTGTGCACACCAGGAATAATTCACGTTCACAAAATAGAGAAAAAAAAAAAAAAAGAGGAAAATTAGCGATCCTCTTTCTCATTTTCATTCCATTCGATAACGAGGAAAAATTGATAGCAAAGAAAGTAAAAGAATAAAAAAAAAAAAGGGGGGAATTACAGTAATCAGGTTTGTTATAATGAACAATCGGGAATTTTGAGTGACAAAAATCAATTTTCTTTTCATCTTGTTTCAGAACATGTACGGGAATTTAGCTGCGGGCCGTTATACTACAGGACCCTTTACCTGGACAGTAAAAGAGACGCTCTTTACGTCGGTGCCATGTAAGTATTCAAACCTACAGAATATAATTTTCCAATTAGAAATGTTATTCATTTTTCCGTCGATTTAACGATATGAAGTTTTAAGAAAGCTGCGTTCGAAAGTTTTTTTTTTGTTTTTTTTTTTCCTGGGAAAAAGTTTGACGAAAATTTTACGGGTCTTGGAGCTTTTTGTATTCTTCAGAAAAGCTACCCTTCAACAACTGGAAAAACGTGATTTTACGAATTCGGAACGGTTTGGAATATTCACAGGCCATTTTCCCGCGAAACGTATCATGCTTGATTGAAAATACTGAGTTTTGGCAGAATCTGGGAATAGAGGAAGCGCTTTGACTGAACACGATTTTGCTGTATAAAAAGTACATCGATGATCTTCTCCGCACTTTGACAAAGTTCCTAAATTCTTAATAGTGTCAGAAAAAATGTTTTACTATGTTTAAAAACGGAATTATTGAATCTATGGCTCTCAGAGTGTAATGAAAGTGGCTAATGCCGCATGATGATACCGGAAGTATAAAGTGTAACCAATTAGTAAGAGTAATGAGAAGAAAGTTCATCGATAAATCATAAATTCCTCCTGGATATGGCAGTAAAAAAGCGATATACTCGTATTTCGTAGCTGGGAAAGTATATCGGTATATAGAAAGTATGACATCCGATATCGAAATATAATTAATTGAAGCGACGTATCATTACTTATTTCTGAAACCTGGTATATCGTGTTATCGCCATTTAGTAGCATAGTAGCCAATGTTTTCTGTCCCATCATCGTCATGGTGTCGAATAAAAAGCTCGTGTCTTGACTGGGGAAAAAGGTGGTGCATGATCGTTGCCTGGCACAAATTGTTACCTACACCAACTTCATTCTTCTTATAGTTTTGATTCTATCCTCTTTCCTCGACTCAACCCTGTATGCCTTCGACATCATTACTAGCGAAGAGCGTATTATGCCTTGATCCTTTCCTTTCCATTCCCTTCCCTTCCCTTCCCTTCCCTTCCCTTCCCTTCCTTATTCCCTGCCTTTTCCTTTCTCTTCTCTTCTCCACGCCCCTGATAACCCCTAGTTTGTTTCTTTGTGTAGCCACCCCCGGTCGCCCCCTATGTTCCTTAATTTGGTAAATGCCAACAAAATGCTAGCGTTGATAATGGGGGCGGGCTGCCCCATTGAATGGCACCGGTCGACGGTAGACGTCCACCAGGACCGCGAGGACACGCCAGACAGAGGCGATGAATGATATACCCCCAACCCTCAACCCCAACCCCTGGCCTGAGCCGAGGCTCAGTTTCCCCATCCCGGCAAGAGGATCACCGCTAGATTACGCGACCCTCAAAGCCGAGGAGAAGATCAAAATTGTTGCAACTCTCCCTCCCCTTCTGCTTGACTATCTTATGGTTCATTTTTTCATCCCTTTGTTGGAGAAAATATACTTTTCTATAAATTTCACGATTTTAGTGAACGGACGAGTACCCGCAATGTGTTCTTTCCAAGAAAGAGTCTCATCGGTCAAAAACTATTAAAAATTTATCGAACGTGTTCCAATTCAGATTCTGAAGATTCGAGGAAACTAAGCGGATCTTGCGAAGTTTGAAAATCCACAAAAAAAAAAAAAAACGTCTCCACCTTCCCTGACGTAAATTTTGGGAATTTTTTCTTTTTTCGCTTTTGTTCGTGGAAAAATTTTCGCTTCAGTCTAGATGACAGATGGTGAATGGTAAAACGGTAACGGCCTCAATGTCCAGTGTCCAAACCCATTAGATTCATAAAACGTATGTATATGGACTACTTTTTCTGAATTTATACGTAGACTGACTTTTCCGCGACTCCAGACATCATCGTCATTATATATAGATTAGTTATTTTGCGACATCAAATTGATATACGAAAGGAAGCTAGTTGTTATTTGGTACGATTCAATCAGTCACTTCCGTCCACTACGCCACGCATCAATTCCGTTGATAAAATTAAAGCAATTATACGAATAACGACCGGTAGCTAACTGCCGGTACATATAGTGTATATATGTAACAGTTTATTATGCAGGATCAATAATTGAGTTCGTTAAGAATCAACCGATCACCATCACCATCACCATCACCATATTGTATATGTCTGAAAATTTTCCTACTGAAATGATCCCTGTAGGAAATAATAATCATCATTGAACAATGAAAATTTGATTATTCTCACGGTTTCAGTTTTATTATAAACATTATCGATCCATTGATTTATTTATTAATTTGTCATTCAACCCTGATACAAAAAAAAAAAAAAAAAAAATTAACGCAACGTTGACTAAATAAAAAGACAAAAATTGAATGAAATTAAAATAAAGGGAAGAGGAAACAGGCCCGAAAATTGACAATTAATTCACGAACCAGAAAGTGTGTTTAACTTTTCACACTATATTTTATCTAAATTGACGTGTCCTTTTGTCTCAGTTGTTAATTAGGAACAAAACGTATTGTGGTCCTTTCATGGTCTTTGATGTAATTTCCGGTCGAGGAAATGAAAATTGAATAATTGAAAGAGTTGATAATAATTTCGAGGCATTAGAAAAGATTTTTGTTTTCCCTCTTTGCTTTTTCCTTCATATTGAAATGAAATTTTTCATTTTTATTCATTTTTTTTTGTTCTTTTTCGCAGAAGTAGTGGTTTTTTTTTTTTTTTTTTTTTTCTTTTTAGGGTGATAAAAAAGAATTTCAAATAACGTGAATAATGAGCCTGAAATATTTCTGTTTGCGTTCGCGGAATGGCAACGCAAATAACTCCGCCAAGGATCAACTTGTTAGGCAGTAATCGTACGAAAAGCTTCGAGAGGATTGAACCCGAGAGCTTCCATGGACGTAAATGGGTGTTTACGCCAAATGGTAATACGACCGGTTCCATTAATCATAAATTGGCTTTGTTATTCCGTGTAAGACATGGGGAAAATCAATGCCCAAGGATCATTAATCAACTTCTGGTATTTTACTAGCAGGAAGCCCGCTTGTCGACCAGAGTCAAATTTAAACCGTAATAAATTCATCCTACTTCCAAATTTCCAACCAGCGAATGAAGCTGCTTGTCTTTATAAGGGTTGGAAAAATATAAAATAGGTATATTTAAAAATAATGAAATTAGGCTTTTCTGATATTCAACCTAATACCAACCGAATTCACAACGTTTTAAATAATTTAGAATTCTGAGTACTTATATTTTCGAAAGCGTATAGAAAATAGCGAGAGCTTTACCCCATTCAGCGCGCGCTGATTCTTTTTTATTTCCATTGAAATATACCGTGCGAACAGCTGCAGGAAATAAAGTTACACCAGCTTGAGCCTTCGGCAGTGCACCAACGAGAGAAAAACATTCGGAAACTGGGTAAATTTGATTTGCAACTGCCTTTAGCTCTGCGTTCGGGATAAATAAACTTTTAATTACGCCTAGACTCGATTATAAAACTCCAAGTCTTAAAAAATAACGAAAAAAATGTGAAAAAAAATAAAGGTCCAAACCATTCTGAAAACCGTACAAACTCATTCAATTATTTATTCATCCGGTCGGATTGAAGTTCGGTATCCCAAAAGCCCCGAATGGTAAAAATTCCGAAGTTTGTTCGAGGCGATTTCGAATTTTTAGAAATCGTCAAGTTTGGAAAATCAAAACCATTTCTCATGACGTGAAGACTAGGGTGTTTCAAAAAAACTCGATATTTTTTTTTTCTTGCTCTCCGCCCAAAATATCGTAGAATATGTCCTAACAAATATCCTGTTAAAAGAGGAGCTCATAATTTCAATTTTAAGAGGTCCTTCGTCGAATCTGAAGTTTTGCCGTTTAAATAACACAGAAAAATGACTTTTTTACTTTATTTATTCTTGCAACCTAGGAAGAAATTTTTTTTTCATAAAGTCCATGACTATATCTTACAAAGCATTAAATTTGGACAAAAAAATCTCATTGAGCCGAATTTCAATTTTCATTATTAAAATTTTGAGTTTAAAGCTCTGAAAAAAATCAAATAATGAAAATTGAAATTCGGCTCAATGAGATTTTTTTGTCCAAATTTAATGCTTTGTAAGATATAGTCATGGACTTTATGAAAAAAAAATTTCTTCCTAGGTTGCAAGAATAAATAAAGTAAAAAAGTCATTTTTCTGTGTTATTTAAACGGCAAAACTTCAGATTCGACGAAGGACCTCTTAAAATTGAAATTATGAGCTCCTCTTTTAACAGGATATTTGTTAGGACATATTCTACGATATTTTGGGCGGAGAGCAAGAAAAAAAAAATATCGAGTTTTTTTGAAACACCCTAGTGAAGACAGATAATGGTTCATTATGATCGAGGCCCTCTTCAGGAAAACCCATTTCATCCACTTCGATCGATAACTTCATCATGGCATAAATAATTGACAGGATTTTGAAACTTTTTTTTTCTCCGAAAAGCGGATCTCAAGACGATTAATTCAATCATACTTATATTGGTTTCCATACCATCGGTACAGCCCGATCAGTTATCAAACACTGCATGAATTTCGAGTTTTGGAATTTTTAACCCTCGGTCTTTTTCGTCTTAAAGTTTTTTCAATCTGCTATGTGAACCTCCGGGGAAATACCCTTTTTGAAAACTGTGAGCCGGTGATCTTCAAATTTGGAATTGTAACCTGGCCCCTTACTCACCATTAATTAATGGCATTTTTAACACTCTCCTAATTTCTGTTCCAGGGACAAAGTCTTCAGACTAAACCTGAGCAATATCAACCAGTCGAACTGCGAGGTGAGTGATTTTGATAAACTTTATTCCCAATCGTTTAATCAATTGGAAAAAGCGTGCTTAATGACTTTGAAAAAAAACATTTCTTGAAAAGAAGCCAGCAGTTACTGGCCCGCGTGGCAAGAGTAGTTAGCGCTGCCACAGGCAGATGGCTACGAACCCTCGAGCTCTCTCTCACGGTACAAGTAACTTGGCCAACAATATCGTTCGTTGGGTGAACACGATCAACAGGATTAGCCACCCTGAAGGCTGGGTATTGTAAACTTTTCACAATGAAAATAATACGTTTGTTTTATGAGGGATCAATTTATGTGAATAGAGAAAGTTTCGGCGTAAAATGGCCGGGGATTACGTAGCTAATTCATAATTTCGGGATGGTTTCAGCGCACCCAGATACCTGGAATCGAAATTGTGAAAAAATGATGCCTAGATTTTGCGATAGAATTGAAATATGTTCGAATTTAGACGCATTCTGGAACTGTGTGTGACGTAAAGATATGAAAGGTTACGGTGTTAGGGGTTCCATTTTTTTGTCACTGCTCGCACCTCCCTGAGGGTTCAACAAAAGTTTCTATCGAGTAAAAATCTGGAGTGGTCCATCCCTATAAAACTGTCAATCATATAACTACCCCTTCGTCGTAGTACCTACCGCTGCTGGGACAGCTGACACTTTCTGACGGCGTTAAGCGATCCATTGTCGATTCTCGGATCTGGGGGTCGTGACCTAGGTGGAAATTCGACTAGGTAACACGTGGCGAATCCCTGGGTTGAACTCGTTAAAATTTTCGCATGCATATAATAAACCTTGAGTCCTTTTACGGGACGGGACGGTTTTTGTACGATGAGTGCCGGCAGAAACGTACGTGGGCAGCACTTCAATCACTGGGATAAAAATTCAATTGGAATAACGGACATCGTCCGCGTGTTATTAAAATTTGAATATTGATCTAAGTGAGAGGAATAAAAATCATAAAAAATAAATATATTTTCAAGGGAACAAAATCAAACATCCTGCACTCTACCGACATGGACATATCGATCGGACATTTCGGTTTTCAAAAATTGACAAACGTTCATCAAGGAAATCAAATAACACGCTTTCAATTTTTTACATCCTAACACTACGAAGAATTCCGGGTATTATTTTTTGAAAAAAAAATTTGAAAAATGGTCTCCAAATTTCTAAAAGAATATCAAATTCTGTGACAACTGAAATCAGAATCGCAGATCGCTTTTATCATCACATATGTCATCGTTGGTCACTGGGGGATGGTTTTCTTTTTTTTTTCTCTTTTCTATTTTTGCTCGCATATATATATATATCTCCCTCTCGCTTTCCATTTCTCTCTTTTATTTCCCGTTCAATCGCACCCCTAGAACAGTAGCGGGCACATGAACAGAAACGGGTGGGTTCAGAGCTTTGAATTCTGTAGGGGCATAGAAAAAGGCGTGTTTTCGCACACAAGTAGAGAAATTTTAGTTCTCGTTGAGCGGTAACGTGCTCCAGTATAAGTAATTGCATTTTTGTATCGTTACTTTTGTGGCTTTCATGCGCGTTGATCCGACGTTCTTTGTGTAATTTGATTTTCGACGTATACCTACTGCAGCAGGATCGTTGCGATTTCTATCGACGAGGAAAGATTCTTTTTTTTTACTCTATTTCTTTCCTCGAACGAATATATACACATTTCATCCCCTTGGATAAAATTGTATGTACACCCTGGGGCAAACATTATTCATTGCCTTTATTTAGATGCTTCATTCTTTTTTTTCTCTCTCTCTTTCCGGTGCGTCTGCCGCAACGTGTGTCTCCTTTCGATTAAACAGCATTAATATTATAGAAGTAGAGAAAATAAAGAGAATTAGACGGAAGGAAGCTGAAATCATCGGCTCCTCTTTTTGGTGAAAAAAATAAAGAAAAAAAAAAAAAAAATAATAATTCTTCACGGCTCTTCAAGTTCAGGGAAAATTATCCTGTTGTTTTATCGAAGTATTCTGGTAATACGGTGCGATCTCGAAAATTAAATTCTACTTGAAACCGTGCCTTTCAACCGCAGGCACCACTTTTCACAAGGGATTTTAACACCGTTGGGAATAGGGTTTCGATTTTAGTCAGAGGGCGAGTCACGAAACGAGCATTACAATTCACCCTGCAGTTCCCCTCGCCTCACGTTACTCAGAAAAAAACCTTTCCATTTCTATTTTTTTTTTTTTTTTCACAAATATATATATATATATATGGGGTCGTAAATAGAATAAAAAAGAGAAGGGAGTGAAGAAAAAAATTCAAAATTTTCAAGGGGGGGCTTGAAAGAACAATATAAAGAAGATGGTATATCGCCTCAACGTAACAAGTGATCCAATTCCTCGTTTTGCATACATGCATGTAATGTTCGTATATGGTAACGAGTAGCGGCTCTGTGGTATTATTAGAAACACAGTGTATGCATGAATAGGTGAAAATATCGGGTGTGGGGGTGGCTTATATTGTATTCATACTTATCATGGTGTCTCGTAACTTTGTTAGATAGCTGTGTCTCGTTCTCTTCAGCTCTTCCATGCAGCGTGCATGCGTGCATGCATGACTCATGGCCGCTTCGAGTACATATATAGGTATGGTAGATATGTATGTATGTTTTTGCGAGGGACGAATCACGTTCTATATGCTAACGAGGTACGGAATTGTTTGTCGAGATATCCGCATGTGGGATATTCGAAAAATTCTTACCTCATTCTCTGCTTCTATTCGCACATAATTGAACCTTTGTCAATTCCATCCAAGCCCTGATCACCTCAAAACAGACGAATAAGATAAATTTTTGTCGGAAAGGACCAACGTATACATGAGCTTGCAGAATTTCGCGGGTTAACTTTGTGGCCGGTAAGCTTGTTGTAGACAATTCCTCCATACGCCTGAAATATGAACATGGTGAGGAGATGGGGCGGTGGCCCTGTTGCTTTCTAAAATGATGATATTAAATATACATCTCTCACTCGCGCAGCATCCCATCGCATCCCATCGCTCTAAGACGGTAGTGGGATGGGTTGGCTTAGCCGTACCTAGGTTGGTGAATAAGATACACGTACCTCTCAGAGTTTTCCCTTATATCGTTGGGTTGCGTTGCTTTTCGTTGGTTGGTTGGCCTAGGGGATGCAGAGGGGGCAGAAGACGAAGGGAAGGAAATAGAAGAGAGCTTTAACCCCCAACCCCCAACCCCCTAAACCCACACTAACCGGGTATGCCGCAACTTGTAACGCTGGGTTTACGGTGGCGATGAATTTCGGATGACTCTACGAAAAAATTTCAGTTTGACGAGCTACGCTTCCTACTACGCGGAAGGTCCTATGGAAATGGGCTTACCATATACTTAGCTGTTTTTAATAATTCAACGCCCACTCCGCTTCTTCTTCTTCTTCTCTTCTGTTGCTTTTTTGACTCTTTAGTTCCCATTCAGCACATTCTGTCTCCAAACTAGCCAACCTGCTGCTTCATGTCCAGTCCTCGTTGACTAAGACCCAAAAATGTAAAAAGTCACGTGTTCCAAAGAAAAGACCTCTTCGCAAGGATTCTGGTGGACTGTTGCATGGATTGCAGACTCCTTCATCTCGAATGGTCCAGAGAACAAACCTCTACCAGATGAGCAGATGGTTACCGAGACAATAATCCACCACTGACAAAGTTCTGCGTTCATCTTACGAAGATTCGTTTTTTCGATCACTGGAGACCACGAAGTTATCAATCCATGCAAGTCCTTTTCTTTCGACTGGGTCTGACGTGAAAGAACGATGTCTCGCGAGTCCCAGTTTCCACATGATTGTGCTTCAAGATACTAGTCAGCCGAGTCATTGGAGAATTTCATTGGAACACATCAGTCTTTGGAAAAATAATACACTCAATATTGATTCGGTAGACTTCGGTCCCTTCATCTTTGTCTCAATGTTCGTTGAGTAAATTGGGAAAACTTAAACTCCTGGTTCGGGATGGTGGATGTAGCTGTTAACTTTTGAGCAAAGATCAATCCGGCAACTTTCCAGACAATAGGTGTCGTATCCAACAGCGTTGTAATTGGAGACAACGGGGAAGGAGACCAGTTATCAGAACAAGTAACAGTCCACACTTATAATCGTCTGAAATCTCCCTCTCTCTCATTCTGTTTCAGTCTTTTAAGCCCCTTCTTCAGCTTCGCAAACTTGCAAGCACTGTCTTTCGTTTGTCTTTGCACCTTAGTCGCTGCTTTACGGCTTAACTTTTTAATTACCGCTACGACTCGTGTTTATTGTCACATTACGCCTAGCCCACCCAGCCAGGACCCCATCTGCCAACCCACCTTCGCTCGTACTCTATCTCTTTATCTCTCTCTTTCTGCTAACGAGGACCAAAGACTGCCTAAAGGTCTGAGCGTGCTTAGCGTGAACAAGATGGGAGTGGAAGGAGGATTCCCGGTTTAATTTATGGGGAAAGTGTTTAAACAGCGATGGATATTTCCGCCTTTTTATTTCTTACATTTCGTGCAGAGTCGAGCCCAGCTACAAAACGCTTTTTTTTTATACCCATAACGTTTTGTAAATGCCGAAGAGACGGATGAGAGTATTATAAAAAGGAGGCGAAAATACGGTGACAACTTTTTTCAATCGAGAAAAGCCTCTGCTTCCGCTATCGAGTGGCCTAGGAGTGGGGAAAAACGATGGATGAAGAGAATTTCTCTGAAATTAACGGAAAAATCCGCTTCTTTCTGACGTCGGAACCTGCGAGGCATCAGGGCTTTTTTTTTTTTTTTTTTAAACAAAAAAGGAATTTCAATTATTCCTCCCTCTCTAGTGGAACGGGGGGAAAATAATAAAAAAAAATAAAACCCTTGATCCGAGCGTCAAATTTCGAGATAAAATTGACGAGCCAACCGGAGTAAATCACCAGAACTGAAATCCTCCTATCCGATTGGAATCAATATTGACTGCAGATTGAATTCCGAGGAAATCTGCACGGAGGTGCGACACTCCATTATCAAAAAATGACTTACGCCTCTCTATCTGCGATACCGTTGCGTTTTTTTTTCGTCTGCTGCAACCCCGGCTTCCTGGTACACACATGCAGCATCAATTTTCCATGAATTTTTTAGCTCTTTTTTCTCTCTTACCAAACTGTCGCACTTCAGGGATGAACAGGACGAACACCGGGAGAGGGAAAAAGATGAGAGCGTGGTCCATCGAGGGTGATGCAGTCAGGGAACCCCAGCGATTCGATCTGGTCTATCTGAGTGCCGCCCGATGTCCTGCGTTATTATTTAATGAGATAAAAAGGGCCGCGGTGGCTCAATCCGATAAATTTTTAACGAATACCCACCGACATGCCTCGAATTTTCCAGGGACCCCGGACTACGGGCTCAGGACTTGGGCCGCCAGTTCCAGGTTAGAGGGTGTCAGTGCCCATGGGAACCGCGCAGTTTTCCTTCCTTAATATTTCATACCGGTAAATTGTGTGATCCCTTCCACCCCCCCGAGAAAACCTGCACCTATTTCACAACTGCCGACACATTGGGCCCTCAGACATTAGGCCTAAAGAATGGCTCCACCCTCCGGGAAACAACGACGAGAGAAAAAAAAGGAAAATTAATGCATTCGGAGAGGTTTTTGGTATCAAGTCAAGATATCAGGAGACCAAAAATCGGAGAAAGGCTGTCTTACATTGTCAAAAATGTGACGATTTTAGGGCTCCATGTAAGGGTTGAATATATTTTATAAACCGTGCGAGTCATGGTTCCTAGTCGAAACTGCAGTAACTCATCAACCTCGCCTGTTCCTGTTTTCGAAAGAGTTTTCTGAAGAGAATTAGACATTCTTGCAACCCAATCGACCAGCCGAAATAATGAGCTTCTCTAATTCTGCAGATCCTTCACTCTTGAATTGTCAGGAATTGGTTGAAGAACGGTGAAGATTTCGATGAAAGAAAATGAAAATTTCTGATCGTGGAGTCGCAAGAGCGATATGGAACTCCGGATGAACGATTCCTCGTTAAATCAGCAACTAAAAAGTAATGTCCTCTGCAAGCTCGTGGAAGACGGTCTTTTTATCGGAGAATTTTTTTCCACGGAGTGAAAGCCGGGGCGGGAAGTGAGGAAAAAAAATATGTAACTTTCGGGGTGATAATATCCTACGCAAAACGTGGGGTATCATTCCATCAAGATCCCATGACGCTGGTTCGTGTGTCGTTGACTTTACCCAAGGCATGCAAATTTCTTTTTTCCTCATTCCATTGCCTGCCGAACACATACAGCAAATTACTTCGACCGGGTCACTCGTCAGTTGAAAAAAATATTTCAAAGTTTTTCAAGCGATGCATTTAAAGGGCGTAAGAAGATGTCGTTGCAGGATTTGGTGGGAATTTTTTTAGTATTTTTTCCTATTTCTGATGAATGATGGAAGCGCTCGGTACCTTCGGATCGGGGTGAATCCCTCGCTGTATATAGTCATAGTTTTGATTCGTAAAACTTTTAATATCTTGGCGTGAATAGATTGATACTTTTGTTCAGCAAGTTTAGGATGAAGTTTTTTACTGCCCGTGCACGGCATCTCTTGAACTAAGTCAAATATTCACTGGTTTACTTTAGCGAAGGGTATTTATGGGGTTTACGACTCCACTGGCTTCCGCGCACCGTGCACCATCCTCTCTTCTCACGAATAGCAGCCAGCTTTTTACGGGCTAAATATATATATATGCATCGACGATATCTTGAGGAACGGGGGATAAAGAGAACTCTTACTTCTCATACGGTATACCAATAACGATTGATCATTACGATCTTCTCAAACGAGGGTTTAATCAATAAATTTCTAACCGACGAAGAAGACTTTGGGGATTTAAAAACAGCACGGATATCCCTGCCCTGCCCGCGAGACTTTTGAGGTGATAAAAAAGCGCACTGATTACGAGGGGCCGGGCCTTCATGTGTAATCACACCCCCGTCCGTTCCTCTCTTGGCCTCAAAGTTCCGGTCTTTACACTTTTCCACCTTTCCACCTTCCGCCCTTTCCCTCACTCGAATCTGAGACATCTCACATCTCCATTCAGCTTTGAAGGCTTGAAGCGTAGAGATGCCAGATTGATTAAGCCCCAGACGTGATGATGACGCGAAGAAATATCAGGGGTTGTCATCCGCGAAGTATAAAGGAAAGACGAGACCAATGGAAAGGATGGTCAGTTATCCTTCGTCGGATTCTATGAAATGAATATTTCCAGGCCTCGAAAAATTTGAGCGCTTGCTTCCAGCGATGAAGATTAATGAAATGGCTTTCCGAGACGATAAAAAACGGCGTAAAAATCCTTTTCCGTGTTTCTTCCGGAAGTGTAATAAACCTTCGAGTATCACAGTTCCAAATGTCGTCCAGCTCTCGTATCTCATAAAATTGCTCTGTCTTTTACAGAGAAATTTCCGGCTGACCTTTTTCCCACCATAATGTATAACACATCTCGTAATTTCCGATACTTTGAGGGTACGTATTCGTCGCCAATTCGCGAAACCTGCACCCTTTCGAAATTCATGAAAATTATTAGAAGTACTCCGGAGTTAATTAACGAGGGTAACTAATATCGACACTTCTTCGTTCGTTTTGATAAACCTATATGCAGGTCTGTGAAATTGGCATATATATACGTGTGCAGAATATGAAGTAGGTGCCAGGGGCTCAAGTACTGTGAGGTGACGACAGGGTTAGATGAGGTGCAGAGGCCAGCTAGGTTCTAGGTAGGGTTTGGTTGGGTTTGGTTTAGTCGGGGTGGGTTAGCTCTACTGAATTGCAAGAAGGGGTTGCTGCGCTACTTTCTAGTATGTTCTCGACCTCCATGATAAGCACCGTCCTCCATATTACGCCACGCCACGTCGAACCTAATTATTAGAAAATAAGATAAAACGAACACGAGCCACCCAGTCTCGATAAGATGAAATTTGTGCGGCCATTCTACCCCTAGCACATAAACCGAGCCATGAGAAGATCCCAGAAAACGATTTAAGCCCTTCAACGAAGCTCGGGATGATGGAGAACCAATTTTTTCAACCGTCTAATCATCCTCGAAGCTTTTTTCACATTTTTTATTGTCTCGTATGGGGATGGGAGATGATGATGATGATGATGATGATGGAAATACGCGTTTATGCGCGAATTCAACTCCGACACCATCTCTTTCTCCCGAGACATCGTTGACCTTATTCACGAAGCTGCGTTTGAAGTAAGCAAAGGCGTTCCTGCCGACTGGCACCTCTACCTACCTACCTACCTACCTACCTACAGCCTTGACAAGACCCGTGAATCGCACCTTGGTGCTCTCGTCAGTAAAGCCAAGAGGCAAGCACTCTTCAACTGTGAAAAATACCGAGTGTGTACTTCCCACTTTACCGAACTTGCCCAGGGTAGAATAGTACTATGCGAAGCTAGATACCCGCGTTACAGTAGTCAAAGCTTTAGTCCTTCCCAGCTACGATGGGTTTTCGCCAGGAAAACAATTCAAAGTAGTTTTCGGTTCTTATGGGGTAAGAAATGAAAAAAAATATAAAAATAAAATACAAGATGGACAAAATCGTTACTTAACAAATGATTTACTACGATAATATGGATTTTGTTTGTATGAAATTACATTAATGATTCTGCTCGTTAACAATCCTTTGATTTTCTGTTACAGAGAGACGCCGTTAACCTGGAGCCAAGTAACGTGGCTAATTGTGTATCCAAAGGGAAGTCAGAGGTAACAGACGTAATAACATAAAATCGTTAATGATTCGAAAACTTTTTCACCGATAAATTGTTCCCTGATTTATTAAATATTCAGTGATCTGTATGTGTTGACCGATTTAAAAGATCAAACTTTTAGCTGGTCAATTCTTTTTTATTTTTCATTTTATTTTATTTTTTTCATCTTTCGATGTGTGAAGAATTTAAATCAGTGATATCGTTTATCACCATACGTTCGTAAATATTAATAGGTATTAATTTCCCTTTGATTTGATCAGTGAACATTTTTCCTGACTACTGGATCCGGTGAAATTCGGAATACTATAGCTATAACTGCAATGACATTCGATTGAAATATTATATTTGAAAATATTTTTCCATTATCACTGCGGCGTTGTCTAGTTTGAAAAGTTCAATTGATTTGCATTTTGTTTTACAAAAAGAAAAAAAAAAAAACTATCTCGGCTTTTTTTTCACAGGTGCAAAAGCAGATTTTTGGACGTTGATATAAAACGCTGATATAACAGTAATATCAATTTATATTATATCGACGAATGTTATAAATTCTTTTTTTTTTTTTTTTTGGAATATAAAATTTTCGAGTATAACCCGCATGCAGCTCAGTGGATAACACGCGTTATTTTATTCCACTTCAATTTCATTTGATTTCGTTTTATTTTATTTTATTTTTTTTATTTATTATTATATAAACACCTCTGAAATACTGCAGCAAACACGAACATGTTTCAGCACTTCGACTGCCGGAATCACATACGAGTGATACAGCCCATGGGAGAAGGCAATCGACTTTATATGTGCGGTACGAACGCTCATTCGCCAAAGGACTGGGTCATATACGTAAGTATAAGTTGTAAAAAATCATCTAAAACCAGTTTCAAATATTGATCAATCAGTAGTTTCCTTCGACCTAAGCCCTGAGGGATGAAATTTTCATGCTTCTTTACCAAAGATAGATTTTTCGTGGATTTTACATACATGCATGTATACTTTTGAAGATTAACTCGCAATATCAAGGACTATTAGCCTCAAGGGTGCAGTAGATTTTTCCTCAGGGTAAGAACTAAGGGAAACGAACAGTCAGGCACTACCTACGTCTTGCGTAATCTTCTTGGGCAAATTTCACGTCATTACGTCGTATAATAGCCCGGGTCAAAAGATCTTGGCTCAATTTACGACCCGCGTTGTACCGTGGGTACATATACCATTATACCTCCACCACTGTACTACTATCAGAGAGCCAGTCGAGAAAGCTTTTGTTGTACACGAATCGAGCCCGATACCCGCTCTGCCTATTGGCATAGTTATCCGGTGTAATCGGACTATGTATTAGTCAGCTACTCCAATTTCAAGGGTTCCCTGCTAGGACCAACCTAGACGGTCTGTGTTCTATGCAGCCTTGCTGTTACCTAGAGAGAGAATAATGCTCAGCCCTTTGAGGTCCTTTGGGAGATCTTAGACACCGATTCGATGTCGTCGATTGATTTCACTGAGCAACCATCGACGGGCCTAGAAGAGAAATTGGAACTCGTCGTCATCTCCTTGGAGAAAAAAACGAAAATTTAATTTTCTGATTTCAGAGCAACCTGACGCACCTCCCAAGGCACGAGTTTGTTCCGGGTGTGGGAATGGGCATAGCAAAATGCCCGTATGATCCCGCTGACAATTCGACGGCAGTTTGGGTCGAGAAAGGAAACCCTGGTGAACTACCGGCTCTTTATTCCGGGACGAATGCTGAGTTCACTAAAGCCGACACGGTCATATTTCGCACTGACTTGTACAATCTGACAACAGGTCGAAGGGAATTCAGTTTCAAACGGACCCTAAAATACGACTCGAAATGGCTGGACAGTAAGTAGTGGCCGTTGGTTATTCAGACAATCGTCCCGTTTCGATCATTGCTAAGTATCGCGGGGCTTTAATTAAAGCGTGACGAATTGTTAGGTCCCGAGGAATTCCTACGGTAGGAGCGATGGTTTGGACTCCTTTGGGTATCAGGGCACCAATTCAAACCCTGAGAAATCGAGGAGGGAGCGTTTTCTCAGAATTATGCTACTCCTGGTGCAGGGGTGTTATTTTATTACATCGGCACTACGGGGTTAAATCGCGCCTTTTCTCACCCCCGACACTTCCACCTTCTCTAAAAGCGTGCCTCCTCGTCCTGCTGAAGAAGCGGAAGGGATGTACTCCAGTGTCACCGCCTACCCTGACATTCGTTTAGACTTTAGGGCGTGAACCCAGACTCTGTAATTTGTCGGCTATGGCATGGGGCACCCTTTTATTTTCTTCTTAAACCAGTGTACTCCGATCGTCCATCTTTATTTCTGTTCTCTTTAACTTTTCGAAAGTGATTACGTTGCCGTGGTAATTTCTCCTGAATTTTTTACCCCCGTTTTACCAACGTGTTTAATTAATTGGCAAAGTAATTCGGGTTGATGGTCGAGTTCATTGACGTCCGTATATCTTTCCTAGCGATTCGAATCTCTCGAGCAGGGCGCCTTTATTCCCTTGAATTTGAAACGGGGTATGGATCCCGAAGGACCTGCAACGGAACCCTTGGCGAAACACGCGCGGGATCCATGATTAGCTATTTGTTTCGGCGTTTAATTTAAAGCCAGGCTCACCGACTCCTGACTCCCAAACTCCGACACCCTTGCCTTCTCGCCTTCTCGCCTTCTCGCGCTATGGTGTTAACATCAAGGGCCATTCTATATTGAGTTTGTCTATTAGTAAAAGCGTTGATTAAATACGAGAGAGAGTAGAGAGACGGATGGGTTCACGTGCCCATCCCCATTCTAGGCTAAAGTACATACAATGAAGACTGATGCGATCCCCCACCCGGAATAAGAGAGAGTTACGGATAGAGAAAGATCTTGATGCGTAAGACCGAGCTAACAAGCCTTGAATAATGTTATGACGAAATTGAGATACTGGAACCTCAAATCGAGTCGAGTCGAGTTTCCTCAAGCTATTTCCTCACTTTCACTGATCTTTGAATACCCGAATACAAGATCGATAAGTATGGCCAAGGCGCGTGTCATGAATCATATTTTCTACAGGAGATAAATATGAGAAGAAGAGAAAGGGATGGAGGATTGAAAAAGTATACAATAAAGAAAGGAGGGAATGAAATAGAAAGAAAGAAGAAAAAAAAAATCGTGGAAGAAACGCGCACAATTCAATTCGTGGTCTCGAATTTCGGTAGGCGATATTTCAAAGAGGCTTGGGATCGAAATAAAAGCGATATCCCGAGCGTCGTCGTCGTCGTCCTATCTGAGGGCGGAATAAGTGCGCGACATCTGATTAATTTTGAAAGGAATCCTTGAAGCGGTAGTCAAGACGGAGGGTGAACTTTGCATTCTAATTAAATTATCTCTTTCAAAACGCGAGGAGGTACCGCCGCGACTTATGAATCGCGACGTTCCTATCCTACGAAAGCCGCAAGCCCCTCATCTCTTCCTCTCCTTCTTCTTCGTCTTCTTCTTCTTCTTCTTCTTCTTCTTCTTTTTCTTCGTCGTCCAATAGAAACCTTTGAATGCGGTGCAAGCACGGATGGCAGTAAATCGAGACAGGAATCGCTGGTATAACTTCCATGCCTCTTACTACCGAAGTAAGACAATCGGTTTAACCGTTCGACTGTGAGCCGGGAAGATTAGAATCCGTTTTCAAGTGGCAATACAATCTCTCCTAAAACCAACCAGCGTCTTAACCAGGCCAAGTTCTCGGGTGCAGATTATGGAAACCGCGGAGAAATTCGCGGTACTCCTACCCACGATGGAACAATTTTACTTTAGAGAAAGAGCCGATCGTTATTCTCGACTACCACCGCCATACTCTAAGCTCTAAGAACAAGGGGGTGCTTTTGTCCAAATGTGGTCCGAACGATATTGAATTTCCGTGTAACGCTGTTTGTAGGTAGACCGGTAGGTAGGTATAAGGTACGAGATCGGAAATAATAAAAAGTAAATAATCGGTATATCGAAACGGTGTATGAGAGCCTGAAGGGTAACTGGATGAAAGTTCCTCGTAACTTTCCTATGTGGCTTGGGAAAAACCGAGTACCCGTAAAGAGTGTATTCTTATTTGTTATACGGCTTATCAATATTATAGGACTCCGTGCAGCTCTTGCTCGGTAAAAATCTCATCCTGACAAACCAATACCAAGCTCGCTCCGCGTTCTCGATGGAATTCCTCAGTCCATCTGTCTTGGCTCAGAATCCTCATCTGATATATTTTCACCCTCGATATATTCCGGTGAAATTTAACCCTGGTGCAACGAGTCGCGAGGACATTATGCGACAAATACATTCCGAGCACGAGCATGAGACTCGCGGTAGGTACCTAGGTACCTACTTGTGAAGTAATCCTATCCTGCTTACATGCCACTGGATATCACGTGTGCCATACCGCCCATGGCTTAATTGTACAGCAGGGTTAATTGCTCGTGGCCGAGTTTACTTTTAGTTTCGTACTGCTCCGTGCCACTTCCAACTTTCGATTTAAACTTCGAATCCCGTACAAAGTTATTTTTGTTAGGCGCGCTGGGGGCGCAACTGCACAAGGGAGTCCCGATATCACTCGGAGGGAAATTGCTCTGTAATTATTAAGACGGTATGAAAGAGACTTTCCGTTTTGCCGGAGTGAAGCCAATGGGTAAATCCTCGGGAAATTCGAAGAGCAGTTAGTCCCGAAACAGACCAGTCTTAATCGCGTTATCCTCGTTTCTTCAGAGCCAAACTTCGTCGGTTCGTTCGACATCGGAAGCCACGTCTTCTTCTTCTTCCGTGAGACAGCGGTCGAGTATATAAACTGCGGAAAGAGTGTCTATTCGAGAGTGGCACGTGTCTGCAAACGAGACACTGGAGGGAAGAATATCCTGGCTCAAAACTGGGCGACGTATCTTAAGGCCAGACTTAACTGTTCGATCCCTGGCGAATTCCCTTTCTACTTCAACGAGATCCGTGAGTAAAATCGACTGGAACATACCCACCAGCTTTCCAATCACTGTAACGAGTCTTTTCTGGTGCAGAGAGCATCTACAAGGTCCCTGGCGACGACACACACTTTTATGGAACGTTCACGACGTCGACAAACGGGCTTATGGGCTCTGCCATCTGCTCTTTTCATGTCGACGCAATACAGGAAGCATTCCGCGGAAAGTTCAAGGAACAGGCAACCAGCAGCAGTGCATGGCTTCCGGTCCTGTCCAATAAAGTCCCCGAACCCAGGCCAGGACAGTGCGTAAATGACACAGAAACACTCCCTGACACAGTCCTGAACTTCATCAGGTCACATCCGTTGATGGACTCCGCAATTTCCCACGAAAACGAAAAGCCAGTATTCTACAAACGTGATGTGATGCTGACCAGATTAGTCGTTGATAAACTGAGGATCGATCGGCTCGAAATGGACCTTGACTATACCGTTTACTATGCAGGATCCAGTGAGTTCTCCTCATTTTTTCACCTCGACTGTTGTTTCGCTTCCGACTTGACGAACGGTAATCATACTTCTTTCCTTTTCAAGGTGATGGAAGAGTGCACAAAGTAGTGCAGTGGCTCGATGGAAATGGGGAATCCCAGTCCATCCTTTTGGACGTGTTTGACGTTACTCCTGGTGAGCCAATCCAAGCGATGGAGATATCCAAGGAGCACAAAGCACTGTATGTCGCCTCTGACCATCGCATCAAGCAGATTGACTTGGTGATGTGTTCCAGACGGTATGACAACTGTCTCCGATGTGTCCATGACCCGTACTGCGGATGGGATAAGGATACAAATACCTGCAAGCCCTACACACCTGGGTTAGTGGCTAAAACCGACATTTGACTTCCGATTTGATACCTTTTCTTCTATAATTCGGGGTTCTTTATTTCTTTCTTTCAGTCTCCTCCAGGATGTTTCGAACAGCACGGCCGATGTCTGCGACAGTAGCGTGGGCAAACGAAAGCTGGTCGTTACCTGGGGTCAGTCCGTTCATCTAGGCTGCTTTGTGAAGATGCCAGAGGTCCTGGCGAACCAGGAGGTCAGATGGTATCACTACAGTAAAGAAAAGGGAAGATATCAAATCGTCTATAAATACGGTGCCGGAGGTGATAAGTTCATCGAAACGTCAGAGAAGGGACTGGTCATCGTTGGTGTCAACGAACAAGACGCTGGAAGATACGACTGCTGGCTTGGAGGAGCGCTTCTATGTTCCTACAACATCACTGTCGACGCACACCGATGCTCTGCACCAGCGAAATCTAACGATTATCAAAAAATCTATTCCGACTGGTGTCACGAATTCGAGAAGTACAAATCCGCCATGAAGAGCTGGGAGAGAAAACAAGCGGTGAGTTTCACAAGAGTTCTTCTTTAGCATATTCGTTATCAGACAGTCTTTGCATTTCTTTCATCACAAGTCTGCATACTCCAAACTCGCTTTCAGATTACCTAAAATAAGCTTTTGGTTCCGGTTTTAATTTCGAAAAATTTCAAACACCGGTTTCAGATTCGTTCTTCCTCTTATGAAAATTTGATATCAGGGTTTGCGTTACGATTTCGAAATTGAGGGGGTTTTCTTCCCCACCAGAAATTGCCCAGTATTCCGGAAGAAAGTCAGATGAAAATTGGGACTCATGTGCCATTGCCTTTCAATGTGAGCCGCAGTCACAGGAAAAGTACCGTTCATAAGGATTTGGGTAAACCGTTGCACGGATCTTGGACTTTCTGGACTCTAACAATCCAGAAATCAAACCTTTATCAGTCGACCATAGGACTTTTCGATAGATTTATCCTTGTTCTAGTAAATTGAATAATATTAGCTAAAAATTCGTAAACTTCGAACTATTGACTCAAAGAAGGTGACTGCTCGAGTTATTCTCACATCTTATGTTCGTCCGATGAAAGTTTTGTTTTCTAAACCATTAGAGACCAAAAAGTCCGGAGTCCATGCCTGAATTCGTATGACAAGTACATTTCTCTTTACTGTGTCTGACATTGGGGGTCTCATGACCAAACTTCGAGATGATGATGGTTGAATCAGCAAAAAAAGATTTGTAAAAAAACAAAACTGTATATTGAGAAGAATTTCGTTGACACGAATCATGAACGGAGTATTTTCTTTTTTTTCTGTTTTAGCAATGCGCATCGAGACAGAACGACAGTAACCAGAACGTTCACACGAACGAGGTCTACGGTTCGTCTCTAGTGTGATGAATCGACGATTCGATTACCTCGAAAAATTTAACGATAATAATAAAAGACATAAAATTAACGGAGAATATACACAACCACTCTACCTTTAGCGTTCTATTAAATAACGATGGTCCAAGTACGATGGAGCGTGGTGAAACCCCTAAAACCCTGCTGACAATATCGGCAATATCAGTGGCGTATTTGGGTACGCATGTAAATTGAAATAAAAGATTGATTGGAAAAAAAAAAAAAAAAAAACACTATAAAACGATCGATAAATCATTTCTTTCACTATCGCTTGCTGTACATATATAAGCGTCTCGATAAATACATATAAAGTATTACTTATAAAAATGGCTTTGCGGTCTTGTGTAAATAGCGTTTGATGCCAAATAAATTTTGAGTATCGTTATTTGGTGTTCACCTACTTATGCTATATCGTTTAATCAATGAAGTTTAATTAACTTGTAAAATCAATACGCGTTCCGACTTCCGGTGTTGGATTATCATTATTGAAAAAAAGAAAAAGAAAAAAATGAATCTAATAAAGTCGTATAAAAATGATCTCTCTTCAAGCGTTTCTTCATTTTTCTTTGATTTTATTTCTGATCAGTACAGTAAAATTTTCTTTTTAATACACACAATTAATCTTCAGCTCTCGTATATATCGTGCTGGTGGTCGAGTAGAACGTTAGGGCGGACGTTTCGTAAACCGGAAGTGAGTCGTTATCGGGTTGAACGAGCGATTCCAACCACTGTGCAGGTGGATGAGCGAGCCCCACATATGAGGGTCGTGAACCTATGTAAATTATTTTCTGTTTTCTTATAGACCTGTGATATATATAGGTATTGAAATCTGCTCTAAAATTTCCATAAGAAAATCGGCATGCGGAATTCGAGTCGTTAAACGTCTCTTACATATGGCTGAAAACAATCATCAATGTCTAGTATCTATCGCGACCTGTACAAAGGTCCAGGTTGATACGGAAATAGGTTTAAGATAACAGCGAAATATTAGCAGTTTCCAGAAGAAACAAAAATAAAAAAATTATAAAAAACAAAAAAAAATAAAAATAAATAAAAATAAACAGCATGTACGTAAGTAGTAGTATATATATATGTATGATGAAAGAATTTTCTAAAAAATGAAACAAGAATCATTTATCGGACACGAATAGTCCATCAGAGAAAAGTCACACCGGTTACACATGAGATTATCGCGACTATATTAAAGCGTCGAAATCGTCAGTCACGTACGAATTTATTATCCATTTAATTTTTTCAATACCAAATCAACTTATTGATCCATTATTTTCTTTTCTTACTTCAACAGCCTCAATTATAAGATATAACTGCTGATAAATGATAGTTATACCAGTGGTTCCGGATCCCACCGCTGCCACGAGCTTTTGACATACTTTAAGTATCTGATATCTGCTTTTTTTTGTTTATTTTTTTTTCTTTTATTGAACACAGATTCGTATGTGGAACTGCCGATAGTAAGATAAACAATAATCTATATTAATAGTAGTATTATAATAAATAATGATAACGGTAACTAGGAGCGCAGTTTTCAACATAACTAACACTAGATCCCGAGGTGCTACATACAGGTAAACCAGGCTGCTCTTTGACGAGAGCAAAAGGAAAAAAATGAAATACCAATAATAATAATAATATTAATTATAATAATGATAATAATAACAAATGCGTGAATAAAGGAGTGAATAATATCTACAAATGATCTTCATAAATGGATAAAAAATATTTCGAGGTTAAAATGAGTTTAACAAATCCACCGTCATATAGGTATATATACTATATACGCAAAGTTACTTACACACACAGACACACATATATATATATATATATATATATATATATATATATTATATATATTATAGAATTGTAAATAGGGTGGAGAATTCGACGCGTCGCAGGTTTAGATATATATACATATGATATATATATACATATATCATCATTTCAACTTAGGTATATAATCTTAAACAAAGAGAGAATGAATTTTTTTGCTGATTAGTTTTTACGATGGGTCCACTGCAAGTAACGAATGCGATTATCTATACCTACCCAACTGTCTACACACCCATCTGCGTTCGAAATTACTAAGTGAATAGTTTTTTTTTCTTATTTTTTTTTTTCCGGGATACGGTGGTCACTTGAAAATGTGATGTAATTCCAGTTGCTTACCCCCAGGCGCACGGAATGAACTGGCCCCCAGAAAAACATAGGGTATATATTTATATATATGGTATATGAGTATGTATGCAACGAAAATAGTCGTACTAATCGATAATTTTGTCTAAAAGTTATTTTGAACACGAAATACCGACTTTTTGGAGTCTTGTATTTGGTGATTCATAAACAAAACAGCAAATCGACGAGAATACGGTTTTCTAATCGAATAGTTATTGGTTTGTTAGTTTTTGATATCTTTTTCGTCACAACAATGGCAAAATTCCGCGTTTTGAAAAAAAAAAAAAAAAAAAACGAAATTGCGATCTTATTGACAAAACTATACAACGACACGGAAGACCATCGGTATTAATAATAATACAAAGAAGTTATAATAAAAAAAAAAAAAAAAGCATCCAAATTGATACGACGATTATCTTCTGTTTCATATAAAATGCTGTAAACATATTCAGACTAATTTTTGGCAAAAAAAAAAGAAAAATTTAGTGTTTGAGTAATGTGATTGCGAGCTATTAACCGAAAGCTTGCTTGAACAGTGTGCACGTTTTTTCTGCATATTCAACGAAAAAATAAAAGCAAAAATTTCTTTCGAATATCTGCAGATACTGGAATAAAATTTATTAATGTTACGATGACGGTGATCGCGTAGATGGGTGTATTGAACTGTTTTGGTGGTAATTAATACAGTATTGAATAATGAATAACAACGCGGAGTTCGCAGCAGAAAAAGAATTGGTGAGGTCATGACGCCTTTACCTTAAACGGAGTTGAGTTTTCTGAAGCAGTATATATAAATTAACAATTTATTTCAGTTTAGATTATTATAAATACATGAGTAAATAAATAAATAAATAAATAAATAAATATAGAAATAAATAAATATAGAAATATATATAGAAATTAAGTCGTTCTTCAATTATTTTGTAAATAATTTAATTTATAAATTTATTTCGAAAAAATTTGCAAAAATATCGAACGTGTACGGTTAAAAGAAAATTTCAGAGGAGAAAGCCTCGCTTTGCGAAATCCGCATTATTATTGCGGACGAGTCGCGATCGATGATATATATATATGTATATATATATCTATACATATAGATTTATAATAATATTAATATTAATAATAATAATAATAATAATAATAATAATAATAATTTCCTGTACAAAGTCGTTCTTTTTTAATGACAGTAATAATAATATTATTAAATAATCGTAATAATAATAATAATAGTTAGTATAATTAGAAATTAAAATTAAAATGATGAGAAAAAACGTAAGGGGTGTCTCTATAGGTGGGAGATAATTATTACATATATATATATTTAAAAAAAAAATCTGGATCCGAGATATTGGAACCGATTAATTTTGTATCCCATATTCGTGGTAGCCAACGTTGGTAAATAAAATAATATAAGATGAAATAAAATAAAATAGAATAAAATAAAATAAAATAAAATAAAATAAATGAGTGAAAAAATAAGGAAAAATAAAGCATGTGTTATCTTCGGATTGATAAGCGTATGACATACCTATAAGATAATACCTACAATAAATATTGCGCGGTAAACTAATAATTGATTATGTACTTATTTATGTATATGTATATATATATGAATGTATACATATATATATGAGCTTCGAGAAGTATTGATTAGTATTATGATGTAAGTGTAAGTGTATAAGTAATGGTAATGAGTAATAAAACGATAAGGAACAAAATAAAGATGTTTAAGTACGACCCAGCCGCAGTGTAACGTAAAGTAATACGTAAGTTGCTAATTGTAATTATATAAATTAACCATTGTGCTTCGAGTCCCGTGCTGGTGCCGACAAATACCTATAATTATTATAATTATAAAATTAGGGTGAATATGAATTTTCAAAAAACAAAAAAAAAAAAAGCAAAAACAAACCAACAAACCAACAAACGAACAAACAAACAGAGTAAATAATTATGAGAAATATATTGAGACTGGAAGCACGTGAATAATACATACAATGATTAGTAATATCCGAATAATAATAATTAATGAAAAAAGAATCTAACAAAAAAAAATAAATAAATAAACAAATAAAAAACGAAATTACCTATATACAGTATAATATACCTACCCTCAATAATTGATGTCGATGAAATATTTGAAGAAGAAGAAGAAGAATAATAATGAAATAAACGAAGAAGAAGAATAAATAAATGAAGAAAACAGTCGAATACGTAATAGAGCATATATATATATAATATACTCATAGTATATAGTCTCATTTTACCCATCACCGTATAAAAAAGAAAAACCGATCAAATAATAATAATGAATAATGAAAAGAAGAAAAAGAAAGAAAAAAAAAGAAAAACGCAAAAAGTGTATGAAAAAGACGCTATATATATTAAATAAAATGAAACTAATATTACGATAACACATAGTAAGATACATATTATGATCTTTGGGTAAGAGTTTGACGCGATCTCGATTTTGCGTATGAAAATAGAAGAGACAAAAAATTAAATAAAATTAAAAAAAGACTAAAATAAAAAATGTAAAAAAAAAAAAAAAAAAATAGGTATTTCGAACGCGTTGAACTCTTCAGAAAGTCGGAAGTCGTGATTACGGAAAGCAATCTTTGAAGAAATAAAGTTGTTAGACTATATAAATTGTGAGATATATACATGATATGATATAATAATAAAAATAATAGTAACAATAATAATAATAATATTATAATAATAATAATAATAATTATAATAAAATTGAAAAATAAATAAAATAATAATGGTAATAATAATATGGTATACTATGTATATGTTATATTGAAACGTGGTTGGCGCTACGGAAAATTCAATTATATGTATATATATATATACTATACATAAAATAATTAATTATTTAATTAATCAATTATTTACCGTGCACGAATTAAGAATCATCGTTAATTGTGCCGCTTCAATATAAATTCTGATTAATTATTAAATTATGTTTTTATATATGTATAAAAAATATTTGAACAATAAATAAAATAATAAATAATAATATAGCCATACCAGGTCTGGATCGATGGTGGTGATTATTATTATTATTATTAATTACGCGATCTACGAGTAGGTGTAATAATAATGATAATAATAATAACAACAACAACAACAACAACAATAAGAATAACTATTCGAAGAAAGAAGGAAATGAGAAAGATAGAAAAAAGAGAGAGAGAGAGAGAGAGAGAGAGAGAGAGAGAGAAAGAAACGGTGAAAATAATTTTTCCTGTTGATCGTATAATATTTTCAGTCGCGCCAACTAATGATAATACAGCTAATTTGAACTAGCCCGATTAGTGTAAATTGTATAATGATATAAATGATTAATGAATTGGTATATATGGTGGTTAATCCGAGTAAAAAGCCCTATAAGTTAATATGGATTATTATTAATGCGGTAAAAAATAGCTAATAAACGACTTATTAATATCATTATAATAATAGCCAATGACTGTATTTGTTTTTTTTTTTATTAACGATCTTATAAGTCTAGGTATATAACATTACGTATCTATAATTATATCTAGAATTTAATTTTTCATCATTATTAATATTAATATTATTATTATTATCATTATTATCATTATTATTATTATTATTATTATATCTATCACCTATAATATTATTTACAATTAAATATACACATATTATAATATGATCGAATTTTATTAATCAATAGTTTTAATACAGAATCTGCAGCAGTTGACATAATATTTCTGTAAACATTTTATTATTCATTATTATTATTATTATTATTATTATTATTATTTATC
Organism: Tenthredo scrophulariae; assembly: GCA_963978835.1. Classification (NCBI taxonomy): domain Eukaryota; kingdom Metazoa; phylum Arthropoda; class Insecta; order Hymenoptera; family Tenthredinidae; genus Tenthredo; species Tenthredo scrophulariae. Next base: position 15,916,159 of record OZ022233.1, read on the forward strand.
CTATAGATTTATCATTATATTCACCCCTCATCGTTTTTACGACTCGTTATCCATTTTATCAATCCCCCCCCCCCCCGCCCCTTCACTCCTTTAAGCATCGTGAGTTAGTAAAGCCCTAAAAAAAATTTTGCTACCATCCTCGGTCGTATTTTCAATAAACACTTACACTATAAAGCTTGAAGTCGTCTAAAACCTGTTCTAAACTCGAAATGTCATTTTGAAAGATATTTATTTTTCGACATGTTTCTGAAAGTAGTTTTAAGATCGAGTTTCACGTTTCTAGAAGACGTTTTGAAGACAACATGTTCTTTTTTTTCAGTTTGTCTTCGATTTAAGTGTTTTCATAAGTCTCAAAACCGACATGTTTAGAAAATCTTTCTCAAAATCGACATGTTTCTAAAATTGGTTTCAAAATCGACGTGTGGTTTAGACACGTCCTTAATATTACGTATTTTCATATATCCTAATACCCACATGTTCCGAAAATTAGTTTGAAAAATCAACATGTTTTCAAAATCGTCTTCAATTTCACATGTTTTCATCGTCTAAAAATCGACATGTTTAGAAAATCAGTTCGAAAATCGGCATGTTTAGAAAACCGGTTCCAAAATGGACATGTTTCTAAATTCGTTTTCGATTTCACGTGTTTTCACACGTCTCAAAATCGACATGTCTAGAAAATTTGTTCCAAAATCTACATGTTTTTAAATGCGCCTTCAATTTGACGTGATTTCAAACGTCTCGATGCTGACATGTTTCTAAAATCAAATGCAAAATCGACATGTCTCTTGAAACCTTTTCAATTTGACTTGTTTCCATACGTCTCAAAATCGGCATGTTTTAAAGCCAGCATGTTCACTATACGAGGCTGTTTTCCTAAACACTATTCTCGAAGTTCTTTCGAACGACTGTGAACTCTAGTATACCTACATCGTAAAGAATAAAACAAAAAATTTTCAATATAAACTTTTCGAAAGATGGTTGCATAATTTTATTCGGCTCTAACTTTTCCCGTTCATAGTTTGATCTATGATAACGAAACACTCAACACCGCCACAACTACTACCACCAGAAAACCAAAAAACAACACAACCACCTAGGAATTGTAATTGTACCATTATTCATTAACAATAACAATAACCATACTCGAACCTAGGTACGTACCTTAAGTTTAGAGAAAAAAATTTCGTACGGTAAGATACCTTTTAGATATTCACCTACTACCTAAACCTAAACATTCAATCGCTATTTTTATCAAAAAAAAAAAAAAAAAAAAAAAAAAAAATGAAAAAAAAAAAATGAAAAAATAACATGTTAAAAATCTTTAATAGTTATCCATTGTTCACTATTGCTATAATAAAGTTTTGCTTTAATAAATGACCGTTACTGTGTGTTAATCGTGTTCTCCCCATCCCTTAATCACTTGTTATTAATTGAGTCATTCAAAAACTATCATTAAATCATTTCGAAGAATTATTATTTTTTTCTTTCTTTTTTTTTTTACAATTCAAAATAGAGAAAAGCGTGTAAAAGGTAAGTGATGAATAAACATTTATTCAACTCGGAAAATCACCTTCAATTAATGCCGCCCTGCGTCGAGCTTTCTTCGAGTATTTAAAAATTTTCAAGACTTCCGTTCCTTTTTTTTTCTTCCGTTTTTTATCGGAAAAATTTGATACCTTCTAGATTTTCTCCCATCTCTGAAAAGCGATGATTTTCTTTTTTCATATTTGAGCTTTTTCGCTCTGGGTACTACCACTTTCTCGAATATATTATGGACGATATCCTGCACCGGAAGCTTTTTGCAAATGTAGTCACATTATCTCCGGGCGTACATGTGCGAATATTTTTTGGACTAATTTTATTGGGGGAGTTTCGGGGTGCAGAATTTAAACGACAAAGAAGATCGAGCTGCCGACTATCGGGCAATTAAAATTTATTTATAACGGTCGATAAAACTGCAGCAAAAGTCTGACGATTAAACAATGCCGGTGGATTACGTGAGGCATTCAATTCACCAGCGGATGGTGCTCCTGCTATTGCTATTGCTACTGCTACTTCTGCTCCTACTTAAGTTTGAAATACGAAAAGTAGGTACAATTGATTATTCGAAGCACGCCGCTAGTACATGGGGGGCACAAAGTTCGGCACTAAACAGACTAAAAAGAACTTTCAAAGTTCTGGGCGCCGTAATTACATACCCCGTACCGCTCTCCTTCAGTATAAATTACAATAATTATGTTTAACTTTTAGCGACAACGATTTTCCCATGCCGAGATACTCAGGGTAGTTAAAAATGGTTGAAGATGAAAAGAAAAAATTCGAAACAGAAAAAGCTCCAAAATGAAGTTGATGCTATTTTCGATTTTCCCCCCTGAAAAGTCAAACCGAAAAACGAGGACATTCGATATGTTTGAAAATTTTGTTGATAATCGAAGACCACTTTTCAAGGGTGAAAATCTTGAGATCGAGACACCGTTGGCCGTACTTTTTATTGTCAAAGTAATAAATTTCGTTTCATACTCAAGTAATTAGTGAATTAAGTTGAGAAAAACGAATGGTCCCTCTCTGCCCCGTTAAGAATATCGAAAGGAGAAAATTTGTGGGCTTTTTGTGTTTCTAAAAAAAAAAAAAAAATTAAAGGAGATTTTAGTCGTGCCGAGGGGCGATTTTTAAGCCTTTTAAATGTATTTTTAATCGTTGTTTCACTGGCTTCTTTATCGGCCATATCTTATTCTTAATTATCATGGATATTTCTCATTCTCAGGTATTCAAAAGCCGTTATAAAACGGGCATTGAAATAAAATAATCGAAACGATCAAAGTTTTAATAGATTTAGTTAGAACAGTTTGATTAACAATTACGCCCACACACTTTGAATATGGAATAATTATACTCAGGTTTAGAAATGTTGAGCATAAAATCGCTGAGTAAACTTAAATCCGAAACAGACTAGCGCAATTAATGAGCGGATTTAATTCTCGCATATTTTCATCGTCGTGGAACTGTAATTTTAGCTTTATTACATAGAAAAAAAAAAAAAAAAAATTTTCAACAACCCCCACGAATAATAGAGACGAAAATAATTTAAATACGTGCATGGAACCGCGTCGATAAACCAAAATATATACCATATGCGAATTTAGGTAGTACTAGGTACACGCTATACATGTAGCGGGAATAAAATTTGAATATCAATTATTCCCCCGATTCTTTAGTGCGATAAATTCCGTACATGGATGACATTTACAATTTTATATACATATATAGTAATTGCAGCTTTGCGGACTTTGGCTATATTCCACGGCGACGGTTTTCCTCTCGCAGCGTCGCGTCGCGTCGAGTCGCGTAACGTCGCGTCGTCACTGCCCCGGAATAATTGCGGGCAATAAAATCTTGCAGAATTTTTTTTCTTTTGCACTGGTACCCGATAATTCACACCTCATTTAATAATAAAATCCCTTCGCCTATTTTGACCGTCTGAATAAATCGTAAAATCGTCGTTAGTCCCCCGCATAAACGGTCCCACTAATTCCCATTCGATCGCCGATCTTTCATTAAATTCCATTACCATTTAACGCCATTATTCTCATTGTCTAAAACACACAATGGCCATCGACGCTACGACTACGCCTACTGCACTCCGCGAAATCCTATTTTTTTTTTTTTTTATGTCTTTCCCATTTTCTCCCATTATTCATTACAATATTTTTCTTTTTTTTAACTTCTCCTACCGTTTACTTTGAAGAAGTTAGTTTTTAATAAACGCGTTCGTGTTTGACTATAACAATAAGTCGAAGGAGTTTTTTCTTTACATAAATGGCAAGGCACCTATATAAGAGGTATTATCAAGCCGTTGAGTGCAGCGTTAGTCGTTACACTTAATGGCCATGAGTAGATTATAAATTCTGACCTAACAACCGCTTCACCTGTTAAAGCAAAAAATAAAAAATAGAAAAAAAACGGAAGGGAAAAACCACCCGCAAATACTCGAGGCCGATGAAAGCCCGATTTACGCCCCCGCGTCCAATACGCTACATTAACCAGATGAAATTATTAATGCCATTTATACAAACTGCAGGGTAGAAAAATGAAAAAAAATGAGCTATATGAAAATTTTGCAAAATAACAAAGTTCATTTTCATTTTTTTGTTTTAAGTTAATTAAGACTGACTCCGGTAATATTATAGCGTCTTTACATGGTGGGGAAATATTTTCAGTATTTTCCCCTTGATGTTGAATAAGATCGGGGTTGAAGAAAAACGAATAGCGAAGAAGAGGGAAAAAGGTGCGTGCAGTCGGATATGGCCGGGTTGCAGAAATATATAAAAGGCGCGGCAATACGTGGGGAACGTGATTCAGAAATATCAATTTCGCGGCTGAGCTTCTACCCTGGTATATAAGGAGTTGGGGGTAGGTGGGTACGTAACCTCGAAGAGAAATGTGGATCGGAAGATAAAGCCGGCGTGTCCCATTGTTCAAATGGACCAATATCTTCCGTCGTATTAAGATGCCACCTTTCCCTAATTTACGACTTATACTAGTAAATTCCCTCCTATACCCATGCACTAGTATATAAGGAATATTTTTCTATACCGAGTAACGGGAAAGGAACCTCTCGAAACACACAACATGGAGCTTATAGTATACCTCAAAGACAATAAAATAATTCAATCAATATACCGGATGAAGAATCCCGAACATATCTTGTCGATAAAATCCCATAAACAGTCGCGACCGAATCCACCCTTCAGAAACTAAAACAACAAGATATTACTTACTATACGACGAAGAGTCGGCCCAAAAAGCGCAGCATCTTCTTTATTGTGGCAGTGAGCAGTTCGTATGGATTTACATTTTTTTTTCTTTATTCTCTCCTATTTTTCCCTGCGGCTATAGCATAAGGGATGATATTTCTATTCCATGAGGGGTGAACGGATCCAAAAATAAGTCATAATGATGGCTGGATTAGCTTAGATTCAATCATCTTCTTCTTATTTTCGGTATACGAGACGGCGCTCTAGGCTCTTCCGCCTAATTTATACAAGGGTATAAATTTTCATGGGTTAAAAATGTTCGAGGGTGAAACCCGAGTGCATATATCTAGCTTTCGGTCGGAATTGGAATAGGGAAATTTCAGTTCTGAGCTAGCTGCAGCTCCTGCACCCCCAGAACTCCGACGATTCGAAACCGTGTAACCTTCGAACTCTCTGATACAGTATTTCAAATTTGAGCAAGGAAGAGTCCCAAATTCCAAAATAAAATTCACGAAAACCAAAGATCTTCTCTTTCTATTTCCAGAAGATTTTCGACCGAGAATTTCGGGTCCAGATTTACTGCCGCGAAAATTTCCAACAACTTTTTCACCCTGGATGATTTTCATCGGGGTTTTTCATCCCCCTGGATTCTACCCATTCGCGATTTGAAAATTTAAGTGGCACCTCACGAATAGAAAAACTTTTTCAATTGCTTAGACTGAACTGAGCAGAAATTCTCTGTACTTTGAGGCGGCGCGTTACACCCCTTTGGTTCTTTTCAACCCTTAAAATCGCCGGAATACTATGTAACCTTAGCGACAGTAGATACGAGTTTCATACTCGGTTTCAAGCCACTTTAAACCTTGGCTATAAGAAAACGTTTCCCCCTTTCATTCGGTCGATTCAAAATTCACCCCACGAACACTGGGTGCAGTTAAGTGTTACGCAAAGAAATATATACGCGGTAAGGGAGGGAATTGATCTCGCAAGGTTTAATCCCTCATCTAGTCTTTCGATGTTGAAATTAAATGTCCAATTCTCACTCGCTTTCTCGGAAAGTTTTTTTTCCTTGTTCTTCTTCCTCCTCTTTGAGCCCTCATTTATTTTCCGTATTTCCGTTTCCCTTTCTCACTATCTCGATCACTTTTTCCGTTTTTCTTTACTTTTTTTCTTATTTATTTTGCCATTTATCTCGTCGTAGCTGATAAACATACGAGCAGCTCGCTGCCTCCTGCAACTCTTCGTAAAAGGGCAAACGTGACTGGCTTACAGAGCGTTTAGAAATGCCAGTACGACTTTACAATATTGTGCTTCACCTACCCTCCACCCTCGCTCTCTGCCCTTGACACTTCGTTACGAACGAACGAACTAACCAACGAATGAACGAATGAGGGAAACTCGCCGGTAATGTATTACCTAAACTGCAAATTGCGGGGTGCAGGCCTCGGGGCTTCTCAGTTTACTAAACCCCCAACTCATACGGTGAAAAATGCAGGCTAATTCTGAAAACTCTTTCAGTTGGAGGGAGGATTTTTAAAAGGGCTTCACAGGTGCGTGGGTTGGTCTCTACGCTTGTGTTTATGTCAGGACTTTGAGTATGAACAAAAGTGAGAAGCAAGAATCGAGAAAAAACATCATTCCTCATTCCACATGTCTTCAGCATTAACAATTAACATTTCAATTTCGTATAATCAGATATTCTATTTCACTTTACGGTTTAATATGTCATTTGTACAGAAAAGAAGCTGGAAGAGTGAAAACAGAATTTTTTATGGCACCTTCTTCGTCACCTCATAAATTCATGTAATCGGGTACTGGACATAGCATCAAGCATGATAAGCATACCGGGTTTCAGTCAGGAATTGAATTTCCAATTTTTATTGTAGGTGCAAGCATTTCGATTGTACAAGATTTAGCAATTTTTTATTCCGTGAATCCTATGAAAACTCCTTTCATCTCGCCGTTCCCGAGATCATTCGGCGATCGGTTCGTAGGAAATTTCCGAAAACCTGTTCTTCGGATACCAGAGGCTCGGAAGCGTGAAGATTAGTTAAAATCAGCAAAAGTCAGATGAAGAAATACACAAGGGTTGAAATTCGGAGGGTAAAAAAAATAATTGTCGCTTGAACTTATCGCGAAAACTCCTGCTCGCAAGTGAGCAGTGAAAAAGCTCTTTTTGATGATTCTTTTGAAGATGTCGCGCCATCATTGTCAAATACAAAGAGATGTGTAAGTATCTACGTAGATAGCAAGAAGATGAAGAAGATGAAGAAGAAGAAGAAGAATTCGGACAGAGATAAGTTTCACAAAGAATCTCGTCGGGCAATATCCTGACTGCTTCCTTGCTGGCCAAGAAAACGTCTGGATACTTTATCCAATTGCATTAGCCGTCAGAGGTTATTCAATAAAGTTCTATTTGGTGGGATTCACCCGCCAACCAGTCATCATTTGATTATCTGTTTTCGTTCGTTTCAATCTGCAACAGATGAGGAACAACACCATTTTGGTCAAGATGCATTATAAATTATGACCTAGTGCGAGATTCAAAATTGACAATCAGCCGAGTAGAGGGTAGGATTGTCGACGCTACCCCATTTTTTTTTATTTGATTCAACGTCTTTTTTCGTCCGTGAATCAATTTCCCGTGGAATAGTTTTTGGAATTTAGTTTATTCCCAGAATTTTAGGAACAATCAAATTTTCGCCGATTAAAAATGCATGCTTTTATTCCTTTTTCACAAAACTCTGATTTTATAAAAAAAATTCCAAAAATTGTCTTATGGGTAATCGTCTGAATGACAAGAACAGCCCTCAACCAATCGAACCGGTCTATCGATACTCGTGGTATCCTACGCAATTTGACGAAAAAAAAAAGGGGGAAAATCGTCTTCAAGGGTGAGAAATCTGCCGCTTGTGACACGCTTGCTTATATTTTTTACTCATAGAGGCAATCAGTGAGGTAAAATTGAGGTAAAAAATAGTGACTCTACCCCCGCCAAGCGGAATAATGACATAATGGTTGTTTTCAAGATTTGTTCTCATGCCATAGCTCAGTGCATAAAGTATAAGGTATACGGATAGTGTTTCCGTTCGCGTATCTCATCGTATAAGAATATACGTTCTCCGAACTTGCAATATACTTTCATCCATGCTTTGAGCCCCGTAATACAAAGATTACTCGCAAGGACGTGCCTTAACATAACTCAATGAAGCTCAGACCGAGTTAATTAAATCCAAGGGTGGTCGAGAGTGCGCGGCGCTATTATCAAGGCGTCAGCGGTATAAGTGGTGCGGCGGTGTTCACAAACGGCTACATGCAACCCTGTATATATATGTATATATAAATTTATATATATATATATAAATGTATAATGCATACGTACACACGTACATATATACATATAATGTACATTGAAGCGTACGAAGCGAGGAAAAGCGAGAGAGTTAGAAAGAGGGTGAAAAAGGGAGGGAGAGAGAGAGAGAGAGGGCTTTTGGCGCCGCGTCGGTATATATCAAAGAGGTTAAAAGCCTCATCCATTCGACAAAATAATATTCTATGTAATCTTCAGCGCTCAAACGAAACCTGAGTGGATGCAAAATGTGCGTAAATGAAACGCCCCGGGCCGGGGTGAAATTTCTCCACCCCATGTTCTCCACCTCTCTAAATTTATCTTCACGTTTCAGTTTTGCCAAAGCAGGATTCCCACAGTCCTACGCGTTAATCCGTCGCTCGCATCGTTAACAACGAATTTATCATTTACCTTAAGCAACTGAGCTTTTCACCCCTATAATTATATCCAATTCTTATTCCTTCTGTTATTTTTATTATCAACATTTTACTCTTTCATTACAATTGTTCAAACAAATGTAAGATATTTTTCGTACAATTAATTCGAACCGGGAAATTAGAAACGTTGAGAAATTTTTACTTGAGTAGATGAGCTTTGCAACCTACAAATTATACCCAATTTTAATTCTTTCTGGTTTTTATTCAAATTTATGCTCGTTCATCATAGACATTCAACACAATTTCCACTAGTCTCTCAATAAAATTGATTCGACCAGAGAAGTTCAACAACGTGAAAGTATCTTAAACAGCTGAGCTTTTCAGCCCAAAAATTACCTCCAATTGTAATTCCTTTCCATTTTCAAAAAAATTTCATGCTCTATTATCCAAATGAATTAAATCTCCACTGTATAATGTCCAATTGATTAGATCCAAAGAAATTCAAGAACAAAGAATTTAGGCAGCTGAGCTTTTCACCCAAAGATTATCTCCAATTGTAATTCCTTACGATTTTCATCAAAATTTCCAGCTTTTATCGCAGATATTCAATCGAATTTCTACTATTCCACGTCTAATTGATTAGATCCAAAAAAATTCAAGAACAAAGAATTCAGGCAGCTGAGCTTTTCACGCCAGAGATTATCTCCAATTGTAATTCTTCTCGATTTTTATGAAAATCTCCTGCTTTTATGATGGATAATCAATCGAATCTCTACCATTCTCCAAGTCCGATTGTTCAGATCTAAAAAATCCGAAGTAGTCGAAGAATTTTGTAAACGAATGAAGAACGGTAGGAACTTTTGGCATATTTGAAAACCGCGATCATGATAACCGCGGTGAGCTTTTAATAACAATAACTGCAGGTTAGGGGTGTGCAGCTGTAGGGGATGATAGCGAGCGTTTGTGGCTTGTACAATAGCTAGTTACACACCCGCACTAGATGGGTCAGAAGTTGAAGCAATTACCCCAGTTTGTCGGCTGTGGAGAAAACAATGGCGGAAAGTTGCTAACGACGTCACACCGCACCAGACCCGGGTTTTCCTGTTTTAATCGCTACTGCACAGCTGAATCTACTATTCGCTACTATACGTATATACCTATGGTGCACTAGCGCCAGTACCAGCGTCGGTACTGGTACCAGACGCCGCGCTGTTCGCGCGACGCTAATTATAAACAAATAACGGGCTAAATGGCACTCGGAAAATTAAATATAACAATTAATTAATCAGAATTATTATTCATTGCGGGTTCGGTGGAATTGTGGTAATTGGAAGAACAGAAAAAGACGCCATATTTACTCACACAGGAACAAAAACTTCCACGTTCCCTTTTTTTTTCTTTCTTTTTTCTTTTTTCTTTTCCAAAGAAACTAAATTCGTAAAGAGGAAGAAATTTCGGCGGTAAAAATTCGTCGCTTTCGAATTATCCAAGGGTCGTCGGTTCGATGTTGATCCAGAATAGATTTTCGATTTGTGTTAAGAATTTGAGAAAAATTTCAGAAATCCTGGGATCTTCTGAGTACAATTTTCATCGAACGCGGATTAATCCGAACGAAAATTGATCGAAATTCTACGGCAAGACTGTATCAATGAATTCCTGATGAAAATGCGTGAAATCATGTAAAAAAAAAACAAAAAAAAACACATGAAATACAGACTGAAATCGATGAGATTATATGATTGAAATTCGTAGAAATTAATTGTCGACGGAATTCAAAGAATAATTTCTTGAATATATTATGAGATCCTTGTGAAATCCCAAATACATTTTATACATATCTGTAGAATCCTTAAAATCCTGTCGAGAACTGCATGGCAGGTGGGTGGATATATGCATGCAGAAAAATGAATAAAATTCTGATATAATTTCACAAATATCAATAAAATTTCACAGCGAATTCCCAGTAATTCGGACAAATTTTATATATTTGTGAAATCCTATACAGTAGATTAAATTATGGAACAATGATCAAATTTCCGATAACTCTGTAATATGAGAGAGGAATTAGTAAAATTCCAGTGAAATTTAACGGAATTTAAAGGGGTATATTAATTTTATGCGAATCAGTAACGAGAGCTATGGAGAAATATTCTGTTGACTCTATTTATTTTCTTCTTCATACCAGATGCGATTACTACTATTTTTCATTTTTTTTAATTCCGAGTACTTCGTCTCCCATTGATTCATTGCACGAACGAAAAAGTGGTTGTCGTAGGGTAGAGGACAATGTTAATAAACGAAAATCTGGGGTTTTTCAAGGCCTATAAGGATAAAATTTTTTCATATTTGGCTGAGTAATTCTGACCCATATTTTAGGGAGAAATCATCGACAAATTTTATTTTCCAATGGAACGACGCCCGATATCATCAGCGACATAATATCCTCGAATTCTGTACGGAAAGACTGAGTTTCAGGTATTTTTTTTTTTTTTTTTTTTTCTTCTCCTTCATGGGATTCGAATTTTTCAAGATTTTTTAAGATGAGTATAACTCTGCACATAACTTTCCGACAATTACGATTCCCAAAAATATAACTTTCCTCAAAATTCTGGTTTGTATTCAGAACATGACAAGAAAATAGTCATTGCTAATTTTTTCAGATGTTATTTCTTTTCTTAATTAATGGCTGAAATGACGCGAATGGCCCATTTATGCAGAATGTCAAAAATCCGAATTTCCTGTCTTCGGAAAAATACACTGACAATAAGTTCCTTTCAATTTCAAACCGTGTCGTCTTGTATAATGGGAATAATTAGTTGCGATAGATATAGTTACTCGCCTGCGGGAGCAGAGCGAACGTTTCCGTTAAACTAACGTGCGAGCTACTAATACCCGACAGTATAAGTGCAGTGGTATACAGGGTGTACCAGAACTAAATGCAGAAAATCAAGAAGGCAATGTAGGGGGTCAAGCTGAGTAAATTGACCCGTATAACATGTGGTCTCCGAAATACCGGTCGCGAGATACGGCCGCTTAAAAAATCGCGCTGGGAGCCGGCATGTGGGCAACCGACTACACGCCAGATATCTGTCAGCTGTCTAATTGATAAGCGCGCTCGACTGTTGATGCGAGTCATGAGACTTTTGGATTAAAAAATGTCAAACAAAAATACTTTAGGCATCAAATTCTATTATGGAAACAAGTAATGTGTTGTGTTTGGCGAAAATTCAATGTCGAAAGTGCTTTCATTCGAAATTCTTGACTTATGAAGCGTTATGAATGCAGCGCTAACCGATGCCAGCTATGTAGTCGGTTGCCTACATGCCGGCGCCTGGCGCGATTTTTTAAGCGGCCATATCTCGCGACCGGTACTTCGGAGAGCACATGTTCTATGGGTCAATTTACTCAGCTTGACCCCCTTTATTACCCGCTTAATTTTCTGCATTTAGTTCTCGGACACCCTGTATATGTAGCAGGTACGTATCTACAAGTACATGTTCTTATGTGTTATACCTGCAAGTAAAGGTGTGTAGGTGGTAAATTTCTTGTGTGCGTGGTACCAAGCCAGGATCAAGCAAGCGTTCAACCCTTCAGGCCGTCGTTCACTTGTCGGGGTGTTTAACTCTTTGAGAGCGACTTACGACGTCCGATACAACGGGTGGTTGGCGCTTTTACCGTGCTAGGAAATCGCTTTATAACCCGTTCCGGCAATAATTAAATCTCTGCAAGCTTTCTCTACAGCCATTTTACTCCGGTTATTTACGCTGCCCCCGTTGCAGTGTTGGAGCTAATTATTTAACGAATGAAGATTTACACGACACGACCCTTGCCTTAAAAATTACAGAAAAATCAAGAAACTAGAAAACTTTAGGAAATAACTATAACCTGCGGAGCTAATTAATTGTCTGAGATTAAAACTCAGCCATCAAGCGCGCATTGATTGTCCAATTCGGACGTTTTTCTTACGGAGATGCTTTTTGGCTTTCGAAGAACAGCACCGTACTGAAAAACGCTGATTTTTAGCTTTTATTGTCAATGAATTAAAACATTCACATGAAAGCCTCTTTTCCACCAAACAGTACGATTCACCGAGAGAAACTAAGCTTTCGTAATATCTGAATCGGGAAAAAGCTCCCATGAGCTGAACAGCTGCTTCCTGAAAACTGTGATTTCGAGCTTTTATCTTCGAAAAATTGCAAATGAATTAAAACAATCATATGAAAATCCCTTTTCCGAGAAATGTTACGATTATCTTGAAAAAACTTGAGCTTTTTCAACATCTGAATAAAAAACAGTTACCCTGAGTTTAACTCTCAACATTTCTGCACGGAAATTTTTCGGGTCAAAGATGAATCGAGTCTGTTTTTGAATGTGATAATGAAACCAATTCCGTTTTAAATTTTTGTAATAATATCAAGCTTTGAAAACTATAGGAAATGATTATTTTCAATATATAAATGAAATTCCTCCCTTACTTTGGCTAATTGAATTGCTAATTAATTGACAGATTCTCCAGAGCCTCGACGATGATGATCGCCTCTCCGGGTTCCCTCGGCTCACAGTAAAACAAGCGATTAAACGAACTGCGAATTAAGAGTCGCGCGGCGATGAAACGATTCGCGAAAGCTCAGCACCGCGATAAACTTGAGTCAAAGTAAGCTCTGGTAAAGTGGGGGTTGTTTTAGCCCGGCTAATCCAGTAGGCTTGGACTACAAATCGGATGTTTGGTTGCGACGATCATCCCCTGCTACCGCCGCGCTTTCGGCGTCGCGACGCGGGACGTTCTATTGCAGCAGCTGTTGTAACGACGGGAACTTGCCCACACCCACCACCTCGAGTCTATTTACATTTTTATAGAGCTTATTTCATATAAAAAGCCTAGCCATTATGCTAATCGGCAAAGACACGTGTTCGTAATCGCTTACTTTTACGTCCGAGTTCAAGTATATACGCTACTGTAAAAACACCGTCGCACGTAACACCGCTGCTAGTAACAATAAATAAATATGCGCGATTCGCGGAGTTCATAATATACTTACCCTTCATTCCACAACCGTCAACGAATATCCCTAATTTTTTGTATAAATTTCAATAATTTATTACGCTATTATTTTTCTTTATTATAGGCCATTTACTTGCTAACTTTTTTCAGGCCCACCACTATATCAAATTCGGACATAACGAATTTGTTACCCATTTTTTTCTTTTCCTTCACTTTTTCGTTTTCTTTCGCCATCTATGGGCAATTTATGAATTGCAGTCAATTCGAATCAAGTCAAGTCAATCGCAGAAGGTACAGAAAAAATTAGGAAAACTGGACTGACACAAAAACTAGTATTCTAGGAATTCAGAAAAAGCAAATAGGAAACGAACCGCAGAATATAATGAGCTCTTGTGACCAATTAATGAGTTGCAGTCAATTCAAGTCGATACGATGAAAAGTTCAAGTCGAATCAATGGCGAAAGAGAAGCGAATCAGTAGTACAGGATTGATTACAAGATTATACTCATTTCTATATTAGAAACAGACGAATAAAGAACAAATCATGGAATGTCGAGCTTTCTCGATTGATTTATGAATCGCAGTCAATCCAAGTGAGAAAAGTAAAAAACATTGGAGTCAAGTCATTAAGGAAGGGAGAAAAAAAGCAAAGAACAGGATTGATGGAAAAAATGACTGTTTTTAATATTAGAAACAGGCGAATAAAGAACGAAGCATGGAATATTGAGCTTTCGTGATTAATTTATGAATTGCAGTCGGTTCAAGTGAGAAGAATAAAAAATCGAAGTCAAGTAAATATAAAAAAGGAAGAAGAAAGAAAAAAACCAAATTTACGATGTATTAGAAAAAGATCTGTTCTCCATATCAGACAAGGGAAAATCAACAGCAAACTACAAAATATTGAGCTTTTATGGTCAATCAATGAATTTCAGTCGATTAAAGTCGACAGGACAATGGAGTCTGCTTTAAATACCAAAAATGAAAAAAAAATCTTAGAAATTGAGAATCGAGCTTTCTTCGCCTCTGAATAATGACCTACTGCATACATATACGTATATACATATAATATCTGTGGCCATGCTCGCGTGCAGAATTCATGCATAAGCTACCATCTCCATAAAGGAGTTAGTGGCATCATCTCGTAGCAAGGTACTACCTACTTGGGGTTCGCGAGGCTTAGCCATCCGCTAAGCCAGCGGCGACCCACATACTAGGCGAGCCAGAACAACGCCTCGGTTAAATAACTGAGCTGCCACCGTTTCCCGCCTCCCTTAACACCCCAGGCGTCGCGACGCTACCCCTAGCTGCCCCACTTACAGGACATTCTGAATATCGCCTGCTTACCGATCGCCCTATGCTTACGTACCCATAAATTAACTAAATATACAGGGTGACTGATCTCGGTCTCATAAGTTCAACTTTATTCAACCCTCTGTGCTTTCAAATCATCAAGAATATGGAAAGTTGATTTTTTTCAATTTTTTTCTGATCTTATCGCATCGCGTCGTGCTTAATGGAAAATGACATCGGTTTTACTTAATCGCTATCATCCCTTACGCTCAGATTATAAATCTCTATATATACATGTCATCGCTGATGGTTGACGAGTGTATACCGCGCCCACGGCTTGACTTCATCAGGCCACGTACTTATTTAAATTCCAGCGTAAGTTCAGAGTGCTTTCGGCGTGGTTCAAACCATTTTCAAGATTCTTGATAAGCTTTGGAATTACAACCGCGTCACGGTCCTCGAGCTTTTTTCTCTTTCTCTCCTTTACTTTTTGCTTTCACGCTCCTGCTCCTTCGTTTTCTGCTTTTTTTCTCTCTTTTTTGCTGAAAACTTTCCAACTAGTCGCTAAAATTCATTCTATACATTATAACTGGCGAGTAGTTGATTAGTAGAAAGTAAGTACACTAATCATGAAAGAATTTCATAACAACTACGCAATTTGTCTCTAATTTTTGGCAAACAATAATTTTCGAAAAGAGTTGGCTCCCAGTTAAAAAACAACCTCCGTGTCATCAGGCCGAAGTTTGATAAGCTGCTGGAGTGCAAGCTTCGACATGAAGTCTGGGAATTCGAACTATTTGAATGTGTTTTTTCTGTCAATTTTGTTCTTTGCATTCGGCGTAATTTTGACTTTATTAAACCATGAATCTCTGTCATTATTTTCTCTATTAGTATTTGATTGATAATAAATTCCTCTTTGAATTCTCGCGATCCATTTACCTCTCGGAGTATGATAAATTTCCAATTTTCACTCGCTGTACAAATTTTGATGAGAAAACGTACCATGAATCACATTATAGCCAAATCCACCGATGCAGAGAAAAGAGAATGACCTGGTCCCAACTTTGGGACAAGTTACATGCGCCAGTTGCCTTGCCAAATGCAGAAAGCTCCCGCCAAGCTCGGTGCGAAAGAATATATGCTGAGCTGGTAATTCTCTGTAGTCTATGGCTCAGCGGAAACTATTGTTTCCTGTTTCGTTGATCTTTTTTGGCAAAAACCTCCGCTTCGGCTTCCATTCCGTGACACAAATGCATCGTAAATGAGAGGCGAGACGGTTCACGCCAATGCAAAGCTTAAAAGCTCTGCTCTGACACAGACCACAAAATGATTGGAAAATACTTGAGATTTTGCCATGCAAAGAGCTTTTACGAAAGCTTAATATTTTTTTTTAATGCAATCAAAATTCTCCTTGCATTACAGATATTGAGCTTTTTAATTCACACTTTTCTGTTGCATTCGTGGATATGATTTGAAAAGATTTGAACACCTTTTTTCAAATTCGAAAGCTTCCTCTCCATGCTAGAAATTATTTTGGGATTTTGGTCAACTTATCTGTATAATAGGCACAAGCTGCAAATGATTTATAACTGGGACTAACAAGCCCGTAAAATTTTTTTGAAAGCTCAATATTCTTTGAATGGTATCAAAATTCTCCTTGAATTGCAGATATTGGATTTTTTGATTCAAACTTTTCTCGCGCATTTGTGGAAGTAATTTGAGGAGATTTGGGCAGCTTTTTTTAAATTCGGAAGCTTTATTTTCACGGTAGAAATTATTTTGTGATTTTGGTCAAATCATCTGTATCACAGGCCCCCGTTAAGCACAAGTTGCGAATGATTTAGAACTGGGAAATATAAAGTCCGTATAATAAAGTTTTCGCGAAATCTGGACGGCGAAAAAACAAGGAGGGAAGAAATTTTTTCAAATTACAACCTCGCCACGTAGAACTGTGGCAATACCTTCTGATGCCGAAAGCTCCAGGTCTGATTCTCGGAGGTTTGGGTATTCGCGTATTACACGTTAGATATTATAATATGCGGCGGGGTCCCGTCGTGCAAAATAAAGCCATAAAAAGGTATTCCCAAAAAATGAACGTTCGTTATAACCTGGTGGACCATTATCTAACCGCGTGGAGTCTGCGCGTTCTTCTTTCTTCCTTTTTTTACTGCTTTTGCTTTTTCTTGTAATTTTTTTTTATTTTTCTCCTTTATTTTTTTATCTTGCAAAGTAAGTGGATCAGGCTGTGTAGAGAGGAGAAAGACAGAGAAGGAAGAGGGATCCCGGGTCGCTCACATACATTTTAATATAAAAATGATTTCGGCAAATGAGAGCGCTCGCTCGGCCTCGGATTTCCTCCTTTATTAACGCCAGTATTTTCAACGGTCTACATTCGCCTCTGCTTCTGCCTCCGCCAGTCCGCCAAGGGCCGACGGTGGATTTACTCAAGCAGATTGCCGGATTTGTAATATCAAGTTATTCCGACTGGTAACGCCCGCGCCGCGTCGCGTCGGGACCCTGAAGGGAAAGGGATGGACGAGCGTCACGACGCGGGCGTTCGCGTCGAGGGATACCCTCTTCGCCTGGGCTTTGTACCCAGTTCCCTTCTGCTCACGAAACTCCTGGATCCATGAGATAAAAATAATTCGAGTCAACCTGTAGCCGAATGAATTCCTCATTCTGATAAGAATTTTTCTAACCATTGTCTCAAAACCTCCTTTTCACATTATTGCCAAGAAAATATTTCATCGCAAAGCTATTCAAGCTATTCAAAAAAAGGTTTTAAAAAAATGAACAAATTAGAAATACGAAATCCATCTAATTTCATCCATATTCCTCAGATCGGTTGATAATAGAAAAAAAAAAAAAAAAAAAATTTCCCCACAGTTGGTCCTCTTTATCCCGCAATCCATTTCTTAGACGAATTAGTCAAGGGTGTTGAGCCTGACTCGACCAGCTCCACTTTTTCACTGCGGAAATTCCGAAAAAGTAATGTTTTTGTATTCGGGATTGATTTTCTGCTCTCTTTTCGAACAGAGAATCATACGACCTTTTCTAATTGCCGAAACAGTTCGTAAAATTATTATCGACGGATATCGAGACGTTGAAAAATTTCGAAAAAAATATAATTGATTATGGGAATTGATTATGCTTCAAATTATTGATCAGTATGAAATTTTGTTACCAGTTTATTTTTCGTATAATCAAGTATTCAGATTTTGATTTCCCGAATATGGTACTTGTTTGTCGCTAACTCTCCATAAATCAATGCCTTGGAACTCATAAGGATCTAGGAAGACCGAGACAAAGGTTTCTGATGGAAAACCCAATTGGCAAAGAAAAGCTGATTGATTCGTAGCTTTGAGACCGAGCAATGCCTTGAAGCCTTGCTCTCTTCATATAGTTGAGAGGGATACCCATGCACCTTTGAAATAATCATTTTTTCAAATCACGACAATACTTAATTGAAAATTATTTCAGATTTTAATAGATTCGGCCCTGAATGGATATTAAGTCTATCGAAGAAAGACGAGAAATGGTCGAAACATTTTTTGAAATTTCGATGAGATATTCTACGAGATTTAAAGAAAAATAAAAAAAAAACTTTCGCCACGTCCATAAAGCAGTTTTTTTTTTTATTTTTTTTTTTAATACTTAAATGTACTTTGGTAGACCGTATTTTTATTCTATAAAAAAATTTGAAAAAAAAATAAAATAATGCGCACCTAGCTCACCGTGTAATTATACGTATCTCAGTTATAAAAAGAAGAAGAGGAAAAAAAAAGAAAAAAAAAAAAAAAAAAAGAAGAAATTTCTAATTTCCTTTGGGTGGTTTATAAAGAGTTGATTATAAGGATATACAGGGCAGTTCCGGGCGGTATATTAATACCGTTTTTAATGCGAGGGTAGTAAATGTGCTGCAGTTTGCGGGCGCAGAACTTCGTTTATTAATACGAACTGCTTCTCGTAAAATGAAAGCGCACACTCAGGAATTTATAGGCAAGAAATTAGGCGGTGGCAAATATAAGAAGGTTATCGCTTTACTCTACTTTTCCCATAACCCACCCTGCGCCATACTCGAGTTTATACACTCTCATAATCCCGTGCGATAATCCCGACTCAATTACACGATGTATAGCACTATGATCGGGGAGAGCGATTCAAAAACGCGAGAGAAAAGTGTGAGGAAAAAATAATGGGGAGGATGCGCCCCACCCCTCTCAGGATTCAGAAATTGGGAAGTGAAAGCTGAAAGATTTTGAATTTTTTTTTTTTTTTTTACATTTTTTCATTTTTTTCATTTTTTCCTCAAATTTACGTCAAAGGACAAACAACGGTGGATGCGAGGAAACCCGGCGGACGTGCCTTAGTCGATAAAAGCAAGGTCGTGGTTGAAATTTCGAAAAGCGCGTACTTAAACTCGAATCTACCGAAGTGACGCGTTGAATACAAAATTGATCTTAACGCCGCATTACCATCCGCGTCTTCGGGAGGTCCTTCAGTCCGAGTCGGAAGACGTTTCGAGACGCGGAGCTACCTTTTAATGTATAATATGTTGTACGAAGAGCAAGATGTATGGTTATTTTATTCAGGATAATGGGAGGTCGAAAACCATCAAAGCGGTGATCCAAAGGACAATTATTTCGCCCTAGGTATATAGGGGTGATCCTTAATTTGATCATTATCGAATTTCAATGCTTCCATGGGCCAGGACGTCTCCAAATATATGCAAAAAAATTTACCCAAAACCCCGGGTTTTTATCTCAATTCTAAGTACCGCCCCAAAGCCTTCGGATTTTTCCATTTTAATAAAACACGATTCGTCTCATTCCGCGGTCAATTTTATTTCCCCCCATCGCAACATGGCTCAAAAAAATTTGAAACTTGGTACACTCCTTACCTGTGGTAGTAGGTATTTCATGAAAATTCGTTAGATTTTCAACGACATAATTTTCGAAGCTAGATGGCATTAGAAAAAAAAAATAAAAATCCTAGATCCCCAAATTGCGATGAATAAAATTTTGTCGTTAAAAATTTCCTAATTTTTTCACGGATACCTTATACTATCTAGGTAAGAAATGCAAGAATTGTAAGAAGCAAAAAATAACCCCGAAACAATAAAAATTGTGCGGGAAAGTTCAAAGGACTTGGGGTGGTACTCAGAATTGAGATAAGAACCCGGGGTTTTGACTAATTTTTTTTTTTTTTAATATTTGGAAACGTTATGGCCCATGGGAGGATTGAAATTCGAATATGACCGAATTAAGAACCACCGTAGTCTATATGAGGAAAAGATGTTGAATAAGAATCGGTCCAGGAACGCAGGGCGAGGCTTCGCTGCGGCGCTTCCTTTAATCTTTTATTATTTGCATAAGGGTGCCCCAAGCTGTATTAATTCACGGAGCAATTAATACACGCGGGGTGGTTTCTTCATTAATTCTAGGGTGAAATCGTTAAAAAAGCATTTTATCAATCCTAAACGAGGCCGGTACCTTGCCTATACCTACGCATTCGAAGATATTTAATATCATATTTTCAATTACTTTTTTTTTTCCAAGCCGTTTGTCATTAGGCAAATTATTCGACGCCCGACGCGATGCCACGTCGCGATAACCCCAAACAGATATTATATTCGGGTGAAAACCGCTGCGGTTATATTTAAGATTAATTAAGCCCTCAATCGACCAAAAATTGTTATTCAATTAAATCAATGGCACAGTTTTTCGTTTTCGAAACCAAAATCGCTAACACCCGGGTCGGAATAAAAATTCGCAAACTAGACTTCTGAAATTCGGGCCTCTGGATTCTAGGATTCATAAAAGCTCCGCGATTCTGATTTCGACCTATAAAGCTCCTCAATCTTTAATAAAACGTTTTGAATTCCACATTTTTGGAATTTGAAAAATTTTAATATGACGTAGAGACGCGACTGAAAATTTCAGGTGCAAGCGCTGATTCTAATTTATATCCCCGGATCCTCGCGTTGGAGATAGTTCTATTTTTATTGGTGAAACTGAATACCAAATTCGTTGAGGTATTAGATAATCAAATTCGGACTTCTATTTCGACCCGAAAAGTTCGGTGAGAATTTATGAGGTATCGAATTATGCTGTTGGTTCAAACTTTACAGATATACGACGAAGTGCATTCGACGTCGATAAATTAGTTATAAATTAGCGACTGATTCGGACTATTTGCTGTCAAACGTCCAAATAGACAATATAAGTCGATAATCAAGCAATGCGAAGTCACGTTACGTGCGTTAAAATTTAATGTTGAAACTGGAGAAGCTGATATCTGATCAGCTGGAGATTATAATGCTGGTCTAATTGACACTGAGACATGCATTGAATATCTTCTCTATACAGTCGATTGTAAATTATGAAGTGACCATCCATTCAATGGCTCATTCCGCATCGCCAACAATCCGATAGTCAATCACAAAACGAATCAGTTAATGATGAAACATGAAGTGATTAATGAATGGGATATATTTCGTCCTAAAATTCTAAAAATTGGATAAAAAAGCAGGATTGAAGTACTCACGAATTGTGACCAAACTGTCCGAGTAGGAATATAAGTTATTCTTCGGTTCATTCGACAGGAATATCATTCTGCTTGATGTAATAACGTGCTACACGTGAGGATCCAGAGGTGTGAATCCTCCGTGCATAAATCGTACCCTCAAATTTTATTTCGCACCCAAAAGTCTTCGGTGGGAGTTTTCATAATAGGACTAAAATTTTGATTCCGAAATCGGATGGGAATTGGTAATGAATTCGGATAGCGATAACCGATCGTTTTCATTCTGCAAATAAATACTCAAGTGGGTTCATCCCCACCCTCTATGGAACAATCCTGCATCAGTATTTACGATTCTATACGTAAGGACGATCTTCCTCGCAGCTCTGAAGTCTAGGAATGGTGAAGTTCCTCGAGTAAAATCGTGGTACGTGCAGCAGGTTGGCTGGGTAGGAAAAGAACCGGAAACGAATGTTTTGTGGAAGTGATTTATGACCGGGTACTGGTTCGTGGTTCGGGGTAGGAGTGTAGATCGAATGGGAAAACGCTGAGCGCGGGGGCGACACTTAAATCTGGTTGTAAACTGAGGGGGGGGGGGCGCAAATCAATGCTTCAGCTAATACCGGTTACGCGAGAGGCTGAGAAATCGCCATTCTATTTACATCTGATTTTTAAAGGTTTACATAAACCAGCCGTTTACACGCCAGTCACGCCCAAGGCACTGCGGGTCTCTCTTTCTCTCTTTCACTCTTTCTCTTTCCCTCTGCTGTCTACAGAGCCCCTTTAAACCCCTCGCGATATAATCTGTTATAATTGAAAATTATGCCGCACGAGTGGCTTGCAGAGAGCAGAAACTGTCTCTCTACGCAGTTTCACTCTCTCTCTCTCTCTCTCTCTCTCTCTCTCTCTCTTTATGTAGGAATAAAAAATTTCAAGCTATTATCAAAACTCGGGAAAGTCAAGCTTTTGCGCCCTGTTGCAGTTCCCGGGATCGTTAATTCCCCAAGTTTTACACTCTTCGGTATTATACCTACCCCATATAACCCCGGCTACCCTTTATTCTCCCGAATTACCATCCGGAGAAACCAATTTTCTACTTTTTTCTAACTACCCCTCTAGCGGGATTTTGCAACGTGTTAAAGCTGTAAACACCAACCGGTTAAACAATTACAGTATAAAGATAGAGCGGACCAATCTAACCGATTGGTATACGGTCTTTAACTGAAGGGGGGAAGAGAATGAAGAGGAGAAAGAGGAAACGGAAAATGAAGAGGAAGAGGAACACGCAGCCTTCTCTCTTATTCGGAATGAAATTAGAATAAAAAACAAATGAGAAGGAGTATAACGGTGAAACCTTATCGAGAGAGAGCTGCTTGATTCTTATTCCCTCGTGCTTTAATTAGTTGCGACGATCGTATAAAAATTCTGGCTCTCTTGCCGGAGAATATAATTTAGGGAATAAGGTAAAAGTGATCGATACTTGAATTTCGTAGGTACTGTGAGTCTTTTAAAGATCTCTCGCATTTTAGACAGGACCTAATTTTTAGTATATGGAAGAACAACGTTTGATCATTCAGAAGTTGGATGGATATATATGCCTTTATTTCGTTCATTTTAGGGATCATTCAGAATCGAAGAATAATACGATATTTATTCTGCACCCGATTTCTCAGCTCTGTTTTTTGCCTTAACGATCTCCAAAAATCTCGCTCGTGAAATTCAAAAATTTATCCACTCTTGGGATTAGTGATGCCATATTCTTCGCGAATGGTATAGCAGTTCTTTGATTTTTATAACCTACCGGACGCCAAATGTTGCATTTCTAAGAAATTTTTCGCGATAAGGGAATCTAGCTCATATTTCAAGAATTCATTTCGCTCAATCAGTGATATTTGATTTTTCAGTCAATATAAAGTCCGGTTTGTATCGTGACGGGGCACGCCTGAAAGAAATATTTTTTCGAAATGCCGATAACTGAACGAATGATGTGATTTTCTCAGCTATCTCCGAACGCGATGATTCACCGTATGCCCTTGTCGCACCCGGTTTCTCAATTATGAAATTATCAGATCATCGGACTGACTAGTCATCTGAAATCTCTGGGAGCATCTTAGGAACGATCTCAAGGAAAAAGTAAAAAATATCAAAAAATCGCGAAAATCGGTTTCTACAGCTTATCAAGGGCGGACCCTGCCGCAGGTGGAAAGTTCGTATTCTTTTTTGAGTTGAAAGTAGTTTGAGATCTCAGTTTCGAACTGGGAAAATCTCGCAGCAGGTAAGATTGAAAATGGAATCAGAAATCCAGAAATAATTATCCACCGCATCCCATGGTGAAACGTAGAGAATTTCAAAACGTTTTTCACGCATCAAGAATTTTTACACGACATCCATGTTTCGGGGATGTCTCGAGGACACGAGGATTAAGATATCCGAGGATCAGACTCAAGGTTGAATCCTTCGATCAATGAATAAGAGCGTGAGAAATTGGCTACAGATTTCTGGGTCGAATGCCAAAATCACGCAGTGCGTAAGATTGAGAAAAGAGTCGGAAATCCGGGAATAATTATTCCTCGCGTTGCATGGTGAAACGCAGATGATTTCAAGACGTTTCCGACGCATCAATTATTTTTTCATGGTATCCGTGTTCAAGGGATGTCTTCGAGACACTAGAGTCAAGATGTCTGAGGGTCAGATTAACTCCTTCAAAACGTTTCCCGAAAAATGATGAAATAAAAAAAGAAATCATCAAAGGAACAATCGATCCTTCAACTTCGTTTAGGCATTCCCAGCTTGTATACAGAGGAGAGTCAAGTAGGTACACTAAGTAGATGGGGACGGGGATGGGATCGGGATTCGAATGGATGTGAAGTAATGTGCCGTTGAACCTACAGGGGGTGAAGGGTAGGTATATGTAATCGGAGTTAGAGCGTACAGCTTTAAGTTAGTGCTTGAACCTGGTAGGGTCCATGAGGCGTGAAGCCCGAAAGTTCGCTATAACCTTATACCTTCTTACCAATCTCGGTCGGCCGGGAGCCCGTCTATGGGAGAGAAATAGCTGCGCACAGTCAGCCACGCGGAACTTGAACCCAGCTGCAGAGAAGCCCGAGAGGAATGAAGAAAAGGAATGAAAAGGAGCTCGAGGAACGGCAATGATACGAAGCGGAGGAGAGGACGAAGAAATACGGGGTCTAGTTAGTTTTGGCTCTTCTCCTCGGGTAGTTTAATTGCCAAATTGGCCCTGGCCGCAATTCCGGGGGAGACGCATGCGCTGAAAATTTAAGGGTGATTTTTCAACAAAGCAAAAGCCCCGTAATTCATTTTTATAATTATTGGATAAAAATGGGATAAACTCGGCTCACGAAACGAGATTTTTACCGATGATGGGCTAATGATCGTCGTCGGTTTTCACACCCTCGTATGCTTTATCAAATTTTGTACCTACTCAGCCCTAAGTAAATATTCTTACCACGGCTGGGACGACGCACGGAAGAGACAAGCTGCAAGGGAGGATGGGGAAAACGCATCGTTCTTCGGGCTGTAATGCAGCGGGACTGTTTCTCGGCTAAAAGCTTTTCTCCAACGTCATTGAAGCTCGACTGTCAACTCAGTTTTACAACCCCCCAAGACCGCGACGTGACGGTTATGTCTGATATCTACCCCCGCGATTACGAAAATGGTTGAAAAATATTATGCGTCGCGAAAAGTGACGACATTAATTATATGAAAATATGGATTGGCCCCTATTTCGATTCTCCCCCCCTTAACGAGTCACCCGGTTGTTTAGGCTTGTAAAATGAAGAATATCGTCGATAATTATTAGTGCGGTTAAAAAAAGGGGAATTTTTATTTCACCGGAAAAACGGGGGACGGTTACTCGTCACTGACACGATAATCCACGAGGCGAAACTATTTCAGACGTACGTGGAAAATTTGAACGAAGTATTTGAAGTGGAAATTTTTATCCTATGGAACAGCGTAAACGCCGTTAAACTCTGCATCGATTTTTACTCCACCAGCTGGATTACACGAATTTCAGTGTAATCTAAAAATATTTCCGAGCTTATTTTAATCTTCGTGTCTATTCGTACCCCATATTATTATGCGGACTGGTATTATGCACGTTGAGTATTGCAACACTTGTATTTCATTGTGAAAGCATACCGACAATATTTTAGCTCGACTCTCTAAACCTACGCGATATACCTATCTTGACGTAAAACTGATTAAACTGCTAATAAAATCTAGAGGGATTAAGCGATAAATTAAAACGATTCGTCAAAAAAATGAAGCCAAAAAATATCTTCAAATCCGTAGAGCTTTCGGTACTTTTAATCACTTTGGGTGATATTAATTTAGAAAATATCAACGAATCTTCGCATCCCAAATTTCGAAAGTACTTGAGATTTACTTTTTGAAAGAAAAAAACACAAAAAAAAAAGAAATTTATTTGAATATTCTGAAACTATGGGTGGCGAAAAATATTCCAAGATGGAGCAGCACTCAGCAAGTCTATGGTATATAGCGCCAGGAAAAGCGTCTAGTCTCTTCGGGTATCTGGAAATATTGACATAGCTGTCAAATAGAAATCCCAAGCATCTGGCGCAACGTTTCTATCAATTCTGTTACACGCCCGATATTATAAGCCTTTCATGGTATTTCGTTTAATAACTTGCAGATGGTGCATCGCATCCTGACGCGTCAGATCATACGAAACCTTGGATAATCGTAAAAATTTCACGAGTATAGATAAACCGAGGCCAACTGACCATTAAATGCCTCGTAGGGATTATAATAACAGATTGAAAAATTTCATTTTCGACTCACGATGCCTCAAAATAATGGCGGAAGATCAGAGCTGAAGAAAAAACTTCCCAAAACAAAAAAACCGATGGAAAATCGTTTTTCAGACTAATATGCCCATCGATAAGCATCTATGCCATTTCCAAATTGTATAACAGGGTGAGTTTTAACCGAGTATTGAATTTCATTTGTGTTTCAATTAAATGGGCAATTTTCTGCACACACGTATATAGATGTGTACATATTATACCCTAGGTGCATCTATCACGAGTAGAGCGTGGCGTGCGCCTCTGGGATTAGCATGGATATGACTGAATTATACAGGCCATGCGCCAGACTGCGTAAGCCTCGGAGAATTCTGCCACGCGTCGTTCAGACCCGATTAGCCCCTCTGCAAAATGCTTTTTTCCTTTATATTTATTTCTGTATCCGTTTTTATTCCTCGCTTGACCTTTTTCTCTATCTTCTTATCGTTAGAAATATTCGTGTTATCCTGAAAACGGATTTTCATTTCATTTTATTTTTATTTCGAATCCATCCCTCCAAGTCTTTGATCGCCAGCCAGGTCAGCGAAGGACCTGCGGTACTTTCGCAGGACTAATTTACCCCGTCTATTAATTTCCCGCGATAATTGTCACGTTCTAAATACCCAAGTGACTCGTCTCCGAGATTTGAATTTTGAACTCCGAACTGTGTCTAACTTCGACTGTGGTTTGAGCCGGAGAGAGTGTTGGGTTAACAATTAAGTGTTGTCAGTACTGAGTTGAGTGTGTAAATCAATTGTGTACGAGATTAGGAGTAACGGGAACAGTCGTTCTCCGGATATCCAGACAGGTGCTAATGCCGGCAAAGCCCACCTCCAACGTTCTATCAACTGATCAGGACACATCCGCGATCAGCTTGGATTTTCACGTCGTGCAATCTCTTTCCAATTCCCTCGATTTCATCAGCGATTAATTGACTGGCTCCCCGTTCGAATCCCGTCTTCTTATTCAAGGAATAGAAAAGAGCTTGGAAACTAAACGGGACTCTAAACTTTCCAAAGAGAGAGAAGTGAGTCAAACTCTAAAGATGTTCAACCCTGAAGAGATCCCTTCGATCTTGGGTCAGTGGATATACCTGCGTGTGGGCGGACATGGGGTTAGCCAAAAGTCTATATCAAGTTTGGCTAGGTCAAGGGGCCTTGGCGAAGAACGTGGCATGGTTCGTCCCTTATCGTAAGCCAAGTTGGCTCTAGACGGGCCAAAGGCAAGGCAAGGAGAGGCAAGGCAAGGCAAGGCAAGGCAAGGTAAGGCAAGGTATAGGGCAAGGCAAACGGGAAGGCGTGAGCTCTGTATTTCCCCAGAGCTCAGACGAGCGTTCGTACAGGAAATCAAGTTAAATTTGTTGAGCCGATAAGGGCGCGGGGTGGAAGTGGAAGTAGAGATGGAGGTGGAGATGGTGATGGAACCAGAGGAAGAGGAAAAGGCCGGAGGGATGGGAACCTCCGATAACAGCCCAAGAGCGTGTGTTTCGGGGACCAGGAAAATGCCTCACCAGGACACGGGGAATTTCGTCTAACGTGAATTCAAAGTCATTTTAAATCGCTGGGGACTTTATAAAAAAAAATCCACTGAATTCTGAGCTTAATCTCTTTCCATCTCTCATACGGTTTCTACAATTATTGAAACAATTCTTTATTCCCGGGAATTGAAGGCTTAATAAATTAATTGGGATGCGATAGTTCGTCTCAACTCCAACGATGCTTGGAATAAACCATCCCATTCCAAAGGTTCACAATTCTGTGGAAGCACGGGTCGAGAGTGAATTGTTTGAATGATGTAGTAGGTATATATTAATGAGTAGAGTTTGCAGATACATTGGTGTTGCAGAATTTGATCCTGCACCGTGGTTATACGTGCAAACATTATCAGAACTTCTGGGTTTGACAGTATATTGTTAACTCGCATAATTTGCATCGGTGCATCCCGCTGACATGTATGGATATAAGCTCAAACTTCAACAATATGGCAATGACAAATTTTCCCGCTGAGGAAATCGGCTATGAGTAGATATACGAGCTGGGGAACTTAGCCAAAGTATTACAACCCCTCTGTCTCACATGCATAACTTGTGATAATATCGCATCATCTTCTACGAGTCGATGTATACGCAAAAAAAGGAGGTGAAGAAAAACTGCCCTCGATATGCATTTGACCCCGTTTTCAATTTTCCGATAGAATCAGAGGTATATAGATACGGGTGCATGTGAAACGCCTTCATAGCAACGTAGTGGCCTAACAAGATCTTATTTAAATTTCTCAACAGCCCTCCTACTCCGGGTTTGAAAATTGCATATCGTTAGCGGTTGAGACGATGAGAGTCGTTGATTGCAGTGGTGGGTGGCCAAAGTCATCGGCCATCAAAGGAACCAGCGAAGTAATTTGCATTCCGTATCATCCCCGGCTCCTTTCCATCGGATTCAACGAAAGGCTCTACCGAATAGCGGAAAGTGAAGAAAGTGCCCTAGTTTTCCCTTTCAGATATTGGGAGCCTTCTCTCTCCCTCTCTCTCTCTCGCTCTCTCTTCATCCCTCTTCATCGAAGAGATCCTCCTGCTTCAAGGATCGGCCAGGGTGCGTAGCTGGGTATTCTACCCTGTAGGGAAGACTGGTTACGTTTCGTTCCAACCCTCCGTTCTCCTTGCCGTTTTCATCTCGATTTACTCGAAAGAGATCTTACCACCCTATACCCGATAGCCCACCGATCGGAGTACGATAGTACGATAGTACTACGGTATACTACCATCGTGGAGGCGATACAACGACACTATTCGAGCCTGAACCCTAATGCCAACCCTTTTTCTTTACGAATTTAAGCGCGAATTTATACCGTGTTTATACCATATACCAGCAGCTGTATAGACCCGGAGCCTTAGTGACCAGTTGAATTTTCGAATTACCAAAAAGATGGGAGACACTATCCGCGAAAAAGGTCCCGTATATAATACGAATCAACGAGTTCAGAAAAACGAGTTTGAAATTTTATTCCGCTTGAGAAAAAAGGGATGAAAATTCATGCATCATTTCTATGCTCATCATTCTCCGACTTTCCTTAATTCAATTTTCAATATTCTTGGATAAAAATCAGAGGCTAGTCCGAGGGCTCATTTATCCCTGTAGTCGATGCACACCGGTGTGTGAAGTCCTATAAAATCTGTAAGTTCTATGAATTATTTGAAATTTTACGAAATCTCGTTACGGAGCCTTGTGAAGTCCGAATAAAGTCCGTGAAATCCCGTGAAATACCAAGAAATCTCGTGTATCTCAGTGAAGTCTTTGAAGTCATGCGAAGTTTCTGAAGTTATATGAAATCGTATGAAGTCCTCGTGAGATACCTCATTAGATATTTTGAAATTTCATGAAATCCTCGAAATCGCGTGAAATCCCATAAAATCCTCTGAAATTTCACAAAGTCTTTGAAGTCATGTGTAATTTTTCAAATTTCCTGAAACCCTTGGGATTTTACGAAATTCTATGACGTCTTTGAGGTCTGATGAAGTCCCAGACAGACCTTACGAAATCCCATTAAATCTCGTGAAATATCATAAAATCTTTAAATGTCAGTAACTACGAAGTCCGTAAAATCCCAAGAAATCCCACGAACCTCATGAAGTCCTCGTCAGATACCGCATGAAATATTTCGAAATTTCATGCAATTCTCGAAGTAGCATGAAATCCTATAAAATCCTCTGAGATCTTACGAAGTATTCATTAGGCTCATGTGTAATTTTTTATATTCCTTGAAATCCTTGCAATTCAATGAAATCCCACGAAGTCTTTGAAGTCTAATGGACGAGGAGGAGCACAGTAGGCGTTATTAGAAAACATAATGAAGACAGGTGATGATCGGTTAAGGACGAGAATTGAGAGAAAGAATTATTGCGAAGTAACATAACGGCATTGAATACAGGCTATTGCCGGGGAGGATACCTACCCTGGTTTGTACGACAGGGTGCGTACAGATTGGATACGCCTTTTCTAATAGCCCCTAGGGTCGAGAATGACGCATTACCTTCACAGTTATGGGCTTATAAATGTACTGCACACGATCGTGCAGGGTCAAAGTAAAGATTGATTTTTGTTAGAAGCGGGGAATGGATGAATCAATCGCTTTCCAATTCAGTGTTAAAAAAAACAATAAAAATTCAGAAAAAATAGAAGAAGGAAATAAAAATGGCAGGAGAGTTGGAAGAAATATAGAGAAAGGACTTATCCCTCTTCCCTACAGCATGTCTGCAATTTATACGAATTCGCTATTCAGGTAATTGCATCGATTCTCTTGTCAATCTGTCGATGAAAACCAACGTTACGAGGGAAAAATCAATCCGCCAGTGTCTACAAAGTGACGTAAAACGCGGCTTACGTGATAGGGCAGTTTGCGGTCTGGTAAATTGATGATTGACAGGTTTTGGGTCTCCGCGAATTAGAGCCAGGCAAAGATTAGCTCCGTCCAAAAACCGAAAATGGGAAAATAATATTTCCCGAAGCATCAATCGATGAAAAATTCAGTTCTCTCCCCGTGACAAATACGTAAATTGAAAAACCGCCGGGCTTAAAGATACCGGAGAGAGAAATGCGTCGGTTCTTTGAACGATGAAAAGAAACGGCGATAGTGCGATATGAAATTCAAATGAATTATTTCTGGTTAACAGAGCTATCAGCGAACAAGTAGCTAGCTAGCAGCTACGAATGCCTCACAGGGGTTTATAGAAGGCTAAAAAGAGAAGGAATTAAGTGGTCGAGGGAGTAGAAGGGGATGGAGCGCCGACAGGGGCCGCAGGGTGGTTTTGCCCATAAATCGTCGAGCATTACGAGCTACTGTGGCTTTCATGTGCTTCTGCCTACTATAAAAAGTTTGCGGCACGCAAAACCATCGCGTGTCATCCGATACACAAACTTGACACACGCGGGTCATGCCGAAAATCGGTTAGAAAATTTTTTCAATTTTTATACGCCTAAATGGTCGAACAAGTTTTTCCGTTCATTTCCATTACATCGGCCCGAAAATTTAGCCGGAAAATTCTCAAATCTGAAAAACGAGGAATCTGAAAAGCGGAATTCCATTTGTCACGACAGGTGTTTTCCTTCGGCCGCGTGATAAAATTTTAAGGGCTGTGATTCGGCGATAAAATCAGCAGCAACTCCTTTTCCTGTTGTCGTGAGAAAGGACGGGTAAATTCACCCCCCGAACTAAGATTAGAGGAATTAAGTGGGTGCGGATTTATTTATTCATTTAGTTTCCCAGAACGGAAGAGCATCTTGACTCAAAGATACATGGTAAAACTCTTTTCCGAAAACTTAACGAGCTAATCTTCCGAGATATAAAACAGCCGGCTGTTTTCGACGCCGAGGTAAAAGGGGCTAGGACTTTACAGCTAAATCACTAGCCAGTAAAACTACTCGACTGAAGTTAAATCTCCATTGAGAAATCTTCTTTCGATAAAAAAAAAAAAGAAAAAAAAAAATGATTATTAATTAACAAAAATTAATATCAATTATTCCTCCATTTTTTCCACCGATAATCGTTTCCGATCAGGTCGAGAGGATTAGGGGTTACATTCGAAGTCTTGGGGCTGTCCGACTTGACCACGCTGCATTAGAGTCGTAATGGTAGATTTATGGTCCATTTGAAGAAGCGAAGAGCCCCGATGTCGCGTAAACATCGTTGTTTACCACGATAATACCCGTGCTTACCGCGATATGGGAATCATTAAATTTCAACGTAAATGCAGCGTGTAAAACCGCCGCGTAATAGACTAGCTGTAAATATATTCATGGAACAGGTGAGGATAGATTAGTGGTCATAAAGTTCGTAGGTGTCCAGTTGTCCTCGAAGAGGAATTAAGATCCCTGAACTGCAGAGATCCGGCAAGAGTTTATTTATTTCTTGTGTAAAAAGAGGGGAGAAATGATATTCTGCATTCGAAAAAATTGACCAAAAGTTTTTTTTCTATTTTTTCATATAGTAGCCGTAAAGTAGGTCATTATGGTTTCATTTTCCGGCCGTAAAGTTGAACTTTACGAACACGTGTCCGTACGCCGGAAAACGCGACCATATGATGTGTGGCGCACTTTACGGTTACTATATCAAAAAATAATGTTCGCACCACGATCGTAAAACTTTTTGGCCTTGGTAGACGAAAACTACTATTATATTGTGAACAGCGTAGGCGAAACGATCGAATCAAGTTCATAAGCGCGAAAGGAAGGTCCAGTATTGACTTGGAAATTTGACGAGAAAAAAAATCTGTTATATGAAAGAAGAAAACGAAGAAATAGAAACGTAAGAGGAGAAAAAAAAAAATAAAATAAGGAAAATAAGTAAATAAAGAAGAAAGAGGAGAGAGAAAAAAAAATGGAAGAGGAGAGAGCGTGCGAACAGATTCCTTTTTATTGATAAATAAAACGAAACGAGCAGCGCTTCCCGCATTTACAAATATACATATACATACATATTAGGTGTGTATATACGTGTATTTACATGTTCTATATATTCGGGTACAAGAGTCAAGAAACATATGAGAATCCCTGCCGTTTTCCGTTCGAATAAGAAGAGAAAGAGAAGAAAAATAAAAATAGAAATAAAAACGAAATAGAGAAAAGAGAAAAAAAAAAATGCTTACGTCAGTTGTTTTCCGTATATAAGCTGAAAATTTGCGAAATCGTTTCGCAAGGCAAAAATGTATATTATGGAAACGTGGACTGCGTTATTGGGTTGTTTGCAAGTGCAGCACAAGGTGGCTGCCTCTTTGGTGTTGGGTCCTCGCCATCTGTTCCTCTTACTCGCGACGAGGAACTCGAAGAATAACACATAACGCAAATATATACTTCACCCCCGCCAATTTTTCAATAATATTTTCACTATCGGTTTCCATTTACCTATACCATACGCTTCTGTTCACCCCGATGCTTTGTTTCAGTTATAAAACACGCCGCTTCATTCCGTGTCTATATGACGAGGGTGCAAAAAGTAGAACTCGTTTTCGAAAAGACACAACTTCCTCCCATAAACCTGAAAGTCGTATTTTCAACAAAATTCAATCGTCACGGGTACCTACGTCGTATACAGGCACTAGAATGATTCCTGAGTTAGTCTGCTCGAAAATTTTCGAAATCTCTGGCAATTGCAGTATCTGTAATGAATTTTCTGATGATCCTGAATGGCTGTAAAATTTCAAATGTATTTTAACGAAGTATCTGGTAATGTATCCTGTACTTCCTTCTCCGCAAGTCGTGTGTGTATCAAGTATCTCCTCATCGTTTGTCTAATTGGCTTCGTTATAATAAGTTGAACTCGTTATTTCAGCACGACATATAAATACCGTAACGATGCCCACCAGCCGTCTAAGAAAAATGTTAAAATTATGGAGATTTTCTTTCATACGAATTCAAATTCGTACGAGCTTTCATTGAAGGAACATCACCAGTCTGCCTCGTAATGTTTAAGGCGGCTTACATTTTCTGCAGGAAAACTTGATATCTAGCGATGAATTTCGGACCATTAAGTACCACTGACTAGCCAATGATGGGAATGAAATGAGGAGAGTGAGAAGGTGTGCGAGAAACAGGAAGGAAGAGGATTTCACGTAGAACCATGAGCGAATTGTGGATTTAGTCTCTCATCAAAGGAAGAAGCCTAATCTGCCTTGTGATGTTCAAGGCACCTTACTTTGCCAGCGAGAGAAGCTGACATCTAGCGGTGGATTTGGAACCATCAAGTATTTCTGACTGGCCGATGATAGGAATGAAAAGAGGCGAGTGAAAGGGTGTACGAAAAACAGGGAAGAAGAGGGTTTTACGTAGAACCATAAGTGAAATGTGCATTTATAAGTAAATTCCTTTTACATATGTATCACGAAGGGGATGACAGCGCGGCGTGGCGGTCTCCCTCGGGACGTTGGATTTACACATCAGTAAAACCTGCCTTCGAATACATATACTGGCCTCGGTCTAGCTGGCTGTCGCCGCATACTTCGCCTGTATTACGATAGAATACATTAGAGGCCGGGGGAAGGTGTCAGTAACCACACGGATTCTCTTCTAACCCCGTTCGTTATTATACCAGGTATTATTGTTTAGTTCCGCTCAGATGATCTTTAAGCCATCAATTCTCTCCCGTTATGGCTGTCGACGACGATTGGCCCCGGAAGCTCGACTTCCATTACTTTAAACGTGGTACAGTTTTGATAAAAATCAACTTTTCCAAGATCACGTCCGATCTGAAAGCTTCTTCAGGAAGGTTGCAGCGTTTGTTCGTTCAAAACGGGAGAGGGATATTATCTGCATCGAATATGGGCACCTGGCCGACGCGACGCCGCGCTGTACGAGGGACTCGAGAAGTTTGGACGATTACCAAGACCTGCATTAGACCTGGCAGATTGATGGAGTCTCCTTCTATGTTTGTGCGAACTTTTTAAAGTGACAATATTCGCGTACCTAAATAATCCAGGTGCGGAGTCCTAGCTGGATCCAGAAAGTTTACTTCCCTCACAAGTCGCGGGCGGTTCTTTGCCGCAGTCCAACTTCCCCGTTTCCATTTTTCATTTTTCAGGGAACATTTCACATTCCTACAGCGTGAACTAGATGGAAGATAACTTGCTGCACCGAGACACTCTCTTCCTCGGAGCAAACCATCAAAAAGTAGAAAAAGACAATATCAAACGGATCGATCTTTTTCCTCCCTTCGAATATAGATAATGGCGTTTGTACCTATATCAGCCGAAGGTCTCTCTACATTTCGCCTCTTCCTCTCTATCGAAGGACGTCAAGCTTTGGGCGACAGGTAGACACAGCAGGAAAGCTCGATCTTTAAAAGTTCGACTGTTGCTGACGTCGCAGTAAGCCTCATTCAAGAACAGATGCGAGGATACGTGTGTTCCGTCCCACAGACCATGAGCGAAAAGTAATGATATAAAAATCACCGATACAGTAGTCGGAGAGAGAGTCAGGAGAGAAGAAAAAAAAACTGAGCTGATTCTTTGGGCTAGGAATCGAAGAGAAACGAAAAAATTGAAGAAACTTATTTTCGAAATAAGAAATCCGAGGATCTATTTATGCAGATACCTAACATTCACAGAGATTCAGAAATATCTCGTGACAAAAAGGGAGTAAGCCACTCCTCGACGGTACATGGTATAAAATATGCATGCTTGATTTCACGTCGCGTGGTAAATGGAGATTTTATGGTCGGTTCCGAGCAAAGTTGCACAAGTCTAGGTGCCGGTGGTGCAGCAGTGGCGTTATTTTTTATTTTTATTTTTTTTCACAGGGTTGTTACAGACCCCGTCAAGACTTCACCATATTTCAATATTAACTCACTTGAGATTCGCATTATACTCGTTCGCCTCACGAGCCAAACTTCTTCAGAGATACGACGGAGATCACAATCCCCGGGCACCCAATCGTACGGAAACTAATGGGACCGCCATTGCACAAGTTCGACTGCATTTCGAGTGACTCTAAATTTTTCGTGGAAGAAAATCGATCAGTCGATTGAAAAATGCCGAAAATAGAGGGAAAGGGGGTAAACTTTATCCTCTTAGTTCCTAAGTTCAAGTCTCGGCTTGGATAATGCATAATTTACGGAGAAGTGGCCCATCGCGGACCATCGCAAAGGACGGCGTCGATCCCACCACGCACTTTGCACGGTTCTGATAAAATATTCAAACGTTGAATGCCCGGCCCGTTTTTATACGATGAAAAAGTAATAGAGAGACGCACAGCATCGTATCTATTCGACGTCTACACGAGCTTGCGACACTTAGATGGCGTTTTTGAATTTTTTAAAGTCCATGAAATTTTTTCGAGAAACTCAAACATCGTGTGTTCGTACTGGCGCCGTTTCCTGTCCACATATCTTCGTCCTTGCAGAACGTCGGATAGAAAAATGCGGCCCGAGGCTTCACGACGATTCTTTGATATATTCCAGACCTTTGAACGCACATACGTGTATGTATGCATTCAATAAATTTTAACGCGAGGGAGTACAATGCGAACATTGTAGAATATTTATACGAAAAAAAGACCAGTGGCCTTTCCCAGTCACCGCGAGCTTTACGTTATAGTTCTGAAGCTGGTATCGATTTCGTATATACACGGATATACCGAGCAAGAAGACCATAACGCAGTATAAAGTACTGGTTACTAACTTCTGGCCGGGTTCCTATCATCCTCGACTAAGTAGTATAGAAGCTGATACTTAACTGATCGATAAAATATCAACGATTACGAAATAAATAAACGAGATAGAGGTTTAAAAATTCATTGCCATTGCGCGTAGGTGAATGATGAAAAAGCGAACGAAAATTACTAACAGTTAAGGGAAAAAGTAATCGAAGATCTCTCTCGAGTCACGGTAATGGTCTTACATTCTTAGATCTACGGAAATTAAGGCGATGTCTGTGCCTTGTAATTTTACGAATTCGCGAATTAGAGCTCTCCCAATTTCGTGGGCCTCTAATTATCGACGAAGACGAACTCTTCAAGGCCTTCGAGCTCGAGGTGTATGTGGCATGACTGTTTCACCCTTTTTTTTCCTTCCTTATGTTCAGAGCGAAGGAAAGAAGTTCGTAGGTAAAGAAACCGATTTGAGAATTGTTCGCGGGGATCGTAAAAGACAAATGTTGCTACGTCTTCACAGCTTCATTTTCGGGGGATGTCTACGCGCGCCCTCGTATACAGCCGGGATTACGGGGTGCGGGAATCCCAACCCAACCTGAACCATACCATCCTGGAGTCACGAAAAAAGGAAGAAACTGAAAAAGGATAGAATTGTCCTATGTGGACGAGGACCTCCCTGCACAGGGACATCCAAGGCCTTATCACCGATCTGAGGATTTCGTAGTAAACGTCTTCATCTGACGGCCCATTCTATAGCCCACACACCCTGCTACTTTTGGTTTAGTTTTTTTTCTCTCTTCTTTTTCACTCTTTTTGAGACCATTAGGAAAAATGCCACGGAATTTAACAAGCGTTATGCTTTTCACGCTCCCGTTACTCCGAATGTCAATGAGGACATTTTCCTTTCATACATTGCCGGGTGATCATATCTTCCGAACGTCGTAATGATGTGAACAAATTTCAGCATATAATGCCACATTGTCAATTTTGTTGAAAAATTTTATGTCCGTTGAACCTTGCAGCTTACATCTTCATGTTCTGCTTTACAAAGTTCCGAGGTGGTACCCCAGTCGGGATAGAAATTCTGGTTCCATTCTCCAAGTTCTGATCGAAGACTTGAAGGTGCGATCAAGAATTCGAGGGTAGGATTTGCGCATGTAATGAAATTCTGATTCGCACCTAAAAGTCAGAGCGACGTCAGTTTTGAGAAAGCTTAGGCGTGAACTAGACTCTTGAAATTCTAGTTCGCGGGCTTCTAGATCCTAGAATTCAGCGAGCCTTCGTGGTTCCGGTTCCGACCTATAGCTCCTCGATCTTTAATAAACATTTTGCGAACCGATTGACGAATGAATTCGATGTCGAAGGTAAAATTGATCATTGAATTGATATTTCGCAGACTTTTCGGATTGTAACTTGTGAGTACAATTTGCAAATTAATTAGGACGTAAAGACGCTCGTCAGAGTTACAACTGTAAGCGCTTAATTATATTTTCGTCGTAAAAACTGATGAACAAGGGAATTGAGATCCTAGAGGATCAAACTAGAATTTCTATCCAAAAAAGAAAAATTTTCAGAAAAATCTCGGGATTTAAATGTCTTCAGGAGAACACGCCACTGTGGTAACAACTGAATCACTTCGTCCAGTGGAGTTCTCCAAGTCAAGTATGCATGCACTGGTACCTTGGTCTCCGGTCGAAATAACTGCGCAAGTATTCCTCTCTCGGTTTCTCTCCCTATTTCTCGGTGTTTCTTTCTCAATTTGATAAAAATAAAAATGAAAACATAAAAAAAAAAAAAAAAAACGAATAAAAGGAAGTGTGTTAGACCTGCCTACCCACGTATAACGACAACTGTGGCAATAACAGCGCGAGCATGCCCTGAGACAGAGCAGCAAGCATAAAAGGAAAAAGAAGCAGGAAGGAAATGGCAAAGGTTGTTACGAGCTCGCAGGCATTCTTCCATGGCATTAAAAACGAGGGGGGTTGAAACGAGGAATAAGAACAAGAACAAGCGGAAGAAGACGAAGCAGAAGAAGAAGAAGAAGAAGAGGAAGAGAAAAAGGGACGAGAAATGGAAGGCGTTGAGGGTGAGGTGCGTATGGGCTGCGGATTTGAACGAGGTATAGAGGCGTCAGCGTTTCTCTGGAAAGCCAGAGGCCAAAAGCCAGAAGTTTGTAGAATCCGGTCTGCATCCAGACTCGGCGTTTTGCTCTCGCCTGTATCTGATATTGCGATATATTTCAATAAAATATTGAGACAGATAGAGCTGGCCGTAGGGGTAGTACTGCCTACTGGAAGGACTTGCGCAGGACGCGGGGAGCAATAATATATTGAATATTCCTCGCCGTGAACACGTTCCGGCTATAGGGATGTATAAAAAAAACGTGGACAAAATAACCGTTAAACCTGCTCGGAATATTAATATTTCCCGTATATTGCCGCCGCCTGTCTCTCGCCCCTCTCATTCTCTCTTTCTCTCACCCCGCGCCCGGGTTCCACTCCATAAACCAAACTTATGGGGGCCACTGGTTTATGCTAAGAATATTTATGAACTTGTGCGTAGAGCGATCCGCGCACCGCCACCTCTCTTACAATCAATTTTTTCCTTTTTCAAAACGGTCGAAAAAAAAGAAGAGGAAAACGAGAAAAAGGGATAAACAAATGAAAAACGAGAGGATCAGCTATTTTAAATCGTAAATTTTTGAAATTGAATTATGACCTATTCCCGATACGAACGGTCAAGCCCCGGCTATCTACAATGTTAGTTGGACTAAAGCTGCGGGGACTAGTTATACGGATAGAAAAAACTCAAAAATCTACAAAAATGATGCAAAACTCACGAAAGTTTGAAGAAATTGGTGGATTTTTTCAAACGCCCAGATGAAGTTTTAAAATTGCAGAAAATATTGGCAAAACTCGATGGAAATTGGAGAAAATTTGAGGGGGATGCCAAGGTAAGAGAATAAAAAAAATGTTCATCGTGTTCAATATTTTATTACGGCGAGAATGACGGACGGAAAATAATTGTAAAAATAGCATTTGAAAGCTATGGATTTCCGCTTCAAATTAAAAAAAAATAATAATTAAATATCACAAAAATGAAGTCCGCTGCGTCCATTTGAGTAAAGCTCTGCAAAAAACGATTTACGAAACGGTGACCACGTTCATAGGCAAACGGAATATCCGAAACACAACCACCAATACTTTTTGGAATCGTCAATGTACCCTCTAAGCTTCTCTAGAATGGATTTTTGATCAACTCAAACGTGGTCAAGTTACAAATCTTTTTTGCAGTTGATCGCGTTTTTTGGGATTTTCGCGAAAGTTTTTATCAATTTTTCAAAAACGAAAGGTTGGATGAGAAATTCATTTCATAAAAGCTTAGAGGGTACATTGACGATTCCAAAAAGTATTGGTTTTTGTATTTCGGATATTCCGTTTGCCTATGAACGTGGTCACCATTTCGTAAATCGTTTTTGCAGAGCTTTACTTAAATGGACGCAGCGGACTCAATTTTTGTGATATTCTAATTTTTTTTTTTAATCTGAAGCGGAAATTCGTAGCTTTCAAACGCTGTTTTCGCAATTATTTTCCGTCATTCATTCCCGCCGTAATAAAACATTGAAAACGCTGAACATTTTATTCTTCTCTTACTTTGGCACCCCTCTTAAGACGGAATGAGCGGAAAAGTGAATCCAACGTCGAAGGTATTCTTGAAATGGGAAACCGAGCAGAGAAGGAATTGAAATATTTTTTTGGATTAGGCTGATGTTCGGGGCTGCTGAATTATCGTATTTAATACCGCAAAATAAAAAAAAATTGCATTTCGTCCTAGTGGAAAGAGGGTCGCAGGCTGCTCCTGTAGCCACCGATCGAAATAGGCGCTAACGCAATTACTATCCGCGTTAATTCGGACCGACTAATTTACAAAACGGCCATTTGACACCAGCCACTAAATCTAGTGGACGTAATCTAATAACCAGTAGGTACCGGTTAATTGCAGTTTCGATGATGCCTTATCCTCCATTGTTCACCGATATCCAATTCCAATTCGGTCTTATCACGAGTAGAAAATCACGCGCCATTTTACTATTCTGTATCATAATTATCTCAAACCGAAAGGTAATCCAAAGCAGGACATCGCCGATGAACGTATTCTGTCCTTAGGACTACGTTCAGACATTTTTGACATTTCTGACTTCCAAATTCTGTGCATGATGAACGTGGCCACTGCAATTCGTCATCTTCTAATTCATCACATCTTCTG
Organism: Tenthredo scrophulariae; assembly: GCA_963978835.1. Lineage (NCBI taxonomy): Eukaryota > Metazoa > Arthropoda > Insecta > Hymenoptera > Tenthredinidae > Tenthredo > Tenthredo scrophulariae. The sequence continues at coordinate 15,956,681 of OZ022233.1, forward strand.
TGTCTAGGATGGCTTTGGGAAGTTTCTGGAGACGACCATCAGGAAGATTTTCCGTTATCTGAATTTTATCGACTAGTCAGAGCGGAGGTGATATCTCACATGGTGTAATTGCACATGTGAAGTTGTTGTTGAGTATGAACAGGTAATAAAATCCAGATGAGCTGCAAAATAAGAATAATCTATAACACGAGGTAACAATGAAGAAAATAGTGCGTTTAGTAAAGGCAAATGGGGTGCGAGGGTGTGGGGGTCAAACAAAGAAACGTGCTTCCGTAGTTTATTGTGTTTTTATCTCAAGTATGCGATCTTTATTACGTTATCGTGACCGCGTGTTGGGGGTCAGTTTATACGCGTTGTTTGAACCTTGATATCCATTATAAAGGCAATAATTAGCAACTTTTTTCAATTTTAATACAGCATTAATTAATATAAAAGGGAACCAGGCACGCATGTGGGTATTATAAATACAGGGTGGACATTTTAAGGGCCGCTTTTCTCAAATGAAGAAAACATACCTGGCTATAACCAGCACCGATGAGATAAGCTGCCCTTAATCCCAGGAAATGTCAAATTTCTAATGAAAGACATTCGCGAATTTGAAACTACTGCACGTGTATCTACGTTCGTAGTTTACACGGGATACGTCAGTTCGATAAAAAAGTGCGGGACCAAAAATTGAGCGAAAAATAAAAATAAAATAAAACAATGCGGATAATTATTGCAGTAGCTGCAGGTAATAAAGTAATGCATCTCGTAGAATCTACCCACCTACCTGCCAATGCAATGGCCAGACTGCAGGCGTGACAGACTGGCGCCGCACGAAACAGTCGTCGACATATATCAATGCAGTAGGTACGCAGAGGTAAAACGAATGCTGAAGTAACCCCCTGCGAGCTGGAGTACAAGGGCGTTTTTCTACTGCAACGAAAAGGGAAGAAAAGAGAGGAAGGAAACTAAAATGGAAAAATTAAATCCCTGTTATTTAAATTTTCTATAAAATTTCAACATTCGTTGTTAAAGTACTTGAACCGGGTGGTATCTTATTCCGTTCATTATACGCCGAATGATGAATATTCATAATGAAACAATCACTCGGATATTTTTCTTGTCGTAAATTATTTGATTGATGGAACTTGGAGTATGAAACGAACTAGAGTATAATAGTCTTTGTCTTAAATCCCGAGGACAGATACAAAGGCCATTTATCACTTGTAGTTTATACCATCAAGGGGTTGAAGTACACCCCTTTAGTCGTATCTGGTATAAAAAGAAAATAATCTTCAAATTTTTACGCAGACTTTATGTTCTGTATTTTTCACCTTTTTTGTCTTTTGTACGAAAACTTAAAGTTGAAGATCCGAGAAAATTATATTCCTCGTCGATTTCGAAACACGTTTATATAGATTGTGAAGAAAATAATAATAATAATAATAAATGAAGCAATTCGACTGATTTATCGAGATGTCAGAAATTTTTCTAAAGAATCTGAATTTTTCCTAAATCTCTGTAAACGTCAGATTTTCTTTCCATTCGAGTTTACGAATTTCAAAAAACGATGAAGAATATTTTACCATGATTTTTTACGGTTTTAATCTAACGTGAGGATTTAGGGGCGTAAATTAGCATCACCTATTGCACTTTAGATTCTTATTAGCATCTCTACGATCTACTGAACTTTCAAATTCTACATACGACCTGAAAATTCTGCGAAAAATCAACTCAATAATGATAACTTTTGCTTTCGACATCGAATTCATTCGTCAATCGGTTCGCAAAATGTTTATTAAAGATCGAGGAGCTATAGGTCGGAACCGGAACCACGAAGGCTCGCTGAATTCTAGGATCTAGAAGCCCGCGAACTAGAATTTCAAGAGTCTAGTTCACGCCTAAGCTTTCTCAAAACTGACGTCGCTCTGACTTTTAGGTGCGAATCAGAATTTCATTACATGCGCAAATCCTACCCTCGAATTCTTGATCGCACCTTCAAGTCTTCGATCAGAACTTGGAGAATGAAACCAGAATTTCTATCCCGACTGGGGTACCACCTCGGAACTTTGTAAAGCAGAACATGAAGATGTAAGCTGCAAGGTTCAACGGACATAAAATTTTTCAACAAAATTGACAATGTGGCATTATATGCTGAAATTTGTTCACATCATTACGACGTTCGGAAGATATGATCACCCGGCAATGTATGAAAGGAAAATGTCCTCATTGACATTCGGAGTAACGGGAGCGTGAAAAGCATAACGCTTGTTAAATTCCGTGGCATTTTTCCTAACGGTCTCAAAAAAAGGAAAAAAAGAGGAGACATGTTCGAAAACCTCCGACAACAGACATTTCTGACTTTTAAATTCTGTCCATGATGGAATCGGGATTTCAGTCCCACCCTCGAATTCGAATTAACCAGTATATGCGGAAAATGAATAACGCAGGAATGAGAAATAAGAAATAAATTGCGGGTTCGACGAAGGAGCGATTTCCACACAACGGGATACGAAACGCAAGCAATATCAGTTGGTTGATCCACACGCAGACGGGGATTGCGAAATAAGGAAGAAAAGCGGTAAACTAGCCGTTGGGTAGCGGCCGCGGCCGCGGCGCCGCTTCTGTTTGGCACGCGAGAAAATGACGAAGGAACTGCGCGTTGATCAAAACTTGAGTGTTCCTAAGTACAGCAATCTCGAGGGTAATTTTGTGCAAATAGTAATATCGTGCCGGAGTCAGTCTGTGCGCCTGGGTAGCCTCTCGGCTTCCTAAGCTTACAGATCGCGTGCCAAACTATCATTTTCATTACTGCCGACCCCCGGTAGAACCAGATAAAACCAATTATGACCTATTCCCGATGCGGCGGGCCAGACCCCGGCTGTCTATACCCGTGATATGATGCCAGCCGAACGAACAGTGCGGGGAATAATCATACGGGTAGAAAAGCGTCAAAAACCACGAAGAATGAGACAAGAACCGTGGAAGTTTTGAGAAATTCGTGGATTTTTTTAAACGTTCAGATAAGTTTTTGAAATTTGAGCGAAATTAGATGGAAATCAGAGAAAAGTTCAGGACGAAATGATCAGAAAAGTGAATTCGACGGTGAACGTATTCTCGAAATGGGAGACGGAGAAGAAAAGGAATTGAAATATTCTTCGGGATCAGGCTGATGTCCTAAGCTTTTGAATTATGCCTAGAAGACACGAGTTCGCTGGGTGTAATCTTCTTTTCGTCAATATAAAACATCGGAAAATTGGAGATAAGATACAAACTTTTATACTTAGCTGTAAATATGATTGTATAACTTTTTCCCTCTTCGATTCTGGCTACTGTCGTATGAAAGACAAAATTACATATCAGCTGACAGACGAATAGGATGATATATTGAATTTCTACATCACGAATTTTGGCTCAATAAGTACAGCCCTTCTGATCGTTGAATATCTTCACCCGAGGATTCTGAACACTGGGTTATGCATCATGGATGTTCCTCGAGCATTATTAATGCCCGAGGATCATTCTCAAGATCTCTACTCTTCAGGATATACGTATACCTATACCTAATGGTATATAATTCCTGCATTTCTGATTGAATTTTCAATTTCAGGACGCGATCGTCTCGGTTTGAAACATCATTTGCACACTATCCAAAACTAGAGGTAGATTGAATTGAACTAGAAATACAATCTCTCCAGTTTCAGTATTGTTTTCCCTCAACGATTACCGGCGCATCCGTACGTGATATATATATATATATATATATGGAATTATTAAGGGATGCTTCCCCGTCGGACATTTATGTAAATTGAGTTTGCCAGGAAGACCTAGACGTAGGTACGCGTGTTTTTCAGCCCCTTTTATTCATGCATGCATGCATGCATGCAGTTGGTGAAGAGGTGTGAAGAAATGGCTTGCGTGGTTGAGAAAGAGAGAAATAGAGTTTGGCTATCCTTCGATATACATATATACATTCATACATACCCCAGAATATCCATATATACATATACATATGTATATGTGCAATGTGCATGGAAACGCGTTCAGCTTACAGAACAGGTCGCACACATTTCCCAGATGGACCACTATCTTCCAACGACCCTTGTAGTTTTAGTATACATTCGCACACGTACTGCCCCAAGAGTCGAGAGCCACAAGAGTGGTATCTCTCGTCACCCCTAATTCTGCTTCCTGAAAATCTCTTTTTTTATTCCTTCAAGGTTATCAAATCACTCGAAAGCTCGGTTTAGTTTTTTGAATGAATAATATTCTTTATCTTCTTATCTAGATTCCAAAACCTCATTACAAACAATTCGAAATATAGGAAGCGAGGACTCATTTTACGAAAGCTTTAGAGAAGGGATAAAAAAGTGTAAGCTAGAGAATTTAGAATTTATAACGCTAGGAGCTTTTCGAAAGCTCAAATTTTTAAACGTAATCAAAATGATCCTTGCCTCGCAGTATTAAGATTTTCGATTTAAAATTTTACAACTCATTTGTAAATGCGATTCGAAGTGATTCATGCAGCTTTTTTTTAAATTGGAAGCTCTATTTCTGATTCTACAAATTATTTTACGATCTTGTCCAAATCAAATGCAGAGGGCAAAGGAGTTGAGTATTTTATGAAATATGAAAGAGATATTATTTAGAGAAAATTCAAATCGAAATAAATTTTTTTTTTCGGCCTAATGCTGCGGGAAAAAATCACTCGCAAGCTCTATTAATTTTTTCAAAGAAATGATCGATCTTTAATATACTCTGTCATTCGGATTCCCTCGGGTTCACTGTAAATGATTTATGCCATGGGAAAGCATGATCTCGTTTCAAAAAAGCTCCATAAATGGGATAAAAAAGCTCAATATTTGAAACGGCCCTTTTTTGAACTTAGAAGCTTCATTCCTCAAAGCAGTAATTAGTTGTCCAATTTTGGTTGGGCCGCGAGTTTTGTGAGGTAAAAGAGATATTATTTAGCAAAAATTTGAGTTATAATTTTAATTTTTTATTTTTTTTTTCCCACCCAATCCTGCAGCGAGGTTGAAAAAGCCACTGTCAGTGAAATTTTGATCACCCCATCTGTATACGAAGAAGCATATACGTAATATAGTAGCTGGTCGGCGCGTTCACCCTGGAAATCGAATATCCGAGAGCCTCGTAATTCGGGCACGAATACGTTTCGTTTCGGTAAATTGAATACGGTGGGGTGAACCGGAGACTCGAATTTCGTATGGATTTAGGCTTTTAGTTTAGGCTCGCTTTTTGACACGACGAAAGAAACTGCGAGTCGAACAAGATCAGTGAAGAAGTTCTTCACGAAGTCAATTTTCGGCTTCTTATTATCTTCTTTTCGTCAATTTTTTTGAATTTTGTTTTCGATTTTTTAATTTTTCATTCATTTCTTCCTGGCGCTGTTATCGGAACAAAAAGCATCAACACTCTCGTGCGAATCACAAAATGATCATTCAATGAAAGAATCAGCTCGGTGCAGTGCTGCTGCGAATGGATGCGAATTCGCGAATTTTCCAACCCCCAATGGAGAAATGCAGACCTGTATTGAGGCAGGGTGGTTTTTGTAATGCTCAATAAATGGTGTTGGAATAAAGCGCGCGTTCTGTTTCAGACACCATTCGAAAATCCATGCGAATTTCCATACAAAATTTCCGTACAAAACAGCACATGCTCTGTCAGACAGCCTCAATCGAGGGCAGCTTAATTCATTTTCGAAAAAGTAAGAGACGCTCACCAACCATTTTGTCAAGGTAATCATTACCTCTATGCGAATAATTCAAGGGGACATTTTTTTACCCTGCGTAAACACAAAGTCGAATGAAATTACCTGCTAAAGTGCGAAGTTCGATTATTCGGAGTGAAAAAACGTTAAAAAAATGGTGTTTCGCATCCTCACGGGGAGAATTGAAAATGGCATTCAATTATTTATAGCAGTAACGACGAAACGTCATTGTGACACGGAAACCTCGAAGTTTGTATGGATGTTAGATTTCTTAAATTCTTTGAGCATTTTTGAAAATTCAGCTCTTCCATGATTTAGGAATATTTTAGACATACTTATCAGAGCTAGAAGTTATTGGGTTTTGCCAAATGTCATGCAAATATATACGAACCGACGTACAAGCGATAGAAATTTATATTCCAAAACGATTCGATGCTTTTTGTCAAAAAATATGCCATATTTTGTTACGTTTTGTACGATAACTCAAGAACGACTAGAAATATCGGGATGAAATTTTGACGGTGGTTTAAGTTCGTCGGTGAATGTAGAAAAGGAGAACGATTTTCAAAATCTGCATTTTAGTTTGATTTAGGAAACTTTTCCGTTGACATTTGACGCCGAAATCTATAGCCAATTTCTCGCGCTCTAATTCATTGATCGAAGGATCCAACCTTGAGTCTGATCCTCGGATATCTTAATCCTCGTATCCTCGAGACATCCCTGAAACGTGGATGTCGTGTAAAAATTCTTGATGCGTGAAAAACGTTTTGAAATTCTCTACGTTTCACCATGGGATGCTGTAGATAATTATTTCTGGATTTCTGATTCCATTTTCAATCTTACCTGCTGCGAGATTTTCCCAGTTCGAAACTGAGATCTCAAACTACTTTCAACTCAAAAAAGAATACGAACTTTCCACCTGCGGCAGGGTCCGCCCTTGATAAGCTGTAGAAACCGATTTTCGCGATTTTTTGATATTTTTTACTTTTTCCTTGAGATCGTTCCTAAGATGCTCCCAGAGATTTCAGATGACTAGTCAGTCCGATGATCTGATAATTTCATAATTGAGAAACCGGGTGCGACAAGAGCATACGGTGAATTATCGCGTTCGGAGATAGCTGAAAAAATCACATCATTCGTTCAGTTATCGACATTTCGAGAAGATATTTCTTCCAGGCGTGCCCCATCACGATACAAACTGAACTTTATATTGACTGAAAAATCAAATATCACTGATTAAGCGAAATGAGTTCTTGAAATATGAGCTAGATTCCCTTATCGCGAAAAATTTCTTAGAAATGCAACATTTGGCGTCCGGTAGGTTATAAAAATCAAAGAACTGCTACACCATTCGCGAAGAATATGGCATCACTAATCCTAAGAGTGGATATATTTTTGAATTCCACGAGCGAAATTTTTGGTTATCGTTGAGGTGAAACAGAGCTGAGAACTTGGGTGCAGAATAAATATCGTATTATCCTTAAGTTTGGCATTACACATGTGCTTTCAAACGAATTCATCGAAATCCATACTGAGTTTATATTTTTATTGGATATTAGTGAATCCTGATGTTAATTATGCTCAAAATGAATTCAATAAGAAGGGCACACGTAGGTTCGACATGCCCTTATTACATCCAACACCCAAATTATTATTCCTTAATAAAAGAAATGAATTATTAAAATCCGCCACTTACTTTCGCAACGTAATACTGCGTTCCTTTACGTTTTCCGAACTGGAATGTAAATGCGAAAGGTTCATTTACCTAAATTGTATAAATAAATTCCCGGTAAAATAAGAATACCGTGTTTTCCGGCAGTCCGTATACATATACCAGCGGCTATATACCTAAAAATATATGTATTATATACAGAAAGACAGAACAAGCAACCGCCTAATTTGTAGCGTAGAATAAATATTCACTAGACATTAGGGAGAGTAATTAAAAAGTTTGTTGAAGGGGTTGTAAACTGCGGGGACAGAAAGAGTGTCTGCCAGATAATTAGACGGTTACGACACCCTCAGCCGAACATCATCTTAGCACGGGGTGTTCTGCAAATAACCGCCTTACTCAGGAATCCCATCCCCGTCCGCTATTCCCATTCCGCGATATTATACATCTCTGCGTTTCTCGTTATATATTTATCTCACTTTATCCGTAGGTTTACGAAAACGGGAATTCACCTTCCTAAGGGATGCTCGAACAGTTCCTCATGACACTTCAAAAAGGCCCAAAATTCTTCGAGAAAGAAGAAACGCGTTCGAAAATCTGTTTCCACCTTCCGAAATACTTTATTCATTTTTATTTTCGATCAAGTTTCGGCCCAGTGTGAATCGGATGAATCGAAGAGGGCGTCTGGACGTGTATGGATGTCCGGAAATAGCTAGGTCGACATTATATATGTGGAAATGCGTAGTTTAGTAATGTCGTAATTTCTGACCATGTAGCTACATGTGCATAGGTATATTTCAATCGAAAATCGGTAGTATATACTCGGTAAGACTCATGCGCCAAATGTGTCATGGGATACATTGCACGAGGTATTCCCTCGTTCGACATAAAATCCTTGAGTTATGCCGCACTTCCGATCGGGGTCAATCGCTGCAAGTATATGAACCTTCGTAGGTATACGTTACAATTTAATTTATCGTCTTTTCGAAACCGGTCGCGGTAGTTAAAACCCGGCGTTCTAGACTTTGAAAAAACTCTAATTTTCAATATAAAAAAAAGATAGTTCTGATAACGTATCGTTGAAAAAAAACAAAAAAAAACCAAAAAATCGATTTCGTATGAAACAGCAAAACATAGTAAAACTGTGCACGTACAAATATGAATATACACATCTGCCTAGGTTTTGGGTCACTCGAAGGATTTGAAATATGTGCAAAACTTTGGCAATTAATACGTATTCTGTAACAGGCATAAATACCCCTAACCCAAGGGGCGGGAGGCGCCAGATAATTTTTATTTTATCAGAAAACCCATCTGTTGAAACTCATTTTTCATCAGACCTAACGGCCAAACATTTCGCCCTGAATTTATATACGATATCATTTTATTGAAATTATTTGCCAACCGGTCAGAAGACGAAACCGTCCATTGTCACAGAATTCTGATTGGCGTCTCTACGTTCTAATAAGTTTACAAATTCTACTGACGCCCTGAAAAGTCAGCCAAAAATCAACTTAATCATCGATTTAATTTTTGACTTTGAATTCATTCGTCGATCGGTTCGTAAATTGAGCTAACTTCGAGATTTAGGTGATAATGAGAATTCCCTAAATCTTTTGTGAGCACTGTTAGAGTGAAGTATAATTTCTGTACCCAGATCTTCTGTCCCTGCAGTGGGTAAATATCGGTAATAATTAATCGGCGGTTAATTGAGTGAAAAGTTTTTCTCGCCTCATCATAAATATTTCATAGTATTTAACGCCGGGTTTTACGAGGGAGTATTTTAGCGGCACTCAGCTGTGTATTTGGGTGAAAAGTTGGGTTTGAAAATACTATATATATATATTTGAAGCGGTTGGGTAATGGGTGCCTATATACACCTGCCGGAATGAATTTTAAATTTAGTAATAAGAACGAAAAAGGAAGAAAAAATGAAAGTTTATGCCCATCTGCTCGAGATCGGTAAAGCTCCTGTCCCTTCGCCACCTTTCACATTCGGAATACCATTACGCTGGGTTAAGCCCGAAGAGGGTTGTGTTACAACCCGTAGTGGTAACCCTACGCCGAGTTGCACTTAGACCCGTTTCCACCATCCCCAGAGTTTCACCAGACTTTGTCTTCCAGGGAGAGGCGGAGGTCCTCCACCAGTTATCGCTCCGTCCTCTTCTTCGGGTTCATCTTCCTCTCTTCAACCCCCCCCCCCCCCCCCCCTATCGCTCCATGAACGTGGGAGAAAGTATTCCTGATGGTATTACTCCTTGGCCCTCGCCTTACCGATCTTGAGTAACTGAATTCAACAGAGTTATAGGTGACCCTCGAAACACCGAGGTATAAGCTACTCATTATTCAATTATGGGGTTGCTGCGACTCTCAGCTCTTCTATCATCCCTTAACCCCGCCTGCTTACGTCCTGGCTAATTTCCGCCGCATATAATCATCATCAAAAACGAGAACTAACGCGATGACGTGGTTACTCGACTTACTACTTCGCCTCATCAGCTTCCTCTTCATCCAACGACTGCAACTTTAATTCAGTTATCTCAACACCTACCCTAAAAATCCACCCGTAAGATTAGAGGAAGTGGAAATAGGAGAACGTTTTTCATTTCAAACAGTCTCGGAGTAACCCTGTACTGATCAATCGAAAGCTGCGAAAGCTCAGTAGTCAAATTATTCCCATACTTTGAAGGGGCATTCGATTGGCAAATGTATTTCAAAACCGAATTGGCCCTAGATTTAAGCATTTTATAATCCATCGCCAGACGCTAGTAGGTCCAAGGATTTCACGTCAAGAATGCAAGCCTACAAGCTTTACTTCAAGGACTCGAATTTCATTGAAAAAGATTCCCGAAAGCCCAAAGGCTGAAACCATCGCTCAAAAATTCAATGTGGGAAAGATTTCGGGATATTTTATACTTATGCCCGTATGTTTTCTGGCGATTTATCTTCCCCCCATTTCTAAGACTCTAATTTCTAGTTCTTTGTTTGAATGTCTGGAGCCTTGTTTAATGAAATTTTATGACCGATTTGATTCAAAAATGAAAAACTCTCGTGTCTATAGAGTCGAATTCGAGAGCTTTAGCGATACACGTTAATCGGAACATTTATTGCCAGTCGCGAGAGCCTCTCTATCTCTCCCTCTCTCGCTCTCTCTCTCGGAAAGTTAAAAGTCTGTGAATTTATTTTATCGGGAATGAACTTTAGACGGGAAAATATTAAACAGCTTTTATAACCGGGACAGGAGACCCGGGCTTTTCGCCCCCTCGTCTCTTCGCGCCGAGATATATTTTCTTTATTTCTTATCAAACAAGAACAGACATTAGACTCTAAACGATCAACGATTACACACAAGTGTATATATATATTTATACCTCATACAGAAAAATTAGAAAAATAAATCACAAAAAAAAAAAAAAAAAGAAAAGAAAAGAAAAATTTCGTACTCTGTACTTCAAAGTTTTGCTTTGGTTTGATCTTCTGAAATCTGAATGCGTTTGTCCTTTATTTGCTTTTTTCTGATCGGAATGTAATTCCGTTTTAGTGAAATCATGTCGAGGTGTAAATCAGAAATAGGGGTGCCCTTGAAATTCTGATGCTAATAAATTTTGAAAATTTACCAGAATTTCATCGCATGCACTGTTCCATTCCCGAAATTCTAGTTCGGACCTTCAAGTCTTCGGCGACAACTTGGAGATTGTAACTAGGATTTCTATTCCGTCGACTAGGGGCGTAAGTGATAAGAGAAGAAAAAAATGAGAATAAAAGAACGAGTAAAAGAATTGGAGATACGGATAAGGGAATGAAGAAAGAATAGGGGCAATAACGACGTTAAAAACACGAGGAAAGAAATTATCGTCGTAGCTTCAGGTCTAGCGAAGCGAATACGCACGCGGGGGTCCTTCCTCGTATACCACCGAGGAGTTTGAGACGGGATAGTAAATTGAATTACAGTCTCATCCCCGGTTTGTAAAATTAATATCCGAAGATGAAAGAAGGTAACGCGGCTTGGTCGGTCTGCTTTATTCTGCATTTACATAATATGGAATAAATCGTTGAAATTCGTTAAGATCGTGCGGCTCGGCGTGGTGTGGCGAGGCCAAGACCCCTCACCCTCTCGTACCGATTTTACTCCTTGAAAACTACCCCTCGGTCCGCCGTCCTCGTCCTCGCCAACCCTCACCGACGTGGAACGGGCAATAAGTAATTTCGACGGCAAAGAAAAATGCGACTTTGCAACTCCTAATTTATTTCCTTAAACTTTCCACTGTTCTGTTATCGTTAAATTGCAAATTGTGTAATTTGGTCGCCGCGAGTACGACCAACACATTATTTATTACATTTATTGATCGGAGGCGGAACCCGGTCGGCTGTATCGTCGCAAAATCGTGCCAAAAATATTTTTATTTCAATTTTCAATTTTTGTTTCAATTTCCTCTTTTTACTTCGTTCAATACGGGTTCCTCATTCGCGCGTTTGATAATCACTAATTTATGGGAAAGAGCGGGCGGACAATCAAAAGTAATTACGATCAGCCAAGCCTCGCGTAATCCGGGGGCATAAGAAACCTGAGTCAAAGACGGTGGGCGTCGCGTCGCGACGTTCCCTGCCTCAGAAACCTGGCTTTCGGAACGTCGCGCTATAGCTAGATAGTAGCGGGCTAACGAGAATCCAATAATCCCCAATTCTTCGGGTCAGTGATCACCAAACAGAACATTATTTGAGAAGGACGAATGGATGTGTATGGGTAACAAGTTTTCTGAACAAATATTACCTCTTTATTTATATACCTTGTAGGTGTCTGCGTCTAACTGAATTTTTGCTTCGGATGGAAAAAAGGAAAGACAGGAACAAAACGGGACAAATTTTCGTTGACATTGGTCTCAAACGAAATCATCGATGGGCTTTGCTAATCCCAACGAATCTTCACGTTCCCAGGCATCTGGAATCCGAAAAACAGATTTTTACAATCAGAGAGACTTCTATCCATCAAAAAACTCGAGGAATGATTCCAGAAACGACGAGATGGAAAGAAATTCTCAAATTTATAGTTCGAACGCGATTGGTCAGAAAAATCCCCATATTTCGTCAAATTTGAAAAGAAATTGGACCTCAGATTCTTCACTGGCAATCTACATTCTTCACGGACTTGACAGCATTTCTTGTCATCGCACGGGGCTCTGAGATGCTGAAAAGCGCCGTGAGCTTTGAACAGATCTTCGAGTTTGGATAAGGCAAGTTTCTGAATTCTGAGCTGTGCTAGCTGCATTGAGATGTATTGCATACACGTATATATGTCGTCTGGTCTAGTAGAGAGTGATAATTGCATTAATTATCGCTATTTAGAACCTGGCATACACGACTGCAGCTTCTCTGCAGACGAATAAGCAAATTTCAAAACTAGACTTAAGTTATTCCGCGTAGTTATAGCCGCGCAGATAAACCTGTCGTTCTACCTATAAGCTGCTAAGTGCACTTTAACTACACGAGCTGAAACTGAATACATATACGTGTATACTTTACCTCATATACCTATACTATCTCTCTTTCGTCTACTCGTAAACTTACGCTGAAAACCCCAGGAGGGTAGTGGACGCGTATATGCACCCTACAAAATTTCATTCACAACTTACCAATTTTCAAATATTTGTCTTTTTCAATTCAAACAATTTTCTAATTTTCTTTTATTCGTCTTCTACTCCAAGGTGTGCTGAAATTTCACTGTTTATTGCGACCCGTTTGTCGTGTAAACGGCTTTCTTTATATAAATGTAAAACGAGCTGCAATACAGGGGTGGTAACCGACGGAATAAATTTAATTACATACGGTATGTTTCCACCCCTACAGAACTCGTATTATGAATATCCCGGTGTTTTTGTACCGAAAATAAAAATTTTCGCAATCGTGTAATATCTCGAAGATATCTTGATCGCGGTATCATGTCGTTGGGATGATTGTTTTTTTTTTTTTTTTTTTTCTCGTTTTTTTCCTACCCTCTTCTCTTGACAGCCCAATTTTCATCATATGTATAAATTTCATACTCATACGCGTTTTTCTGATCCTAATACCACTATACCTTGTATTATACAGTCAGCTCAAAAATTCCATGAAAATTACTTTGGAATAAGCAGTTTAGAGCCTCAGCTTTGTTCATTGCATATATGGAGCATTACCAGCTCTAAAAATGGCTCAGATTATATTCAATTTTTTTTTTTAAATAGCCTGACTTACTTACGATTTGTGAAAATGAACGCTGATCATGATTCTAAGATCTGAAAAAAATTCTGAAAAAATTCTTGAAACCCTCGAATACAAAAGTTTTTATATTCAACCCATGATTTTTCAGGATTTCCTCCAGATTTTAGAATTATGCCCAACGATGTGTTCATTTTCAAAAATCACAAGTAAATCAGACAATAGTTCAAAAATTTTTAAAGTTGGAGTGATGATATAAAAAATCGTAAACCGGATACGAGAGGTCGGGGGTCAGGCCCAAGTCGATTCGGTATAGAATGCCCCATATATATGCATACTATATAGTTAATCGATTCAACCGATCCTTCGTGCCGAACTAGGAACTCGTTCGGGTTATAAACGGTCCAATAATCCAGCCATGCACCGGTAACTTTGACATTATCAATTCTACTGAATATAACACCTTATACATACTGCAAGCTAGCACTGCACTACTGCAGTCTACGCAACTTAGTCATTCGGTATAGTTTCAGGCTAGCTATTCTCATCAGCCGAGACTATGATACGTGGTGACAATTTTTCGATAAATTTCGTAAACGGACCCCCAAAGAAGTTCGTCAATTTATCATCAAAATCGAATATTTCATAAATATTTGTTGTCCTTTGATCTGAACTTCTCCTTGGTCACTTTGCACAGCATTATAGACATGAGATACAGAAGGGTTGTTTCATTCCTTGAATCAATACCCCATGGAATGACCGTTGAAAATTTTAATAAAATAAAAAGTAAGAAGACAACAGTTCGTCTTGTGAAGGAGAGACCAAAATGATGCGTTTTTGATCCCATCCCGTAAAATTTTGGAAATGAAAGAAATTGCATGTATTCGGAGACGTTTTGGCTCATGGGAACATTGAAATTCGAATATGACCGCATTTAGGACCACCGCAATACATGCATCGATCTTCTTACATCAATAGACTCGATGTAAAGTATACATATATACATGTGTGTGGGTACAGATATACCAAGCTAATGCAGCCCATATAACAGAGTAGATGGTAACGAAGCCCCAACCCCTTTGGAAAGCTCTCTGCATTTAGTTGCGTGTCACTCATATAGACACGTATATACATAGAAAATACATGAGTACACGTACATCTACTCCGGGGTAACTATATCGGCCATAATTCAGCTAACTCCATAACCAAGTTCCTCCGCTCCACAAGTTATAGTCTCAGTGGCAGCTCATAGTTATATAGATGGGGTTGGTAGTTCAGTACGTGTGTGGAAACTGACTGAAGAAACTTTCGGCCAAACTCATCCGGTCGATTGCATTTTCGGCTTTACTCCGATCATTCACTATACCAACTATGAACTAGGTGCTAATGTGCGCTCATTCGAACAGCCTGATAACCTTTGAACTTTATGAGCTCAAAGTTACATTAGACCATGATAAAATCGCGCAAAGGATCCTTGGGGTGCTTTTATCTCACGTTATTGTATCGTTGCCAAAACTCAAAAACGTCTCTCCCCAAATTCGTGAAGCTGATTCTTTTCAATCAATTACAGAATTGAACCAACGTACGACATATCGATGTACCTATATTTGGGGATGGATGGCTTCAGTCCATGCCTTCCATCCGGTTCAAGTGGAGATGTTTTCTGCCTTGCCTCGTCTCGTTGTTGGCCGAAGGGATATCCGTTCTCCAATCAATCACGCCTATAGTTTCCCATTTTGGCATACTGCAATGATTCTCTCTCGACTCGGGTTCCCGATATTCGATTTCTCTTCAATGCACTTTACTTGTCAAATAAAACAATAAAGAAGAATACACGAGGCTTGGGGAGTTCCCGTCCCTAATCTCCCGTCACCTATATTTGCCAGAAAAAATATTTCAGGCTTTTCGGACCAAAACGAAAATTCCGCCTCGATATGTCGTCGGGTGGATTAAGGATCGAGAATTAATTAAGGAACTGAATCCTGCAGGGTTTAGAACGCCGGAATTTTACGGTAAGTGAATCGCAGACTGAGCTTGCAAATCATGGCAAAGCCAAAGACCCGGGTTCGGAAGCTGCTGTAGCATTGAATATCTGCTCGTGAAACGCGTGCCAAAATAAACTCAGAATTGAAAATCTCAGTGGCCCAGTTCAGAGGCTACTCCGCGAGAAAAGTCACGAAATATATATGTGTATGTGTGCAGATATAGTACACGGACACGACTACAATAGGAGCCGCAAGTTTGTGGCAGAAGCTCTCGCTTTGGCAATATCTATAGCTGTACTCCCGATCGCGCATAGTTTCGTTGAAGAACTCTATTGGAAAAGTTTTTACGATTGGTTCGTTTGCGAACGAGTCATACCTGCCCCTCTTTCTCTTCAGCACATCCCTTTACTTGCCACTAGCCCCCGGGGGCGGCGGTACCTACTCGCTCCTCATTGCTATTGATTGAACGAATGAAGTGGACGAGTTATTGAAACTGTTCAAGAATTTTTCGACAGTATGAAACGGCGAAAAATAAAACCTCTACAACGTTTTATGCCAGTTTTTTTACGCCCCCTATCTATATAGCTGTCTTTCAAATAATTCTACTGAAAATTGGAAACGACAAAAACTGTACATGGCCAGGCAACGACGACTGGGGGATGAAAAAAGCAATCACCTATCTCGGGAAGAAGAAACGGAAAAACTACACTTTTTTATACCAACTCCGAAATAACAGGTGTTTAAGGCTGGAGTCTGATCGTTTAAATGAATTCTTCTCTGTACGACAATTTCGCCGGGAAATGAAATTCGCAGCTTCAATGCATCAGTGAAAAAAAAAATAAAAGGCCTTCTCAGTCCTCTTTATGCCAGAGAAAAATCCGATTACAAATCCGCTCCGTCACGTCACGTTCTCGAGAAAATTGGAGCACAAGGAAT
The DNA here is from genome assembly GCA_963978835.1 of Tenthredo scrophulariae. Taxonomy (NCBI): domain Eukaryota; kingdom Metazoa; phylum Arthropoda; class Insecta; order Hymenoptera; family Tenthredinidae; genus Tenthredo; species Tenthredo scrophulariae. The sequence continues at coordinate 15,973,179 of OZ022233.1, forward strand.
TGCCAAATTAGCCTTTTTTCACAACAGTGAATATCTCGGGTATGCGACTTGCTGATCCGATTCACAACACGCCAAAAGAAGACTTATTCTTCATACTTTGATGCTCGAAATCAAGAATCCCTAATCCACCTTTCATATCATCACCGTTTAAAATGGCCAAAATCAGTGTGCGATTTTTTGCCACTCGATTTTATCGAGAACGTGAAGCGATGGGTCGATTTAATGAACGGATTCGTATCCAGCATGAAAAGGATTATGGAAGTAACTTATTCTCAGTCTCTTCACAAAGAGTGAAGTATCTCGAAACTGGCCATTCGTTACGAGTGTGTCCAGATCTGCTGGATTTAGTTGAGTCAGGTTAAGCGAAGTGTAATAAAAAAAAAAGGATATTCTGAGTATGATGATGTTTATTCATCAGACTCTTTTTTTTTCTCCAGGAGCGTGAAAATAACGGCGCTACTAACTTAGTCTGTATCCCAATAATATACGAGCCCGGTGCCGCGGACACAACGGACGGACGCCTTTGCGTTATGGTATTCCTTTCGATTTCGTGATATAAATTACCAACACGCGATTTATTATCGGTGAAATAATACACCGCACTGGTTGTATTCCTACCGCAAAGAAAAAAGAAAAAAAAAAAAAACGTAAAAACGTAAAAGGTAACTGCAATCGCACACACAGATTCGAACCCATCATAACAATACTAATAAAACTTTTCCATTTCCTACTGCGGAAAAAGCAATCATGTCGTTAAATCGTTGTGGCCGCACAGGCTCGTTTCACATTGATTGAAAATCATTCTGCCAAACCGCGGCGTGGATAAAAAATCCAGCCGTTTAATGTTTTTTTGATTTTTTTTTTTTGTCTTCTGGAAAAATCGAATATAGAAGCACCAGTTTTTGAAATACAGTTTTACATTTTTCTTTTTCTTTTTTGTTCTCTCTCTCCCTGTTTCTTTTATTCTCGAAACAAAATTCTATACGATTTTAGGGCACAATTAGGACCTTTTTTCCGGGGCAACCTGGCGGTTGGCAAGAATTATATGTGCTCTATTATTTTTTGTTTTTCGGTAGTCATGTGCAGGAACAGTTGCAATGCTGCAGAGGGCAAGTAGTATATGTGGCCGTTTGTAAAGCAAGAAAGAATTCATGAGCAGAATACGTATGCTATGTGTATAGGTATACGGTATGAAAATTGGAGCAAAACCAACGATGCAGATATATGCATATACACCACACATAGGTATGTGCCTATATATGCCCTCGTGGATATGCGGCCACCGCTAACAAACCTCAACGAAGCACCAGCCCGAAAGGCAACTCGCTGCGTCAGAATGCGCGGGCTTAAACATGGGTTAATTACATACGTTTCGAATAAACGAAACCAACTATCTCTTTCTCTCTTTCGATCTTCCTTTGCTCATGTATACCCACTGACGAAGTAATTATCAAATGCCACACAGACACTCTGGAACTGCCCAACCCGCTGGTCAAATCTCAATCAGCACTGTGTGCGTGGTTTCAATTCCTACATTCGGTTTCGGAGGGGTCGAAATATCGTCTAAATTGTTTGAGGGCTGATGCATCAAACGCACGAAGAAGGAAAAATGAATTCTGGACTTTCGAAGAACTGGCCAAGATCGGTGCCAAAAAAAAATAATTTTTTTTCAACACTTCAGAGCTTTGCTTCGCGGTCATTTTCAATTCGAAAATGACCAAATTAAGGACCACCCTGTTGTCCGATTGTTGAGCTCACGCGAGCTTTCCACAAAATTGAAACATTTCTAGGCAGTTATTGAAGCGTTTTTGATAACTTTCGAGGCTTTTACTCTTCCTTTTACCTTCACCTTTCCCTTTCCCTTTTCCTTTACCATCTTGCCTCATCTTCGTGTCTCCTGCTCTGACAGAGGCACGAAACCGTGGTTCTTTAATAAAATAATATGAATTTGTGAGATTGGTTCGTGCAGTGGATTATAAATGAAAGGTGGATATACCCGAGTGGTTGACGAGGATCTGGCAAATGGTTATACCGTACCTACCCATACTCTCCGCTGTGCCAAAGACCGACAACCGGTCAAACTTTAAACTCTGAAATTACTTTGGCATTAAAAGTTTTTGACGGCATTTGTCTGTCGCCCCGTCTGTCTCCACCGATCGTCGTAATGTGTTTCGTAAACTTTTAAGCCATTCAAAGCTTCTTCAATATATAAGAGCCCCGCGTTATTGACTCGTCATAATATCGCTCTTTCGAGCTTGCAGAAGGATTTTTCTGCCAACGTATTACTTTTTCTGCCCCATCAATTATAATACTCGCTTGGTTACACCCCCCTCAAATCACCATCAGCAAATAAATTTTCTTTTTTTTTTACTTGTTTCACTTGTTAGGTCAACCAGTTGACCGCTTAGCAAATGTTAATTAGGGAAGCTCTGACCCGTTTAAAAGCACAGAATTAAACGACACGTGCTTTTACTTACCTGCCTCAGGATACCCACTTGCTAACGCAGTGAAAAAAAAAAAATAAGGAAAAAGGAAAATCAGGAATCGTTGCCAAACGTATATCCCCGATTCACCCAATTAACGCAAATTTTCAACCGTAATTGCTGTCATGGTTATCTTTTTTTTTTACTAATCAACAAAATTGTTCCTCTTTCGCAGTTTTCCTTCGCATTTGCAGGACGCAGGATACTCAAATCCTCGATATTATGTTTTATGGGATACACCTCGTGTTATAGAAGTGGGTAAAGCGGAGGAAGTTCGAAAACTTTTTCAAAGACGCGATGTACCTGCGACGGTGTCTTGAATTTATGATCATTTTTGCAATTTTTTTTTTCCATTTTACCCCCATCAACCTCGCCGAAGGATAACATTTTACCAAAAGGGTTATTAAAACCACCCGGGTGTAATTTATTCGTAATCCTTATAGGCCGAAGCTGCGACACCTTGCCGAAGATATCTCTTCACTTTTTCTTATTTATTTTTTGTAATTTTTTTTTTCTTTCCTTTTCTTTTTTCTCATTATCTCATCACCGACATAATCGCGAGTGTCGAATCGATGCAGAATTGAATCAGTAACGATGAGTATTTCTAAATTTCATTTTCATTCATCCCTTCGACGTCACAAGTGGACAGATATTATATATTTATTAAATTTTCTTAAATGAGATTGGTGATCCTATACAACAGCCCTGATATAGGCGGATATGAAACGTTGAGTAAAAGTCCTACAGGTTGATAAGGTAGACGCTGACGTGGATTTAAATAACCTTAAGTCTGAGCCTCTCCTTTCATTCAAAGTAAATAAGATTTCTTTAACCTTATTCTGTCAGTCAACTCCCTGTCACTTAGTTGAATATTGTTTCGCGCCATATCGCGCATGCCATTTATATTTAATGCCTTCCCTATTCCAACCCTTAGGACCAAAAATGAATATCCGGATATCCTATACATCACAAGAATCCAAAACTAGATGATAAAATTATGATCAAGTTCATTAATCAGTGCTCGAATTATTAATCAAAGAAACGGAAAATGAATAAAGAAAAGTAGAAAATGAGAGGAAATGGAAAAAATAAATGAGGGAGGAAGACATTATACAATCTTGTTTCCAACTTAAACGTATAAAACTTTTTGCATTCGGTGGTGACATGTAATAGCATACGTGAAAAAGCTGCTTCAGTTTAGTATGGAATATTTTGTTCTTGTATTTTCTGGAATTTCATCTCCTGCCTTAAGGCAAACAACAAAGAAAGAATAAGAAAGTAAGGTAGATAGGTATAAGGTAGCTAGCTAGCTAATTAATGATTTAATTATAAGGGAAAGTTTCGCGGTCAGCATACGGCTGCGGTCGGGGAAAACCCTTGGGAAAACTGTGGGTAAACCGGGTGGTCACTATCCCAACGGATAATTGAGAATGCTCCGGATAAGTCTTATGGGCAGAAGGCAGAAGGCACAAGGCACAAGGCTCCAGGGGTCAGCTAACCATGATGTATCACCGAGAGTATATGAGTGACCTTTGTCGGCCCTCGTCCCCATGGGATCAGGATCGAGTCAGTGCTATATCCCGTATTGTGTAAATAATGAGGAAAAATACTATGTACCTTCAATAGAAGATCAAATCAATGCCCACAGCGTGCCATTGTCTCCTTGCAAACCCATTTGCCAAAAACTTGTACACACATACGTATACGTATATACCATGATACGTACACATGCGGCACCATATATACTTGAGAAAACCCTCTAACCCTTAATCCAGGTCCAAGATCGATGACATTTTCCTTTGTTTTCACAGTCAGAGTAAAGCTGGTGTAAGGGGCGATCCGTAAGTCGTATCGGGTTACAGTTCGGTTATAAAAGCTCTGGTATTATAGGTGCATTCTATACATTATTAGGGGGCTCCTTAATTTCATCATGTTCGAATTTCGATGAAAAAAATTTAGCCAAAATCCTAGGTCCCTATCTCAATTTTGGGTTCGAAGGCTTTGGGGCACTACTTAGAATTGCGACAGGGACCTAGGGTCTTACCAAATTTGACCGAATAATGACCGAACTAAGGACAGCCCTAATATAAATCGAGGAAATCGTTTGTCGAGAGTTCGAGGGGATGAATTCCTCCGAAAAGGTGAAGGGAGAAAAATGTCAGAACTTTATTCCAGTATGTCATGTTTGAGTAATTATTTTAATTACCATAAGGGAATAGATATTCTGTATAGCTTTTTTTTTTGTTCAATTTTTATATTTTTTAAATTTTTTTATTACAAAGTATGATGATAAATTGAGACTTTGGAAATAAAATAAGAGGAAGAAGAAGAAGAAGAAGCGAGATATTAATATCAAAAGGGAAACCCTGCGGACTGAAGTATCTCTTCCAAACTAAAATCTTATATTAATTAATTTAACGGAATAATGAATTGCTTCCCCAATTAAAAGTTCTGTAATTTGTATAAGACGTGCCCTTTGACTTTTCTGGCTTACCCAGCTGATAAAATATTATATCAAAACTCCCGATAAACTTGTAATCATTATTTGAAATAGAAAGAAAAGGAAAATCTTTGTTATCAAAGTGTTGTACCTTGATCGGAATTATTCAGCTAGTTAATTACTTATTTTTATTCTCCATATAACCAATGAATAGAATGTATAGGTATATGCGAGTATAAGGGTGGCTGGGTCGAAGTTCCGAACGATCAAAATTCCGAGTTCGTTTGAGACTATTCTGAATTTTCATAAACGTTGAAGTTCAGAGCATTAAAACTCCGGAAATCCAGATCCCCGAAAGTAAAAAAATTCGAAAATTTTGGTCTATTCCTGATGATGTGAAGCAAAAAAATTAGTCCATTCTGATCGAGACCCTCTTCATGGAAAGCAACTTTATTCACGTCAATCGATAAATTCGTGATGACGTAAATAATTGATAGAATATTGAAAGTTTTTTTCTTCCAAAGAGTGAATCTCGAGATGATTAATTTGACCATACTTATATTGGTTTCGAAACGACCAATACAGCCCGAGTTATTAAACACTGAATTAATACATGCGTGAATTTCGAATTTTCAACCCTTGATGCTCTTAGTTCCTAAGTTTTTAAAATCGGCTACGTAGACTTTCGAGAAAATGATCTTCCTAAAAACTGTAAATCGGTAATATTGAAATTCTGAACTTCAACCCTGCCCCAGTATAAGAATAATTTTGATTTCCCTGTACATTATTTTTTATTTTGATTGTCAAGACAGCGAGGCTTGAATTATTGCTCAAATGAAACCGAACACGATCGATTATACCATTTCGAAATGGAGTATTTTTTAATTTGTTCTAATTAGCGAAAAATTATGAGAAAATGAGAAAATAATGAAATGAGTTATTTAATAATCAGTAACGTCTCGATTAACTCTTGGAGCCCTCGGCTACATTTGAATCTGAATTTTTTCATCCCTTATACCTTAGAGCTTATACCTACCTACTTCGCAACAGCGTTTATAATCTATTGTCTTCTTCACAGACGGTTGCACTTCGGATGATATCAAATTCGGGAAATAAGCCCGGCGCTTAATGATACAAGCATTAAGCACTGATTTAAATAATCTTCAATATAGGATTTTCGAATCGCTGTTTGGCTTCGAAAACGGCTGTTCCGTACCTCGACTACTCGACAAAAAACGAGATAAGAAAAGAGTATATCAAGAATACGATTTACCGCTAATTCAATTTTCGTAAGAAACTCGATTACCCTCGAAAAGCTTCCTCGCAAATAATACGATAATATTGTTAAATCAAACGTTTATTTTTCGTTTTTGTTTCGTCGTTAAATTAGCTCCGATATTCCAGGCGAACGATAAGCCCAATTTTCAAAGATTATCGGTTAAATTTTATTACGTGTAAGTAATTGCGTTCATCATATAGATGCAATTATCTATTTCCAATTTTTGCTCTGCTTGTAATCAATCCGATTCGATTGCAATTATACCTCACTTGATGATTATTTCGAACAGCAATTACCGCGCTCTATATGCTCCACACGTAGTACATACACATATATACCGCGCCATATACCACGCATGAGATATTTAACCGTTGGTATTTACATACTGAGTAAATTGTGGAATATCAATTAAGGTAAATCAAACGTTTTGAAGCTCATAAAGTTTTCGACTTTGCAATCCTGCGAGCTTCTAGGTTTTTCAAAATTTCAAATCATACGGATAAGTTGCGGCGGCAAAAGTACGACGAATTTATAAAATTTCGAAAAAATGTGGAAAAACTAAATCGTCGTCAAACGACGATCCCGATTTTTGAAAATGTCCATTTCAATATATATCTACAGATCACAGCCTGCGTAAATTGGTGGAATATGAACGAAACGGTGATAAAATGTAGTTGGAATTTAAAATCATCGAAAGTTATATATTATTCGTAGGTTATTTCAGGCGGAAAATCTCTGAACGACGAATAGAAGCGGTGGTCGTATTTTTCACAGCGCGGCGCGGCGGCGTGTAAGGCGTCTTGGTAGCTGCGGTTCTCGGGGAAATGTTTTCCTTGGTAAGGTTTATTTTCACTTGGTTTCTCTCAATGCTTTCTTAATTCCCAATTCCATAAACTTTTCAGTTATATACAGGGAAGTTTGATGTCAAACAGCTCGCCCCGTCGCGTCTGCATTCGAGCGGAAATGCTTCAGTGTCTATACACCTATATAACTACTACGCAAGTAACTATAAACAATTACTTCTAATTTTCCGCATCTACTTCTCTTTCCGCTAATTCATTTAGTGAGTCTAGAAACGATTTTCTCTCGACAGACGTAACTTCAAGACGCATTTTTTTCTTTTTTTTTTACGTATATATTCCGAACTAGCTTCTTTCCAATTTGATAACAACTTCTAATTGAATCTTTAAACATGTTCATTTCGAACTTTGAAAAACATCATTTGTCGATATAAGAACTTGATGCCTTCCAACTTCGAAGGATGTTGAAGGCGAGTCTTGTTGCCAATTTAATATCACTCTTGTAAAACGGTCTTCGTGAAGTTAAAAACATGTTCTTTTAAAACTTCGTGAACTTTGAACGATTATTTTATTCAACTCGACGACATATTCCGTCCTTCATATTTTAGAACGTTTTCCATGACTCATCATTCGACGAAGATCATATTTTTCCAACATTAAAACATGCTGATTTCTAACTTGACGATCTTCTGTATTGCGATTTTAAAGCATGTCACATGTATGTTTGTCGCAAGTTGAAAGGCGAGTCTCATTGCCGATTCATCACATGCATAACACGGTATTTGTAAATTTCGAAACATGTCTTTTTTTTTGGGGGGGCTTCGTGAATTTTGAAACGTTCTGTTTCTAAACTTCGCGACATGTTCATAACTTTTCGTTCTTGAATATCCTTTATCATATTTTTTCGATATTGAAACATGTTAGTTCCTTGCAAACCTGAAACAAGTCTTCTCGCTCAGTTGGTACATTTGTAAAGCAGTCTTCGTGAACCTTAGAACATGTTATTTCGAAACTTATTACGACGTGTTTATTTGGGTTCATTTCAAAGCATATTCCAACGGTGGATCATCATTAGAAGAAATATATTTTAGAACACGTTGCTATTCATTTTCAAAACATGTTCATTTCATCCGTGGAAGGTATTTTTTTCTTCAACTTCGTAACATGTTATTTTTCTTGTAAAAAAATTTTCAACTCGAGTCCAACGATGACTGAATATTTCATATATCCTATAGTTTCTCTCAATTTCAAGAAAATTCCGAAATTGACTGAGCCGGGCTACGACATACCTGCATCTGCAACATCTCTGCAAATGATTTTCCCCCGGGCAACCACAAGGCAGCTATATCGATCCTGGATCAATTTCACGTTAATTTCCGGATACTATACCCCGCTGGTTCACGTGCTAGTATATAATGTGTAAATGTATACAAATATATACGAGCTCGGATATGTAGGTATTGTATTCTGATTCGTCGACTGCACGATATTTCGTGTTGCGGAACACCAGTACCGGCAATGGTTGGGTTAGCTAAGGTACATAAATACCTACATGTATGTATACACAAGCATCAGAGCTGTACATGTATAACTGTATGTAGTATATACCTATGTACGGAATTGTTCGTGAATCTCGGATTTATACGGGTCCCGTCGCGTTTAAACTTTCGAAAATTGTTGTTTCACGGCGTAACACAAAGCGCTGATTGCCTCCACGAGAGGAGAGACACCCCTCCTATTCTCCCTTACGATTCTCCTTATGTTCTACCCTGTAGACCCGCCACTCATGAAACCAAATCAACAACACCAAGTATAAACTCATCGTCACTACCTCCCGCTGAAACTTTACACCAAAGTCCAAACTGTTAGGGAGATTAATCTCCTTCGAGAAAATCACTTTGCGTTCTGTAGACGCATCAGAATACGAGTTCAAGATCGAATACCCGTTATACGCTATTTTGAAAACTTGCTAGTGAAATATACTGGATTAATTTTAAACAACGAAACCGAAGAAAGAAGCCGAAGAAGATTTACACAACGAATTTAATCCAGATTCATCAAATGCCTTGGAGGAATTATTCATTTCCCAAGTGACTCGATAATGGAGAAAGTATCTACAGCCTCTAAAACATGTCTGCAACATATGTTTTGGCTCGCAAACTTTCGACTCACTTCACGATTTTTTAGGACACGTTGGATTTAGACATGTTCAATTTCGACTTTGTGACATGTTCATTTCGAAATTCAAAGCATGTTCTCTTTCAGTTATCGAACATGCTTTAGCATTCGCTTATTGTTATTAAAGCACCAAGTTTCCAGCTTTGACAAAATATTTTTGTTTTTTCAAGCGTTCGACGTCTCTTTTTCACTTTCGAAACATGTCCTTTCAAATCTTACAACTTATTATTTCTGATACGTGCGCCTATACTACGGCTTCGAAAAATGCTTTCTTTCAAAATTATTTTCGGAACGTGCTTTCATCGACATGTAATTTCCAATTTCACATCAAGTTCGGCGGTTTATTCACAGATCATATTTGATGAGCAGTTTCGTATCGAAAGAAGACTGAAACATGTTCTTTGTCAACATCAAGGCATGTTTTCCTTCATTTTCAGCGAATCGATTCGTCACAGCTTATAAATAATCGTTCAAGAAAAACCATTTTCTAACTCCGCAACATGCCTTATTGAAATGGTAGGTACATTTCTCTTCAGATTTCAGACTAAGTTCGTGGTTGAGTATTCAATGATGTCTTTCCTTCGCAACTTTCGAGCATGTTTTTTTTTTTTTTTTTAATTTCCGACGTGTTTCATCACTTATTTATCGTCGAAGAATGACCATATCTATCAATCTAGTTATCTGACGATATGATTGTAACATTGACAGTAAACCTACAATATCTCTTGCCAGCCAGATGTTGCATTGTTCACTGATTCGCGGATGAACGGACAGTTATAACCCAGCATTATAACTGTCGTGTAGTCTCGTGCAGTTATAGAGACATTACATGGGCAATATCGAGAAGCTGCAGGAAAAAGAAGCAAAAAATAAGTGGAAAAAGTCTGCAAAGAGGGATTAGATTGACCTCTTGGGAGTGTCGGTTGCTCTTAGAGTCCTCTTCTTCTTCTTAGAGTCTTACTGCACTCTTTCCTCCTGACAATTCTTGGCTATTTCTCTGCTACCCGTTCCACCCCATCCCCATCAGGACGTCATGCATTGTATTCCTGGCGTCGCAGACCGCCCTTAAAGTGGCTTCATGGAAGTCACCAGCACCGGTATGGCAGGGAGCTTCGCCATCGATTTACCTCGTCCTCTGAGTGTGAGCAACAGTTGGTTTTTACCCAGAGTCTAGAGTCTAGGGTCTAGACTAATCCTCGGTGCATCAGGAAGACGTGGTATACCTATACTTCTGATCGCCGAGGAAGAGGGAGAACAAAGAAGAAATGGCTCAGGACCAGTCGAAGAGAGCAGATGGAAAGTGGTTTTTTCTTTTACGGATGCGAGCGGGAAGGGTGAGGCCATGAAAAATGCAAAATGCAAAATGGTTTATCGAGTGGCCAGAAAGATGGTTTTGCCGAAGTCGTGAGGAGTGGAATATATTAAAACTAATTGCAGGCTCCTAACTATTCAGATGTAAATTGTTCCTGCAGCCTTCGCCATCGGTATAATTTTTCTCACAGTTTTTTCATTTTTCAAATGCCAATTGGAATTAAAACCACCCTTGAAATACATGAGCGGTAAATAATATTGGCGAAGGAAAGAAAATTTCGGAAAAAAATACAGGGGCGAGGTAAATCTTAAACTCGACAGGACTAGACCTTGGAGGAAGGGTACTATGACAAAGATCTTATGGTTGAATGGAGATGTGTTATCTCCGTGGGTCCGTTGGCAACCCCTTAAGAATAAGACCGAAATAGTAGCGGACGGCGAAGAGGTGATGAAGAAGAATAAGAGGACGCGAGCAGAGGGAAGAATGTTCAGTTTCTGTCGCGAGCGGGTCGTAGTAAGCTACCATAAATTTCAAATTTTCTAGATACTTCGGGGCCATTTTCACCCGTCTGAACGGTCCTATACCCATCTGTACCTACCTAAATTCGCGGGTACTGCACGTGCGGATAAAATTAAATTCCTTGAGAAAGAAATCCGGGTAGGTAGGTAATTCTGTTATTTTATTTTTCCGTTTATTCCATTTCCTTTTTTTGTTCCTTTTTGCTCTTTTGTTTTTGATTTTTTTTTTTTTTTCACTCTTGTCTCCCTTTTCCCATGGCGGTGGATATCCTTTTCTAAGAGACACACATATACAGAGGACGTCGTGAGATTTTCACGTGCCGGGTAAGCTATTAAACTTCCTTCGGATGGGAATAAATTCAGCGCCGTTTCGCTCCGTTGAATTATTTAAACAAGTCGTACTTTCCCGCCTCCCGGACTACCTACTACAAATCTCTCGGCAATTTCGAAACGGTATGGGCACCAAGCCACCTTACTCACCTTACTCACATGCACGTGATGTATGGAAAACAAAATTTTTTCGCTAATGTGATTGCTCTTGCTACATATAAAGAAAAAGAAGCCCCCATTTCTCATCCCCCACGTTCCGATCTTTCTTTCATCTTTAATTCATTCGACAAGCTATAAAATTAGACAAAAATTGGACCACTCTGGGGTGAACCCAAACATTTGACAATATAGACAAGAGATTTTTGGAAAACAATCAACCCTTTAGTTTCACGGATATTATGTCGAGACTTGGGGTTTCTAATTTTCAAACGTAATTCATTCACCGACCATTCGTCAGCCAGAAAAAAAAAATCAGCACCAGTATACCTGCCAGGGTTGAAAATTCACACAATTGAACCAAATTCTGTTTGACTTCGTTGCATATGGCATTCAAAACTTATTTACTCTCAGCGCAACTCTGCACTATGCGGAAACGATTTTTTCCACGAATTTCGATGGCCACCTTATACACGATCGCTACAAATTTCCACTCTCCAAATGTACCCACAGTAAAAAAAAACTCAAAGTCCACATACCCACGTGTATATGAATGTGTGCACGAATTCGCCCGCCTTTAAACGAGGCAAAAAAATTCATACACATACTCGTACGAGGTGGACTTGACGCGATATACGAAGTCCAATATCGAGGTACATTTCCTCTTTGGAACGACCCTTTGATTGGTTGATTGGAAAATGGGAACCTTCGTTAATAACAAACAGCTAATTCCCTACAGCTGGACTCGAGTTAATCGCATTTCATTTCTGATGGCATTTCTTCACCAGTTCAATAACTCCGTTCACTGTCAGTGTCTCGGCTATCAACCCTCGTTTTGAAATTCGTCGATATTTATACTTGGTAAAAAAAAATTTACCTCAATTTCTCATATTGCATTAGAAATTCAAGCCACGGATTACCTGCTTCTTACTTTCAACAAACTTAGACATATTCCTGCAGCTATTCCGTCAATAATCTGCCAGACTTTTCGATCCGAACTTTTCCAGCTCGGGAAAACTATACATTCGCATTCCCCGCGAAGTCAAAGTGCATCTTTGATGTTTCGATCGCGACTTGAATTATGCAAAAGCCCTGTTTCCTTCCGAATGCAGCTTTCGAAATTAGCAGATAAAGTCGAGGGATAGAATGGCGACTATTTTACCCCTTGATAGCAGCGTCTCAAATTATTCGAGCAACCCACCCTTCTGATCGCCCCAGTTTCCTCGGAATACCTTACTTCAGGGTGCAGAGATATTTGTCGACGAAATGCGATTATTAAAAACAATGAAATTTCATGTGGGTAATAAACCGGGGAACAATTACGTACCTTCCATGCCCTCGGTCCCGCTCGTCGTTCAAGAAGAATAAGAGAATAGGAAGAGGACGAAGATCCAGTGAGACCCTTCTACGCGCGGGGTGGAAGACCCTCTATTGCGGATATGAAGTAGGCGGGGAAAGCTTTACCCTGTAAGAATTGTCTTCAGGATATTAGCACGTTATTGGCAGAAGTTATCGGCATTATTGGATTTCGCATTGACCAAATTTCGCTGTACACCTATACGAACGGTCACCCTATACTTTCTGCGAATATATTCCAAACTAGATATGGCTTATCTCGTCGCTTTTGATCACGGAAATGGTTCAAGCATTCCTGAATCCAGAACATTTCTCCATCGATGCAAAATGATCGGGAGATCGTTTTTGCCACGTTACATATACACGCAAATGAGATACGAATCCTGAAATGTCAGCACCCTCCTTATCAATACCAAAGGCTAATCAACTCGATCGGAAATCTATCTGATTAACAATCTCTCATTTATATCTTGATTGAAAAATTTGAAAAACCGAAAAAAGGAAAGGAAATGAAATGAAATAAACCGCGAGGGTTGACGCGTGATCTTCGTATATAATACGCGATTTTTTAAAGCACCTTCTCACCGCGAAGGAGGTTCATTAAATTTCTGTACGTATACACACATATAGGTATATGCCCGCGTCGTGGGGTATAGGAGGTTGAATATTTTATCACAACTACGTGGTTTAATGATCATAATTTTAATTTTCGTAATTATATAATCATTGCCTGAACTGTATATGCACCACTCTGCTCCCTGGTACTTGAGACTGCATGATGTGGGACTGGTGCAGCAGGGCAAAGGGTAGGCACTACATGTTTGACATCGAGTAGTAGGTACGTAGGAAAAAGTACCAGTGCTAGTACCTACGTATATATATATATATTATATATGCATGCGTGTACGTATACCGACAACAGGAAAGTTGTAACTTTTAACTTTTAAGAGTTTCAAAGAAGCCTCGACATGGGAGCCCGACATGAACCGAGGTGCGGTGTACCCACGTCTAACTACAGAAACCACCCGCTGGTAATTACCTCTGATTAATGGGCAAAAAGTATTTCGCCTCTGGCGTGCAGGCGTATACGCGGAGTGGTTTAGATTTAAATGCGAAAAAGGCATAATGTGTAATTTCAAACTGTTAAATTCATTATTATACAATTTTTAGTATCCGAGTGTTCGTACTTATAATTGGACTGGGAATACATATCTTTTTCCAACTGTATATATAAATCGATTTCGGCCGTGATATCGCTGAGTTTTTCTGCATTCATTATACGTAAACCCATAAAATGATGAAATAGAATTCATCGAATTCATCGAATTCACGATTCTTTTTTTAACAATTAGTTAATGAATCAACTCCACCTACAACTGCGGGGCGAAATATTTCGCTGTACCAGAACGCAATCGACGTATTGTTATCGTAACAAACTACATTGTACCTGGGATCAGGTACGCACGTACGTACAACAGCCACTAGTCCCCTCGGAGTTTCTATTATTATTGATTAAACAATATCGATTAACGTCCTAATTCTGACCCATTCAAAGACCGATGTGTGGTTTGGTTCCCAAAACTCATCAGGGAATTCGGTGAACGTGGACGTATCCATGGTCTGCTTTAGGTCTGAAACACCGTCCGTACTTTTGAGGACCGCAGGACGTTCAAAAATTCATCTTCGTCACGATTCGAATTTAGTCTTTTATACCAATCCTGTGAATTTCGAATTCGAATTTATTTCCGTTGGAAACGAACTTGACCGCGAAGTTCTCTAAATTTCTGATTTTTTTTCTCTCCAAAAAACAGTTTTTTGTTTTTCTATACCACAGAGATCAACAAAACCCATTCCTCGAGCGAAACCAATACTTTATTTTTACCACCAAAAGTAAGAGAAGTGAAAAAAAAAAAGCGATATTGCAGAAAAGTTGATGAATTTATGATCGATTTTGTGTATGAAAGAACCCATATATACTAGTGTAATAACTGTACATAGATAAAATGTGTATGTATGTTGTATGCATGTATGTATATGAAAACATATATGCTGAGAAATGAGGAGGCTCGGAGGGAAACCCTTGGACGAGTATTTATGTGTTTTTGATATTCTATCTCTTGGTGTTTCGCGTATACATCGGCCATGAATATATTTAGATGTGGGTCCGCACCCTTATTTATTCCCGCTCTAAGGCTATAGGTATGCATTGAATTCGTGAGATTCTTTACGAAATTGCTCGGCCAGTAAACGCAGCACTAACACGCGCCCGGATAAACGCGTGCTACGGGGTCAGAGAAGGGGAGAGTGTCTGATAACCCTCAGTGCGAATAGGAATTGCCGGACCACAGCACCAGGCCAGACGTCTGTACGGGTCAGAAATATGAGACCATTAAAAAAAAAACAAAACAAAAAAAAAAAGAACAATTCGATAACACGTCCAGCGTGCAGTTTGATGCAAATTTGGTGATTTTCTACCGAAAATTGATTTCGAATTCCTATTTGGTCTGGGATTGGGGAAAAAAAAAAATCCAAAATCGCATCTTTTTTTGTCCCCATTTCTCGCAGATTTCTTCTGAATCCTTTGACGGTAGGGATCGGCGTCCCTTTTCCCAACCTTGTGGAGAAAATGAACGAGTTTTCAGATTAAACCTCGAGCCGGGTTTTGTGCAAACTAACTGCTGATTCAGGGAGGGATTCGGTAAGGGAGCGGAGATTCAGCAGTGGACAACGGGTAGACGACGGGTGGACGACGCGAAACATTGTTTTGCGCCTATAAATAATCGTTATTGCCGCGTTAATCATGGGCAGTCGAGGGGCTCCATTATTCGTAGTGCTCAGGGGCTGCTAGGTATGTTATTGCCCCCTACCCCTAGGCGGAATACCGCCAACCCTTACGGTTTCGGTACGTTTGGTATTGCTGGCGATGCATGCCGCAAATTGTTCGAAGCGAACCGATCGCGGGGAGATTTGCTGGCTCCTAGTAAAATTTGCGTTATTGGTCGACGCCGAACCCCCGAATGGTGGGTATAGAACGCCAGCACCGACTACTTGCTCTGCAGAATACCCCTGCCTCATACCTGAAGCGCGATTTATATTTTGAGTAAATCTGCAGCATACGTCTAACAAATTCCTCCACGGTTCGCTAGCCATTATGAATATTTTTAGCTGCTCTACTCCCAGGGGTAGGTACGGAACTAAAAACAAGATGGAGTGAAAATGGACGATATGATGAGAAAGTATTGGTTTGCCTGGCATCCCCAACACCTAAACCCGACCGATCAGAACTATTGGCATTTTGCTTCCGCTCTAAAAGGTTTGCTCTACTTTTTAGCTACACCTCTGAGACCATGCGAGGCTGTCGATGATCGTTAGTGGAACAAAGTCCCGGTTCGCGGTTCGTAGAGCAAATATGGAAATTCATAGAACGTTTATCTATACCTACTCTTCAATGCCACGGAGATCACTTCGGTCGACAATTATTATTGGGCAATATTTCACTCCGATATTATCTAACTTTCGATCAATCATCGTCTTTCCAAATCTCAGGGTTAAAATTGTTCAATCGGTTATCAACCGAGTAGAATAATTATCAGCGGGTATCGAAGAAGCGCACCAAAGTTTCTGTTACGTTCTAGGGGTTGAAAGCCGGCCTCCATTTCCCCATCAAATACCATTGCCAAAAAAAGAAATGTACTCTTCGATTTGGCGTCTCGACTTCTGACCCAAGCTCTTGCACCGGGTTTATTTCGTACATTTTTATTGCAAGGTTGATCCTGGTGATCTTTTTCGTCACTGCCGCATCGACGATGTACTAATAAATCAAAGGCAACGTCAGACCCACGCCGAGCAGTCGACAGCCGAGATTAACTTATCAAGCCGAAACTAAACCCCTGGCGTGGGTGACTTTCGGTTAGCCGAGCAATTGCTTTGCGGAACTATAGTGGTCGGGGAGGTTCTGCTGCGAATCGGGAATGGGGATGGTGGTGCCGGACGTTCGTTAGCCACGGGACACTGTGTTATACCACCAACGGTACCAAGCGATAGACTAATCATGCTGACCCTATGGTTTTACTTCCCTAAAACCATGCGATGCCACCACGTAGTCTACGCACGCAGTTTAGTTGTTTTAGGATACATTCGGTCCCAGTCTTCGCCAAGCGAGGATGAACACCCCAGACTTGTAACCAGGAGACCTCACGCTACGGGGAACAATTTTTGCCACAGATTTTGGAGAAAGCGATCAACAGATTCGTCAAATATTTATTCCCACCGTAAATTTTTGATTCCTTTTCCTTTTCTACTAAATTTTCTTTTTTTCCCCGTTTCTCTTCGCCGATTTTCCCTTTCACCTGCAAAGGGAGATGGTGAACAGAGAAGCACTGAGCAGTGTGAAATACTGGGCGATAACAGGACCGTACGGGGGTGTGCATTGGTGATGGCTTTGGGTTCGATTCGAGGTGGCGTCTAGCAGCTTACTCTGATCGATTCCTCGCTCAAATATGTGCATATCGGAAACTCCCGACAAACATATATATATAGCCTAGATACGAAGGCCAACGATCTACTCTGTTCGAGCCAGACCATCTGTGACTGATGCCAGCTATACTAGCCGCATTACACACGGTTCCAAAGCAAACTGTACATTTGAAACGATGAACCAGCGCGGAAAATCTTATCTCTAATCACAACACGCTCGTTGTTTAACGGATTCATAGACCTGCCAAGAGGCTATCCTGCGCGCGCAGACTCGCCTCTACGCATGCGTGCCGACAGATGGCGCCCGCTTCACTTTTGACCAATAGGAGTTCGCGGTTACCGCCTAAAGTCGCGCGGATTCTATATCAAAGCTCTGTTCGAAACGCTTGAAGAGTTTTTCATCGATTTTTTGGTACATGATTAAATTTTGATTGATTCGATGGAACTTTTGACTCCGGAAGTGTTTTGATGCGGAGTTGAAGCTCGATTTTGAGACTGCCTCTAGGCGAGTACCCCCTAGTACGTCTGCTTTTGCAACTGCGCGTGTCTGTAGAGAAGGGTGCTGGTAACGCGGTTGCGTTAGTATAGATTACGCGAATTATTACGCATTATTACCGCATCAGGTTGCCGCACCGTATCTTGATACTGCTATGTTACGTGTCATGAAAATCCGGTGATTATCTGACTAATACGATCGTTCTCGATTTGAATCCTTGCGGTTGATTGGATTTTCGGTTGTAAAACCAGGTTGTGTAAAGTCTCACGAAAATCGACTACTATGAGGAGTTCACATAGATTTGTGTGAAATTGTATTCCTCTTGAGGAATAAGGCATTATGAAAAGTAAATTCGTTGAGAAGTTTGTATAGCAGAGGTTGTGCAGAATTTCGTGTCACTAATTTATTGCAGGGTTTCCTATACCCTCAGCCCCTTTCCGAAAAACTTTCTGAACCACGGCGAGGCCCGGTTCACGTTATTGTGCATTTACAATCCAATTAATAATGCTTCATTGGCGCACAAACGACGAGGCAAGACCAGGGCAGGGTACGATGCCTCGGAACAACAAAGAGTGCCATACCAACCGGTGCGTGGTGTAGATATAAAAATACGGTAGCACACTTGGATTGCTTCAAGTATTCTACAAAGTATCTTTAAATAGAAATTCTCCATAATTTAAATTTACAACGTTGGGGCAGAAAAATAAATTTCTCGAATTCTCTGTTCCACTGGTCTTCCTTCATCCGCATAAAAAAAATTAGAATGCGTTTCCATTTTCACACACACACCTTTTGAGCAGGAGATAAATTTCGAATACAATTGTGTGAAGGACAGAAAATACAAAACCAGCCGTATAGCTGTAGGTCAAATTGCGAAAGAAGTTGTTATTTCATCTCAAAAAAGTGTAATAACAATCGTGCAGCAACGGTAATTACCATTCTTCTCTTTCTGAAATTAAACATCCCAGCTCGCCTATCCACAGACGCGATGATTGGCGGCTCACCGTTTTAACACACCAACAAATGTTACTTTGGAAATACAAATCAGGGAAATTGCTCGGAAAATTTTGCTCCCTGGAACGCGAAAAATGCGCGTTAATAAACCTCCCTTGTGGGTGGTCTCGAGGGTGAAGACAGGGCGGCCGCAGGAGGATGCAAGGCCCACCCTACCACGGGCGTGTATATTTTACTGGAATATTTCTCAATTTTTAATCTCGTTGAATTTCACACCCCGAAGGTAGTAGGTACCCCGCTGTGTAAACTCCTGAGGTCTTCGCCGTCCCACCTACGATTCGAAAATTCCTCTCCCCCCATCCACAAGGAATCTTTGTTATATCTGTATTAATGGATCTTCCAGATTTTCCTTTTGTGCCGATCATCGCATCATACAAATTCCAAACCCATGAGTTATGAATTAAGAATATAAGGGGGTGAAATTTGAACTAATCCGAATTTTTTTCTTCCGTTTCGTAAGGGTGAATTTACACATCGATTAAAGGCAGATCCTTAGAATGAAAACGTGACTATATACGTTAAACTGTAACCATTAGTTTAGTACCTTTCTAGCGCAAGGGTGAATCTAGGGTTGTTAATTATAAATCAACAACTAGATACACGCCGTGCTTCGGGGCGAATAGAACTTGTTTAATGACGTAGCGCAGCGAAATTACATGTGTGGGCAATTATACGCAATTAATAGAGTAGGTTCGAAGAATCGATTGGTGCAGGGGTAGAAAACGATGAAAAAATAAAAATAAAAATAAAAACAGAACCCCAGTTTTCAATAGTAATCAACCGCGAAGCTGGCAATTAAATTAAAACCAGAATACTACGGCGCACTTATGCCTACATGTACATATAATACCATGTATGGTGTATGTTGTTCAATTAAAATTCCACCCAAAATACGTCTGCGGGCGAATCACTCACCCTTGATTTATATCAATCGACTTTTGTACACAACTCGCATAAAATACCGCGTCGGTTCAATTTGAATCATTTTTTTTTTTTTTATCTTTCCTTCTCTTTTTCTTTTTTTCTTCTTCTACACCAGGCTGCGATAGTATTCGTGCTTTCGATTTGTATATTCAGTGGAAATAAAGCGAAAGGACGAAAGTGATTAGTACGTGTCTTCGAACTCTTTTTCGACGCGGGATTTTTGCTGCCGGGAAGCGGAGGTCTTGCGTTCGTAACATGGCATGGGGAAACGACAAGAATTTTACAACTTTTGTAGCACGTCTTGACACGGAATTTATGAAAGCCAAACTGTAACGTCCCTGCATTAAGGTTCATTTCAGTTTACGGCATCGTAAAGCCGGCATATACTGCGCCAGGTGCATTATAATGCCAAGACGCCCGCGCCGGGGCTACGCTGTTGTGTTGTCTTAAATAAAACCGGTAAACCGTGAACAGCATCCCATCGTTGGATATCTCACGCGACAGTATGTACCCTCATAGAAGACTCTTAGAAATAAAGTATACCTCGTATCAACCATCACTGAAAAAGTATTGCGAAATGTGAGAACTTTTCCAAATTTATTATCAAAAGTTAGAAATTAATTCGCCCTCGATTCAATCGGCGGATAAATATTCAAGGACGTTCACCCTGTGCATGGTACAAGCCCGGTGCTGCGCTCGTTAGGAAGATTCCGAGAACTTCGTATATTCCGTCGAAGGTCCATTCACACCCCCTTGTCTGTATATACATATCAGAAAGTGCGCAGGGTCGCAGGTTCCTCGGTAACCTCAGTGTTGAATGATTTAATAATGTGTGCAGCATTAGCTAGGCTAGGCAACGTAAGCGGGGATAATCCTTTCAACCAGTTGTCTGGTGGAACCCCTTCAGCCCTAGAACGCGAACGCCGGCGACAACTAATTCCGCCAGATATTGCTTACAGGGGTGAGTAATTCCTACAGTCAGCCACCCATCGCTGTGCGGCCGCGTCGTTGGTGTACGGGGTTAGATGGGTAGGGTAGGGTAGGTAGGTAGGTACACGTCGAGGGTGGATTATTACAAGATTTTAGAGTTTATTACCGAAAGGGTTGTTGCCCGACGTAAGAGCCAGATGCAATTTCGGACTCTTTGCTTTGCCAAGGGACATATTTACCCCTTAATGGTAATTGGGGTGGATTTATAACGAGCCTCAAGAGGGTTCATCGACATTGATTTAAATAATTAAATCTCCCAAATGATGAACCAATACGCTGCAATTTTTACTCCCAAGTATCTAATCGACGAAATCTTTGGTCAAAAGAATCTCCCTCGACCCACATTTGTCTGGTGATCGTATCTCTTGTTAAATCCTGAGAAGAAGTTATATGAGCGAAAAAATTGTAGCTTTAATAGTTTTCAAACTAGAACGAGTTCAAGAGATTCACCAATCACACGGCTCGGTTCCAACGGAGCGTAACGGTCACGCAGCTACCAGACGCCACCGCTACATGCGCGCGTTTCGTTTCCTCCCAGAAGCGGACCGCGCGATTGGTCAACTTGAACTAGTTCCCATTCGAAAAGTATTGGACCCTGGATTTTTTCGCTCAGAGAAAATCGTCTCAGTTTGTCACAAGGTACACATGGGTCGACTATCGTTTGATCGTGTCCCTTTTTATATTTGAATTTGTTTCAAAAAAACAGAGAGTCGAGTCATTTGAATACTATTTCAACGTTACACACCAGAGCTCTTGTAGAATTTGAATTTAATACGATGCGGTACTGAACGTTGCACTTATTTTTGTTGATAGAGTGGCTTTCTCGTAGTGATGCAGGGGACGGTTTTTCTTCCGTGACGTAGAGTTTATGGACGTTTACTTTCACGTCGGGGTTAGCACCAGAGCGTGACACGACCCTGCAGGGTGACCTCGACGTCACAGCTTGCCCGTTTTATAATACCATCGTATCTAGATGACTGGGTAGATGCACCAGACGTTAAAATTAACAGAAATTTCAGAAACTCAAACGACAGTTCTGAAGCTATCATTTATTTCAGGTTCACCGTGTCATTCGAAGGGGGTGAATGAGGGAAATGGAAGCTGGCACTGATTTGAAACAAAACTTCTGCAGAATTTAATCATTTGAAAAAGTATTCAGCATGTTGAGGGTGAAAATGAATGATTGAGTCAATAGAAGTTTATGTGTACCAAGACGCGGGGGCAGTTGTTTCCAGTTTTTCATAAAGCTTGTTCTTTCCAACCCCAACACGAACTTTTGTCACGTCATGTGGGATTATTAGTCACGCAATAAATAGTGCCTATCTAGTACACGCTGTTAGAAGGTAACGTTGGAATACTCGCACGTGAGCGTACGGATTCGGTTGTTGCTCTTTAGAAATCGATCCCGATAATACTATAAGATATTTGCTAAATATCGCAGGCAATATCGTGCTCTCAAACCCTTGAGGATCACCGTTTCGTATCAAAGAGAAAATAAAATCTGATGGAAGCGAAAGGGAAAGACCGACGAATACTTGCGACGCTTTTAAACACCGCTTCGAAGGCAATAGCGTTTGAACACGATACGAATATGTTCGCATATTATACTTAGGTACACGAGATTCCCTTCGCTCAAAATACACGATATCGTATTTGAGCCTGATACATGATCTAGCTTTTGAACCTTTCGAACAAAAAATTCTAATACCCCATCAATCGTTCTGATTGAAATTTTTTTTCTGACAATTGTCAACTTTTAAGAGTTCTTATGTCCGTTAATGAGGTGCAAAAAATCCACTATTCGTATTTATGGCCATTGAATGACGCGCGTTGTATCCCCGCATCCCACCGCTGTCACCAAATGTTTAGAGTTTTTTTAACTCGTACAACAACGAGTCGTAGTGGAAAGGCTTTTCTGTTCTCTTTCTGGATTTAGTTTTTGGATAAAGCCTCGGGTGTGGATGTATTTGCGTGACTATCTCACACACCTACTCCTGGAAGGACGATAGTGTTCGTGCCGAGGCGTGTTAATCTAAGTTTAGTCATTTTTACAGCGTTGTAAAGAAGGCGTATAACGACTCGAGTAAGACGAGAGCGAGGATCTCGCCAGAGATTCTTGACTTTTTACGTTTACGAGAGTAATTCGTATTAATAACCGCCAACCAGACTAGGGTCTTGGATCGTAACTGCGTTTACTACCTCATACTGCATAAACTTAGTTATTAATTAAACTGCATTATGCAATTTAGTCTCTAATCGTGAGCTCTTGTAGAATGCTGGAACTTTCCCATCACCTGCATACTCGAGATTATGAAAATGTTTTTCCATTTAAACTAAAAATAAATCAACTCCCTTTTAAAATTTTGCCAACCACGCTCTTTGCCTGCGTATAAAATACGCCGTACGTGTATGGCACGTGTGGGAATGAAACGCAGAGGAGGGCAACGGCATCGTGTTGTATGCGTGAACCAGTCTACGTCATGGTTAATTATTGCACATGTGTATAGTATAGTATACCAGTCCAATTAAACCTTTATGAACGACCCAGGAAAATATAAAACCACGACTCTAATAATTCAACACTGTTTTCATGTCAACTCGCCTCTGTTCCCAGGCATCAACCATTTTTTCTCTACCTCTTCGCTTTCAATTTTTCATTACAAATGGCGTAAAACACATTTCCCTGTACGACAATAACTGAATTCAACGTCCACCTCAATTACCTATCAGGAATTCTATCGCAAACTATACTGAACTCTTTTACTCGGCTTATATTATTCATACTTCATCAGTTTTCACGCTCCGAAACCAAAGCCAAAACTATGACCACACTCTTCAAATTGGATTGAGAACTTGGAAGAGTCACAATTCGCTGCATGCGTCATTCGGAGGAATTAGGAGATTAGACTCAGAAGAACAGAGACTTGTCAGATATAAAAAGAGAGGCGAGGGCACGCGCTTGAAGATTGAGCTAACGAACCCTCAGATTTTTATTAGTTGTTTCGATGCAAATTTATAACACAAGGAGGTAAAATATTGCCCTCAGATATTCGAAGCAAATTAGATTACGAGCCCACTCGCCGATTCCCCTCATAGCATAGCAGCGTCTTTATTCAGGGGAAATTAATAAAACCGAGATGAAAGAAAAAATGCGACTTTTAATTCGAAATTTGCATTATATAATAATCTGCACTGTACCAGCTACTCGCTTAGTTTACTGATTCCGTTATCTGAATAACGGCGGATGTCCACGTGCAGTCTTTCGTGCTTTTCTCGGATGGAAATAAGCATTCCGTTGTCTCCCGGCACCGGATTAAGAAATTCTCTAAACCCCTTCGTGGCGGCTGGCTCATATTCCATCATTTCCAGAATTCAATCTACTTATTCAAATTTCGAATCCAATTCGCGTCTGCCGCGGCCTATCGTTAGCTCGAACGTTCCAACAACTATGTCCTATTTTCCCATCATGCTCACTGATCTCAGCCAACGATGCGATGGGGATTCCCCTTGTTCGGCGAAGACGTAAACAAGATCAAAATTGGCTGTACGGTATTCCAAAGCCAAAATTGAATCTTAGAACGGACAATAACTCGCCTAGGAACCGATACTGCAACGTTCACTGTAAATACCGATCGCGCCTTAAACCCGGCTTAACCCCCCCCTAGCAATATGCGAGCGGACAAATGCAACAGGACGGCCAATATTGATGCGTCTGTCGTTGGGGAGTAACGGGATGTCGCAACTAAAACAGGGAATGGGAAAATGGGGGCAGAAACGGGAAAGGTCACGTCATTTCGTGTTATTAAATTTATATAGATCCCACTGCAGACTTTGCTACATAGATTTGTCAAAAGGGAGGGTTGGGTTGCCAGAGGGTTGTTGGCGTTGGGTCGCGCCCTGTTCTTGTGGGAATTCAATATCATACCGGCTGCATAAGGATTTAATGGGAAATGTTTGCAGAACTATTCTTGAATTCGTTGCCGATACAATGCCGGTCCGTTCGCCGATTCACAGAAAGATAGACGTCCGTTTTATGGCCCGATTATTACCAGTTAGTCCCCATCCCCATTTGCAGAGCCCCCGATTAACGCCGTCTCACCAAATATACGAGATGTATTTTGTTCTTAGCTCGGAGCGATGATCTCGTCGAATATTTCCCCAAAAAACCGGAGTCAATATATTCGCTAAGAATTAACGACGCCCCAGAGAAGTCCGCTAAACGTTTCCTGTGCCGAGGGATTTGCGGATTCTACTCAATGCTCGAGGGCTGGATTTCGGAGTATCAATTTTCCTCAGGATTCGCATGGTAGCTGGTCAATTAAGCGCGAATCCCCATGCCCGTAAGGATTTTGTCGTTTTCTTTTTTTCAGGCTTCCTGACCACGATTCGAATCCGTTGTTGAGCATGTCCAGGGGAGAACCGGCGGAGATGATCCTCTCAAGACCCGTGGTCGATATGAAGACGTAGGAAAGGCTACAAAGGAACAGGAGTAGTCAGATATCTACGAAACCTCACGATTCCATCTCTCGCATTGCGGTAAACACAACCCCCACACGTGCCACTGCCTTTTATTGGGCAATCTATTTTCTATACCACGGAACAACCCCAACCCTCCCATCCATCCGGTAAATTGATCTAGGAATATTTGATGCTTGAGCCTACCGTGTGATTGTTTGTTCCCATCTCTTCGAGAGTCGAATCCCTTACAATAAAATCGGATCGAGAAATCAACTTATCGTATAAATAACAATATCTTTATTCGTATCAGTATCTGTTATCTTTTTCCTCTTAGTTCATTGATCTTGTGTCAATTATGCACAACGTATATTGCATACAGGCTTATACTGCCGAATGGCAACTTCGATGGAAATTATATAGAGCGCGATAATAATTGGGGGAATTTCGAGGAAAAGGAGCGAAATAGGTTTTTATCCGTATACATGTAAAAAAGGAAACGAAAATTTTTGCCAAACGACGAAACTTTTTCTCATCTTAAGAACTGCCTCGCAACAAACTGTGAAAATGTAACTTCAACGTTTTCACAGTGTCACGAACTGGGAAGTAATCGGCCATTTGGAGCCCATTTTCTCCATGAATGAAAAACGAGGAAATGGCTTAATTCGACAGAATTTCGTTTCGTATGAGACATTATGTTGTGAAAATGCCAGAAACGCAGAAACAAAAAGCGTGAAATATTTTATTGAGAGAATCTGAACCGTATCAGTCTTACTTCATAATTCCTTTCATTTTTTAAAAACGATGGGTTGAGAGGGTATTCTGAAATCCCTGGTGCCCTAAAGAAACGTTCTAATGACCCAGACTTTTGACATCTGATTACGAGTATTTTCAGACATGATGGGAAATTATTTGAAATTTCATGGAGTTTGCCTTACGGAGATTTATTCCATCGGAGAAAAAGTGGTTCCTGCCGGGTACAGGCTGCATCGTCTATCGAGCTTCTTGAAATTTTGACGATGTCCGAAAGATGTTAAATAATTTTTGATCGTGTCTCGAAAAAATGTTAAAATCGAATCAACAGAATGAATATCTTGGATTCGATGTACTGAATCGAATGAATCGCCTTACCACGATAGGAACTCTGATCGACCTATGTGCCAGTTTGGCGAAAGAAGTTAAAATTTTTGGAAATTGAGCTACAACGTCGACTCCCGCATGAATTGAAACGGTTGAAAAATCGCAGTCAATTAGATGTGCAGAATCTTGTTCACATCTCAAGTGCAAAGAGTAGGTATTTCAAAAGTGACTGTATGCCTACACCGCCGCTCTTCTTTGGACCCGTACCGTTAAGCCGCGATTTAAATGGAGATTATTCAGCGCATGTACTGAAGTCGTATGTTTACCGCCTAGCAATGGAGGCAGGTGCGTGAGGGGTTTCTTAATTTTTCACGTCGGCCACCGGGGGTCGGTATCTCGACTATAGATGTGGATGGGGATGGGGATGTGGATGTGGATGTGGATGGGGATGTGGACGTGGATGTGGATGTGATGTCTTGCGCCTCAGAACCACCAACTCAGTCAGGGTGGTCGCGCGGTGGTTCTGGCACTTTGCGAATTTCGAGGACGACCGTAATGCATGGCAAAGGGGAGCGGTAAGTGACGCGCAGGACGCATGCCAAGCAGCGCTCGCGCGCTTCACTGCGGCTTCCTGTTTTTTCGTTTTCTATTTTTTTGCACTTTTTATTTTTTATTTTTTTCCCTCAACTTCTTAGATTTTTAATGATTGTATGTGAACCCGGCTCACAGGAAGCACCAATCTGCATAATATACTATACTGTACCCATACACCCTCCAGTGAATCAGGGAAATGCTTTGATCCTCTTCTGTGAAGACAATAACTCGATAAAACCGACGTGAGTAATTTCATATCCCCTTTTCACCCCGCAGGTGGATAAAAATTCTTTATTTTATCGCGTTGGTTCATATTTGAACTGGATTTTCAGTAGCTGCAGAGAATGAGCCGCTCTGATTAAGCAAACTCCTGGCAAAAGCCAGTAAATAATTCACTGCATATATGGATTGTCTTTAAACATCGGGAATTCCAAGGGTAGGTAGTCGCGTCTCGATAGTAGGTATGTGACAACGGGAATAATGAGGGGGAATAAAAGATGTGGATTGAATATTGAGCGTTTTGGAACGACTTTAACTTTACTTTCAAACACTTTCGAGCAGTGAGTTGCCCGCAATATGTGACGTAAATTTTGATAGTAAAGTTATGCGCCAGTCTATCTCGTAAAGTATTATCGTAGTTTCTGTGTGAGGTCAGAAAAGTTGGGTACATAGATAAATCCCGACACAGCTAGGTGCTCAATTTTAATAATTTATGTTTCGATGATCGTAAGACGCTCTTAGATATTCGTTGATGTCAGTTTGAGGAATTTTCAACCCTGCATCCCTTCCCTTTTTCCCTACACAAGCTACTTCATATCTTACAGATCTTCCCTGCTGTAGGACTCGAGATTGCGAGAGACGAAGTAACTTTTCGAGGATAAATAATTAATTGCTTCCCTGCGATGGGACGGAATGCATAATTCAATGCTAGCCACCCTTACACCCAGCCGCTAGCTACTTCAAGATCAGTTTTCTTCATCCCCTGCCCCCGGTAAACTCTCGCGGAGATCGAGTTCCGCGGGGCGCGACACCCCTGTACAGAAATGCAATATTTACGCAACAATTAGGAATCAGTGGTACTTCCCTCGTCTGAGGAACCGCCACAGCCGATTATCCAGCGCACCCTGAAAATAAGGAAATAATCATTACGTTGGCTCAGTCAGTTTTGGAGATTTATTGCAACAGACTAGACTGCCTATGTTATATATATATATATATATATATATATATATACACGTAGCCCGCAGGAATTATGTCACTTATATGAATTATCGATTTATTTTGACGTGAGGCTGCAGGCGGACAGGGCGTTCGATATCTCGATTATTCAACTGCAGACTAGCGCAGCTCCGAGAGAAACGTCATTTCAGTGGCGTAGGTTGACAGATTGGAAACACACCTAGATACTTTTATGACGGTAGTTTCAACCGCGTCCATAAATCTTTTATCTTCCTTTGTTTATCGGTAACAGAATATTTCTCATTTACAGTTAAATTACGGACACAAACATTCCATTCCACGTTGTGTCTACGAATTTAAATACAGATTTGTGCAGCCCGGCAAAAGACACGAATAAAAAAGTTAATTCTAGTTCAACTCACCTTCACTCGATCAATTATATTCTTCGTTGAAAATCCACGCGGAGTTCTATCAGACAAAAATTCGACGGTCTAATAGTCTCCGAGTAAAACGCAGTTAAAGTTTAAAAAGTAACGGCCAGACAGCTACAGGACGCCACCGCTAGTTGGCGCGCTCTTCTCCCCAGCTATACGATTGGTCAACTTCAAACGGCTCTAATTCGGCAGCCATTAGGCGCTCAACTTTTTTGTTACGATAACTTCGGTGCAGTTTTTCATTAAGAATACAGCCATGATCAACGCGATGGTGTTCTCAAGGGTTTTTTCTTTAAAATTTATTTGTCGAAAATTGTATGCCGGTACATAGCTATACTGATTTATCCTACTCATTATTGAATCATTTACCAATTATTTGGCAATTATTTGGCAATTCTATTGGGTACAGTTTCAAATACTGTTTGACTATAGTGAATAGGGTAATCGTATTTGCGAATTATCCAAATAGGCACATGGTGTTTACTCTAGTAAGGCTACAGCCGTGCAATATACTGCGCATATACTGTGGCAAGCAACCTGCAGTCAAATGCTGTAATTGTTTTATCCGAGGTAATTACGAAATTGCTTATACCATTTGCAATCAGCCATAGCATCGATCAATTCCCCGAGCACTAAATGCATTGTATGCATTCAGTTTACCCCCACAAATTTTCTACCGGACACAATACGAAATACTGCGTAAATATTGGAAGTATCCCGATCAAATTTTTGTTTACTATCAAACAATACACTTTTTCTCACCTTTTATTTTCTCGATATTGGAATCCCAACGCTTTTCGATCCATGGATAAATAAATTGGTAAAAAAAAGAAAACTAAACCGAAAATTTCTCGGTACGTATCCGTATAGTTACAGAGAGAAATACATGTAATACACACATCGTATGAATGTACGTAATTACCGAAGCTGTTCACGTTACCAGAGCCTCTCGCTTCATTAGGGAAAACATGGTTGGTGTGGCGAGTTGTTTTTTGTTGCCATTATCATTATCATCGGGTTTGAACGAGTTTGAAAACGTGGCTATTTCCGGAGTATACTGCATGGAGTCTGGCGCGACGAGCTTATGGTATCAAATGTGCCCCAGTTTTACCCGCAACGAGCTCGTTCGGTTCGGGTGTTCGCGCATTATTCATTCGAACGGATCACCCATTATGGCACTTTGTCGATTAAAGCTCACCGGCGTACCCCAAAGCCTTCCGTTCGAGTTGACGGCTCGACGCGATATGAACGCGGTTGATTTTTGCAAACAAATTTCATGGATGAATATAGCCATGAATAATTGTCAGTCAAAAAGCTATTATTTATGAAAAAATGAAAAATAAAATAATAATAAAAAAAAATACAACGACGATTGCGGCTTTATGGTACTTTTAGCTAATGGAATTAAACCGAACTTTCACAGTTGTACATACTAATATCTACAAACATGTCACTCGACGCTTTATACCTATATATCGAAAACACCAAAAGCCAACCGATATTTTTGGCCCTCTCTACCGCGAATCACGTCAAATTATTTATCACGCGTAATGGTAGGGAGGCTGGGAGGGTTGTGCCGGACACCCGCGCTCCAGGGCTGCAGAACACCACCACAGCACCAGCCAATATTAATTCGTATCAATTAACAGTACAAGATAGAGTCGATAGCGTCATTACGCAAAAGCAGCCACTGATGGAGGATAATAACTTTTGGAAAACCATCTATAGCATGGCTCAAATTACTCTCCCATGGTCAACCGCACAGTCGCAACCGTTCGCAGATCAACAATTTGCACAATTGATCCAAGAGCGAAATCCCTGAGGCGTAATCCGGCAAAAATAAGAATATTTCAATTGGCAATGGCATATCTTGACCCGTGTGGGAATAATCAGTTACTAAAGTCGAGACGCCACCCCTTTAACAGTTTCTATCCTCGCCGATGATCAGTTCTGCAATTCGCTCAGTTTCGCTGATGTACAAATCTTGTTCAAGGGTCGTGTCTACAAGGCGACTTGAAAAACTGATTGAAAGGTGAGTAGAGGTAGAATTTGTGCTTACGTAATGGCTTCAGGGACTTAGGCAAGACTGTAAAGGATGGTGGTGCGTGTCGGTATAAAAGCTGCAGATTCTTTGGTTCCTGGATTCCTGGGTTCGCTGTAGGGTTCAGCACAGTAGTCAGTAGACAAAATGATATCGGTGCCGATCGGCATTCCCTGCAAACGAAGAGCAATAAAAACTTTTCCAATTGACTTCCCTTAGCTTAATTCAGCGGAACTGAACGTAAGTGGCTGAGGGAGCTGGAGAACGCCAAAGTGTGAGTCTGATCTCGGGCTACGAGAATGCGTTTGCTTGCTCCGCTCCGCCCCAGAAATCCAGGATTTCAATTTAGTCTCGGATTGACCTGGTTTGGTTCTTTCAATGGTTCCGTTTCATTCGAAACCCGAGGTAGGTAGCACCAGTTTCGTTACCCCCTGCAGCGCAGAATTCTATGTACTTCGAACATTTTCCACAACTATATACATACTGCTGTTCGAGACTTGTTCGCGTTATTTCGAATAAAAACTCATGTTAGAGGACTGCGGGCTGCACCGAATAATCCAGGGTTCGACTGTCCAGGTACTGGTCGGAAAATACCCTATGTATAATATTGTATAGTCTTTGAACCTTACGTGTTATCCACGCATCGGCAACGTTTCGTTATTCAATCCCTATCCGGGTGCATATACGAGCGATTCATTAACGAGGAGTATGAAAACTACGCAGACTATCCTACAGGGCCAAGTTCAAAGGCCCTCAGCTCTAAAGATGATCGGAAAATGGTATGAGAAGAAGTTGCAGCAAGAGGACTGCAGGGAGGCGGATATCAGCAGAGTTTCGTAAAGTTTCGATAAGTCGGTCTCGGAGCGTTTACTTCCTGGTGAGCAAGGGGCTGGTTTCGGATATGAGAGGGACTAGAGGAAGTCTAGAAGATCAAAAGGCACGCCGCTTGGAAATAACGCGGTCTAGATGTCTGGGCATTGCTGGTTGCAGGATATGCGATCGTCTCTGAGCACATTGGAATGTGGGCTCATCCTTGTGCACTTTGATATCCAACCCGAAATCATTCCATCGTTTCGCTACGGAGAGAGGATCCCAACCCACTTGTCAAATCTACTGGCAAACATTGCGATGCTTTGCATTTTTCCGATCCGATCCCATCCGATTCCCCGCAGATGCCTTTATGAGGAAAATCAATTCGCCGTTTCTGCGGCTTATGCAGTAGTATTTTCTGTTGTTTTTTTTTTTTTCAACTTTTCATTTTTTTTGTCCACTTTCATTTTCGTGCACCAAAATTTTTTGAAAAAAAAAATACAACACCCACCCATTAGTGATCAATCATTCGGATGATTCGATTGGCGTTATTTTAGCGCAAACAATTTTTCGCATACAATTTATTGTGACTTCATATGTGATCCTGGGCTGATATATCGCCCGCATTCTGATATTGAAAAACATGAAAAAATCCACAGTTTTTTTTTTTTCTTTTTTTTTTTTTGGTTTGAGATCAATCGGGTTTGTCGATCAAAAAAGACAGGACGCAACCCGCGTCACTGGACGGAAAATTTTTTACCAATAAACAACACTCTATCATTTCCAGTTGATTACGGTATATGAATATACATAAAACAAACAGCCAATATACGGTATCCAGGAATACTTTGATTGGGAATAAACGTATACAAAGGATCAAATCACATGTACAAATGCCCGGGAATTCACGTATCTTTTCATAGTTTCGTATTTAACTGCTTAGGTTTTGGTTTTTTTTTCTTTTGATTTTCAATCCCTTGACCATTTTTCTTCAAAATTACCCCAAAACGAACTCGTGACATAAATCATTAGTCAAGTTATGATATTTCTTAAGTAGAATTGTCTCTTTTTTACCTGTGTTAATGATATGGGAAATATGAATCCCGTTTGTACATAGAAATCTATAAATCGAATTTATGGGCAAGAAAAAGTTGAAAGAAAATTTGATTTTTGACACAGGTATAATAAAATTGCATTTAAACCGTGCAACCCTCTGACGTGAACAGTACCGTCGTTAAATTTAGCGCTCGAACGAGGATGGGTAATTAGAAATTCTAAATGCGGAGTACAAGATGGCGCGTGTCGGCCCCAAGCTCCCCTGTATCTTTCATTCGTATCTTATCTCGCCCTAGCTCGAGGTTTGAATTACATAAGCACTTACTTACGCCGGCCTTAATGTGACCAGAAAGTAAAATTCCGTAGAGTTAAATTTCGCCTTGCGGTAACAGCGAAAATAATTGGGGTATAAATTTTGGGTATGGGCATAGCTATTTAGAGTTTTTGTGCGAAATTTCTCTCAGCCCATTGCATCACGACGGCGAACATACGCTCAAAGTGTTTCTTATCCCCACGCTATATTCTTCGAAATCATAAATTGCACCCTGTGCAATGTCATTCTATTTCACATTTCGTTGTATACGCAAACCGTCTGAGACTCCGAGCCGAGGATAGTCCTATTTACTTTATTTTCATATATGTGGAATGCCGTTTGGCACGACCTCAAAGGCACACCAGAGACGCAGAGCTGAGGCTAGAGCCACCAAGACCAAGACCATGATCGCTTGGTTCCTCACACACGATTACGCGGTCTATGTGCACCGAACTAATATACGAATTTTTGCAATTCCTTTTACAGGATATCGAAAGTCAACGATGGAACGCAATCTCCTTACGTCACCAGGTGCACGTGACATTCTGCACGGACCGTAACCCCGCCAACAGTTTCCTCTTTAGATAACATCTGACGAAGGAAATCCTCGTGCAGTTTATCAAGAAATATGCCAATCCGAAGCTTTGAATGCCCGTCTAAGTCTTACAATCAAACACTGTCGGAGTCTTCGATGGTGTCATTGGCTGCCGTCGCGCCGCGCTCTACCCCAGAAGTTTAAATTGGTGATGTGATGAGAATTGCTAATCTAGAAGGCATTGCGGTATGTCAGTGCAACGGCACGTGAACTACTCTACCATCCCTTGGCAATAACGTCAGAGTCACGTCACCGAGATAATTAAACACGATATGTACTTGCGCTAGTATATATAGTCAATACATACGTCTTTAGATTTATTCCAATTGAATGTACGAGCATGTATACATACACAAGCATATATGGGCTTTCGTTACTTGACTCGGCATGTAAACTGTACGTAAACTAGAAGTAGACGAAGAGTTTCTGCTGAAATCGGTCAAAGGGGCTTATTGGCTGTGCGAGGTTTGGCGAGCTGGTGGAAAACGCGCTGTAAAACTTTATCTTTACGCGTTCTTGAGAATACTACTACGATCAGTATAGCTTTGCTTCGTTGAAATAACAACAAGATCGACCAGGAGTTCTTTACCGCTTTTTCTATTTTCTTTCGACTTTATTTTCTTCCTTTTTCCTTCTTATTCTCCCCTTTTCCACCCTCGCCGAGCTCTGGCTTAACAACATTTACAGAAAAGACCCGTTTGCTCTTCGAACCAAAGTTATAGACAACCAACCAATCTACTCGGCAAGGATTAATGCCACGGAGAAGACTTCGAGGACGTCAATATTCATCCATACCTTTCCGAGGACTCAAGTTCTTACAGCGATAAGCTCGGTTAAGTATTTTTGAAATCATGGGGTGACCCCCTGGCGATTAAGTGCCTCGTTTCATCGGTGCACTTTGCGGCTGCGAAACATACCTTGGATTTGGTTCTGTGTGCAGTGGATGTGTCTATAAGGTTAAATCTGCAGAATGGTAAGAGGAGGCTGTTGGTCTGACAGAATACGACTTCTGCTCGAGCGGCTACAGCCAGCTCTTTAAGGCCCGGAAACTCCTGGCGCCCGGGGCCATTCGCAAGGATTTAAATATATAAAGCGCAAAGACGCCAGCGCCCACCATGCGTTTAGTAAGCTCTGCTTTGACTTTTCCCTATTTTCTTCCCTATTCCAGTTCTACCCTCTTTCCACTTTTTAGTCTTCGTACACCACCACCCGGCACCCTACCACCTACATCCGACCGTATTTCCCCTACCGTCAATCTCGTGTCAGACGGTGCGGATTATCCTTGACTCAGGACTCGGTACACTTCTCAATCTCGACACACGCCACACGTTACAAACTCCACTTTCTTCGTCCTTGATGCTGCTTTGGAACCTAAATTATCATCTGAATTTTTAAGGACCTCCTAATCACGCGTCCATCAATCGTAGTTAACGAGTGACCATCAGATCTGGGGTCGCCACTTTGGAGAAGAACATATCCTGTCGTTTGAATGTTCCTATGAATATTGGCTGCCTTTTTCAGGACACACTCGTCACAGATACAGATTTATAATGTTTGTGTAATTTTCAGAGACCTTGATACGGTAAACCAACGGTTCTACGACTCTTTCGGTTCTATTCCAAGATCAGAAATACGTCAAATATACTTCGTAGATGAGTTGAAAACAGTTTTAAACATCAGTAAAGGGACGTTCATGGTCCTTTACTGATGTTTCCAGTGGGTATTCATGCTTGCGAGTATTAACGTCTGGTTGAGTAGGTCTGACAAATCTGAGTCAAGTTTGATTTTAATTCATATCGATTGGGAGTTGAAGTAGTTGGGAAACGCGATTGCGTGTCCAAGACCAGGAACACAAGCTCGATTCTCTTCGTGAATTGATTAATCAGGAAACAAACTAAGCCAAGCGATAGCCGATGCGGATAAAAGAAATTGGGAAATGTAGTAAGGGAATAAAATATGAGACTGGATATAAGACAAAGAATAACCCCAGTTGGTTACCTTTGTACATTTATCTATATGCAAAGCTCGAATGACGACTTCGGAAGATCGCCTAACGGTCGTTATGGATAATGCAAAATGTTCAAATAGCCGCATAAACATGAAAGGAAACTGGATATAGAAGCAATGAATATTGGATTGCTTTTCTACTTCCTCATTTCCTATTTGTAGTTTAATTTAGTATTTTTTCTCGCCGTATACCACCTCGAGCGAAATTTCAGTTTCGCGCTTACCATGCATACCTACATGTACCACCTTATACCTTCACCCGTATAGTTCATTAATATTCAACGAAACCTTATCTCAGTTGGCATGTATTTTGCCCAACCTCGTACCTCCGAGTACCTAACGTTATTAAAAATGGTATAATAATGACGTGCTCGTTGTTGAAAGTAACGAAGCGAAAAGAGTTAGCACAACGAAAACGAAACAAAGTTCAACGAACAAATAGCACACCGTATTAACCTGCACTCATGATCACCTGTAGCCGGTCAAATTTTAATTCACACATAATCATTCCATTTGTTTTTTTTTTTTTTTTTTTTTACTTTTTTTTTTTTTCTCCTCCTCCTTCCATACACCAAACAATTAAAAAGCTAGTTACACATGCAGACAGAAAGAGATGGGGGATTTGGGGAAACCAGCCTGTTGGATATATCTCGACATACAGCCAAGAGGCGGAGGTAATTCCGTGCTTATATTTAATTAGGGAGGATATGGGCTTGAGTGAGAGGGGTGAGTCTGTGTTACTTGTCTAATTACCCCGAGACAAACGAACCTGTATAATAGGTGCGAGTGGGTAAGCGATGCCAGCCGAATTTTAGCGGATATTGATAATATTCCAAGCACTTCGGAGTACAAAATAAAACTGTTTTATGTAGATTTCATTTACTTTTTGGTGGCTAATTGGCAGTTGACTATCTATAACACTGTGATAACTGTCGACAATTTTCTTTAGATTATCCGCAAACGTATCATAAAAGAGATTTTCGGGATTTCATCTCGTATATACGAATTCGCAGGAAATGGAACTCATTCTTATTGTTAACCCTGAGGGATGAGAATATTTATTTCACACCTGAGCGAGATCCCTTCTGTACATCCTTCGTTGACTCTGAATCTCCTGTCTTGTTACCTCCCTTTTTTTCTCATTTTTATTCCGAATCTTATTTTCATTTTTTTTATTTTTCTTCTGCCACCTACATCGTCCTGCCTTTCATGGACTTTCTTTATGCTTCGAGCCACGAGTACACCCTTCCTTATTATACTATAATACTCACGTCAGGTTAGAACATGAGATTTTTTATCTCGAATCAATGCTGCGAAATCATTAATTTATTTGTACATTAAAATTTCATGCTAGAGTTATTCTTTTTTCACACGATTAATTTTCCAATGGTGAAATAACACTTTATTTCTCCTTATATAACCGTGAATGCGGCAATGTTCACCAAAACCATCTGCGATGATTAAAGGAACGGAAATAAGGAATTCGACCATTCCTTTACAGCTTCCAATCCACGCAACATTTCACTCGCTGAAGGACTCGTCTCCTTCAAAGCAGTTGTTCGAATTAATGGAGCCATGCCGTTCAAGCTCGTCCAATTAAATAGAATAAGTAAATTTCTAAAAAACTACCAAAAAATTTTACAATACTATACCTCCGTGCAATTACAGAACAAGAATATGTAAATCTGTTGAAAACTCTAATTACACATGTCTTCGATTCTTTTCTCTCCTGTTTGAGTACTCGGTACGTCCAGTAGTACCATCTAATATCGAGCGCCCAGAATCGCGATGAGGACTCGCATTGGCGACCGAATTTAATCCTTGGAGAGTATCGGAATGGGTACCTACGGACTTGGCCAGTTCCTTCAAAATCAAAGTTTCCGAATAGTTTCCTAGCTTCATCACCTCATCGGACAAACTCTGCTTAGAATTTTGCTCATCAAAGTTGCGGCGGTCATTGTTTGACGCTTGGGTCACCTGAGCCGTACCATGATCACTTTCTGTCGAGTCTTCATCCTCTTCAGTCAGTAAATCCGTCGTGGTGGAGATCGAAGACGTTTCTTCACTGTGGGCGATCATTCCCGCACGATTATCGTTACCTTTACTTTTGTCCGCAGTCCCTGTAGTGTTGATTTCGCCATTGTTCAAGGCGGCTTTTCCTCCGTGGTCGAATGTTCTAGCAGTACTGATCGAAGATGGTTTCTGTCCGAGTCGCGCCTCCGGTTTGGGTGAGAAGAGAAACATTTCTATAGCGTTTTTGTGAGTGTTCAATGAGTCCATTACTCGTCGAAATATCTTCCGGTACAGAGGACGGTCTTCGTATTCGATTTTCAACGGATGTGGCTGAACTGGTTTCTGATAAAGACTGAAAAAATAGTTTTAATGCAGCTTTCTGGCTGTAGTATCTTCCGCAAAAGTTTAACCGCTACTTATACATAAGAAGTCTTTCTTCTTCGTGATAAATAAAATATTCAAAAATTGTTGGACAAGTCCTTCATCTACAAACCTGGCCGTATTGATTTTCGTGTCAAGATCGCCAACCGGTACAACATGGACGATATGTTTTTCGCCAAACTGGTCCCTGCCGAGAATGAGTCTAGCGTCTCTCCCCGTTTCACAATCAACCTCAATTTCCGGCACAGTGGGATAGAACAGGGTCGACGGTGTGGAGCTTTCCATATGATTGAAGCCCTTGAGGCCCACTTCTTCGTCGTCTTCTGGTCCGTCAATTTTCCGCCGATTTTCTTCACCCTGAAGAACGTCACGGCCTCGTTTCCTCTCCGGAATACTGTGCGTTTTGGGAATCAAAGTCAAGGTAATCTTCAGCTGCGTTTCGGGTAGAAAGACTTCGTCGTCACTCCCTGGTACCTGAGTCACTATTTTCTCCATATCTTGATCCTTACCATCGAAAGAAATGTCCTCAAGGTTTTTCCGCTTCGGTGAAATCGTCGCGCCGAAAGGAGACATCGTCGAATACTCTTTGTTCTTGCGGATCAAAGTGTCAGTAAGACCGCTAAGAGCCCCGCTGTTTGAGGTCACGTAAACGTAGGAACCAGGCGATAGGTTCTTCATGTGGAAGCTCCCGTCAGCTTGAGGCCATACAGTGAGTTGTAGATCGTGTCTCTTCGAAAGAGGAAAAGGAACATGCCGCTCAATTCTTCTCAGTATCCATTTGACCGTTGGAACGACGAGCGCTTTCTGCACAGTGCATATTTCGCAGTCCGCACATCCCTCTTGGCAAATAATCCAACCCCCTTGAACGAGATGGTAAACGTCTCCGCGAGACAACACCTCAGCTGTTTCATCATCGTCGAAGCTTCCTGGAGCTGGAAATGGTCCGCGGTAGAACGGTGCTTCGAGGAGTTCCTTGTAGAGTATGTTGTTCCCTGGTGGAGACGGGGAAATCGTCTTGAACAGAAACTCTCGCAGTACGTATTCCCAGTAAGGAGATTCTCCCGGCGAACGAAGAGCCTCGGGATCTGAACTGTCAGCCAAACGTCGCTCCATGTTCATCTTCACGCTGTCTGCACGTTTCATCGAAACCAGGAGCAGCTGGAACCGTCAATTCACAACTATAAATGGCCTTCAACGATCCGTCCACGTCTAAATTTGCCAAGAAATTTATCAGTTCACCACCACGATTCCACAATTCTAGAATAATTCATTAACCAAGAGGTGTTTCTCTGGCTCTTACTTGTTACCTTGGTATTTGCCGAAATTTGGATTACCTACCATGATAACTAGTGTCAGATGGTCTCTGGCCATTGATGGGTACATGGTCAAGTGTTGTGTTCCGGCTGGAGTAGTGATCAGGATGGTTCCGCGATAGGTTGGAAATAGTCAGCTAAAGGGAATGACTAAATCATATAAATGTCAGCTGGTGAAGCAGGGACGTAGGGGCATGCATGACACGGATACCATATAGTTTGCATTGCACGTGCGAATGTAGAACCGCGTTATCAGAGGCACCCATTCACCAAGAATGCTAACATTACTCATGGTTAAATATTATCCAACCGTTCTAAATTTCAAACAGAGTTATTCAAACACGCGGGTGAACCTAACTGCAAATAATTGCAATTTGAAACTTGCTGTTGATCCTATATCCATGACCGCGTGCGGTCATATCCAAGCGTGAAATTAAATATACTCATTAAATTCTGATTCAAATGAATAAAAAATCCCAGAACACCTAATAATTTTATTCGATTGCGTTAGATCATTTTTTCCAGAATTTTCTTTCGATTCTATTTCACCTCCACGCGTGAAAACTTGATGTTATATTTACACCTTTGATCTATAATGAAAAATAAAAAAAAAACGAAAGATAGGAAATATTCGATGATGAACCGCATCTATTCAATACAAATTTGCAGCTGGAGAGATCGTTAGTCATGTAACAGTTATATCTGTTATTAATTTTCGAATTGAATAACAAAACTGTGGTATATTTTGTATAAAAATATGTGAGAACGTAGTGTTTTATTATGATTTTACATACTTTTTTTTTTCAAACCAAACGGTTTTCATTTCGAATCGAAAATATCGAGTTATAATAATCAGAGGTATCATCTATCCGGTGAATAGGTATTGTTTAAAATGCGCAGTATAATGGTCTTCGAGGACTGAATCGAATTGGTAAATTCGGTATTTCTAAGATTTTAAACTAAAGGAATTCAAATAGTTGATTTACTGTCTGAATTTATTCCTTTAAATTTATACACGAATTTCATATCTGCGGGAAGTGAATCGACCAGTTTGTTTTTGTTTACCAAGAACAGTATTTTACTACGAAGTTTATGTATTGTAATTTCTGGTCAAATGTATTATGAGGTAATAAAAATTCGTGCGAAACTTATCCCCAATCCGTTTTTGCCGAAGCTTAAGACTCCTTGTTTTACTCTGCGGGTAAGTACTCGGGAATCTTTCGAAAAATCGCTGATATATCTCCGTCGATAACACAAGAGATACTCATAGGTAAGAAAGATTTCTGCTCAAAATAAGCAGGGTAGAATTTTACCAATGCAAAAATTAGCTAGCCACATTATTGTTCTTAAATGATTTATATACTCAACAATTACGTTTTTTAATCGCTCTACTAATTTGATCAATCACTGTAATCTAGTTTCTAAGAAGAATGAGAAAACCTGAATGGGAATGTTTTATGTGGTATCTAGCCCTAACTTCGACTGTATGTTTGGAGCAAACGAATGGGTATTTGACGACCTATAATACACCAAATAATTGCTTCTTTATTAAAATTGATTGCTGTATCCTGAAATGAAATTATTTAGCCGCCGTTCTTTTGTATGCAAGCAAAAAATCCGTTTGTAATGGTGAGGAGTAGCAATTTATAAGGATTTATCCA
This sequence comes from Tenthredo scrophulariae, assembly GCA_963978835.1. Lineage (NCBI taxonomy): Eukaryota > Metazoa > Arthropoda > Insecta > Hymenoptera > Tenthredinidae > Tenthredo > Tenthredo scrophulariae. The sequence continues at coordinate 16,013,863 of OZ022233.1, forward strand.
ATGGTGGATAAGATATGAGGGATCTGTTTTATCCAGAATACCGACAGAGAACAAATGTTAGTTCCTATGTTACGGTATGTGGTAGGCGTGACGTAGCAGATGATATCTAAAACAGTAAACATGGCGTATCGCGGCGTGAAAGGTTCGGATCCGTTTGTATCAAAAACATCGCGCAATGAAAGGTTTGCCCAAATGTCTAAACAGGAGCAAATTATCCAGCAAAAGAAGCTCGAGATCGAAGCTAAGATGCAAGAACAAAAGGCGAAACAAGCTGTCGATAACGTGATAAAGAAATCGTCATCGGTCACCACCTCCGCAGCTATCGCCAAACCAATTCCTCCTAAGTATATAACATACGATCCTTTCATTACATTTATTGACAAACTAAACAGTTTTCAAAATGACTTGACTCGGACTTCAAAATCAGTTTTTCAAAAATAACAAACTCCGACATCCAAATCCAATTGAAAACCCGACTGCATAACAACGTGTATTGTCTGGTCTCGGTTTTTCACAAACTCTATGATCTGAAACAACTGAATAGCAATACGGACCTCGTTCGTCGTCGATTAGACTTTTGAAGTTTATGCAGTTTGAAAAAACCGTCCGTTAATTCGATCCACAGCCTTTAAAGTTCTCCCGACAATACTGTAGACAGAAAAAACAACTCGGAAATCCTTGGAAATTTTGATTCTCACCTTGTTGTCATTTAAAAGATTGAGGAATCACTGTATGTATTCTTGAAAACTCAGCAGTTGTTACAAAAAATCTACTTTTCAAGGGTTCAAACCTTCCAAGGTGACGAGATTTGGGATCATTTTAAGTGATAAACTTACTAAAAGAATGATAAGCAAATCCAAATGACATGAAAATCCAGAATAATTTTGACATTTTTATGACCTATATAGTATACCGGGCTCAGAACTCACGGTTCCAGAAATAATTACAGATTGGCATCTCAAAACTGTTTTTGGATAGTAGTCAAGAGTTTGAGGAGTGTTTAAACTAATTTTATGAATCTAGATGCACTATATTTCCGAAAAGCATGAACATATGAGGCCTTGAGATACCGAGATTAATCACTTTTGCCATTCCTCAACGAATGCACTCATAGTTGATGCTTTTCAGACCTGAAAACAATGGTCTAAATCTAGCCACACTGGCATAGACTCGAATAGGTTTTGGATCTTAGTCAAGAGTAAGTTCCGTTTATTAATAGGAAAGAAGAGGAGAAGCCAAGCGCATCTTCGATGGTTAATCTATTCGTGAATGACGGAAGTTTCCTAGATCAGTTCAAGAAAATAGCAAACACAACGCCGCTTACGACAACAACCAGCACTAACACCAGCACCAGCGCCAGCACCAGCGCCAGTACCAAGAGTTCTTCAAAGAGTATAGAGCCTGTAACAAGTCCGGTGAAACCTGAAGAGAAGAGAGAAGAGAAGAGAGAAGAGAAGAGCTATGAAAACAGCAGAAATAACGATCGCGAGAGGAAATGGAACAGCGAGAAGAACCGGGACTGGGATAACCGCAGGGATAGAAGAAGGAACGATTCTAGATGGGGAAGATCATCGGACAGAAGACACAGCTCCTCTTCCAGCCCATCGCCGACTAGACGCAGACCCTCACCGAGTCCTGATTCAAGACACAGCTATCATCAACCACCACCTAATGTCAATCATGTACCCCGTCCGCATTTCAATCAGCAACAATACCCACCGCCTAATATGAGCCAGCCTTCCTCCATCCCACCTCTAATGTCTCAACCCATAATGCAAATGACTAATTTACCACCTCCTAATATAAGGTCCGGGATTCCATCCAATATACAAATACCAAACATCCACCGTATGCCGCCACCAAAAAATTTGAACAGTAATTTTTCGATCGGTGATAACCACGTCGGTAATACGCGGCTACCACCCTCGTCACATCACATACTCAGAGCCCCACCCCCACCATCGATGCAAAATTTACCACCTAATAGAAACATTCCACCACCTGGAATGCAACAAATCCCTCAAAACGTTCCCCAGCATAATATGCAGGGCTTATCTACCGCCGGTCAACCACCGCAACATATTTTGACACAACAATCTTGCAATATACCGCCGCCCACTGGCATGGGGCAACCTCCCAATATTCCACCACCTAACATGATACCACCTATGTCACAGATTCCACCTAATATTATGCCTATGACTAGCCAAGCCATCGTCGTAACTGTGGCTAATGTTCCACCACCCAATGTTGTGCCGCAAATGATAATGTCCGGACCACCGCCTGTTCACAACGCCCTTTCTTCAACTATAAACACTATTCCACCGCCTAATCTAAATATTCCACCACCCAATGTCCCCCCGCCGAATATCATCCAGAATTCACCGCCACCACATCTCATTACATCGTCCTATCCAGTGCAACATACTCCTCAGGTTCCCATCACTATGGGCACTATTAACATGCAACTACCACCTCCTGTGAGGCCACCACCTAGTCTACAGCCTCATAGTCAATTAGGTATGGTATTAGTATAGAGTAGAAGGAGTTGATATGAGGAGACTGATATAATGATACCTGGAAATCTTTAATCTTATATTTAGCAAAATGATCTGTCTTTTTATCACTGGTACGAGTTGGAGAAACATTCTATTCACTCACGTAATTAGTTGCATTTTTAAACTGGAACGATTTCGAACAAATGGAATATTTCTTCACAGTGCGGCAGTGATTGTATCTTGAATCGTTATTTGTGCCTAAAAATTAAGGCATGCTAAAAATTAGAGAATTATTTTACTCTTATATTTATACTATGTTGGGTTTGGGTGATATTACACTATCTGACAAAGGGTTCTAAGTGTGTCCCGTAGAGGCTGAGCAACTGGCACGGATTGTGGCTGATTGCGGTGACGAAATTGAGCAGGAAGTCCGTGAGAAGAACGCTCAAGATCCCAAGCTATGGTAACTACTGTCCTCACTGGCCCCCAATTCATATATTTCCCCTTTCCCATATAAAATCAAATTCGTTATTCTCTCCAGATTCTATTGGAACCTATACCGACCGTACCATTCTTTCAATTTCTATATATTTGAATAATATCTAGATTTTATTTCCTTATGAGAATGATTAACGAGCCTTCTCTCCTCTCTATCAATAATCTGAAACTACTTCAGTCTAGCTTTCTCTTCTTTCCATCTTTCCATCTGATTACAAAACAAAAAAAATATAAGTACACCTGCATCTATTACTTACATGTTTTGATAACATGTGCTCATAAGTTGTGATAGGAATATCTATGGTTTTGCTATGGAAAAGTAAAAAGAAAAACTGTAGTTGTGTTGTAACATATTGTGATGACCTCCCATGTATAACAGGTACCTTGAAGGAGTTTAAACGGAGATGAATTGGCAATACGAATAAACTATTCTTATATAATGAACGGCTTAGCTAAATTCTCTAAAGATATAAATATGTTTATTGGTTTTTTTTTTTTTTCATCATCGTGGGGTATTATTTAGGACCATATCTTTTACTTGGCAGAGTTTTTAAGTATTGTTTTAATCAAGGTTTCTGCACCAAAAGCAAAGTGCAGCGTATCTGCAGTACAGGGGATTGGTCGCTAAATTCCGGGTTCAAAAGGTTGTTTCCAAGGAGACAAAGACCAACGGTGGAGATCTCTATTGTCCCGAAGATGCCCTCAGCGACAATGAAGATCCTGACAAACCACAAAAGCACGGATCTCAGTATAGTGCGTTGAATTCTAATCCCCGATTAATATCCCAAAATAAATTTGATGGGAATGAAAATTTTCTTCCAACAGATTATTACAATGAAGATTCTAGAGAAGAGCGTAAAAGAAAGAGACGCAGTCGTTGGGGTGACCCCGACAACAGAGTCCCAATTTCCAATATGGTAGGACAAACGCAACTGGGGATTACAATTCCCGGAAAACTATCACAGCCAGGAATTGCGATACCTGGTCAGATAGGTCAGCCTGCTATAATAATACCTCCTCAAAAAATTGCCACGAGTGGGAAGGTCAACCCGATGCTGACTAAAATATCAAGGAATGATCCTGCTCTGGCGCAATATGCTAGACAGACATTTGGGACCTCGGATCTCAGCGAAGAGCAATGGAAAAAGGCTGAGGATCACTACAAGGTGAGTTAAAGTCGAAGTTGAATGCGATCAAGTCCCCTCAATGAAACATCCTGCTTATTTTCATCGCAGATAAATCTCCTCTACCAAAATCTGTTGAAAAAACGTGAGCAAGTCAAGCGGCTCGAAGCCCAGGGCAAACACAAATACGAATACGACAGCGACGAAGAAACCGAGGGCGGCACTTGGGAGCATAAAATAAGGTCTGCTGAGATGGTGGCTACTCAGATGTGGGCGGAAGAGCTGACCGCTCAGGCTGAGGGAAAACACCACATTGGTGATTTCTTGCCTCCCGATGAACTGAAGAGGTTTATGGAACAGTACAACGCTGTTAAACAGGGGAAAGAGCCAGACCTAAGCGACTACAAGGAGTTCAAGCTGAAAGAGGACAATATTGGTACAGAATTATTCAAGTCGTTCACTTATCGAATCGTTCTCATAGATATTAGCGCTTTTGATGAACGAAAAAGAGGCTAAAGAATCCGACGCGTCTTTTCATGGAGCTGTGTGCTTTTTCCAGGGTTTCAAATGCTTCAGAAGTTGGGCTGGAGTGAGGGACAAGGTCTGGGTAGCGAGGGAAGTGGGCGTGTTGACCCTGTTAATAAGTAGGTCCACCCACTTGCGTATGATCATTGACATTTGTGCTTGCCAATTGGCTGGCTAGCTACGTTCGTCACGATTCATTTATCGCGTCGTTTTTTCCAGAGCTACAAATAGACTGGACAGTGCAGGCCTCGGATCTGAAAGACCAGACGGAATATCCCGTGATGACGACGAGTTTGATGCTTATAGAAAACGCATGATGTTGGCTTATAGATTCAGGCCTAATCCTTTGGTGAGTATGGAGGATATACCGTGAAAATATTATGTGCATCGATTCCACCAAGGGAAAAGTGGTTTTTCAAAAAGGATGCGACCTGTACCCTGCAGCAACCACTTTTTTGTTGCTAGACTCGATCCGTTAAAGACGAGGTCTGTAAACGCGTAAAATCTAAAATAATTGATTACTTTTGTTTCAAAGTGCTAGTAAATGAGCTGTGAAAAAACTGATCGAGTAGAATTTTTTTTTAAAGCATACTCGTGTTTTGAAAAATTGATAAAAGAGATTAGAAAACGAATGACGAGATGTGAAGATCGAATGTACTAATGAATTTTCGTGTTTTCCTTTTTCTTTTTTTCAGAATAATCCCAGAAGGCCTTACTACTGAAATTCTATAGGAATTTTACCAATGATATTGGGTGACATTAGGATAAGATATTACAAGTAACATTCTATGTACGCAATTCCTTGTTGTTTTGTATATCAAAATATATATTGAATCATAGTCTCATACAATCCTCAGAATTTCAAGTATAAGGTGACACGGTTATCGTTGAGTAATAAAAAAAAAATAAAAAAATTGTTAAAAAAAAAAATAATCCTTTTCTTTATTTACGATGTATAGACTTTATTAACAGAAATTTCATTTCGATAGACACAATTTGTCGTCAAGAATAGCAATTAATACATATTTATTATTTCTTACAAATATCGAAGTACAAATGTCGATTAAAAAAAGAGAAACAAAAAAGGAACAGAATTAAGGTAAGTATTCAGTTTTTGTTTGACTCGATACAAAACAATGAAAATCAACGTTATTTATTTTTGATATTTATTTTTGATATACAGAGCGATTCTGTGGAAAATAACGCGCCTGCAACGTAGGCAAACGGGAAACGCCTGCATTGAGCAGCTCAAACATCGACGATTTCTCACATAATAAATAAGACCCAATCGTCGATGTTTGAGCTGCTCAATGCAGGCGTTTCCCGTTTGCCTACCTTGCAGGCACGTTACTTTCCACAGAATCGCTCTGTATATTATATATATATATCTATATATATATGTATTTTTATCAGCTTGTCATAGTGCTTCTGCCTCAATTCCAGACTGCAGGTACAGAAGAGAATGTAGGAAATGTCGACCACCGGGGAAGCATAACGCATTAACTATATCCTTCGGTTCCGTCGACCCCTGAAAAATTGTCACATTTAGTCATCCGAATACTACTTTCACAGGATATCTCAAGCAATTATGATTCTCGCCCCAAAAACGTCTTTTCGACGATTACTTTTCACCCATATACAAGACATTCTGTCGATACACAATCATTCGGGAAGGAAAGAATTGAATCAGGGAATAATTCTGACATATGATATGAATGAGGCATATGATGATCGAGAGCGAGGAAAGTACCAGTAAAAACCGAAATGGTGTCAAGGACAGACTGCTTGATGAAGTCCTTCAATTTTCTATCGAAAAAAGTGGCATTCACTTTCAGACTTATAGCCTGAGTATTGTGTAGATTATTTGTTGCTGCCTCAGAACACGGTCATCGTACTTGAACAACATGTTGTTCGTCCAAAAATCTCCATGGCCTAGCACGGCGTATGGCTCAGCGGCACTGTCGGTGTAGGACCATTGCATGCTGCTTATGGCGTCCTTCAAAAACTCAGAAAATCTTTCCGTGTACTCTGGATCCTCCTCAGCAAGAGCCTGGGATATGCACCAGATTTCCGTACTTTCGATAGCGGTTGATAAAACGCGTGTCAGAAATCACTTCTTGTCTGAACAGAGCCTCCTTCAACTTGGTGATCTTGCTCGCAAAAATGTCTGGCCTTTGATCGCGCAGGACAAAACTCAGGGCGTGCAGACGACCCAAGGCACGCAAGGCAAAGGAAATGTGTGGAAAATCCAGCTACTAGCTGTATGCTTCCAATCATCAAATCATCAAAAAATCAAGCTGCTTTCCACTGCAGTTGCTCACCTCTTTCTTTTCAACGTCACTGGATAGATAGCATTCTGGAATATTTTCCAAGCTCTTGCCTTTCGCCTCTAGAAACTCCTTGAATACTGTTACAATTTCCGAATTGAATAAATGTTCACACGGAAATAAATGTCTGACTTGTAACAGCAGCCTAATTCTTTCATCTTGATTCAGGATTTTGACTATCGTTTGGATTTTGACTGGCTCCCCGTTCTTCTCATTTCTCTAAGTACTTCTGGAGATGCTTCTCTTCGAAAGAATCGCGCCAAGAATCCTGCCGATCCTCCTTGCAGTTCTCCGAAATAATTTACGGATTAGTTACACCAGATTATAACAACCGATCTAACACCAATGTGGAATATGCTCCGCAGCAATTCAGATTTCGGATTGCTCTACGCGTTCAGAGTTATATACACTGCTGATTTCTTACATTGCAAATTGAGTAGAAAAAATATCGTTTCTATTTCAAATTGACTACAAAAAATAATTATCAAGTTCATTTAATTCGGCAGTGAAAAGGTAAGAGCGCTTATACGCTGCATAGATCACATTTTTATATTTTCACATACAGAGCAGTATCTTGCAAAACGTTACAGAAACTTACAATTACATGACTATGTGTCTGAGTATCATTATGTTTATTTTATCATTTTATATTTCGTAGTATTCTATTATATCTAATAATATTTAACGAAATCTAATTTCTAATGTTTGGTATAATTATATAAAAATGTGCTGATGGCAATCTTTTGAAAATATGACAGGTACACCATTCCTGCATTGTTCTAAAAATTATACATGCCATACATGCACCTGCGAGGAATATCATATTCTACGTAAAAAGGCTACTGGAACTCGTATATTTGATGATTCATATCAAGACAATAGAAAGTTATTAAAAAACGTGCCAAAAGTGATGTCAACGCTAATTTTGATTCCATATGATACCCCATGTCGTTGATCAAATTAAAGTACCGGATGAATGCAGTGTGATATATGACTATTCAAAACTTTCGAGTGTACCTGTTAGTCATTATTCGTTACATGAACTTTCGTAATTCGATCATATGGCATAAAAACGTGACACATAACGTACAATACTGAAATCGAAGGTCCTTCGCAATAAAAAGAATACCTTTATACCTATAAATTGATGGCCTTTTTCCGAAAGAGCTTTTTCTATCAATTTTCCATAAAAAATCGCGGCTCAGGAGTAGAACTTCCGAAATACTTATATCAGTTTGTCTGACGTTAAAAAAATTTACAAATTTGAATTCTCATTTCCATCAATTACGTGTTACACTATTTCTTAGAATCAACGACGATTGAAATGAATGAAGAGAAAATCTATCTCTAGTGAACTCTTATTCGACAATTTCTTCCTCTCTGGAAGACTGTGGTCGTTATTCATCGGAGTCACGATTCTTTTCACCCCCGTAACATCAACCAATTTTAAGTATAATTCCTATCAATGAGATCTTTGAAAGTGTCTCTCGTGGTATTTCTCCAGAAATGGTCTCTGTGAATATGTTCTTGCAGGGCAGGTACATCACCGTTCTGAGGTTTGAAACCTGTATCATCTTCACCTTGACTCGTAAAAGTGAAGAGTAACAGGGTAGCCATTCCGGCACCAGTAATACTGAACTTTTTCAACTGAGCCAAGAAAGCTTCGTAGGGGAAGAGCTTCATCGGATCAGAACCAAGCTCCGATAGATAACTCGATAAAGATTCATGGTAAATTTTGATGAGCTTATCGTAGAATTTGCTTCTCACCTCCTGACTGCAGTTACAGAAGAGAACGTAAGAGATGTCGACTACGGGGGACGCATAACGTGCCAACTGAAAGTCTAGAAAATACACATCCTTCGGTTCTCTGTTGCCCTGAAAAATTGTCCCTATTAGTCTTTCGAATACTAATTCCACCGTATATCTTGAGCATCGATGAATCTCGCCTGCTAAACATCTCGTCATCGACTATTCTCCTCGCATACAAGGTATCCTATCAATATTTATAATTATCTAGGGAACGACGCGAATACCAGGGAAGATGAAATAGTACCCTGGGTACAGTGATCGATGATGTCACTGAATTTCCTATCAAGAAGATTGGAATATCACTTCCAAGCTCACAGGCTATACACAACCTGGATTACAGATTTCTACTCAGCTCACCTTATCGTACTTGAACAACATGTTGTTCATCCAGAAATCTCCGTGACACAACACAGCATATGGTTCAGCAGCATTGCCAGAACAGCACCATTCCATGTTGCTCAAGCTGGTCTTCGCATACTCCGAGTATCTTTTCGTGTACCGTGGGTCATCCTCAGCAAGTACCTAAGACATCACAAATGTCTGTATCGCATTAGTTTTCTTTTGTCGTGTGAAGTATTGGGTATTGACTTACCGTTTTGACCAGTTCTGCGAGCTGTTCAAAGCGGTTGCCGAAGCTCTTGCCATAGTAATGATTTCCCGTTTGTACAGAGCCTCCTTCAACGCGGCGATCTTACTCGCAAAAACGTTCGGCTTCTGATCGCGTAGTGCGAAGCTCAGAGCGTGCATGCGACCCAAGGCAAGCAAGGCTAAGGAAATATGTAAATAATCCAACTGCTTTATGCGGTCTCGCATCACGAATCCCTTCGGCCGTAAATCTTCTGAGCAAATCACCTAGGAAAGAAATAGAAACATTGTCAATGATACTTTGAATCTCTTCTATTAGGACACAAGTGTGAAGAAAATTAAATATGGATCTCATGGTTTTCTGTTTGAAAAAAGGAGATATTATCAACGTTATTTTTAATATCCTGCTGACACTGAACAAGTAGCAAAATTCTACATTCAACTCCATTCAAAATGTGGCTTCAACCGATCACATATGGGCTGAACTTGAAAATTAAAAGGATTACTAACGTTTGCAGCAATCAGATGTCCATCTGAAAACGTACTTGAACAGGATAATGTGTTTCATCCTTTATACATGCGTAATAAATCGGCAGACTTTTTATTGATAAATTTGCAAACTGACCAAATCCGTTGAGTGTTTGAGCACAATGCGTTATCTCGATACTTCACCACGAGATCAATAAACATAACATTCGTTTTGAATTACACAACGGCCGGGCCATGGTAAATATGTAAGCTAGTTCTAACACTCGTGCAACCTACATATTCTATACGATCACAATGATACGGAATAATATAAAGATGGCGAGAAATTTGAAATGTATAACTTCAACGGTCGAATCACATATGATCACTACTCACCTCCTTGTGATCTCCAGGACTGGATAAATAGCACTCTGGAATACTTTCCAGGGTTTTATTTTCCTCATCAAGGAACTTTTTGAAAACCGGTACAATTTCGCTATAGAATAGATGTTCACGCGGAAAGGCTAATCCGACTAACATCATCCTCCGTATGACATCTTCTTTCGGTGGGACTTTGAATATCGTTTAAACCTTTACTGGCACACCATTCTTTTGCCCCTCGATAAAGACCCGGTAAATAACTGCAACGTAGTTGTCGCCCCATTTTTAACCTGAATTTTCGCGACATTTTGGACTCGAAATGTCTAGGATATCCGCGACGCGGTTCAAGTATTCCTGAAGATGTTTCTCCTCGAATGAACTCCGACAAACGTCCAGCTGATCTTCCCCGTTAATTGACATTTTTTTCACTCCAATACTACAAGATTTCAATAACAAACTAGAAATTCTTCATCACATATGTTAATTCTATAATTTATCTGAGCATAAGTGTTCACAGTTACGCGTTTATTAGGTGAACCGCGATGTTTATGCTCGGAGTGTTGTACCAGAAATAATCGAATGACCGACTGAAGTATTTTGTGGCTGCCAGGCAAACAGGTGGAATTGTCCAACTATGTGTGATTCAAAATTTGATAACGGATTGAAAGAGGGGATCAACCGAGTGTTGTCTTTTGAACTAGTCGAAAAAAGCCACTTCTACCATTGAATTTTACGCATTATGGCCAAATATAAATCATGTAGAATTCCTAGGGTCTTCAAACTTCTAGGGAGAAGATAAAGAGTTAGCGCATTTATATGCATCTCTGTGAATCGTACCGAAATATGCTCTGTATGTTTGATAAGAGCCGTTTTTAGGGACATCTATTTGAATATTGTAACAGCCTCTCCGGAACGAGATAGTGGATAGCATTTGACGGTATTGAATACCTCAAGCACGAAATACCGGTGTAGACACACTTCTTAAAGATCTGACTGGCTCAAGAGGGTTTCATTTCTCTAGGTCTTATAATAAAAAATGACTTTGAATGAATGAATTCATGACTTTCATGCTGCATTCGATCAAGGAAGAGAATGATTCCATCTTACGTAGAGAATAGAAAAAAAAACCGATAACTCCACATTCTGATGAATCAAAATCAAACATTTAGTGTCGGGTGAATTTCCGAGCGAAAGTTCGTCTTCGTTAGAGTTTAGTATGAGGATACAATATGAAGAGCGAGAGCGGATATGTTTGGGTTAGAAATCTTAGGACTAGGATAGCGAGGGTCAGAGGCTAGGCGCCGGTATGACCGTTGGCAATTGAGACACGGCAAGAGTATGTCTGGGTGGAGAAAATGGAGAGTGCATGCATGAAGAAAAACAGATGAAGGGTCTCGGGTGGTTGGTGGTTGGTGTGAGCCTTCCCACGAAAAAGGGAAATCGGCAGACTTGACCTGACCAGCGACTTGTTAAGACGTACGTACGGAGCTGAGTCAATGGTACGGCGGCGGTCCAGAATAAAGATTACTTATTGTTTTTAACTCTTCTAAAAGTCTTTGCATCTATTGTTCACCCTATAACATTCTTGCTCACCTTGTAATCCACACATAGTTGATTTTATACTACATACATATTAAGGTGGAAAGAAGTATCCGACCGGCATCATCTGCGTTGTGGCTTCATCTTTACACATCGTCTGCACTGTGACTAGCACACCATTCTTTTTTGCCTCGATAAAAATCCTACAGACGAAAGCAACGAAGATATCACCCGTTTTGTACCTGACTTTATACAGTACTCGCGACCCGGAATCCCCAAGGTTTTCGTGACTTTCTCCGAGAGCTCCGGAAAATGTTTCTCCTCGAGGATATCATGGTGAGAATTCTGCTGATCTTCCTTAATCTCTGACATCATTTATGGTTCACTGATACCAGATCATATTAGTTGATCTAACACCAACGTGGAATTCCCTGAAGCGATTCAGATTTTGAGTTGGTCTAAGCGTTTGGTATTTTAGATTAATGGTTATGATGTATCACCTCCTGATAACTCTGTGATAATGACATGGTTACAGTAGATTCAACTATTATTGAAGTCTCATCGCCAATGTTCAAGATCGATCGACTCGTGAAAAACCAATTCAATCTTCGATCATGTAGGTACCGGTTATGTGGCGAAACCTTTTGTTCGAGATCGGATAACATGCATCTTATGTGGTGAATGAATATTATAGAAAGACTGGTGATGTTGAAAATTCAAAAATAGGTATCAAAAATCTCTTTTTTATTTCAAATTGAGAAGAAAAATAATTATCAAGTCCATTACATTTAGGCGTAAAGAGATAAAAGCGTTTACGCTGCAAAGATCATATTTTGATATCTTCACTGACAGAAAAGAATTTTACAGAACGTTATGAAGACTTACATTTATCTTACAATATGTCTGTGTATCACGACGTTTATTTTATCATTTTATATTCCACAGTATTCTACATCTATGATATTCTAGCTAAATATAATTTGTAATGTTTGGTAAAATTGTATAAAAATGTGCTGATAGCAATCTTGTAAAAATATGACAGGTCCACCATTCCTGTATCGTTCTGAAAATGATACCTGCATTACATGCACCTGCGAGGAATATCATTTTCTACGTGAAACGGTGACTAGAACTCGTATATTTGATGATTCATATCACGACAGTAAATAGTTATTCAAAAATGTGCCGAAAGTAATATCGACGCTGGTTTCGATTCCATATGATACTCCATGTCGTTGATCAAATCGAAGTACCGGATGAATGCAGTGCGATATGACTATTAAAAACTTTCAAGTGAACCTGTTATTCATTACTTGTTACATGAACTTCCGTGAGTTCATCGTACGGGATAAAAAGTGACACATAAGGTACGAGGCTAAAATCGAAGGTCCTTCGCAATAAAACAGAATACTTATATCTATAAATTGATAGTGTGTTCTTTCGAACGAGATTTTTCTAAAAATTTTCCATTAAAAATCGCGGTTCACGAGTAGAATTTCTGAGATACTTAAATCATGTAGTTTGTCTAACGTTAAAAAAGTGTACAAATTTGAGTTCTCATATCGATCAATTATACGTTATACTATTTCTTCGAATCAACGACGATTAAATTGGATTGAGAAAACATTTATCGCGAGTGAACTCTTGTTCGACAGTTTCTTCCTCTCTGTGAGGCTATTGTCGTCACTGATCGAAGCCACGGTTCTTTCCACCCCCGCAACGTCAACCAATATCATATGTAATTCCTATCGATGAGATTTTTGAAAGTGTCTCTCGCGGTATTTCTCCAGAAATGGTCCCTGTGTATACGTTCTTGCAGAGCGGCTATATAGTTATTCCGAGGATTGAAACTCTTCTCGTCTTCGCCCTGACTCGTGAACATGGGAAGTACCAGTGTAGCCATTCCGGCAGCGTTGTTGCTGAACTTTTGCAGCTGAACCAACAGAGCGTCGTAGGGAAACATCTTCTCCGGATCAGAACCAAGCTCCGTTAGATAAACCGATAAAGATTCATGGTAAATTTTCATTAGCTCGTCGTAGTGCTTGCTTCTCAACTCCTGACTACAGTTGCAGAAGAGGACGTAAGAGATGTCGATTACGGGGGACGCATAACGTGCCAACTGGAAGTCTAGAAAATATACGTCCTCCGGTTCCTTGTTGCCCTGAAAAATCGTCCCTATGAGTCTTTCGAATACTAATTCCACCGGATATCTTGAGCAAGGATGAATCTGGCCTGATAAACGTTTCGTCGACGACTATTCTCCTCGCATACAAGATATCCTGTCAATATTTATAATCATTTAGAGAACGACGGGAACACCAGGGAAGATGAAATAGGACCCTGGGTACGGTGATCGATGAAGTCACTGAATTTCCTATCAAGCAGATTGAAATATCACTACCAAGCTCACAGGCTATACGCCGCCTGGATTACAGATTGCTGCCCAGCTCACCTTATCGTACTTGAACAACATGTTGTTCATCCAGAAATCTCCGTGACATAACACACCGTATGGTTCAGCAGAACTGCCGGTACAGCACCATTGCATTCTGCTCAAGCCGTTCTTCGCATACGCCGAGAATCTTTCCGTGTATCGTGGGTTTTCCGTAGCAAGAGCCTAAGTCACGCAACAGTTTCCGTGTTATACTTGTTCGCTCGTCTCGCCAGAAGTATTGGGTATAAACTTACCGTTTTTACCAGATCTCCTAGCTGTTGGAAGCGTTCGATAAACGTCGTGTCAGCGATGACTTCCGGTTTGTACAGGGACTCCGGCAACGATGCGATCTTTCTTGCAAAAATGTCCGGCTTCTGATCGCGCAGGGCGAAGCTCAAGGCGTGCAGCCGACCCAAGGCACGCAAGGCGAGGGAAATATGTGGGAAATCCATCTGCTTCATGCGGTCTCGCATCACGAATCCCTTCGGCCTCAGATCTTCTAAGCAAATCACCTCGAAAAAGAAAAACATTTTCAATGATACTTCCAGCCTTCTCTATCAGTACGAAGGCATGATGAACGAATCACTCGGCTGAACCTAAGAATTGAATCGTGGACGGATTGTAAGATTTCGCGAACATGCGTATTGGTTTCCTCATTTCGGGTTTTGAATTTCGAACGTCTCCATTTTCCAACCTGTTTGTTTTTTTTCTCGATATCAAAAATCAACGGACTCGTTATCGCAAAATTCGCGAACTGACCAAATTCGTTACATGTTCGAACACGACGCGTTACATCGATATTTCAGATCAGCTACATTATCACCAGCAGTTTTTTTCTTAGATCTTTACCACGAAATTACTGAATATTCTGTCCGATTCAAATTACGTAACGGCCACGGTCAGCATGTTAGTTGGTTCTAACGCTCGTGCAACGTGCATGTTCTGTACGAACATGGTGATGCGAAATAATATCGAGATAGCGACAAATGTGAAATGAATAGCTTCAATTAACGGTCGGATCACACGATCACTACTCACCTCCTTGTGATCTTCAGGACTTGATAAGTAGCACTCTGGAATACTTTCCAGGGTTTTATTTTTCTCCCCAAGGAACTTTTTGAAAACCGGTACGATTTCGCTGTAGAATAGATGCTCACGCGGAAAGGCTGATCCGACCAGCATCGCTTTTCGTGTGACTTCATCGGTCGGTGGGACTTTGAATATCGCTTGAGCTTTTACTGGCATACGTTTTTTTTCTCCCTCGATGAAGATCCGGTAAACAACAGCAACGTAGTTATCGCCCGTTTTTGAACCCGGCGTTATGACGTATTTTGGGTTCGACACCTCCAGAATATCCGCGACCTCATCCAAGCATTCCTGAAGGTGTTCATCCTCGAATGATCTTCTGTATACGTCCGACTTATCTTTCCCATGTTCTGACATTCGTTCCATTTCAATATTACGAAATCCAAATAACCTACGAGGAATATCTCTTCCAAATATGTTGATTCTATAATTGGTCGAACGATAGGTGTTCACAGCGAGGCGAACCGCGGTGAACATTTGATGAACCGCGACTTTGATGCTGGGAGTGTCAAGCCAGCAATCGTCCAACGACCTACTGAAGAATTCTGCGGCTCTAAGGCAAACTCGTGGACATAAACAGGTGAACTGATTTGGCTAGGTGTGATTAAAAATATAATAGATCGAAGGGAGGGGATAACGACATGTTGTCATTTGAATATCAAGAATTGCGTGCGATGCAACAATTTGAGCAAAATGAGGAATACTTGAATGGAACTGATAACTTTTCGTTCTCCATAAAAATGGAAAATAAAACACGTTTCTCAGGCTGTTTTGAAACCAAAGCCGGGATACTCTTTTTCATAAGTTCGAGTCCTATGATTTCTAGCTGCCATAAGGCTCAAACTTCCATGATAATAGTGGCTCATACCATTAGTTCAAATGAAAACATGCCGTCATCCCCTCTCTTCGATCTATTATATTCTGAATCACGGGTAGCCAAATCAGTTCACCTGTTTATATCTATGAGTTTGCCTAATAGCCGCAGAATACTTCAGTGGGTTGTTGGATGATTGCTGGCGTGACACTCCCAGCATCAACGTCGCGGTTCACCTAATCAACGCCTGACTGTAAACACCTATCGCTCGACGGATTATAGAATTGTCATATTTGATAAAGAAACAACTCGTAGGTTATTTGAATCTCGTGATATTTATACGGCAAAAATGTCAGAACACGGGAAAGATAAATTGGACGTATACAGAAGATCATTCGAGGATGAACACCTTCAGGAATGCTTGGACGAGGTCGCGGATATTCTGGAGGTGTCGAACCCAAAGTACGTCATAACGCCGGGTTCAGAAACGGGCGATAACTACGTTGCTGTTGTTTACCGGATCTTCATCGAGGGAGAAAAAAAACGTATGCCAGTAAAAGCTCAAGCGATATTCAAAGTCCCACCGACCGATGAAGTCACACGAAAAGCGATGCTGGTCGGATCAGCCTTTCCGCGTGAACATCTATTCTACAGCGAAATCGTACCGGTTTTCAAAAAGTTCCTTGGGGAGAAAAATAAAACCCTGGAAAGTATTCCAGAGTGCTACTTATCAAGTCCTGAAGATCACAAGGAGGTGAGTAGTGATCGTGTGATCCCACCGTTAATTGAAGCTATTCATTTCACATTTGTCGCTATCTCGATATTATTTCGCATCACCATGTTCGTACAGAACATGCACGTTGCACGAGCGTTAGAACCAACTAACATGCTGACCGTGGCCGTTACGTAATTTGAATCGGACAGAATATTTAGTAATTTCGTGGTAAAGATCTAAGAAAAAAACTGCTGGTGATAATGTTGCTGATCTGAAATATCGATGTAACGCGTCGTGTTCGAACATGTAACGAATTTGGTCAGTTCGCGAATTTTGCGATAACGAGTCCGTTGATTTTTGATATCGAGAAAAAAAACAAACAGGTTGGAAAATGGAGGCGTTCGAAATTCAAAACTCGAAATGAGGAAACCAATACGCATGTTCGCGAAATCTTACAATCCGTCCACGATTCAATTTTTAGGTTCAGCCCGAGTGATTCGTTCATCATGCCTTCGTACTGATAGAGAAGGCCGGAAGTATCATTGAAAATGTTTTTCTTTTTCGAGGTGATTTGCTTAGAAGATCTGAGGCCGAAGGGATTCGTGATGCGAGACCGCATGAAGCAGATGGATTTCCCACATATTTCCCTCGCCTTGCGTGCCTTGGGTCGGCTGCACGCCTTGAGCTTCGCCCTGCGCGATCAGAAGCCGGACATTTTTGCAAGAAAGATCGCATCGTTGCCGGAGTCCCTGTACAAACCGGAAGTCATCGCTGACACGACGTTTATCGAACGCTTCCAACAGCTAGGAGATCTGGTAAAAACGGTAAGTTTATACCCAATACTTCTGGCGAGACGAGCAAACAAGTATAACACGGAAACTGTTGCGTGACTTAGGCTCTTGCTACGGAAAACCCACGATACACGGAAAGATTCTCGGCGTATGCGAAGAACGGCTTGAGCAGAATGCAATGGTGCTGTACCGGCAGTTCTGCTGAACCATACGGTGTGTTATGTCACGGAGATTTCTGGATGAACAACATGTTGTTCAAGTACGATAAGGTGAGCTGGGCAGCAATCTGTAATCCAGGCGGCGTATAGCCTGTGAGCTTGGAAGTGATATTTCAATCTGCTTGATAGGAAATTCAGTGACTTCATCGATCACCGTACCCAGGGTCCTATTTCATCTTCCCTGGTGTTCCCGTCGTTCTCTAAATGATTATAAATATTGACAGGATATCTTGTATGCGAGGAGAATAGTCGTCGACGAAACGTTTATCAGGCCAGATTCATCCTTGCTCAAGATATCCGGTGGAATTAGTATTCGAAAGACTCATAGGGACGATTTTTCAGGGCAACAAGGAACCGGAGGACGTATATTTTCTAGACTTCCAGTTGGCACGTTATGCGTCCCCCGTAATCGACATCTCTTACGTCCTCTTCTGCAACTGTAGTCAGGAGTTGAGAAGCAAGCACTACGACGAGCTAATGAAAATTTACCATGAATCTTTATCGGTTTATCTAACGGAGCTTGGTTCTGATCCGGAGAAGATGTTTCCCTACGACGCTCTGTTGGTTCAGCTGCAAAAGTTCAGCAACAACGCTGCCGGAATGGCTACACTGGTACTTCCCATGTTCACGAGTCAGGGCGAAGACGAGAAGAGTTTCAATCCTCGGAATAACTATATAGCCGCTCTGCAAGAACGTATACACAGGGACCATTTCTGGAGAAATACCGCGAGAGACACTTTCAAAAATCTCATCGATAGGAATTACATATGATATTGGTTGACGTTGCGGGGGTGGAAAGAACCGTGGCTTCGATCAGTGACGACAATAGCCTCACAGAGAGGAAGAAACTGTCGAACAAGAGTTCACTCGCGATAAATGTTTTCTCAATCCAATTTAATCGTCGTTGATTCGAAGAAATAGTATAACGTATAATTGATCGATATGAGAACTCAAATTTGTACACTTTTTTAACGTTAGACAAA
This sequence comes from Tenthredo scrophulariae, assembly GCA_963978835.1. NCBI lineage: Eukaryota > Metazoa > Arthropoda > Insecta > Hymenoptera > Tenthredinidae > Tenthredo > Tenthredo scrophulariae. The sequence goes on from OZ022233.1 coordinate 16,032,658, forward strand.
CTACATGATTTAAGTATCTCAGAAATTCTACTCGTGAACCGCGATTTTTAATGGAAAATTTTTAGAAAAATCTCGTTCGAAAGAACACACTATCAATTTATAGATATAAGTATTCTGTTTTATTGCGAAGGACCTTCGATTTTAGCCTCGTACCTTATGTGTCACTTTTTATCCCGTACGATGAACTCACGGAAGTTCATGTAACAAGTAATGAATAACAGGTTCACTTGAAAGTTTTGAATAGTCATATCGCACTGCATTCATCCGGTACTTCGATTTGATCAACGACATGGAGTATCATATGGAATCAAAACTAGCGTCGATATTACTTTCGGCACATTTTTGAATAACTATTTACTGTCGTGATATGAATTATCAAATATACGAGTTCTAGTCACCGTTTCACGTAGAAAATGATATTCCTCGCAGGTGCATGTAACGCAGGTATCATTTTCAGAACGATACAGGAATGGTGGACCTGTCATATTTTTACAAGATTGCTATCAGCACATTTTTATACAATTTTACCAAACATTACAAATTATATTTAGCTAGAATATCATAGATGTAGAATACTGTGGAATATAAAATGATAAAATAAACGTCGTGATACACAGACATATTGTAAGATAAGTGTAAGTCTTCATAACGTTCTGTAAAATTCTTTTCTGTCAGTGAAGATATCAAAATATGATCTCTGCAGCGTAAACGCTTTTATCTCTTTACGCCTAAATGTAATGGACTTGATAATTATTCTTCTTCTCAATTTGAAATAAAAAAGAGATTTTTGATACCCATTTTTGAATTTTTAACATCACCAGTCTTTCTATAATATTCATTCACCACATAAGATGCATGTTATCCGATCTCGAACAAAAGGTTTCGCCACATAACCGGTACCTACATGATCGAAGATTGAATTGGTTTTTCACGAGTCGATCGATCTTGAACATTGGGGATGAGACTTCAATAATAGTTGAATCTACTGTAACCATGTCATTATCACAGAGTTATCAGGAGGTGATACATCATAACCATTAATCTAAAATACCAAACGCTTAGACCAACTCAAAATCTGAATCGCTTCAGGGAATTCCACGTTGGTGTTAGATCAACTAATATGATCTGGTATCAGTGAACCATAAATGATGTCAGAGATTAAGGAAGATCAGCAGAATTCTCACCATTATATCTTCGAAGAGAAACATCTTCCGGAGCTCTCGGAGAAAGTCACGAAAACCTTGGGGATTCCGGGTCGCGAGTACTGTATAAAGTCAGGTACAAAACGGGTGATATCTTCGTTGCTTTCGTCTGTAGGATCTTCATCGAGGCAAAAAAGAATGGTGTGCTAGTCAAAGTGCAGACGATGTGTAAAGATGAAGCCACAAGGCAGATGATGCTGGTCGCATACTTCTTTCCACGTTAACATGTATACATATTCTACACCAAAATCGTGCCAATCTTCGAGGAGTTTCGTAAGGAGAAAAATTGAAGCTTGGCATAGAATTCAGAGTGCTACTTATTCAGTTCACATGATCACATTGAGGCGAGCAATGGTCATGCAGTTTGACCGCGGTGAAACTATTTCGATCTCCTCACATCATCGTATTTGTTTCATCAATCAATCAGCAATTTAAGGCTAGTTTGGGTTAATTTCGCACGTATTAGGAAGATTCGAGATCGAATCCAGTCTCAGGCCCGACAAAAATGTACTCCAAGAAAGTTTCTTACATATCTTATTGATAGAAATTATATTGAATATTCCTTCGCACCACGATTTTCAATTAAATCTGTCGAGTCCCTGGAAGGCTCAAGTAACGTCACGATAGTCACACGATACACTTCAAATTAATTCAGTGCAACTTATTTTGAAATACATACGAATATATCACGTTCACGAAATGCCTTCACATCTGATATTCAAAGACTCAACTAGTTCGCAGAGGAAAGTGGTAATTGAGGGCGAAATGACAGAAGAACAGGTATCGACACGTTGGCACTCGTAGTTGGCGTTTTTGGAAAACGTGTTACTGGACTCAGTTTTGCAACTACACTGACTCTTGTCGCTCGTCGCAAAAGACGTCAGACTTGCTGAGGACGATTTGTCTCCTTAGGCCAGCCCCTTTTTGGGGGTGAAATTTCGAGTATTCACATTTCCGATTGGTTAAAGCCTCAAATGGAGGTGTATCGAACAATGTTGGAAGTTGCCCCACTTGGTGTTCCCCAGTGCGTGACGACGAACCGAGTTTCCGCGAAGACAAGAAGATACGATTTAATTTTGGGACCCAAAATTCACCAGACCCAAATTCGACAGCTGCACCGCGCGCTCATGATTACCTGAGTCCCGTTAGTCACGCTCCAGAAGTCGAAGACAGAGGGTTCAGGATTATCCGAAGACAATTGACTACCGCCAGTCTAAGCAAATGAATGTATTGTCAATTTGAATGAAGTTTCAAGAATATGAACAATGAAATTGCAATACGTGTTCATGTAATAAGTATACTATTAGAAGTCATTAGAATACGAAAAATAGTCTGGAGTGCACCGTAGCCTACCCCTTGAGAGGGTTGCGATCGTGATTCCCATTTCAAGTTCTTAAGATTGTTCATATTCTCTATTGTCAATGATGCTATACGTTTCACGATACGTTCGTATTTCCCTTTCCCGATTTTCACCGCCACGTCGATTTCCATCAGCTTTCAAAGCAATCAGACGAGGATGGAATAATTCTGACGGTTTTTTGATGATTGACCGATTCAAATACTGCGAAGATTCGATTCAGATCGTTTTTGGCTTTTACGAAATTTTTTCCATCGTCTCCAACCCTTCGCTTCTCAGATCGCTGACTCCTTCGAGGCCAATCGATTTTGTGGCAAGACAAACGGACACTTCTTTTCATCAACAAAGATCTGCATTCATTGACCCCCTCTTTTGAGAATGATCCCAATTCCGTGATGCAGACGCGAGCACAAGTCGCCAAATACAGGTTCGATTGTGGAAGGATTCGTGCGCAAGGATTTCGCACTTCGCATTCAATTTCATCATTTAATGAATGCATTCATTTTTACTTGTATGTACTTACCTGTTAATTATTGTTATAACCAATGAGTCAATCGAGATCGGTATGACTTTAGGTTTCACAACCTTACTGGGGAAAGTCATTTGAATTTCGGGTTTTCCCTGATCCCGGTTCCGGATTTTCTTAGCTTTGATGGTAAAAGGTCGGTGAGTAGTATCCCACCTAAATGACTTGTACCTAATTGAGACCGATCTCGATTCACACCGAATATATATATATTTCATGTTTCTTATTTATAGTATTACTTCTATTAATTACGGTTTGGTATAATCATCGAAAGAGAGCGAGAGAGCGTTCCAATTTCTGATATTCTTTATGTCAACTTTATACCAAATAGTATATTTTACTATCGTACTTACGTGCGAACTGTAAATCCGTAGTATATTCTTATTTCTTTATTAGAATTTAACGTCAATTTCGGTAACCCATTATATCATTTTCATTATTTTATATTGTGCATTTGTTTAAGCGACATTTCATTGTTAGTCTCCCGAAGCACATTGTTTATCATTTCTAATCGTTCAAGAATACATTATCATTTTTAGCACCTAATTCTTCATTATCATTCGCTGTACCTAATATATTCATTTATCTTCAGGTATTCAGCCTGAATAATAGTTTAATCATTTCAATTAGAACCTGCATAGGACTAGCCGGCAACGATCCTATTTATGGGTCTATCAGAAGATAGATTTTTTTCTCAGTTTTTAAAAACCGTCCGTCACAACAGCAACGTGGTTATCGCCACATCTCGAACCCGAATTCATGAGGTATTCTTGGCTTGAGATCTCCAGGATAGAAGGATGGATGCCTAGGATGTCATGACTATATTTTGGTGTTATGGGATGAGTGTGAGGGTGCAGGAATTAAAATACAGTCAGGCACCATCATTCAAACATTCAAAAATATTTAACAATTTATGAAGTTTTTCAAATACACGTCTTTACTCTCCGCTTCCTGATTTTCAAATAGTCGCACCCTTAACTACGCTCAACTCTTTGGCGCTCATGAGCTAATTCTATCCCTTTAAGAACCATACGTTCCAATCAACGTCCATTTAATTGAATCGAGAAAAGAGTCATCTCGCAATCAGTTGAATTTTGATTCAAGAGTCATCCTTCGTAGGCTATCTTCGTCACCGATTCAAGCCACGATTCTTCTTACTCGGTTAACATCAACAAATATTAAATATAATTCCTGTCAATAAGATCTTTGAAAGTGTCTCTCGTAGTATTTCTCAAGAAATGATCTTTGTGGATACGTTCTCGCTGAGCAGATACGAAATTATCCTGAGATTCAAAACGTACGTCATCTTCGCTCTGACTCGTGAACATGGGAAGTACTAGTATAGCCATTCCGGCACCGTTGATACTGAACTTTTTCAACTGAGCCAACAAAGCGTCGTAGGGAAAAAGCTCCTTCGGATCAGAACCAAGCTCCGATAGATAAACCGATAAAGATTCATGGTAAATTTTAATCAGCTCGTCGTAGTGCTTTTCCCTCACATCCTGACTGCAGCTACAGAAAAGTGCGTAGGAGATGTCGACCACAGGGGATGAGTAACGTGCTAACTGAAAGTCCAGAAGATATATTTCCTCCGGTTCCGTGGAGTCCTGAAAAATCGTCACAATTAGTCATTCGAGTCCTAATTTCACAGGATATCTTGAGCAATGATGAATCTCGCCTAGTAAACGTCACTTCGGCGACGATTCTCCTTGCATACAAGGTACCCTGTAGATACTCATGATTATCTACAGAGTGAGAAAAATACCAGGATAAACTGAAATAGTAACCTAGGGAAAGTGCTTGATGTAGAAATTCAATTTCCTATCACCAACATTGGAATGTCATTTCCAGGCCTACCGGCTGAACACTGCGGGCATTACAGATTGTGACTCATCTCACCTTATCGTACTTGAACAACATGTTGTTCATCCAAAAATCTCCATGACATAACACAGCGTATGGTTCGGCAGCACTGCCGGCACAGCACCATTCCATTCTGCTCAAGCCGTCCTTTGCATACTCAGAAAATCTTTCCGTGTAACTTGGGTCCTCCTCAGCAAGGGCCTAAAACATGTAGAGATTTTATATTATACTAGTTGCCCGTCTCGTCAGAAGTATTGGCTATTGACATACGATTTTGACCAGATCTCCGAGCTGATCAAAGCGATCGTTGAAGCCCTTGTCGGCAATGACTTCTGGTCTGTACAGGGTCTCCGTTAACGTGGCAATCTTGCTCGCAAAAATTTCCGGCCTCTGATCTCGCAGGGCAAAACTCAGGGCGTGCAAACGACCCAAGGTGCTCAAGGCTAGGGAAATATGTGGAAAATCCAGCTGCTTGATGCGATCTCGCATCACGAATCCTTTCACCAGTAAATCTTCTAAGCAAATCACCTGAAAGACAAAAAAATGTATTTTCAATGATAACTTCAATTTCTTCTATTAGAACAGAAGTATGAGGAAAGTATCCTGTGGATCTCATGGTCCTGTTTCAAATAAGAAGATATTATCGATGTTCTTTTCAATCCTGCCACTCTTCCACGCACGCTTAGTATTCACGGGATTCAAACCCTTCCCTGTTTCTGTCATCCTGTTACGTGTTCATAAGGTTAAAAAATATAGGACATTCCCTTGAAATCCTCAGGACGCTTTGATGAAGTCCCACACTTCTTCATGATCAGCATCATCAAATTCTATTCGTGATTTCACAGTCCTTTGGGACATTGAAACAGCGTTATAGCTTCCATTTGAGTTTGCATTACTCTGATAGATTGCAAATACTTGATTTTTTCCCAACATATTATCATAGATAGATCTTTCAAGAATATTCTAAAGCAAATCCGATGTCGAAATTCCAAAAATTGAGGAAGTTATGAGCTTTTGAGTGAAACACTGAGCATAGCCGTTTCCGAGTGCACGCCTCAGAATCAGTAAAAGCTTTAAATGCGTTTACCTCGAAACTACGTTTTCCGACACAGTGCGCCTGATAATTCAAACACCGTTAAACAAATCATTTTCCTATTGAATACATACATTTCTTCAATAATTTCGCGTCTGTTGACGTATGATTTTTCTTCCCAAATCATCCTTTTTCGATAAAGATGAGAGTTGAGCCAAGTTTCCAGCCGAAAATCAATTATTTTCTTCAAATCCTGGTTTCACCTTACATTTTTCCGGGATTCTGAAATTCCCTACGCGAACGGATACCTATTGTCATGCATGATTAGAAAAATTTCAAATGTGGGATATCTACTACGGGCTTCTATCAATACAATGCCCACAGTTTTATCGCGCGAAAAGCGCAGAGGCTCGGCAAGATGGCGATAATTCTTGAACGATTGGGTTTTTTTTGTCATCAACCAATTTTTTCTTGATACACAATAATGTGATGTAATCACTATCCAGAGCTCAATGAGTTCCACCTGCTGCTTTGGTTGTGGAAAATTCGCTAGGATGTACCTGGTCTTCGACAGTTAGACCGGGTATAACCCCTTAATCTTCACGATCTCCTGACTTAAAACGTACGACAACAAGATAAAAGACTATGAGCGTGCCAATATAAAGTTTTTATCAGAAGATATGATTGTTTGCCTGCCTCATAACAGAATCCTGATCCTAACTCAGATACCAAGAAATACTAACGTTGAGTGCACTCTCCTGCCAGAAAGACTTCCTGGAAATATTTTTTGATACAAATGATCCATGAAGAAACAATTATGATTCAATAGGCTTTTTATTACAGAATTTGTAAACCGACAAAATCCGCAAATCATTTGAACACGTCGCGGTATCTCGATACATTATCTCTGCAGCTCCCACATGACTGGCAGTTTTCCCACTCTACCATGGGATCAATAATTACGCCATTCACTCGAAGTTACTTAACGGCCATGGTCAATGTGTGAGTTATTCCTAACGTTCGTACGACATACATATCTTTTATGAGCATGCTGATACGGAATGATGTCATGGCGACGAGTACGTTTGTGTATAATTGTAGCTGTCGAATCGTATGATCATTTCTTACCTCCTTGTGATCTTCAGGGCTGGATAAATAGCACTTTGGAATACTTTCCAAGCTCTTATTCTTCTCCTTAAGGAACTCATTGAAAATCGGTACGATTTCATTGTAGAATAAATGTTCACGTGAAAAGAAGTATTCGACTAGCATCATTTTCCGTGTTGCGTCATCCGTTGGTGGAACTTTGAATATCGTTTGAACTTGTACTGGCACACCGTTATTTTCTCCCTCGATGAAGATCCGGTAAACAACAGCGACGTAGTTGTCTCCCCATTTTGAACCCGACTTTATGCGGTATTTTGGATTCGAAATCTCCAGGATATCCGCGACGCGGTCTAAGTATTTCTGCAAGTGTTGCTCCTCGAATGAACTCCGAACATCCAGCTGGTCTTCCCCGTTCTTCGACATTTCTTCGACCTCAATATTACAAGATTTTGTTAACAAACGAAAGGCTCTCCATCCAAGATGTTGATTCTATAGTTGATCCAGCGATAAGTGTTTACAGTTGTGCGTTGATTAGATGACCCGCGACGTTGATACTGGAAGTATCACGCCAGAAATCATTCAACGACTGACTGAAGTATTCTGTGGTTGTTCAGCAAACTCGCTGACTAAAATAGGCGAAATGATTAAGCTACACGTGATTGAAACTATAATGGACCGTGGAAGGGGAATCGCGGCGTGTTCCCTTGTGAACTGATGCAATGAGCCGCAAGTGGCATAACAGTTGCCGCATCATGGCCAGATGGATATCATAGATTCCACGAGCCTTCAAATATCAGAAGAGAGAAAAAACCGGCACTATTTTACGCTGACATAATTATTGTAGTGTTCTTGAGCACTATATGTCATTATGATATACCTTTATGTATACTATGTTTTGAAACGGTATTAGATGTACTTTGTTTTTCTATTCATATCCGCGTCAATGAGTAACGTTCAACGAAATGTTGTTATAGCATCTGCGTATCTATGTCGTCAATAGAATTCGAGTATAACGACGAGATACACGCGGAAATACTCCGTGTTAATGTTACGGATTTAGACCGAAAATTCCGAAAACACTAGAAATCGTGTATTCAAAATTAGACCCACACCGCCAAAGTACGACAGGATTTTTTCATCACAAAGATGAACTGCTGATAGACACCCCTGCCGTATTCAATCATCCATGCCCCTCAAGCTAATAGAGATATTATACTTCCGTTGAGATCTCGTTACTGTTATTAAAAAGGTTTTTCACGAACCAGCAAGTGGATAATACCTACTCCATATTCCCATCTGAATTCTTTCCTTGGATCATATTCAGATTAACGAAGTGAATTGGATGGTTGCAAAAAATCAGGAACTTCATCGTACTCATTACGTCATTTTTATTTTTATCATTACTTTACATTGGATTCATAAAATGAAATATTACGAGCGATATTCACTCTAGAGAATTTTCATATATTTTGTACATGTTGACGTGAATATTGACTCATCGTCTCAAAAAGTACCGATTAAAAGTCTACTCATAAAGTGATAAAGTATTTTCGTCGGAGAAAATATGCATTTTATGAAAGACAAGAATTCTCATGCTAGAAACATTCTCGATTCTCATATGAACTCGGAAATTTAAGTTGGAAATTGATTCTGCTCACAATCTAGTGAAATAAAAAACGATAAATTGCCATCGGAGAAAAAGACGTGTACTGAGTATTTTTATCCGATTGCCAATGTCTTTCTATTTTTTTATCCAGCAGGCTTTCAGTAATATCATTTTTCACTTTCTATAACTTTTCGGTTTATTGTAACCGAAAAATGGCCATTATCGATTTTATTTGCTTTACACATAAAAAAAAAAAAAACTATAGTTACACTGTTGTATATCACTCTACTCATTCGACTTCGAATAGATTTTTTCGCGTACAGGCGAACACAGAGAGGAAAAATCAGTCAAATTCTCAATTGTATCCAAGTATTTGTTCCCGTTCCCAACGATTGTAGTTTATATATAAATATATAATATTATTTTTTCGAATTAACTCCGATTAAATTGAATCAAAAAACCATTGATCTGACGTAAAGTTTGACTCAACTGATCCCGTCTCTTTTACTAAATGTAATTTCTATCAATTAGATCTTTGAAAGTGTCTCTCGTGGTATTTCTCCAGAAATGGTCCCTGTGAATACGTTCCTGCAGGGCAGGTACGTCACCATTATCAGGTTGGAAACCTGTATTATCTTTGCCTTGACTCGTGAAAATGGGAAGTAATATTACCGCCATTCCAGCGCCGTGGATACTGAACTTTTTTAGCTGGGCCAACAAAGCGTCAAAGGGAAAGAGCTTCTTCGGATCAGAGCCAAGCTCCGATAGATAAGCCGATAAGGATTCGTGGTAAATTTTAATCAACTCATCAAAGTGCTTCTGCCTTACTTCCAGACTGCAGTTACAAAAGAGAACGTAGGAAATATCGAGCGCGGGGGAAGCATAACGCGATAACTGAAAGTCCAGAAGATATATATCCTTCGGTTCCGTGGATCCCTGAAAAATCATCATATTTAGTCATCTGAATATATTTCCACAGGATATCACAAGCAATTATGATTCCCGCCCCAAAAACGTCTTTACGACCACTTTCCTCCCATACAAAACATTCTGTCGATACTCAATCATTTGGGAAGGAAGAAATTGAATCGGAATATAATTCTGACGTGGATGATGAGGCACGTGATGATCGGGATCGACGAAAGTACTAGTAAAACCCGAAATAGTATCAAGGGCAAAGTGCTTGCTGAAGTCATTCAATTTTCTATCAAGAGAATTGGACTGCCACTTTCAGACTTACAGAGTGAGTATTGTCTGGATTATTCATTGCTGTTCAGCTTACCTCATCGTACTTGAACAACATGTTGTTCATCCAAAAATCTCCGTGACATAGCACGGCGTAGGGTTCAGCAATACTTCCAGAACAAGACCATTGCGAATTGCTTAAGCCGTCCTTCGCATACTCAGAGAATCTTTCCGTGTACTTTGGGTCTTCCTCAGCAAGAGCCTAGAATATATATCAATTTCTATGATACACCCGTTTGCTAGTATCAGGTGAATTATTGGGTATTGACAAACCGTTTTGACCAGATCACCGAGCTTTTGAAAACGATTCCTAAAACTCTCTGTAGCAATGACTTCTGGTCTGTACAGGGGCTCTTCCAACGTCGTGATCTTGCTCGCAAAAATGTCCGGGCTTTGATCGCGCAGGGCAAAACTCAGAGCGTGCAAACGACCCAAGGCACGCAAGGCTAGGGAAATATGTGGGAAATCCATCTGCTTGATGCGGTCTCGCATCTCAAATCCCTTCACTCGTAAATCTTCTAAACAAATCATCTAGAGAAGAAAGAGACATTGTCGATGATACTTTTGGTGTTCTTCACTTGGACAGAAGCATGAAGAAAATATTGAACGTCTTTATTTCCCCCCCAAAAAACGATTTTTGAATAATTTCCATGTCTTATTTTCCTGTTTCTCAGCCAACGTGATTGAAAAAGTACAGGACATCTCGTTGAAGTTCTCAGGATGCCTAAATGAAGTCTGAAACTTTTTTAGAGATTTTTTCTACCGTTAGAAGACGTTTAAAATCCAGTCTTCTATCGCCTTTCTACCTAATAAATGCGGGATCAAGGTTATCGCCAAGCATAATAGTCCCCAGTTCTTCGCGAAAGCTTAATTGCCGGTCTGTTTCATAACATGATCGTGATCGCTACGCAAACACTAAAAAGTACTAGGTATCCTTCAACAGCAATCAAACGTTCTTAAAGAAACGATGCTTCATGAGAACATCATCGAACGATGAAATATGTCCTACACTGAGAGAAAAGTTCAGTAGAGACTACAGATGTCAGCAGGGTGATGGTTACTTCCTATACGGCAAGTGACGCAAGCTGTAGAGGCAAGTAGTAGCTACCGGAGTTTTCGGTTGCTACAACTTGCCGCATGCGCAGCAACGCCGCATACAAGTTGAGCGTACTTTGTATTGGCAACTAGTAGCTACTTGCCTACCGAAGTAGCCACAACTGAACCTACCTACCTATACCTACTTGCCAGAGGCAGGTAGTAGCTACCCCAGTCTCGAGTGGTGACTACTGAACTCTTCTCTCAGTGTAGTTGTTTCATAAAGACAAAATGAATCAGCAAACTATTTATTGGAAAAATTTTAAACTGAGGGAATAGGTAAAATGTTCGAAAACATCGTACGATTTCGATACTTCAGTTCGGTAATTAGATATACCGCTATTTTCTCTTCGACCGTGACCACCATTTCAGTAATTATACCATTCACTTTAAGTGACGTAACGGCCATGGTCAATGTGCGTTACGTTAGGTCGAACGCGCGTGCGACATACATATTCAGGTTTACGTTTTACTCAAACTATTACAAGGATGAGCATCATATCGTCACATCCATAATTCGCATTATGACCGATTAAATGATTTGAATTGTTTCACTGCAGTCGAATGAACATGGCAATTGCTTACCTCCTTGTGATCTTCTGGACTGGACAAATAGCACTCTGGAATATTTTCCATAATCTTATTCTTCGCCTTCAGTAGCTCCTTGAAAACTGTTAAAATTTCGGTGTAGAATAGATGTTCACGTGGGAAGAAATATCCGATCTGCATCATAAGCCTTACGGCTTCATCTTTCGGTGGGACTTTGAATATCGTTTGAACATTTACTGGTACACCATTCTTCTCTCCTCCAATTGAGACACGGTAAACTTTGGCAACATGGTTGTCCCCTATTTTTGAACCCAACTTTATGCAGTATTTTGGGCTTGATATCTCCAGGATATCAGCAACGCGGTACAAGTATTCCTGAAGGTGTTCCTCCTCAAATGAACTTCGGCAAATGTCCAGCTGGTCTTCCCCGCTTTTTGACATTTTTCCCACTCAAATATCCCAAGATTGTAATAACAAACGAAAACTTCTTTGTCGAATATGTTAATTCTATAACTGGTCCAACAATAAGTGTTCACAATTACGCGTTCATTTAGTAAACCGAGACGTTGATGCCGGGAGCGTCGCACCAGCAGTCAACCAACAACCTACTGAAGTATTCTGTGGCTGTTAGGCAGACTCGAGGATTAAAATAGGCGAAACGATATAGCTTTGCGCGATGTAAATCATAATGAACCGAGGAAGGGGAATGATGCCGCGTTTTCTTATCAACTAAAAGAATGAGCCACAGCTAGCATAACAGTTACGCATTGTAGCCAGGTGGATCTCCTCGAAAGTGTTCGTGAGCCTGATGTGTAATTATCATGCGTATCTCTGCAAAGGGTATCGTAATTAATTTTTCGTGGCCACTTCATAGCCGCGTTGAGTGACGTGTCTAACGGAATCGTGTGATTTTTATCGTAGATCGAACACCTGAACGTGGATATACAGAAGCACATGTCTTATCAATCTTATTCTTACTCAGATCAAAAAAGTGAAGAATTTTGATTTTTTTTTCCTTTCATATCTGATGCAACAACCAAGTAGATTTGACTACTTTTGATTTCCCAGTTCTTACTTACACCTCACATAAACTTGCGTTACCTACCTCATATTTCCATCTGCATTTAAATATTTCTCTGAACTCTTACCTTGGATCGTATTCAGATTAACGTAGTGAATTACATGACTGAAAAAAAAAAAATTAGGAAGTTCATCGTGCTCATTATGTCATTTTTATTTTCATTATTTCATTACATTGGATGATAAAATAAAATATCATAAGCGATATTCCCTGAAGAAAATTCTTATACATTTTGTACTCAATGCCTCAAAAAATATCGATTGAAAGTGTACTCATAAAGTGATGAGTATCGTCAAAGAAAATATGCATTCTATGAAAGAGAATAATTCCCACGCCAGAAACATTCTCGATTCACACATGAGCTTGGAAATTCAAGTTAAAAATTTATTCTGCTTACTATCTTGTGAGATGAAGAACGATAAATTGCAATCGGAGGAATAGACGTGTACTAAAAGTACTTTTAGCCAATTGCCAATTTCTTGACATTTCTCAGTCAGCAGAATTTTAGTAGTATCATTTCTTAACTTATAAAACTTTTCGGTTTGCACAAACCGAATTGACTCCGATTCAATTGAATGAAAATACCATTCATCCGACGAAAATTTTGCCTCAACGGATCCCTCATCTTTTATTAAATATAATATTTTTGAATAAGGTCTTTGAAAATGTCTCTGAGGGTATTTCTCCAGAAATGGTCTCTATGAATGCGTTCTTGCAGCTGAGGTATGACATCATGGTTGACTTTGTTGGGTACAACGTCTTCACCCTGAGCCGTGATACCGGCAAGTACCAATATAGCCATTCCGGCACTACTGCCAATGAACTCTCCTATCTGGTCCAACAGAGCGTCGTAGGGAAAAAGCTTCATCGGATCAGAACCAAGCTCTGATAGATAACGCGATAAAGATTCATAGTAAATTCTGATGAGCTCATCGAAGTACTTTTTTCTCACCTCCCAACTGCAGCTACAGAAAAGAACGTAAGAGATGTCGACTATGGGAGACGCATAACGTGTCAACTGAAAGTCGAGAAGATATATGTCCTCCGGTTCTTCGGTATCCTGAAAAATTTCCACAATCAGTCTTTCGAATACTAATTTCACAGGATATCTTGAACAATGATGAATCTCGTTTGAAAAACGTCTCGTCGACAAATATTCTTCTTCCATACAAGATATCCTGTAAATATTTATAATTGTCTAGGTAGCGAGGAGAATACCAGGAGAAGCTGAAATAGTACCCTGAGCCAAGTGCTTGATGAACTAATTCAATTTCCTATTAAGAAGGTTGCAATGTCATTTCCAGGCTCACAAGCTAAACACTGCCTACATCACAGATTGCCGCTCAGCTCACCCCGTCGTACTTGAACAACATGTTGTTCGTCCAAAAATCTCCGTGACATAACACAGCGTATGGTTCAGCAGCACTGCCGGAACAGTACTGTTCCATTTTACTTAAGCCGCTCTTCGCATACTCAGAGAATCTTTCCGTGTACCATGGGTTCTCCTCAGCAAGGGCCTGAGACATACACAGATTTCATGTTATACTCGTTACCCATCTCGTATATGAAGTATTGACTATTGACATACGATTTTGACCAGATCTCCGAGCTGATCAAAGCGATCGTTGAAGCCCTTGTCAGCAATGAATTCTGGTCTGTACAGGGTCTCCGTTAACGTGGCAATCTTGCTCGCAAAAATTTCCGGCTTCTGATCTCGCAGGGCGAAACTCAGAGCGTGCAGGCGACCCAAGGTGCGCAAGGCTAAGGAAATATGTGGAAAATCCAGCTGCTTAATGCGATCTCGCATCACGAATCCTTTCACCAGTAAATCTTCTAAGCAAATCACCTGAAAGACAAAAAAATATTTTCAATGATAACTTCAGTTTCTTCTATTAGGACAGAAGTATGAGGAAAGTATCCTGTGGACCTCATGGTCCCGTTTCAAAGAAGAAGATATTATCAATGTTTGTTTTCAATCCTGCCACTCTCCCACGCACGTTCAGTATTCACGAGATTCAAACCCTTCCCTGTTTCTGTTATCCTGTTTCGTGTTCATAAGGCTGAAAAATATAGGACATTCCCTTGAAATCCTCAGGATGCTTCGATGAAGTCCCACTTCTTCACGATCAGCATGATAAAATTCTATTCGTGATTTCGTAGTCCTTTGGGACATTGAAACAGCGTTGTAGCTTTCGTTTAAGTTTTCACTATTCCAGAGATTTTACAAAGAATAAAGTCAAGCGGCTCAAGAGAGTTTTACGACTGGTCGAAGGCGATCTAAATCAATCTTTTCGATCTCTTTTTTACCCAAAATGTACTGGAACAAAGTAAAAAACTGGATGCGTGCTATCTGACAGTTTTTTCAATCATAAGATATGATTGTTCGCCCGGCTCATAACAGAATCCTGATCCTAACTCAAATACTGAGGAATGCTAACGTGGAGAGCAATCAGACTCCTCCAAGAAAATGTTAAGAATCTGCGGCTTTACCGACACTATTCCTGAGCAGGAATGCGCAGGGATTACGCATGCGCAAGGCCATAAGCTACAGGGGAACCCTCAACTGGCTTCTATGTAAGCAGTAAGATCTCGTCACTGGATGGCTAAATGCTCCTAATACAAACATCATGCTTAAGGTGCTTGCCTACCCAATTCCACCAGACCTGAAAACATTGGGAAAAAAGGTGCTAAATGGTTTTGCAACGTTTTACATGGATATATTTTCTATTTTTGCGTAAAAAAAACGTTTTTTGGGGCCCTACGTGTTCGGAGTCGCACATAGAATTGCGCGACGTATTTTGTTCCATTGATTTCGGTGCCCAGGCAGAGATATTCCATTTATTAGCACCTTTTTTCCCAATGTTTTCAGGTCTGGTGGAATTGGGTATGCAAGCACCTTAAGTTTCAGATGTGCTCTGCTTTATTTCACAAGCCCAGAAATCCAACAGAAAAGCTTTCTTAAAATATTTTTTGATACAAAATGTGTTCCATCTCATATATAAGTGATAATTATGAATCAACAGCCTTCTTTCTTTTCAATTCGTAAGCCTAAAAGATTCGTATAAGTCATTTAGACACGTTGCGGTATATCGATACATTGTTTCAGCTTTCACATGACTGGCAGTTTTTCTACTCTGTCGCGAAATCAATAACCACACTATTCACCGAAGAATACGTAACGGCCATGGCCAGTGTGTGAGTCGGTTCTAACGCTCGTGCGACATAAATATCCTTTATGCGACCCGTTGTTTGAAAGTTCACTTTTTGAGCATTGGATTTAGGCCGCAAAGTGACCAATTTCAGGTCACCAAAATATAGTGAAATATTATGGGACAGAAGCCTATAATGAAATATCATCGGACAGTATGAATATGTTTTTCACACTTTACAAAACAAAATGTCTGAAAATGTCAATTGTCTGAGTCAAAATGTTTTGATACAGAAAAACGCAATAATACCAGTAATTTTAGAAACTAAAGTAAGTATAACACTTTGAGCGTGCGATTTTCCAAAAAGTGAACCTTCAAACAACGGATCGCATAAAATATTGTATGCACCAAGTCCGAGAAGTGTCAATTCCGGTATGGGTAATTTCCAAAATTCGCCTCTGAGTGTGCTGTGTCACAGCACACTTGATCGGCTCATATTAGAAATAACCCATACCGGATTGTGACACTTTTCGGACTTGATACATAAATAGCTATTATCAGCATGTTGATACGAAATGATAAGTATACCAGCAACTGTCAAATCGCATGATAATTTACCTCCTTCTGATCTTCGGAGCTGGACAAATAGCAGGCCGGAATATTTTCCAAGCTTTTATTCTTATCCCTAAGGAACTCATTGAAAATCGGTACGATTTCGCTGTAGAATAGATGTTCACGCGGAAATAAGTATTCGACTAGCATCATTTTCCGTGCGGCTTCATCCTTCGGTGGTACTTTGAATATCGTTTGAGCTTTTACTGGCAAACCATCATTTTCTCCCTCGATGAAGATTCGGTAAATAACTGCAATGTAGTTATCGCCACATTTTGAACCCGACTTTATGCGGTATTTTGGGTTCGGAATCTTCAGTCTATCCGCGACGCGGTCCAAGTATTCCTGCAGGTGTTCCTCCTCGAATGAACTCCGGCAAACGTACAGCTGGTCTTCCCCGTTCTTTGACATTTCTTCAACTTCAATATTACAAGATTTTATTAACAATCGAGAGGCTCCTTATCGACTATGTTGATTCTATAATTAGTCCAACGATAAGTGTTCACAGTCATGCGTTGATTAGGCAAACCGCGACGTTGATGCTGGGAGTGCCGGGCCAGTAATCGTCCACCGATCGACTAAAGTATTCTGTGCCTGTTCAGCAAGCTCGCTGACTAAAATGGGCGAAATGACTAAGCTACACGTGATTCAAACATGGACCGAGGAAGGGGAATCGCGGCGTGTTCTCTTGGCAACTACTGGAATACGCCACTAGTGGCATAACAGTTGGCGCGGCATGACTGGATTGATATCATAGAATTCCAAAGGCCTTCAATCATCAGAGAGAGAGAAAAAAAGAGAGAAAGAGTGCTTTGTACTGACATAATTGTCGCAGTGTTTGTGAGCACGATGTACGCCTCTTTGCAAACGGTATCCAGTTGTATTTTTTGGGTCCATTCATATCCGTGTCAAGTGACGTTCAACAAAATGTTGCTGTAGTATTTGCGTATCTATGTCATGAATAGAATTCGATTGTATACTGAATACCTCAACGACGAGATACATGCAGAGGTACCGTGTTGATCTCACTGATTCAGATCGAAATTTCCGAAAAAAAACAGAAAATGTAAATTCAAAATTAGACCTACATCGCTGACGTACTACAGGATTTTTTCATCACAAAGATTAACTGCTATTTTGCATATTCAATCATCCATGATTTTCAAACTAATAGGGAGATGATACCTCCATTGAGGTCTCGTCATTGTTATTAAAACGATGCCATACGAACCAACAAGCGAATCATACCTACTTCATATTTCCAACTGCATTCATAAATTTCTATGAATTCTCTGTTTTGATCATATCCAGAATAACGAAGTGATTTGGATGGTTGCAAAAAATCAGGGAGTTCATCGTACTCGTTACTTCATTTTTATTTTTATCATTACATCACATTGGAATCATGAAATGAAATATTACATTCTAATTTTATTTTTTATTTTTTGCGTACAGACAAACACAGAGAGAATCGATCGGTCGACTTATCAGTTTTATCAAAGTACTTCTCATTCCCAAAAATTGTAATCTGTGTATAATATTATTTCTTTGAATCAACTCCCACTCAATTGAATGGAAATAACATTTATCTGTAGGAAATTTCAACTCGACGGATCGTTTATTAGATATAATTTTTATCAATGAGATCTTTGAAAGTGCTTTTGAGGGTGTTTCTCCAGAAATGGTCCCTCTGAATGCGTTCTTGCAGGTGAGGTACGTCATCATGGTCAAGTTTGACAGGTACAACGTCTTCACCCTGACTCGTTAAACCGAAAAGTACCAGTACAGCCATTCCAGCACCATAGTAACTGAACTTTTCCATCTGGGTTAATAAAGCGTCGAAGGGAAAAAGCTTTTTTGGATCAGAGCCAAGCTCCGACAAATAAGCTGATAAGGCTTCATGGTAAATCTTAAGCAGCTCGTCAAAGTGCTTCTCCCTCACCTCCTGACTGCAGCAACAAAAGAGGACGTAAGAAATGTCTACCGCGGGGGACGCGTACCGACATAACTGAAAATCTATAAGATATAAATCCTTGGGGTCCTCGGAATCCTGAAAAATTATCGCAATTAGTTAGTTCAATACCATTTTTTTTTCATTTTCTGTACACAAGACATTCTGTCGATACTATCGACTCACCTCATCGTACTTGAACAACATGTTGTTCGTCCAAAAATCTCCATGGCCTAGGACGGTGTATGGTTCAGCATTATTTCCTTCAAGGGACCAAGCCGTTTTGCTCAAGGAGTCCTTCAAATACTCAGAGAATCTTTCCGTGTATTTTGGGTCCTCTTCAGCCAGCGCCTAAGATATACACAAATTCCTGTATCACACTAATTCACCTGTATTATGTGAATTATTAGGTACTGACAACTATACCGTTTTGACCAGATCTCCGAGCCTCTGAAAGCGAATGGCAAAATCCTCGTGAAAAATGGAATCCGGTCTCAAAAAAGCCTCCTTCAGCGTGCCGATCTTGTTCGCAAAAATTTCCGGCTTCTGATCACGCAGGGCAAAACTGAGGGCGTGTAGACGACCCAAGGTACGCAAGGCTAAGGAAATATGTAGATAATCTAACTGCTTTACGCGATCTCGCAGCCGAAATCCCTTCGGTCGTAGATCTTCTAAACAAAGCACCTGGAAAATAAGATAGAAACATGGTCCATGATATTTTCGGTATTTTCTGGGACTAAATAAAGGAAATTTATTCCGCCACTCGTGTCAAAGAGGTTTTTTCTACATATTCAGTGCTTGCAGGGTTGATAAACTTCCATGTTCTCATCACAAAACATTCACACCATCATCATGACTTTAACCGAGCAGGTCCTTTGTCCTGTTTCGTAGCTTCAGGACTAAAATTCTTCTACATGTCCACAGGACGTCTGAATAAAGTCTGAAACTCTTCCACAACGGTGATGATCAAATTCGAATTATCATTCACAATCATTACAACGACGTGCAGTCAAACAACGTGATAGATTTCATCTAAGTTTGCATCAATCTGAGAGATGTGATAATGCGAGGTCAAGTTCTGCACATAACTTTTGCGACTGCGCATCATAATGATGATATACATTGGAGTTGGGTTTGTCTGAACAATATACCGTTTTGATCTGGACTGTTAGACGCATGAGAGTCATATGGTGACATTACCACTTCATTCATTCTCATCTCGATCTCGCCCATGCCTCAAAAGCTCTACCCTCTATTTCCACCTCAAAATTGAAGTGTCTCACTGCAGTCGAATGTGCATGACCGCATGACCATTGCTCACCTCCTTGTGGCCATCTGGACTGGATGAATAATTAATTCTGAATAATAATTCTTCTATCTCGTTTTCTCCAAGCCACTGTCGCACCTCGTTATTCATTATGACTTTTCAGCAAGTTTACACAGATGGGCACTGTCACATAATTACACAAACACTCTACCGCCGTATCCGGAATACGTGTTGGTAGAGCAGCACGACAGTCGCGGAAAAACATGTGGCATGTTGGATCAGTGAGATGAACAAGAAGGAAAGACTAAAAAATTTGTTGAACAACTGGACTGAGAGATTCACCCGAATCCGTCTGAAATTTTAACCTTGTGATTTCAATGCAGAAGACGGCAATGAAATGTGTGAAAAAATAATTGCAAATCTTCATACCGACACCTAATGTATCTGAAATCACTTTTCAGTATAAAATCAATGCTTCGGTGCAAAGATACGGTGAAACAATTTCATGTTCATCTCCCTGCAGTGAGGCGTCAAAACATTATTGCTGTTGTATAACACATTAGCAGATTACATGAATTGAAGAATTTATCAACAGGCTAAATTCAGAGTCAACTGTTTCAGACGCGAAGTATATTATCTTGACATTTTTATCTCGGGTTCCACCCAATTCACAATCTTATCTCTATCCTCGTTTGCCTGATGGTTATAATCTTATCATTCGCTCGAGGTTACGTGAAATTCTTTTTGTTATTGTAGTCGCATCATCCCGACTGGCACATTTCTGATTTAATAATATTCGAACGATTAACGAGCTCGCGATCGGTTATTGCGATATTCACACTACCGTATGTCCAGAAGTGTACCTAATCTAATTTTACCATTTCAAATCACGATTATTCATCATCATTTTTCAATCCTGTCAAAATGAACGTAAAGGGTTTGGCGATTTTCAATCTTTCCACTGCAGTTGCTTACCTCTTTCTTTTCTTCGACACTGGATAGATAGCATTCCGGAATATTTCCCAAGCTCTTGCCTTTCGTATTTAGAAACTCCTTGAATACTGGTACAATTTCCGTATAGAATAAATGTTCACGCGGAAAGAAATGTCTGACTTGTAACATCGTCCTCATCAAATCATCTTGAGTCGCGACTTTGAGTATCGTTTGGGCCTTCACTGGTACCCCGTTCTTCTCTCCGTCGATGCAGACGCGGTGAACAATGCTAATCCAGTTGTCACCCGTACTCGTAGCTGCCTTTATGCGGTACTTGGGACTCGATATCCCCAAGGTTTTTGTCACATTTTCCAAGTACTCCTGAAGATGTTTCTCCTCGAAGAACTCTCGGCCAGCATCCTCCTGATCCTCCCTTATCTCTGACATAATTCACGGTATAGTTATACCAGATTTTAACAGTCTATTTAATACTGACGTCGAACTTTCCGGAGCGATTTGAATTTTCGTGTTGCTCTCAGGGTTCACACTTGAATACTGATTGTCAGTATCAACTCCCGGCCGTTTTCTAGTGCTGATATGTTTGCTATATAGTCTTTGAAACGACCCCGTTTCATAATAGCCTGAAGATTTATAAAGTGATAAACACAAACTTCTATCAGTCTTCAGTGTCACGAAACTCTTCGTTTGAAATTGAACGGTATATTCCAATATAAATTGACGATAAAGAATAATTATCAATTATTTTTAATCTAGCAGTAAAGTGATAAGAGCCCTTGAGCTGAAGGTTATTCATATCTTGCTAGCTCATAAATTATCACATACGCAATTGGAAAACACAGTCCACTTCTCTCTCCTATCTCATTGACGATTAGATTTCATCTAAATCATTGGTGCAAAGTGTCGAATGAATTGATCATGTCTACCTACGTATCTTTGCAAGTCATCGTTCTCCGAACGATATACTCATCTGCTAAATTTATGAATCGTCATCGGTGATGATTACATTTTTTTTTGTAACAGGTGTGTGAATTCCAACTAATGATTCGACCCGATAAAAATTGTTATTCAATTGGTAGACGTTGATCGCATTTATTCTCCATCCGTATCTAAAAGCTCCACGAATTTTCCTACCAAAATCCCTTGCTTTTTATCGTTGTCTCTTGTATCGTTTTCTGTTTACCGTAGGGTTTTTATCTTACAGATCATCAATGAGATCTCTAAATTTACTTTTTTATTTAAAATTCGTGTAACGTTGTAAAATATGTCAATCTAATACAAATTATCCAAAGTTAAGCGTCACCTGACGTAATGATAATCAAAATATCATTCCTCGCTTGGTAGTTAATTTTCTCCAATTTCTTCCTAATTTTTTATCTTCAGTTGTTTTTTTCCTTCTGAAGAGGTGATAGGTGGACATTTGACTCTAACACTTATCGACGGCTTAGACATGCGCCGAAGAAGACGTTGATTTTATATTTCCACTTCGTACCAGGCGACGACAAACCCCGGAGTAGCCATGGCTGCAGCGTTACTAGAGCGACTCCAAACAAATAGTTACGCCTCTTAGTAGCTTGTCAAATATCATGGGGATTATGTGAAAATTTTAACCGTCTCTAAATTAATTAATTCGCCAAATTTTAGTGGATAAATAATTTTCGGAACGAGTAAGGGAACGGCTGCAGGCACGTCGATAACCGTCGAGGATCACTGTGCGTAAGTTTTGATGGAGTTTCCGACATTTTTTTTTTTTTTTTTTTTTCAATCTTCTTCGTTGACATTCCAGTTTAATAATCGAGGTGTACTCGGGTCAAATTGAATATAGATGTCTGTGGGGAAACCCACAACTTGTAAGGATGCGATACGAAGATGGGAGGAGGCATCTGGTCTCGAAGCAGCATCAGCTATAGAAGTGAATCTCAGTTTCCAATGGCCACCCATCGAGAAGATGGACAACGCCTTTTCCCTACTTGAGAAATGCGAGAAGCTAACTTTGTCAACTAACATGATAGAGAAAGTAGCAGGTGAGGAGAATACCTGTGTACCAATTATAATCAAAGCTATTGGTCCATAAATATTTTTTGTAGGGTTTATCGGGAGACGAGGAGATTCCTGTTGGCTAAATTCACATGGAGCACAAGGATTGCAAGACCATTTAACATAACAATATAATAATTCCAGGTATATCAGCGTTAAAAAATTTAAAAGTCCTTTCCATCGGTCGTAATTTAATCAAAGCATTTTCTGGACTCGAACCTCTGGGGGAAACACTGACGGAGCTTTGGATTTCTTATAACAGCATTGAGAAGATGAAGGGGATAAACTGCATGAAGAATCTCCGCGTTTTGTACATGTCTAATAACCTGGTACGCGAGTGGAGCGAATTTTCTAAACTCCAGGAGCTCCCGAATCTGAAAGACCTACTCTTCGTTGGTAATCCCATCTGCGATGGCTTCGAGGTATGTGTTTAGGTGCGCAGCGTTTTTCCCTTTTTTAATAATTTATTTTCCAATTTTTTACGATTTTTTTATGCTCGAAGACTGAATCGTGGAAAGCTGAAGTAGCCAGACGACTTCCAAACTTGGAAAAACTCGACGGAGAACCAATCATTCGTACCGAAGACGCTCCCTCTGGTTCTTTGGCAAAAACCGATTGTCCACCGATTCCAAAATCGCCGGAACAACAATCGGGATAATGCATAATCATCGTAAAGATTTTATTTAATCATTCGTAGCACACTTCATGTCAAAGAGGTTTGCTCTACATATATAGTGCTTGCAGGTTTGAAAAACTTCCATCTTCTCATCACAAAACAGTCACACCGTCATCATGACTCAAACCGAGAATGTCATTCGTCCTGTTTCGTTGAGTCAGGACTAAGATTCTTGTAGATGATAAAATAAAATTTATGCTTATGTGCCTTGAAAAAACGCGGATTTTCATTTCTTAAGATTGTCGTTACGATTGAGGGGGGTGCCAAGGTAAGAGAAGAATAATATGTTCATCGCTTTCAATGTTTTATTACGGCGAGAATGGATGATGAAAAATGATTGTGAAAATGGCGTTTGAAAGCTACGAATTTCCGCTTCAAACTAAAAAAAAAAAAATTGAATATCACGGAAATCTAGTCCGCTGCGTCCATTTAAGTAGACCTCTGCAAAAAACGATTTCCGAAACTGTGACCACGTTTATAGGCATACGGAATATCTAAAAAACAAAAACCAATACTTTTTGGAATCTTCAATGTACCCTCTAAGCTTCTATGGAACGAATTTCTCATCCGACCTTTCGTTTTTGAAAAATTGATAAAAACGTTCGCGAAAATCCCAAAAAACGCGATCAAATGCGAAAAAGATTCGTAACTTGACCACGTTTGAGTTGATCGAAAATCCATTCCATAGAAGCTTAGAGGGTACATTGACGATTCTAAAAAGTATTGGTTTTTGTGTTTCAGATATCCCGTTTGCCTATAAACGTGGTCACCGTTTCGGAAATCGTTTTTTGCAGAGCTTTACTTAAATGGACGCAGCGGACTTCATTTTTGTGATATTTGATTTCTTTTTTTTTCTAATTTGAAGCGGAAATTCATAGCTTCCAAATGCTATCTTTACAATTATTTTCCGTCCTTCATTCTTGCCGTAATAAAACATTGAATACGATGAACATTTTTTTCTTCTCTTACCTTGGCACCCCCCTTATGGAACTAGTCCCACACTCAAAAATCTAACAGAATATTGAATAGCCCTCGCCGCACAACTACTTGGCTCCACTAACCCTCAAAGGAAAATTCCCCCCGCTGACACTATAATATTTTTGCAAACTGGCTTGAGGGTTTTGCAGTTTTTCGCCAGTCTAGCAACAGAAACCAAACAAATCGTGTGCTTGCTTTGCAGTATTATTATCAGCAGAAATGATCCGACAGTAGATAATCCAGGAATCATAGTTACCAACGTTAGATAAAACGTAACAGCAGCATCACAGGAACGTCACAATATTGTAACGTTTTGCCTTTTTCATTCCACTTCTGTCACCTCTTACGCAAGATTTCTGTACCGTTTTTGTAACGTAACAAAACAGTCAGATTATCCTTAAATAAATTTACAATTAGCGATGCTTCTTGTTGTAAGATTGATCATACCATCACGGAAATGAAAAAATCAAAGTGGAATCTTACCGACAGAATTCATGATTGGAATCAATCTCATGGTGCAAAAACATTACAGATATCTAGCTCATAGTTGCCATCTATATACAGAGCGATTCTGTGGAAAGTAACGCGCCTAAAAGATAGGCAAGCGCGAAACGTCTGCATTGCGCAACTCAAACATGGACGATTAGTTTTTACTTCTTACGTGGGAAATAAAACCCAATCGTCGATGTTTGAACTCCTCGATGCAGGCGTCTCGCGCTTGCCTACCTTTTAGGCGCGTTACTTTCCACAGAATCGCTCTGTATACTTAAATATGTTGCAAAAGGCAAAAACCTCCGAGGGAAGAACTCCTCTTTACTGCTAAAGACTTTGCGCCTTTTTTTCAAAAATACTAATGAACTTTTCTTGCTCTAATTAGCTAAGAAATTTTATGATTGAGATATTGGGTGGTATTCTATAAATATTGAAACCGATTCACTCCGGTACTGCATGTCTGCGAAGTTCAATAATTTCCGGAGTGAATTATTTTATCCCTGAAAATGGCAAGAAATAAAATTTTTCTACCAGAATTTGTACTAAAGTTTTCACGATATCGAAATAAATAAAATAGGGCTTTTTTCGTCGTGACAATTATTTTTAACACAATAGTTTTCGAACTACTGAGAATTTTCGAAAAACAAATTTTTTTTACAAATTTGAATAACTCAGCGAAAAAAAATAGTCATACAACAAATATCGACAAAGAAAATGAAAACTTATATTTTCTACTTCAAAATGATTTTTCAAATACACTTCTACGTTTATTTTTCCAGAAAACTACAAGTTTGAAAAAAAAAAAACCATTGCATGGAACACTTAAAAATAGAAGTTTCCAGTATAACTGTCAAAAGAATCGCAAAGGAAAATCCAAAGAGAAGCAAATAGGATCCTTTTTTCTCTACTTTGAAATCGTTTGTGGAAAATTTCTCTACGATTTTTCCTCACTCAAGTATAGAATTTTTCATTCACAACCGAGAATTGAAAGGTATTCTAGATATGAGTTGGGGTAGTTCCTTATGCTTTACCCCGTAAAGGGGAAAAGGTTGAAAACGATTTAAACATATTGAAATTCAAAATCTGGATGAGTAGGTCATAAATTTCAATGAATATTTAAATACTCAATTATTTTAGAGTAAATCGAATGGCTTAGGTGTATCGATGGATGACTCAAAAGGCATATCCATGGACATCATTCAGCCGTTTCATTGTCATGGAAATTCGGAAAAAAAAAAAATTGATAACAATATCGATGTCAATTTTTTCAATTTTTTCCAAGAAATCAAACAAATATCGGATTAAATTGATCAAATTTTTGTATCGAATGATCAAAAATGGAAAAGAAACGAAAAATCTAAAAGTCGAATCAACCGAACTGCTTGGCCTCGTAATAAACCGAAAATTTTCTCTAATCGTATGTAGTTACAGTATAGACTATCGGTTAAACTTGCAACGTTAGTTATAACTGTATTATAATCTTGTGCATCATCCCGGTCCATGAAATACCTCGAAAGTGGGTAATATCAAGCATGGAATATAACACATTGATCTGCGTTTGCGCGTATGCGCAGAGACGCGTGATTCCTCTCAGGGCACCCTGATACCGGATAGATACGTGAACCAACAGGTGACGAGGGAGACACTCCCTCGAACAACATCCAGGCTCCCTGCAGTCCCCAGAGTCCAAAATATACAGATTTATTAGAGTTTGAAATGTTTTATAAAATTTTCTAAAATTCAAATTAATTTATAAAAAAGTCGAAAAAAAAAAATTAAAAAAACGAATAAATATCACCTACGTTTTTTAATATAGTATATGTCATAGTTAAGTGCGAGATGTAATCCGTTACCTGTTCCCCTATGAAAAATAAAAAATAAAAATCATATCAAGGATCGTCTTCGAAGTGTGTTTACCAGTTGCGCCGCATTCGGTATTTTTTAACAATAATAAAAATAATAATCGTTGATGGAAAAACGGGTGTTATTCATTATTTTTATACACTCATAGTTTAGATATTTTCAAAATGCAATATCCAAGTACATAATATGACGTTACATCGATCGATGGTTAATTCTATATGATAAAAATGTCTAAGTACTCATACGAGGTTTTTAGATATTATATTTTTGTAACATTTCTGCCGACGAATCGAAGTGCAAATGAATTATTCAATTACGTATGATATTGCTAACTTTGGTCTCCTTTATCCGGACATTCGCCATGTATAACTAAATTTCATAAATAATTAATATCGGGGTGAAAAAATAACTACCGATTATTAATCGAGGTGTTAAATCATTTGACACGCATCATATATACCTAAATTTAACAATTATCTGTTCGATAATTAACGAAAAAAAAAATAATAACAGTTTTTGAACGAAAGTTTCGCGTGATTGTGCCGTTTTAGTTTCTTATTCATTGTCATTGGTAAATAAATATTTCAAAATCTGTGAATTGTGAAAGGATTCTGACACGATATGTGATAATTTGAGTTTTTTATTCTTTATTTTTTTATAGTAATATTCCATATGTATCATAAATGAGACGTTAGTTTCCAAAGAGTGAAGCGGTGTCAAAGGTGAGCCTATGTACCGAGAGTTTTGATTAAAGCTTACGATAATTTCTCACACGTACTTTAGCTCACGCTCCTTATCCTGATGAACGAAGTTGGGGTTGGAAGATCGGGATAATTTGTTGTCTGATGTAATTATCACAATCATGTTTACCTACATGAAAAAAATAGTCTCTCCCACGTCTCGAGGCATGGCAACCCATAAATTATAATACACACGTATTATCGCTTATGAGTGATCGCTCAGAAAGATACAACGGATTGTTTTAATTCCATGGAAACAGAAATTTCTTTTTAAAAATTTGCGGAAACCATATTTTCTGTATTATTCTTTTAGAAGAAAGCTATCGCCAGGGAACAGTGCCGTTTTCAAATTATCATTAAAAAACGAGACCCATTCGGAAATTTGTTTGCCATCCAAGGGGGAGAATATAAGAAAAAGTGCTTATCGTACGGTAGGACTAGGTGGAGGTGGACGAAAGATTCTAATCGAAAAAAAAGAAGATTGAATAATAATTCCTCGATAGGGAGTTGATGGACTTTTTTTTGGAACGGTATAAAAAAACGTTTGGTAATACTAACGTTTAGTGTAAACCGTGCAGATTACCATCAACAATAAAGACATCCGGGCGTTGGGCATTCATTTGTGTTAAAAAATAGATCTGAACCGTGCAGGGAACACAGATCCATTACTCATTAGTTATTATTAACTGGTAAATTTCTTTCCCGTAGTTCTGTCCGAGACGTGTTAAGATCTGGACGGACCATTCACCTGTACTCTGTCCATTGCGATTATATCGGTAACTAGATAACGTCGTAACGGCTATAGTATTTCCCGTTTAGACTCTACCATAAAATGAAGCTGGTATAAATCCGTGGGTCGTTTTGCATGATTTGTTATGCTGGTGTTAACGCGTCGATATAACTATAGTGTGAAGTGTAAACAGTGAATCGTTGAAGGTCCATTAATTTTGGAGGCGGTAATGTTGGTCCGGACGATATTTAGAGACTCTGGAGAGTAGCTAGTGTATATGGTTCATTCCACCAATTATTAAACAGCTTTCGACTTTCCTTCGATATCCAAATCCATAAATTACGTGTCATCGCAGTCTTCAGACTGGAAATTTCCAAAAGAACGTAAAGTCAAGGATGAAAGTTGCGGAAAGTTATCCAACCGCTGTATAAATTGAAAAATTGAGTTTTTCAAGCATTCACGGGCGTCAGCGGAAGTTGAAAATATCTTAATTCGAAAGAGCGGGAAATTTCGCATGGGAATTGTCGTCGCTTTACAGTGTCCATTTTCTCTGAGGATCCATGTAAAAATCATTGAAAAGGAATTGAAGAAAAATAAAAATACAAAGAATGAAAAAAAACCGACCGAAAAGAAAATATTTTTAGCCGAAAGAGAATCGGAGATAGTGAGACTCTAAACCTAGTTAATGATTGGTGGAATGACCCATGGATAAATAATGAACGAATATGTCTTATGCGATAAGGAGAAAATTTATATCTCATTATCTTGAATGATTATCGATAGGTGTTGAGGCATAATGAGTATATAATTATTTCAGAGATAAAAAATGCCCCAAGGAGGAGTTCATTGGCAGGGAACCCAAAGACGAGCATGTGCTCCCGGCGCACATTGGAATGTTCAGGTAATTATACTCATTTCATGGATTTGATGATTAAATGATGCTTGTTGAAATGCTGGGGCTTGAAACGTTGGATAATGGTTGAAAATTGTGTATGGATGGACCTAAGATTGAAACAATTGTAAAAATGATGAAAGTAATGGTTCAAAATCATGGTCGTGAATTTAAAAAAATCCAAATGTGGATGAAATTGAGCTTATCAAATGTAAAATAGTTCCAAAATAGTTGATAATCGCCTAATTGATAGTTGAAAATCGTCTAAAACAATCCAGAGAATAGTTGAAACAGAATAGTTGAAACAGTTATCAAATGGTTGAAAGATAGTTAATAAAAGTTTAAAACCCAATTGAATATCGTCTGCAACAAGTTAGAGAATAGTTCGGGAACAAAGTTGAAAACTGGTTGATAATAGTTGAACAACTAGTTGAACATCGTATGAGACAATTCAGAGAGTGGTTCAAACCATAGTTGCAACATATTTGGAAAATTAATTGAATGGTTGAAGACTGGTGGATAATGGTTGAAAGTGGTGTGAAAAATCATTGAGAATAGTTGAACAATAGTTGAAGAATACAGTCATGAGATTGTACAAGAAAATGATTATGAAATAGTTGGTGACATGAGAATTTATATGGTTGATAAATGAGCTCGACAATAGATGAAAATTGATAAAATTAGTTGATAATAATACTTCAACTATAAATTGAAAAGTTGCTCATTATTATTATTATCGTTATTGATTAAAAATAGTTGAAATTTATTGAACGTAATTATTGCCGTGTGGACGAAAAATGGACGAATGGTTGATTAGTGATTTGAAAATAGTTGGGAGTTGATAGTTGGTTGATACAGTTCAAAATAGTTGCGAAATAGTTGAAAACTTCATGAAGTTATAGTTGAAAATAATCATGTCAATCACATAGTTGATAAAATTGTTAAATGAGTATGACCTAATGCGTATAAAAATCCTTGTATGTGCGGATTAGATAATGAAGATGAATATGGCAAAGCATGAATATGGTTGCGTAGAACTAAAAATTGTTTACTATTTCATTCAATCAATTTGTGAAAAACTTCAAGTCCGTACTATCTTTTAATGCGGCGTATATGAAGCATTCTCAACTAAACCAGCCACTTTTTTTCGGTACCCTCCCCGAAATTTTCGAAACTTTGCCGGTTTATAGAACTAGTTGAAGAGCCTTTCAGTGAATCATTTCAGATTCTTAAATCCGAACGTTTTGAAAATAGTATATTTTTTTCGAATAAACATATCTCGAAAAATATACAACTTTTATCATTCTTTTTTTTGCGGCCTTTATTTTGTTAGATATGTTCACTTGTGAAAAATATAGTATTTCCAAAACGGTGGGATTCTTAATTTTTCAAATAATTCACTGGAAGTTTCTTTCAACTAGTTCCGCAATGACATAAGTCAAAGTGGTTCGTATTAGCGGAAATGGGGTGTGAGAATAGAATCGGCTATAACTTCTAAACAGTGTGACGAATCTACATGGGATTAGCGGCATTTTGTTCTCTATAAACTTAACGATTTTATGATACCAAACAGAAATTTTTAAAACCCAAAATTAATTTTCTAGGCCTCACTTTTCTATGCTTGACTTTTGAAAACTGC
The DNA here is from genome assembly GCA_963978835.1 of Tenthredo scrophulariae. Taxonomy (NCBI): domain Eukaryota; kingdom Metazoa; phylum Arthropoda; class Insecta; order Hymenoptera; family Tenthredinidae; genus Tenthredo; species Tenthredo scrophulariae. Next base: position 16,063,299 of record OZ022233.1, read on the forward strand.
TTAGATTGTAAAAATTCTATAACGTGGTTCAAATCATTGAAATTTATTGGAGTTTTTTTCCTCTTGACCGTTTTTGAAAATTCGGAATCACCGTAAACGAACTCGGCATTTTTTATACCGTTCCACGTTTTGAAAATTCGGTATTTCGAACCAGCTTCGTATACGAAGGGCATGACTCTGCGATAAAGAGAACAAAAATAATGACAATAATGATAACGGTGATGAAAATTGAAAAGAATAAGAAATAGAAAGAAAAATGAAAAATACTTCAAAAGCGGATAATATATATAAAACATCTCCGTTTTGCGGCAATTTTTTATATTACACTTTTACACCAGCTGGTATATATGTATATATATATATATATATATATATACATATATATACGCACGGTTATATACCTATATACCCAGCTCGAAATATTACGCGAGTGTTAGCAGTTAGATGGCTGGAAAAGCGGATCAAGAGTCCCACGTAACAAAGGCGAGTGCTTAAGAACGACGAAGGACCAAGACGTAGCCCCTGGGATTCAGTTTTTCAGGCGCAGGTCGATTTTTAGCTGAATGTCTAGAATATGAACCCTCTTTTCCCCAACCCCTCCCCGACCCCACCACCCCCGTAAAAATACGTATTTTCCAGAGCCTTTTCACTTTGACGATATAAAATATGAATTTATATTATCGAAATGAAAGTTTACTCAGATAATTGCAATTATCAATTTAGATTACTAATTTATTCTTTTTTTTTTCCCCAAAATCCGTAGAGTACTAATTTTGAAGCAATAGTTGGCCCGCGATTTTGAGTTTTCCCCCTTCTGAGTTAGTTTGAAATGAAATTCATGCGAGGAAAAATTTATCGCGATACTATACGGACGACAAATAGTACTTTCCTCAACACATGCACCCAAAGTCCTCCTTTACGCACCGTCTACAGGCACCCAAAGTAGACTTGCCCGCACGGGTGTGCCGAAGTCTACTTTGAGTGCCTGTAGACGGTGCGCAAAGGAGTACTTCGGGTGCATGTGTTAAGAAAATGTTATTTCTTGAGCGCGAGAAAATTCCGAAAATTCTGAAATCGTGGATATAATAGATGAGAATTTCTCTAAATTCCTGTCAGAGAACATCTTATATTTGTTATCTTGTGTGCAATGCAAAAAAAAAAACGTATATTTAACGCCATACGTGTACCCTTGGTGCGGAAAAGCACAATGGCCATTTCGCGGTTATCTCTCCACCTTTTGTGCGGGTTTGTATAATAATGAAGCTCCGTGAATCTTTACATCGCTAGCTTTCGTATACCTATACGTATATTTGTGGGAACCTTAACCGTCGATACCGCAAAGAACCCTCAACGAGAAGAGAATTCTGAAGTTTACTAAAATTGCGGGAAAATTATTACGCTAAGCGGAAAATCGACGATAAAATCCATTTTATTTCTGATTTTTCAAGCCTATATATAGTATGTGCATTACATACACGGTGCAATTATATCATTATATTAATAATAATAATAATAAAACTGTAATATACTTCAAAATTGATTTTTTTCTTCCTTCGCAAGGATTCGATGCGATTTTATTTTTTCTTTTGCCAGATTTTAGTAACTTTTTGTAAAATGTTTAGTTGCTTAGTGAATCATTTAATTGACTCGATATTTTGTCGAAGAAAAAATTTGTCGACGCTTATTCTTTCGACGTCATTAAAGACGAGAGGTTTCTTTTCAATCTGTTTGATTAAAAATTTATTTTCAATGTTCACATCAGTGCAGAGAAAAGAGCTATATTTAGTGAAAGGGGTTCGGGATTAAGTACTGGCATATACACACGTATTCAACGTCGAAGGTACACGCATACAGATACCATCTGAAGTTTCGATCGAAGAGAAAGGATAATGATAACTTCTACTATAAGAAAAATGATAGATTATAGCTTCTCTGTATATCGGATATTAAATAATAAATAACGTCTGACCCATTTTTTCTCTTTTTTTTAGATCATTTTTCCAACTGTGAGATTCACCCACAATTCTGTTCATATCTTTTTCCATAAATAGTTATTTAATTCTGAATTTTTTAGACCAGAAAAGAAAACCCCCTTTTTTATCTCTTTCCAAAAATAATCTCAAAAACTCTGTCTTACACCGGTTTTTCATTCCCCCAAAACCACATGTACGATGTATTGCATTCATCCAATGCGGTAAAACGGTTCTAATATTTCATTTATCAGGTGGTTAGAGGAAAAGTAACTACTCGCTGCTTATGGCACGCTTGCAAAGCTCTTGGAATCGGGCTTTTGCTGATGTTATTGGGAGCTTGCATGGCTACTATAGGTGAGGCTAATTCTATACCGTAGCTTATTATTGGTTGATAAGTACACCATATATAAATATCATGACTATTCATTCGCCCCACATATTTGCAGTTTATAAAATGAAAAAAAATTGACGTTTTATTTCCGAAAAACGTTTTCCAAACTTTATTTGACGTGTGAAAACAAGAGGGAAATTTTCAACACCATGAAGCTGGAAATATTTGAACTTTTCATTTCACTTCTCCAAGACTCAACATGTCTAACAAAAATTTATGACTTTTTTTCTTTTATTGTTCAACGACGCAATCTAACGTTTGACGTCGTTATATTTATTGCCCAGGATATTACGCTGATCAGCTATCAATGGCCCAGGAAATAAGAGGCAACTTAACCGTCAGAGTGAAGAACGAGTCTCGAGGCTTTCATCTGAACAACTTAAGCTACGCTGGACCCATTGTCATGGGAGTTGGAGGTAACAATAGAAAAAGAAAAAGGTCAGATGATACGTTGCTAGATGAAACTGTATACATGATAAATGTGGCTAAATCTCAGAAAAAAGTTGAAGGTTTTTCTAGAATCTGGAAGGAATATCATCTCTGGAGTTTTATTTCAACGAATATCGAGATTCTCTGTTTGAAGCCAAGTTGAAATTATCTCATTCCTTATATGAAAATGAGTTTTTCTCAAATCGTAGACATATTCTATGATCACTTTCATTTTAAGGCAAAATGAGAAATCATTTGAGATCTTATCGACGTCCGAGGGTAAAGTTCGCGTCGTTAATCGAAACTTTGCAAAATCTAGAGGGAATATTCTGAAACGATGTAATTCCGGGCTGAGCCAATAATATGCACAGATAAAGTCAGTCCTCTATTGTCGAGACCTCTTTTATGAAATTTTACCAAAAAATTGTTTGGAACCAAGAATGTTCGTATCCAAAAATGAAATTCAACCAGTATCCAGGGGTGCCAGGGTGAGAGAAGAATAAAATGTTCATCGTATTCAATATTTTATTACGGCAAAAATGACGGGCGGAAAATAATTGTGAAAATAGCATTTGAAAGCTACAAATTTCCGCTTCAAACTAAAAAAAAAAAAGTTAAATAGCACAAAAATAAAGTCCGCTGCGTCCATTTAAGTAGAGCTCTGCAAAAAACGATTTCCGAAACGGTGACCACGTTTATAGGCAAACGGAATATCTGAAACACAAAAACCAATACTTTTTGGAATCTTCAATGTACCCTCTAAGCTTCTATGGAACGAATTTCTCATCCGACCTTTCGTTTTTGAAAAATTGATAAAAATGTGCGCGAAAATCCCAAAAAACGCGATCAAATGCGAAAAAGATTCGTAACTTGACCACGTTTGAGTTGATCGAAAATCCATTCCATAGAAGCTTAGAGGGTACATTGACAATTCTAAAAAGTATTGGTTTTTGTGTTTCAGATATTCCGTTTACCAATAAACGTGGTCACCGTTTCGCAAATCGTATTTTGCAGAGCTCTACTTAAATGGACGCAGCGAACTTGATTTTTGTGATATTCAATTTTTTTTTCTTTCAGTTTGAAGCGGAAATTCGTAGCTTCAAAATGCTATTTTCACAATCATTTCCCGCGCATCATTCTCGCCGTAACAAAATATCGAATGCGATGAACATTTTGTTATTCTCTTACCTTGGCACCCCCTCCTGAGTGAATAGAACAATTCTTGGCATTTGAAAGAAATTATATACCGTCGTACCAATGAAATTTTCCTTCCAAAAATATTTCGAATTTACTTAATATGACTGAACTAGGATCATTCAACAAGCTGTATCATCACATACTCGACTCTCTTCCTAATCGATAATAGTTGTTATTCCAGTTCCAGCTGTATAACCAAAATAGAATCCCCAGACTTTGCATGTATAGTGATTTGTTGAAACAATCGCATTTCGCACGGGTCTAGACCCCAGACTTTACTGTGTGAATGATTAAACACCTCGTGTGTTATAAAGGCTACAATATACGTGTGATTATATCGGATTGATGATCGAAGGAATTGAGTCGAGAGTATGTGAAAGGTATTCGTTAAATGCGGTTTGAACCGGACATTTGAGTGAAAAAAAAATTTTGAATCGCGATTATCAAAGAAAAAAAAAAATAACCTGCCCCCAGAGAGATTTGAACTCTCGACCCCTGGTTTACAAGACCAGTGCTCTAACCCCTGAGCTATGGAGGCTACACAGATGAGTGACAGAAAATTCTCCACTTGATATACAGAAGCTGAAAAAAACAAAAGATACTCTATATTTTATTCTCAATACGCCATATTTTACCATCTTCATTCGTCTTCGTCTTCACGCCATTGTTTTTGTTGAAAAAAAATCTCCAGAAATAAACATGGATGATATCTAAACGTGTAGTACGTCACGTTAGGTTGATAACCTTGTAAAGTTATCGAAATTCTTGCTAAAGTATTGATAACGTGTTGAAATAAAATGAGACGCTTCTGAAATGGCGAAGAAGGCATTCATAGATCGTCTTATGTTTCTCTTATTTCATCATTACTGCTTTGATGATCAAGTTTACGATTCATTTTATTAGGTTTTATCGTCGTAGCTGCCTGCGTGATGACTTTCGAGGCGCGAGATAGCGCGGCAAAAGTAGTACCAGCTCGTTTCCGTTTCGCCCAGAATCCACCTAGTAAAAATAACAAGCAGAGGAGTCGCCGTTCAACTTCTTGTCAAACTACTAGATGGGATCACCAATTGGGCCTCTTCAGGGTACACAGGAGTCCGAGTCCGTCGACTCAGGAGGTATCTAGAAAACAGTTAACGGCGGAGCTGATGCTATTCTCGAAAAATTTACACGACAAGAATAACCTACAGCCGATAAAGAAGAGCCCAAGCGCGCCAAATCTCGTTATGAAGAACTCGCCGCGTAGGAAACCGGCCAGATATACTGGCTGTGCACTTTTGAATGCTGAGTTGCTGAAGCGACATGCTATGTCGGTCGATAACGCAGGGTATAATCCAGGGTTCAGCGGGGAGAGCTTGGACTACAACAAGATATCAGAAAGCCAAGTGTCCATGGCGATGGATTTGCACATTCCCAACAAGGGGCCGGTCACTTTGAAAATCAAGGATAGATCCGACACTGCGCAGAGACATCAACTCCTCAGGCAGACTAAGATTGATGACGATGCTGAGGTGGAGTTGAGAAAAGGTGGCGGCGGCGGCGGCGGCGCTGCCATATATCCGCAAAAATATTCTAGCTATAGTAAATATCCGGACGATTTTATATCGAGGAAAAGGAATTCGATCGATCTCAGGGTGCTGGAGGAATTGGAATTCAAAAGAAGCCCAAAAGATTTTAGGAAAATCTCATCCCCTAATTTTCGAAAAATGTCGCTGGATCGTATCGGCGGTGAGCTCAGAAAGTCGGACAGAATGACCACCCCGGTTGGGTACAGAAAGGCCAGTTTGGACTGCAGGAAATCCCCGGACTTCAGAAAAAAGGATTACCGGAAATACGGGACGGACAAGTGCGCCATCGAGTGTGGGCAGCATGCCGCATCCGGAAACGGTACTCTCCAGAACCAAGTAGTTAACGATCAGGAATTTCGACCGAGAGCTAACACCGGGGAAATCGGCCGTAGATACCGACACGGTAAACAGCTTTACCATTCGAGGTCTGACGACAACAGACGGCGATCGTTCGACAAGCATAGAAGCGACTCGCAGTGCAGTAGGTTCTCGTTGAATACTCAGACGCAGGCTGTTGTTGAGGGACTCGGTACTTACGAGCTCAAATATTTCACTACAAATTCCCTTGATACCGACGGAAGTCGGGCTGACGGATCGGACGAGAGCCATACGGTCGATATAGAAGGGAGTGGTCAGTCGACCGAGGGACCGGCTGAAACTGACGCTCTATTGGAAGAACCGGAGCTCGAGAATCTAACCGAAGTAGAAATCGAGACTTCTGGCGATGATATCGATGTACCGACAGAGTTTCGCCAGAAGGTTGATTCGCCGGCTGAAGCGGATGAACCAGATGGTAATAATTCTATTTTTTTTGTACTTACCGTAAGAGTATAATCTCTGCCATTGCATGCCGATTCCTTGACGATCTTCAAATACTTTCATTTACTTTGAAAAAAAAAAAATAATAATAACTCGAATCGATGAACATTTTTTCTTCATTTTTCTCATTTCATTTGCTTTTAGAATACCGAGAGGAGTGAATGAAAAATATTAATAATCAATTCGGAAATTCTATTTTGATGATTTTCAGAAGACGGATAACTCCGTGTATGTCATCTGGGAGAGAATGATGGTTAAATCATATCGGGCATACTGCAGTAAGATTCCAGATTTTCATAATTGGTGACGCAGATTTATCGGGAAAAAAACTCGTATTAGCAATAAATTAATACCGTTTTCGTGTGGGTATGTATACTCACAATATGCAATACTTATACAGATTACATGTTATCATTCTAAATATAGTGAATGTATATTTTATTGAAACATAATATAACTAAGACAATCAATTTTCTAGTCTGAACGCGAACGCGATGACAGGGTTTTTAACGTTGGAATAATCATTATCGTTAGTTATAGATATATTGGACAGTTCATCTGTTCGTTGATATCTTTTTTTGTTTTTGCGAATGAATGAGAAAATAAAAAAAATGAAAAACAAGATATTATAACGAATGTAAGAATTTGTTTTTGGATTAATAAACCGATGCTTGATTTTACCACACGCGAGTGGAAAATACTGATAGCAGAATGATCATTTCGATACTCAAATCTCAAAATTTATTCATTCCCACAGACTATCTTGATTTAATATAATTTCAAATACTTTTTGGAAAATGGTTCAAGGCCTAAATGAGAAATTCTGAGCGGTTGCTGTTTATCTAACAATAAGTCACAACTGTTCATTATAAGCTCGTACGTGAATTAGAATTTGTTTAATTGAATGATTGGCCTTTATTCATTCGTTAAATTAGTTTTAATTATCTTTCTAATACCATAAAGCATTTAGCGTTTCGCGATTGGTTATAGACAATTTAACAATATTCATTATACTACGACTGATCGACACGATGACAATCATTGAAAAAGTTCAAACTTTTAAACGATTATTACAGGTTTTTGGATTTCGTCGTGATAACGATATTCTCGAAACCCGATAGTCTGAATGAATGCATTTATTTGTTTATTCATTTGTTGAAAATAATCTTGTAATCTAATTGTGAAAAATTTCGTATATTTAGAAAATAAACGTGTTAATTCATATGTATTATATATATATATATACTATACATAAATACATAAATGCATATATCAGTTATACATATACATATATTTATATAATAATTTGGATAAAAAATTGTACCGAACATACAAAGAAAAGTAAAAGAAAGAAGACGAGAGGAATAAATAAGAAAAAAAAAAAACGTAAAAAGCTGTGATCAACGTGTGTTGTTTAATGAATTATACTATAAAAAAAACAAAAATTTGAACTAAAAGAAGGAAAATAAAAGTAAAAAAAAAAAAACAAAAAACGCAACAACTAGTGTGAATAATCTTTAGTCAAAATTATCACATTGAATTTTCGAAACTACGAATAATCATATCAGTCTGAATTTAGAAGAGTATATACTGGGAGTATTCGTAGAAACGCTTAATAGGGTAGTGGAAACGCCTGCATACAGGCAACTCAGCAGTCAAGTGTTAGGTTTTATTTTGCATATTGCGTGCCCTTTGGCTACGTGGGAAACAAAACCCAATCAATGGTGTTGAGCTGCTCGATGCAGGCATCTTCGCGCTTGCCTACCTTTCAGGCGCGTCATTTTCCATAGAATCACTCTGTATATACTTTATCATATCGTAATCATTCATCATATTCATTTACTTGCCCCATCATAATGTTATAAAATTCTGAACATTTTGTATGTCATATAATATAACATATATAGGTATATCTAATGTATATCAATGAATATTGATGACGATGTTGTAAGAAGAAAAAAAAAACAAAACAAAAAAACTGTGATTTATAATCGTTGCATGCTAATTGTTGTGATATATATATATACATATATATATATATATACCATTGAATATATCGAAATTTAACGTTTACATATTCTATTCAAATTATTTATTACCCAAGGATCGTATTTTTTTGAATTCAAAAATATTATATCGCTGCATAATATTTTGGAAATCGATAGCTTCGATGAATTTTATAGTGACTTAGAAGTAATGAAAATCCATGGATGACACAGTTTCCGCTTTTTCGAGTGAAAATATACTCATTTTTATCCAGTGTCCATAAATTGTTCAAAAATTCACTTTTCATATTTGAATGGCAATTATACCCCATCTTTATTCACGAAGTATTTTTTATCTCCGAAGAAATTCAGCTCGAAATTCTAAGGGCATGTGATTTTCAAATTGGAATTTCGAGAAGTTCTCACTGGGTAAGACAGCGTTCCGTGTTAGCGGGGCAAATCTGCTACAGTTTCATGATTACAGTGGACTGCAATACCGACACTGATCCAAAAATTAACCAACCGTTACGATTGCTGTGATCAAAATGTACGAAAAGTTTAAAAAAGTTACTCATTGACGCGGATTTTCATTATGAAAGTCGGTAAAGAAGAGAACGTGAAACTGAGATACTGACAATCGCGTAATATCTTCCGCTGATAAAACTTCATACACTCTAGATTATCAACCCATGTTATAGCAGTTACTGAATGATCCGTAAGATCGCGCCACTGGTAACTCCACAGAAAAGCGCCATCCAAATACATACTCGAGCGGGAATTTTACCAACTACCTTGCCAAAACGAAGTAAATTCGAATATAGAACGAAACTGAATGCAACCAAAACCCTTTTTCCCTCATTTTCTTGTCTCCTGCTGATACTTCAGATACATACTGATAAAATTGATGATAATTGAGTCACTTCGAAAATTATAAATCACATTACAGGGAGTAAACTCCTCTCTTGAGATACTCAATTATTTTTTTAGCACTTTCAGAATACCCTATCACGTCGAATTTCAATGTTTTATCATAACTTACCGAAAAAGGATAAACTTTCGGGAAAACTTCAACCAAATTATTCATATCTTAGAATTTTTGGGTAATTTTTGTTTATTTCGCAAGACAGTGTTTCTTATTTGTTACTCGATTTTTATCTCGGGGATATACATACAAGTATGATTCCTAGCGAAGAATGGGAATTTAAATAAAAATCATCGCATCTGCTTAACCGTATCTTCCTCATCTTTCGAAAACTGACGAACTCGGATTTTGCGTGTATGGAATTATTCTTTGTGGCTTCAATCCAAGACTCAGACGGATACAAAAGGACTTGCAGGGTCCTTTTCGGGAGGTTTTTATAAAGCCACCGAACGTTGAAGGTTCTTGAACGAAATGACTGCAGAACCTTTGGAGGCTTAGGGTCATCCCTTGAAAGTGGTACTGCTGTTCCATCTCTCTACGTGAACGCCGGCGTTACCCATCCTGTTTCATATCCCAAGTCTATTTCCAAGTGTCCCCGAGGGTACAGTGAGCAGTGAATGGTGGTGCGGTGTAATAGCGGAGTAGTAAACTGCGAGAATTATCAGAATTCCACCCCATTTCTAATTCTACCTTACCGTAACTATTTTATTCTACTCCCCCGCGATCGTTCCGGCTCAGGCACATAAAAATACGTCTATTTCCATCCAGGGCGCATCTGTGCTTCGCGAATCAATTGCAATCGTACCACTGCTTGATTATCCATCAAACAATTATCGGATGATCATGGTCGAAATTTTTATTTTACAATTGAATTCGCTGAAAATTTTCGAATGTTGCTGAGGAAAAAATGAGTGGTATCGTTCATCGTTAGACAGTATTTCCTATTTCAATAAAACAGGACATCATGTTCAACCGGATATATCTGTAAAGCGGTGTAACGGGGCATAAATATTGCGAAAAGTTTGATTAAATATTCGCGAATTTTTATAGATGATTTTTGATCGTAAAAAAAAGAAGGACAGAAAGAAATAGAGAGAGTGAGAGAGAGAGAGAGAAAAAAAAGAAATTGAGATAATTGGGTGAAAAAGTTTTATCGCCGGGAGAGGAAGCCTGATTAAAGATACTTTTACGTCGTCTATAAAGAGCGCGCTGGGGGTGAGTGAGCTGGTTTAGGATTTTTATATTTCGTTTTGTACGAGGAATAAAATCCTGTGACTAGGTTGGTATATATATCTGATACGGTGGGATATTTGGTTTTATTATATTACCGGATATCTTCTGACATATTTGTTACGGGTACAGTCCTGGGACTATATCATGGACGGGGAACACGGACTACCCTTATATTCCAGATATACTATATGCTAGTGGTGCTGGTGCTACTGCAACCACGGGGCTATATCACGCGCGCGGCGTCATATTTACATCTTCTTCACATATGCGGACAGATTGGCATAAAGATATCGAGCATCCCCCTACAATTTCCTGCTACTCCACGAGCCACTCTCCTCAGCTTCACCCTCTTCTTCTTATTCTTATTATTCTTCTTCTTCTTGCGTCTGCACAACACCCGGAGATATCGGCCCTTTCACGAATATGTACTTGGGTATGAGATACACCTAGATGATACTGCGATACGTAGTACAGATTTATGGATCAACAAATGGGGATCAAATTTTCCCACCCTTCTTCTCCTGCTGCTTCAGTCATGATTTTTTTTTGTTCATCGAACGCTCTTTCAATCCGGCGGTATTTTCATAAGTTTGTATAGTTTCACCCTAACGCAGTATGCCTGTAAGGGTGATATTTTATTTTCACTTCGAATCTTAGTTTTATTATTATACAAAACAAATATTACCGCTATGTGAAGTATATTTCAATTCTCAGAAGTCGCGCGAGCCATTTTTCTACTTTTATTCAAATTTTTTGAACCTCCACTTTACCTGATATACGATCTTTTCTTAAATCGCTATGAAGGGCTTTTGGGCTCGCTGATTCTGGATCTGATTTCAAAATGCGCGGTATGGCGTACCTTTATTGATTGCACTGTTATGAACAAATTGTGGTACCTTGTAAAAGTGAATCTATGTACGTGTTCGAACGTTTTTAAAATACACTAGTATTATTCCATCTCTATAGGAAATTCGACGATATTTCCGTGTGTCGAGGATAACACAATCGGTATTCATTTACGTACGTGAAATTGTTCTTTCCTGATGAAAAATGAAAAAAAAAAATCCATAAATTATCGCGAAAATAGTTAAAAAAAAAAAAAGAAAAAACCAATTTATTGCATTGTGATAAACTGGAGTATTGCGAAACTGGAAATATAGTTGATAGCCACATGTATTCTGAAAATGTGGTCGAAATATCAGCCCGATATTTCTAACTGATTTTCAAATATCTTCGGAAAATAGAAAAAAGAACTAAAATTAACGTACAATTTCCTGTTATTCGTGTTTTTTTTTTTTTTTTTTTTTCTTTTTTTTTTTGCACCTGCAGGCCCCGGGCTGAAACTTTTCAAGAAAAATGTAAATCAAATGAAAATCTTTTTTTCTTACGAATCCACTTTTCTTTAAGCGAGGTGAAATTTACCTCAGCAGAGAAAGTGGCTCGGAAAAATCCTCATACCAACAGATAATTATACCCACAGGAAAAATTACAAGATAATTGGAAATATTTCAGAAAACAGATTCATTTAATCCAGTTTTTAAAATATGTTCTTTTGCCGAATAGAAATATGAATAAATTATCATTTCAAATTTTTGGATTGAAGATTACATGAGCCAAATTCTAGCACCGGGCCGATAGTTTATTTATCTATTTTTCATGAATTGACGTATTCAAGGCGGAATATCGGGGTACGTCAGTTTACAGAGCACCCTGATTTTTTCAATTTTACTGTGGGAGAACTACCAACGATAAAAGCAAAAACAAAAATGATTCGAGACCTTCAATCCTACAGAACAACGTGGTATTATAGATAAATTCATTCACGGTTGTTGGGTTGGTTCAAAAGCCACTCAAAACTCGATCATAAAAGAAAAAACAAAAAAAAAAAGTGGAATATTTTGAGGGCAAACACGTGAGAAATGTGGAAACTATTAGTTCTAGACGAGTAAACAGACCAAGTAGACCGGGTTTGTGTCAGTACCGATGCAGCGTAGGGTTTTTCGACCGAAAATATAGGGTGCAGCGATTTTATTCAGCCCTCTATGTCAGTCTTGGTACATTTTCTCTGCACATTACATGGAGAGTATATTTTTTTTTTTTGAAAATACGTATCCAAATAGAGAATTAGGATTCTAAGTTTCACGACAAGGACACGTGGATTGACTCACGTACTTCTTTACTCCCCTGTCGTCTAAACCACACAATCATCTAGGGTTC